>OX235264.1:6378054-6985035 GCA_944472135.2 Trichobilharzia regenti | reverse complement strand
ATCACCTGATACACCTGCCACTGTCGCATAGCCAGCTATTGAATCAAACTGATAAAGATTTCAGATTCTACACTCCATAGTGCTGAAATAGTTTACAAATAACTTTGCGGTGTACATTGTCTGTTGAAGATCTTTTCAAATTCTATGAAGTTGTTAGTAGGCGTTTGACTGACATCCTATGCTTCGTTGGATGACGATGATGATGATGACGCAGACGATGCGTTGAGTTGGTCAATTTGATCTGTACATGATCGTCTCATCTTATTCTGCGATAAACATTTCTTATTGCTTTATTTAAATAATAAACTATTTATACTATTGTTATTATTATTATTATTGAAATGATTCAGTTAAACGAAAACAATGTCTGAAAATGTGTATCTGAAGGATTTTCTGTCTTATTCACCCACACACTTGCTCAGTCAGTCGGTCAGTCAGTCAGTCACTCACGTACTCAGACACATTCACTCACATAGAGAGAGACAGACACTCAATGTGTCTCTCTCTCCCTCCCTCCCTCCCTCCCTCCCTGCCTCACTCACTCACTCATTCAGGGTGTCTTGGTCTCTACACTATAAAATCACCGTTTCATGAGAAATTACCATTGCTATTATTATTATTATTATTATTATTATTATTATTATTGCTATAAACTGAAGGCATAAATTATAAACATCTAATATAAATCGTCAAAATTATGATGTATAAAATTATTATTATTAATTGCTTTGAAAATAATAACTTATTATTAGTGTGAAATAAAAAATATATATAGTTTTTTTTAAAAGATACAATGGAATATGGTGGGAGGATTTTTATCATAAGCTGATATCAGTTAGAAAAGCATTGGAAAACGTGTGTGTGTGTGTGTGCGGGGGTATTGAACAGCTGTTTCCTCCGTTCTAGTTTGGGACTCTTCAGCAGTACGCGACACCCCCCACCAGGGTTCGAACCCAGGACCTTCTGGTTACAAGGTATGAATTAGCAGAAGGTAGAATTCATAGACTGACTTGCCATTGGTTCAATGGTCTATGTGCTAGCTCGTCTTTTTCACGAGAATGAACTGGGTTCGAACCATGGTGGTGGGTGCGCATTGATGAAGAGTCGCGAACTAGGCCGACGAAAAAACAGTTGTCTTGTAATCCCTACTGGTTTTCCAATGAACCCCCCGAGCTGATGTGAACTCATGATAATATTCTGTAAACCAATCAAATCCTTACAAACCAACACTTGAATATCAATGAGATGCTTACTAGCGACTGGCTCAAATTCAGGTAGGTAGTTACCTGGGGTTCTGATAGAAACTCTGGTTGATAACAATAAGTATGCAGAGAAGTTCATAATGAGATATGTCTGATTTCCCACAAACTGGAAGATATGCAAGTGAAAAGCAACCAGTTGGCCAAAGAAGAAGCATCCAGAGAAGACAGGACTTCAGGTGAACATAGAGAAAAAAGAGGTGATGGAGATTCTTGGTCAACACCAACAGCGGCAACAACAACAGACAACAATCAGCCAGCATAAATGGGAGGAATCTGAAAGAAGCCACCTCCTACAACTATCTACCTGGAAAGAATCGTTTCAACTACAGGAGGACGGAACTGATGAGGATATCAAAGCAGCGACGATCGAGAAAGCAAGACAAGCTTTCATTACTCTCACCAAGTCTCCGTGGAGGTCAACAGCACTCAGCACAAAAAATGACATCCGGATTTTCAACTCCAATGTGAAGTCAGTGCTACTTACTATATGGATCAGAGACTTGGTGCGTTATAAAGAGCACCTTAAACAAACTACAGACCTTCATCAACCTCTGTCTTCGCTCAATACTACTCAAGATCAGATGACCGGCCAGAAAAGATCAGCAACAGGGATATGTGGGAGCGAACTAACTAGGAATTGATTGTGAAACAAATGTACAGGGAGAAATGGAGATGGATTGGCCATACTCTGAGGAAATCATCAAATGAAATCACATGCCAGACTATCGCTCGAGTGGAACCCGAAAGGGAAGCGGCGAGTTGGTGGACAGTGCAAGGGTGTCTTGGAGGAGGTCATGTGAGGAGGAGATGAAAGCGTGTGGGCAGACTTGGAGAGGGGTGAAAACGTTGGCAGAAAACCGAATGCAATGGAGACTAGCGGCTGAAGCACTATATTCCTCTAGGAATTAAAGAAAATATTAGTATAATAATAAAATTGTCAGTGGAATATCAAGAACCATTGTCCAACTCACCGCTAAGAAGGACGTATATATCAAGCTACGCTATATGAGTGATCAGAGGATCTTGGTAAGTAGACAGAGATTGAAGACTGCAGTCAAAAAGACTTTTTATGCAGCTGAAATCTGAATAATTGAGAATGTGAGGTCTATATTTCCATCCATTTAAGCGCTTAGAAAATGCGATAAAATGATATCACATCCCACTTCATCTACCAATTTAAATGTTTGTGTGATCACCACACTACATAAGGAGGATTCATCGATCGAACTTCACAGTATATGCCCCTAAATAGCTTCTAGAATAAAATAAAATAATTTTTCCTTCACGTTCCCAGTGGAACATAGGGCTCCAAGCTAGTGGCTTGAAGTTTCTGTAGCAGTGTTTAATTTTTACAGGATGGGGTTGCTAGCCTCATGCCTAACCTTTCCTCTTTACCAGCATTATTTCTGGCTCAGTGAGGTAAAGGAGTGCGCCGGCCGGGGATCGAACCCCGGACCATATGCATGGTCGGCGAGCGTCCTAACCGCTATACCACCGACGCACTAAATAGCTTCTAGAGTGAATCAAATTCCCTGGACCCATCAATGGTGAAAAAAAGACAACTTAGGCCTTCTTTTACAAAACATATTATAGAGACAAGGCATAAAATCGATGTTTACTGCCGCCTTAAACCTATCTATAAAAGGTATTTAGGGCGTATACTAAAGTTTGTTTAAACCATCTTTATGTGTTCGAAAACAATTCGTCATTATATTGAACCTCCCTTGATAAATTTTGTTTTGATACCAGTGCAGATATATCATTCAACCACTTCTTTAGTTTATTGATCTTTATTGTTATAATGTCTTTTATGATTGCTTGTGATCCAAAATGGTGACATGCAAGGGCAGAATCGCGTATGAAAAAAGATTATCCAAATCTGACAAGATAATTTTCACTAATTTCTTCGATGAGTCTATGTGTCGTTCTACAGAGAAGCATTAAAAAGTTGGTTTAGCAACACCCCACTGTCTCTTCCGACAGATTTTAGTGCCATTCTCAATGTAAGCAACAGCGCCTCTCTTAAGTAGTCTAAAGGAGGATTAAAGGTGAGCAATAAAGAAGAATAAATAGAAGACAAGAATTAACAAATTGCATTCAGGGGAAGGCAAATCGTTTGCCGATCAAATTGCAACTGTACGCTTCATCATCATCATCATCACCAAACAAAGAATAGAATGACAGTTAAACCTCTAAATGAACTTCATCCACTTCGAAAAGGCCTTCGACAGTGCAGCGGTGACAGAGAAGTAATTTGGAAACTACTTCAACAATACGGCATGCACTGCCCTAAATCTTCGACTTGACCACAACATTTCAAGTAAATCACAACAGAAAACTCAGCGGAGCGTTCGAAGTGAATACAGGAGTTAGACAAAGCTGGTTGGTTGCCCCCTACTATCACCGATGATGCTCTTAATTGTGGTGGACTGTATTATGCGTTAGACTGTGTGCTATGGGAGGGAGGAGAGATGGATGCGTTGGACCACCAGTAAGAAGAGTCTGGAAGATCTGGATTTTGCGTGTGGATGATTTATGCCTAATGTCACACAAACTCAAAGACCGACAGACGAAAACCGACAAACTAGCTGAAGAAGTAGGCAGGAAGCGAAGACAGGACTTCAGGTGAACGTAGAGAAGACGAAGACAGAGGTGATGAAGATAACCAACCAACCAACCAACCAACCAACCAGGCAACAGCAACAACAACCAGCAGCAATCAACATAAAAGGATGAAATCAGATCGGGGTTACTTCCTTCATTTATCCGGCTAGAAAGCACGGTTTCAACCGCAATGCATATAGGCCGTTGAATCGACCCTTAGTGTCTGCTGAAAGGTATACCAGCTAGCAGTGGGTACGTACTGTCGATGAATCCCAAACTAAGGTGAGACAGCTGTCCAGTACTCTTTGGTTTTCAATGGTCCTCTAATTCATATCGATCCATGGTCTAACCTGAAATTAGTTTCAACTCTCAAAAATTTTCGTCATGGACCGAGATCCATTAGAAAGATAATTGAAAACAAAAGAACACTGGATAGCTGTTTTGTCTTATTTTTGAGATCTTTACAGGAGTGCGCATACACGACCCCCACCACCACCAAGGATAGAACCCTGGACATTTCAAGTCGGCAAAGGTAGAATTTTACAAATCAGTAAATTACAATCCAAGTGGTTGAATAGTCGCCAAGAAGCTTGACTTAGCTAGTATCCTAAGGAACTCAGCTTCAATCTCTAAGGGTAACTGAAGAGACCCGAAATGGGACGAAACAGCCATCCATTTTCTGTTGTTTTTTTTGTTCACTCTTGTCATTCTACTTCCTGAAATTATTATCCTATGATTTACTAGGTAATAAATAGTTTACAGGATTTTCTGAAGCTTCCCTGCACAAACACCCACCTACCCAACCCCCGACCCACCAAAAGGAAAGAGAATTCTGGTGACAGAGGGAGAGAGAGAGAGAGATAAGGACAGATTTTGAAAACTTCTAATGGTTGAGAAAAAAAAACGCAAAATACTTCATTTTACATTCATTAATTCATTATTCTGATGAATCATAGTGTTTCTTTTAACTAGTATTTTATTTGCTTGTTTTTTTGTCTACGTGATTAATGAAGACGCGATTGAAATAATGAATTTAGTAGTATATAAGGGCTGAATGTCTGTGGAAGAACAAATTTTTTTAAAAATGGAGAGAAAGCGGAATTGATAAACGACGATTAGATGACTCATATTTCTGATGTTAAGATATATATATATATATATATATATATATATATATATATATATATATATTCGGCTAGGGAGCATCGTTTCAACCACAGGTGGGCAGAACAGATGAGGATTTCAGAGCTAGAACAGGGCAAGCCAAGGTACACCTTCATCAACCTGAAACTAGTTTGGAAATCCCATATTAGTTTATTTATTAGATGTATCACACAGTTGGAGAAACAGTATTATTACTTACTGGATGACAAGGTTTCGAACAAAATTTATTGTGGTTCATAATCATATCAATTGTGATCACACGACTTTGAGATTTGAGTTTTATAGTTTTCTTTATCTTCTCCTATTTGTCATCGTAGGGGTAGTAGAATTTTCAAGATATCTTGGTTGGCAGGTGTTGAATCATTCCTATTACATGTACTTGGAGTTGATTCGATGAATAAAGCTTCTGTTATCAATCTCTCCCTCCACCCAGTTGTGACATTAGATTTTAAAACTGTCATCCTATCCCATCCATCCTATTGTATGGTTGTGTGTAACTGCATGTAGTGAGTGGTATAGCTGAACTAATCTCTAGATTTCTTGCTATCCTATTCGGGTCAACTGATATAGATTTTGCTAGGTTTTTATGCACGCCTAGTCTGACTGCCCTTGTTCTGCTACTTTGGCCTATGTATTTGACCTGACAATCATTAGAGGATTCTTTAACCGACAGTTTGGAAATCTTCTGCTTCACTCAATCAGGATAAAAAACAAGATTCGGATTTCCAGCATCAATGTTAAGTTAGCCAGTTCTTCTCTATGGGTCATGAATATTGAATAGGATGCAAGCTGAGGGGACCGTCGAATAACATCCTGCGCCAGGTTACCGCTTGAGTGGAATTCAAAAAGCAAACGACAACTGGGTTGTCCAACGGTGATATGGAGGATATGGTGTGGAGAGTAGGAGACAAGAGATTATAGTCGATTGTGGACCGGACTGAAGAGTACGGAAGAAAATAGAACGAAGTGAAGATGTGTTTGTTGAAGTCCTATGTCTGTCTGTCTGTCTGTCTGTCTGTCTGTCTGTCTGTCTGTCTGTCTGTCTGGATTCAACATAGAACTTGGCACCGAAGTGCACCAGTTCGAGTTGCCACCTTCCAAATAGCACACAGAGGTAGACAAGAAGATGAGTGAAGAGAATCAATACAGTCTGACAAGTATAAGAGTGAAACAGAATGGGTAATGGTAAAAAGGAATATGAAAGATTACAGAGACTGAATACATCTGCGCCAGCCATTGACAACGATTTTGAGCCATGTCACCTATTGTCTCCAGCCATTGATTCTTAGAGTCCCGAGGGCCCCAACCCGGGAGTCTGCATCTCCCTACCTGACTCAGTTGTTTAACTGTCAAGGATTTCATGGATTGATGCCATGTTTTTGTTTGGCCACCACTGGCTCTTTTCCAACCTGCACCTATATCAGCTAGCAATTCCCGTCGGGGGAGGCGGTGGTTAGGCATGCGCAGCACGTGACCTAGCCATCTTAGTCTATGTAACTTTATAGCCTCGTCGATTGATTTTCCCTCTTTGCCCAACACTACGCCTAACGTCAACATTACTTACCTTATTATATCACTACCTAACGTGAGACAGAGATCGAAGACATCTATGATCAAAAACAGTCAACCTTTTCATGTCTTCAACGCGTATTGGCCATGTTTCAGAGCCAAAGAGGAGGACTGAGCGAACTGATGAGCAGTACACACGTCCTTTGGTCGATAGTCGAACATCTCGTCTACGCCAGAGTCGGCGTAAACTAACAAATGCGAAACGAGCCCCTTGTATTCGTGCTGAGATTTCGTCAGAGATCAGCCCGTTGGGGCTGATGGTACTTCCCAAATAAGTGAAGCGATCAACGTGCTCTACCACTTCACTTCCTATTTTTAAACTAGGCGTCGATGTAGTCCAGTCAGTCCTGTAACATCATCTTGCATTTGGCGGGAGCGAATCGCATGCCAAACATTCGTAGATTACGGCTCAAGGTGTTTAGAAGACTCTGCATTTCGTCAGCGTCTTCGCCTAGAAGGACTATATCGTCTGCATATTCCAAGTCAACGAGATTATTCCCTTATGGTAGCAAGTCAATCCCTGAGTCGCTGAAGTCACTTAGGGTTAAGTCCATTAACACATCTATGATGAAATTGAATAGAAATGGAGATAATGGACACCGATGAAGATGTCAAAGCCAGCCAGAATTGGAAAAGGGAAGATACTCCTTCGTCAATCTGAAAATCGGTTTTGAGGCCTTCTGCATTCAGTCAGCATAAAGAACAAGATTCAGATTTCCAACATCAATGTTAAGTTAGTCACTTCTTCTATATAGATCAGAAACTTGGCGTATCGTGAAAAACATTTCCAATAGGTCACTTCAAACTTTATTCAACACCTACTGCGTTCACTGGTTCCTTATTGACGATCAAATAGCCAGGAAGGGTTAGAAACAAGTTACTCTAGCAACAAACCAATCTAGAACTTATTGCTCAACAAATATGTCGAAGAAAATGGAAATGGATTGAGCACACGCGCACTAAGGAGACGGTTGAATAACATCACGCGAAATCCAGACCATGGGTGGAGTGGAAGCCGGACGGAAAACTATGAGTTAGGCGTCCAAAAGTGACATAGAGGTGATCATGTGAGGGGGAGATGAAAGATTATGGGCAACTATGAGCCCTGCTAAGGTGGACAGAGGAAAGTAGAGCAAACTGCATATGTGTTGTTGAAGTTTTATGTTCCACTCAGGAGACCCAGACTTCCCCCGTTGTTCATCCTTTTTGACCGAAAAGTTATTCGATCATCAAGTATCCATAGAAAAGGGCAGGTACTGATGAAGGTTTCCATCAGCATATTAAAAATCTACAAAATAAGGATGTTGAAATCAACATGAGGAAATCTAGACGAAAGTTCATTTGCATATATCAAAAACCTCAGGGTGAATTGGTAGGTACGCTCAAGTTAATAACAGACGTCGTCGTCATAAATACTATGTGTTAGCCAGTAATGCTATACAACAGTTACTTGATTTCTCATTCCACTACGAGAGTTATCCCATATGATAATTATTGACTAATATATAAGTAATTGAATAGCTCATTGAACAGAGTTTGGAATGGCAATCAGCTCTCTATCTCAAATTCATTGACTTTGAAAAGGCCTTCGACAGCATCGATCGAGAGGTGATTTGGTAACAACTTCGCTACTACGGGGTGCTGCCAACAATTACGCATCTCATTCGACAGTTTCACGACAATGCTGCATGCCAAGTTATCCACAACAGAAAACTTACAGAATCCTTCAAAGTGAAGACGGAAGTAAGATAACATGGCTGCCTACTATCTCCAATGATTTTCCTCATTGTGGTTGACTGGATAATGCGACAGAGAGCGGGCTGCGCTACGAGGAGACAGGCATAAAATGGACTCACACAAAAATCTCGGAGGATCTGGACTTCGTCGATGATATATGTATGATTTTCCACAAACTGGAAGATATCCAAGTGAAAAGCAACAAGTTGGCGGAACAAGCATCAAAGATAAGCCTTCCTTCAGATGAACATAGAGAAAATATAGGTAATAAAGATTCCTGACCAACAGCAGCGGCAATAACAACAATAAATAAGAGTCAGGCAGCATAAATGGGTAAAATCTAAAAGAAGCGACCTCCTTTATCTACCTATCGACCTAGATGGAAAGCATCGTTTCAACTACAGGCGGACTCAACTGATAAGCATATCAAAGCACCGAGGGTCGGGAACCTAAGGCAAGCTTTTATTACTGTCAATTCTGTTTTGAGATCAACAGCACCCAGCGTGAAAAATAAGATCCGGATTTTCAACCCCAATGTGAAGTCAGTACTACTTACTTTATGGATCAGAGACTTAGTGCCGCGTCCTGAAGGCCAATTTGAATAAACTACACACCTTCACCAACAACTGTTTTCGCCCAATACTACTCAAGATCATATGGCCGGTCAGCAAATATCAGAAACACGGATCTCTGGCAATGAGCGAACCAATCAGGAACCGATTGTGAAACAATTAAGCAGGAAGAAGTGGAGGTGGACTGGCCATACTCTGGAAAGACAAACCATCAAGTGACATCACTAGGCAAGCCATTGCTCGAGTGGAACCCGGCCGAAAGGGAAGTGGCGAATGGTCGTCAGTGCAAGGGTGACGTAGAGGAGGAGATCATGTGAAGAGGAGATGAAAGCATGTGGACAGACTTGGAGCCAGGTGAAAACATTGGCAGAGAACTGAACGCAATGGAGACGTGTGGCTGAAGCCCTATGTTCCTCTAGGAACTAAAGGAAACAATAACAATAAGTGGAAAGCATTCAAGCGGCACAATGTCCACTAACCAGCTATGGATACTCTGGAAAGCTGTTGCGTATTTTATTACCAATAGTAAATACAAATTGACTTACGTCACACAGAAGCTCTTCAAATCATTTTAGTGCATAACAATCATGTATATGAACAAAAAACCATCGGTGCTGTTAATCTCTTAAATTTAGTGATTAATACTTATATAGATATCACATCTGTTCCTTCATATTTTATTGCACATATGTTATAAGCCATAACCCTACCTAACAGTATAGAGTTGCAGAGAAAGTACCTAGTAAATAGGCAGGATACTACTGTATATATCCTCTCCAATTTCGAAAAGTCAGGCATGATTTCATTTAGAATGATATTTCATAGCATCTCCTGTGTCCGATCGGTTCTTGAGGGGTCAAATTTTTGAAAGACACTTTAACTTTGCTATCAATGGGTCTCAAAGTACCATAACCTACAGTCACCTGGATGAATGGACTTATCGCGCATGGTACGATCTCTCTACAGATCATCTGTGTATTGACTGGGGGACATTCCTACAAGACATAAGCGACAACTATACAGTGGAATATCATATTTACAATATTTTTCAGTGTATGTTTCAACGATTATGCGACTTTTTTGCCATTTGAATTCTAATTGGTTGTTCAAGGTCACTGTGGTCGTGGTTACCATAGTTTAACTTAGCTATGAATGATTCATTGCCTTTATGATGAACATATCCTAATGATGACAGTTACACTGTTCAGCATTTCAAATGGATGCTGCTCCTTAGTCATCTTTGTAAGTTCCATTCTAACCTTAACCATGATTCCAGCTTAATCCTACCGTAACCTTAAAACTGAGTCAGGATGAAACTTGCAAGTTTACGAAAGGCTACCATTTGTATTGTTGAGCGATATGATTGGCTGGTTGAATGTCATTTGACTATGGTATTTATTCATAACTATTGCTGATAATTCAAATAAGACACTCTAACCTTAATCTTAAATCGGCCTAGTTAAACCTTAAGTGACAATAAGTACAAGTTGAGTGCGATTGTACCAATCACCTTGAAATGTTCAGTGAGAAAGTTAGTGAAACCTGGTAAATAACATCGTTATCATGGATAAAATGTGCTTAACAAGGCATTAGGTTATTAAATGAGATATCTGGCAACCTTCAGGTTCGGTTTTGTAAAGATTAAGTCAAGATTAAGGCTATTTATAGGTTATGGCTGAGTTAACCTAACGAGGGGGGCAGAGTTCAACTTTAAGCACCAGTAAGTACCAGCAGACGAATGAATTTAGGTCCCAAGATATGAGAACACACAGGTGAACTTCAGACGACCAATCATAAAAATGAGGAATGTTTGCACAAAAATGACGCATACTTACAAGAAAATACATGAAAACACATTGAACAGGGTATATTCCTCCGACATAACTTAAAAATACGTCCCAATTTTGATGACGATGATGATGATGATGAGTATCAGTTGCTAAGTTAGATCACCAGTCTTTGTGCATGTATTCACCGAGGTGACTGAAGATGAGCTGTTTTTGTGAATCGTTCATCTCTCTTAGCTTGTTGTGCAGTCTTCCCCGAGAGCTTTAGATTGAATTACTATGGTTCCCAGTAAGAGGATCGATGACTACTTACTGAGAAAATGTGGATAATAAAACAAATAAAAATAAATGACAACAACTATAAATCTAGCCCTAATCGTAACCCTAACCTTAATCCTAACCCTGATTGCAACCCTTATCCTAACCCTAATTACAACTCTTATCCTTGTCATAAACCTAACCGTAATGCTAATTATGACCCTGACCCCAATACTTATCTTAATCCTGATCCCAACCCTAACAAGCCATTAAACACATTGTCCAAACAGTTCTTAAAAGCGTGATCTGGGTGAAATTTGCTTCTCATTTGGTGGATACAGTTGATATTTTAGTTGTGATAATGACAGGTGCCGTTAGCCAACGACTAGCATGCATTCAACGCCAGTGGAGCGTTCGCACTCCTGGGACGCTATTTTCAAACTTCTTCTCTAATCGTAACTATAACCTTGATTCTAACCATTATCGTGACTGAAACCTTGACGAGCTATTGACACATTGTCCAAACAGTACTTACAAACGAGACTTGGATGAAATTTGCATCTCGATTCGTGGACAGAGATCATAGTGACACACTATAGTAATATTAAGTGTCGTCATCCAATGAAGGGTAATGCGTCCAAGGTCGTTGGAGCCTTCGGAATCCTGGGCCGGTATACTTTAACTTCGAATTGGGTTATTGCTAATTTTTGAACTTTGTATAAATTTTTAATATCACTCAGTGTAGAGTTGACTGTTAAACGTATTAAGATGTCTAACTGTCTGGCAGAAGCAGCTTGACATTACTCCTGGAGAAGGGGGCAGTTAAACTTTAAGCACCAATGAAGCACGTTCGTACTAATAACCTTGGAACGATCCGTCAGCAAGTTAATGAAATCAGTTAAATGTGATCATTATGATGATGAATACAATATGTTTAATGTGAAGTGTTATCATATTAAACAGGATATCTAGTAAGTTGTAGGTTAGTCTTTGGAAAGATTAAGGTTAGGTTTTAATCTAGGGAGAAAGGTTAGGCTTAGATGCGAACGCACTAGTGATGACCTTAAATATATACTATTCCTTGGATAGCTGGACTTACCATTATTGTAGCGCCAACTGATAGCTATTGCCTCGACATAGTGATCAGGCTTGCAAGTGGCAATGACCCAACAAGCTACACTGGCTGAAACTAATGTTCCTGCAGGTCGCACCATGCCAGTAAGATTGTTAGGATAGCGATTAAACTAAATTCAGTCACCGGCATAGTGTTAGATTTCCCTTTTTACATTATGCTGGGGGTCTGAGGGTGAAGTAGTACTGCTGGGGAACAGGGATGTAACAGCAGTAAGAAATTTCCCTCAGATGACCAGCATGCTAGCCAGCCAGCTATGCTGTCTCTCCACTCTGAAGGAAGGGATTAGAAAGGCCGACCCCAAAAATTGTACATTCTGACTTACCCTACGGTAGTCTGTAGCCGGCGGTAAGTTGCCAGTACGAAAGCAATCCAAGAAACCAGTTCATGCAGGCTGTGAATGACCGGCCTCAAGCAGTTATCCCCTGGGCTCGGTCACACAACACTAACTCTGTTTCTGTTTCGAGTACCTCAAGGATCCAGTCAACCAGCGCCACTATGAAACACTGCTCACGATTTGGGGTGAGAATTTCCATCTCGATCTTGTTTTTAAGTACTGTTTGGATAATGGATTGATGGCTCGTCGGGCTTGGAGCTAGTTATTAGGAGTAAAGCTAGGATTAAATTTTGGGGCAAAGTTAAACTTTAAGCACCAGTAATTACAAATGGAATGTGATAGCACCGATGACCTTGAAACACTCAGTGAGCAAGCTAGTAAAGCCTGGTATATAACATTGTAATCATGGATAAAATATGCCTAATGAAGTGTTATGTTATTAAATGAGATATGTAGCAAGTTTCAGGTTAGGCTTATAGGATAGAATAATTTAAGATTTAGACTAAAGACAGGTTAAGGTTAGGTTAACATAACAAGGGTGGCATTGGGGTTGCTTTCAGTTAGATTAGAGTTAGTTCAGTGATATTTTCAATTTAGGATTGTTAGTTTAGGGAAAGATTGGGGTCATTGTTGGGGTTAGAAGACCTAGATAATTACATGCATAGAATGTAGTTAAATTACTTTGTTGATGCTCCAATTCAAAACTGAGTGGTATTTTTGTCATATACCAAAGAAGGATATCCTGTGTAACAGTTTCATGCCTTTTTATTCACTCTTTTTATGGATATATTTAATTTTTAGGCAAAAGTCAGCTTCATCATGTAAGTGGTGCATTCAAAGTCAGGCGAAGTTCAACAGTAGTGTATCAGGAGTGCGAACGCTCCAATAACCTTGAACGCATGCTAGTCGTTGGCTAACAGCACCTGTCATTATCATTATCAATGCTATTCACAAACTAAGGAGCAAATTTCACCCAGATCACGTTTTTTAATGATTGTTTGGACAATGTGTTAATAGCTCGTTAGGATACGTACTGGGTTTAGGGTTAGGATCAGGGTCCTATTTAGCATTAGGGTTAGGATAAGGGTTGCAATCAGGGTTAGGATTAAGGTTAGGGTTACGATTAGGGCTAGATTTATAGTTGTTGTCATTTATTTTTATTTGTTTTATTATCCACATTTTCTCAGTAAGTAGTCATCGATCCTCTTACTGGGAACCATAGTAATTCAATCTAAAGCTCTCGGGGAAGACTGCACAACAAGCTAAGAGAGATGAACGATTCACAAAAACAGCTCATCTTCAGTCACCTCGGTGAATACATGCACAAAGACTGGTGATCTAACTTAGCAACTGATACTCATCATCATCATCATCGTCATCAAAATTGGGACGTATTTTTAAGTTATGTCGGAGGAATATACCCTGTTCAATATGTTTTCATGTATTTTCTTGTAAGTATGCGTCATTTTTGTGCAAACATTCCTCATTTTTATGATTGGTCGTCTGAAGTTCACCCGTGCGTTCGCATATGTTGGAACGCAATTGTTGAACTTACCCCGATTGGGATTAAATTTTGTATTATTTATTTTCATTATCCACATTTACCTATTCTATAGTTGTCAATCCATATTAATTCAATCGAGATAATTTGGGGAAGACTGCACAATAGGATAAGAGCAATAAATGAGTTATAATAAAGACTCATCTTCAGTCACCATGGTGACTTCATGCACAGAAACTGATAGTCCAACTTAAAAAGTGATACTCCTCATTACAGTTTGGAGTCACGTTAAACAAAAAATATCTTATTTAATGAGCTGCCATGTGTTGTTTCCCTAGTGAATAAACTTCATTTATATGCAAAAACCACTGTGTTTCCTGATTGGTCGACTCAAGGTCACCGGTAAATTCACATTCCATGGATCATTGAAATTTAACTTTTCCAGAAGAGCAGTTAGTTATTGATAATGAAAGAAATGTATAAAAGTGTATGACTTCACCACCTAGTAGCACATTCTTAGGAAAGAAAAATGTGCTAAGTTTTTCAAATTTTTAGATACCTAAGTGTCATGGATGAAACAGGGACCTCTGAACAAGGGATTCCACTTGAAATTAAATTTCTATGTACCTTCCATCGGCGAACTGAACTCTAACCGCATATCTTGTTTCATATCACAACGCTTCACCTTACACTATTTTTCTCGCGTGTATAATGTTCTTTAGCTGGTTGCATCGCTATTTTGTCCTGCTGAGCGTTCTGAGGTCATTGGTTTACGAACTTTGGGGCAACACTTGGGTGTCTCAGTTTTAAAATCACAGGAAAAAAAGTAATTGTCGCTTACAAGCCATTACTGGATGATGAGGCTAGACTACTGAGAAACCCTACAGGGAATAACAATGATAATAATAGCTTTATACAAATATGGCATATTCAACATGTAGTACAGTATTGTATTTAATTTTCTCATCGCAGAGAATAATCTAGTTGACTTAGAATATGCAGATGATATAGTCCTCTCTCTCTCCGAAGCGAAGACATTGTTAAAATGTAGAGTTTTCTGAACACCTTGAGTAGCAGTCTTCAAATGTTTGTCACACGATTCACCTACCCCGGTCAAACGTAAGATGATGCAACATTGACTTACTCCTAGCTTGAAGATAAGGAGTGAAGTTCTTGGTGGAGCGTGTTGACCACTTAACTTATTCGGGGAGTTGTATCAGCCAATGCCAATGGGTTGATGGCTGTCGAAATCTCAGTACAGATGCAAAAGTCTCGTTTGGCATTTGCCACTTTACACCATATTTGATTTAGTAGATGTGATATCCGGCTGTCTATCAAAGGATGTGTGCAATGTTCAGCAGTTCACTCTGTCTTCCTTTATGGCTGGCTGTGAGACATCTCCATTGAGAGAGGAAAACATGAAAAGCCTGGCAAGTTGTCTTTGATCAAAGGTGCCCGAGTCCTATCTCCCATGTGAAGTGGTATAATAGGGTGAGCAATATTGAGGTTAGGCATCGGTAGAGTGCTAGGTAGGGAGGGAAATTCAGTTAACGAGGTTGTGAAGCTACGCCGACTGAGATTATTAGGACATGTATTGCACAGGCATCCCTAGCCATCGATCGCCCTCCTGGACGGACAATATTAGCTACCGAAATAAGATCAGGTTGGAAAAGACTTAGTGATGGTCAAACCAAAACATTGCATCAATTATTGAAATCCAAAACAGTCAGTTTGAGCCAGCCACTTAAGGAGGTGTAGACTGTCTGTCTGTCTCTTTGGGATCCATCCTCGGGATGGTAAAAACCAATGAATGCTGGAGACAATTGGTGATATGGTTGGCTCAAAATCGTACTCTGTGGTTAGCGCAGATTTATTCACTGTTTGTGATTTATGACATCCAATAAAACTATATTGTCCTTCCATATTACTATTCTTTTTGCCTCATATCTCTGTTTATTATCTCTCCTTCTCTTCTCTTGCTTTTTGTGCTACATAAAAGGAGTGTGCCAACTCGAACTGGTGTACACCTGTGCAAAGTTCTACGTAGAAACCAGTCCGGGCATCTGAATGTTAACAACAATATAATAGTGTCATTTACTTAGTGTTTTTCGGTAAGTTAATAGTATCATACTGCCTTACACTTTTCTTATCACACAAAATGTCTACCTACCAAATAAGGTATTGCAGAGTTTTTATACTTAGTCGTTTGAGCACACAGTCTTCTATAATTGCTTCTAGCTCCCCTACCCAGTGAGATGCAAGAAGATAATTGTGTATAGAGAGGATGCTCAGGATATGACATGACAATATTTGCCCATTTCTTGTAGAGGGGGTCCATGGGTCTATCTACAACAGCATTAATGAGTTGGTTTAACGGCAGCCCACTCACCCTACTGACAGCTCTTACTACCCTTCTCACTGTAACAAAGTCTTCCTTACTTAAGTAGGCCAGAAAAGATATTAAGGTTTAGCAGTAAAGAAGGATAGGTAGAATTCAAGAAATAACAAACTGTAGAGATGATACAAACTGAGCCCTGGGTCACAAACTGGTTGCAATCCTACTTCTCAAACAGAATGCACTACACTGTATACAAAGGTAAATCCTCCTCTGCTGTGTCCACCGAAGCTGGTGTCCCCCAATGTGCTGTACTCTCCTTTGTCTGTCTGCTTTCGACATAGAACTTTGCACATATGTACTGCAGTTCAAGTCGCCACACCCTCTCCATGTAGCACACAAAGCAAGAGAAGAAAGTAGAAGAAATGCATAGTAGAGGCAGTAAACAGAGGCGTGAGACAAAAGGAATAGTAATAACGAGTAACAATATATTTTGATTCGAAATCATAAGTCACAAGGACTCTGTACTACTAACTGTACTCTCCTCACTTCTCTTTTCTTTCTTTCTTTCTACATAACTTACCATCTTCAAATGACATTAATTTTGTCAAATATGCTGATGACCCGACTGTATCTTTGTCTGTCAAATTTCAAAGTGACTGCTCTAAACTAAATGGCTTTTTATCAGAAATCAGCCAGTGAGTGGTCCAAGGAAAACGGTCTACTGACCTTAAATCCCTCTAAATGCCAAACAGTCAATTTCACCTTTAGGCATAAATCTGACTTAAACAAACTGGTTAGCACTCATGAGGTGTGCAAAATAGATGGGAATGAAATAGAAACTAAGTCGGAAATTAAATATCTTGGCGTCATTCTATCTGCTGATCTTTCCTTACTGGTCGTCTCATATCTTGATGATTTCTAAGAAAATATTCCATCTTACCTCCTACATCAAGGAGTTAAGACATTCTGGTATAACCCAACCCTTACTTCTATGATTCGTTTACTCCTGCATCTTGCCTATTATTCTCTATTGTTCCCCCTTAGTTTTTCCAGGGCTACTGAAAAAAGACTATAGCGTATTACTCAGGATGTTAAAGGTTGTCAGCAGGGTAAGCTACGTGCCACTTAACCAGCTTGTTAATATTCTGGTTGACAGGCACTTGGAGTCAAGTGAAAAATGGGTTAAGTCCATTTATCTAACTCACATCACCCTCTTCATTCACAACTCTCCCCTTGTATCTCATCAGGTAGAACCAGAAGCCTATATAGAAAACTATATGCTCGTACTAGCAAGTACAAAAACTCAACCATACCCTACTTAGCTCGTGTTATGTGCGATAAAGAAAGCATTAGACGTGATACCTCTAACTTATTAAATAGTCAGTAGAAAAACTGGATCTCGTCTTTCCAACTCATAGGTACGTTTTCTTTCTTTTTTCTTTTCTTATGTGTTGTTTTGTCTCTTTCTTCCTTACAAATTCTACTTAAAACATTCCTCTTTCCTTCTTTCACACTCTGTATATCTCCACCTTTTTGTTACTGCTTACGCCAGTAAATATGGTAGCATCTACTTCTTTTCTAACACCTTCAAACACTGTTCAATTTTTGGCTTTGCTACCGACATGCCAATATGTTGTTGTCAAAATTAACTGAGATTACCCTTAATCTATGTAGAATTTTATTTATTGTTAATGTACAAACTGGATGCAATATACTGTAGTAAAATGCTGAGAATTCCATTCTGTATCACAAGTACTGTTTTGGAATAAAGCAAATAATAATAATAATAATAATTATTATTATTATTATTGAGTGAATGATATGAGGATAGTGATGGACTACCATAAGGTGCTGACAAAGCCTTATAACTTGGAGAGAGAATAATCGGAGGTTGATGAGCCACAAGTATCTCTCATAATTGTTACACGTATACAATGCAAAAGACAAAGTATACTGCTATTTACAAGTTGTGTCCTCTGATGACTCATCCAACCATCCTTCCAAACAATTATCTTAACATCATTCAATAATTTATGGTTAACACAGGACTTAATAGCACTATTACCACAGTTATCTACTGGTGACTGATACCTTCTTAGGAGATAAAGGAGTGTTGACATTTATGCTGTCTGTTTTTGACATATGTGCGGCAGTTCAAGTCACCACACTCCCTCCAAGTAGCACACAAATCAAGGGAATAAAGTAGTAGAAATGCATAATAGAGACAGTAAACAGAGGGGTGACACAAAAGAATAGTAATAATGAAGAACAATAAAGTTTCATTTGAGATCATAAGTCACAAGGAGTGGATGCATCTGCGATGGCCATTGAGAACGATTTTGAGCCATATCACCAATTGCTTCCAACCATTAATTTTTACCGTCCCGAAAACCCCATCAACTCAGGAAGCTTACACCTTCCTACGTGGCTAGCTTAAACTAACTGTTGTAGATTTCATTGTTTGGTGTCATGTTTTGGTTTGACCACCACTTACTAGCTCTTTTCCAGCCTGACCCTATGTCAGATAACATTGCCTGTCTGCCGACGAAGGCGATAACCAGGCATGCGTAACACATGTCCTAACCAGGCTGTGTAACTTCACAACTTCGTCGATTGATTTCCCCTGTTTACCTAGCACTCGATCGACACCTAACCTCAATATTGCTCACCTTATTACACCACTTCACTTGGGAGATAGAAGGCAGGCAACTACGATCAAAGACAGATAATCTTTTCATGTCTTCCACTCTCAGTGGCCAGGTCTCACAGCCATAAAGGAGGACGGGGCGGACTGATGAGCAGTACACCCGCCATTTGGTCGATAGTCGGATACCTCGTCTACGCCAGAGACGGCGTAAACTGGTAAATGCGAAACGAGCCCCTTGTATTCGTGCTGAGATTTCGTCAGAGATCAACCCGTTGGCACTGGCTGATGGTACTTCCCAAATAAGTGAAGCGGTCAACGTGCTCTATCACTTCACTTCGTATTTTTAAACTAGGCGTCGATGTAGTCCAGTCCTGTAACATCATCTTGCATTTATGCGAAGTACGGTGAATACAGAAAGCAGCTTCTTATCGTGCAACACCTATAGTATTTGTTCCACCAAATTGATCGTCTAAAATACCAAATACGTTTCAGGATCAAACTCGTAGTGTGATATTGAATGCTTAACCAGCCAGGGATCGTGCACGAACGAACGAACAAATCAACATAACACGATAGCGTGCCAAATGGCTTAGATGCTTGACCACAAGCCGTCAGCTTAACCAGTCGACTTAAACAGTGAAGGTCAGCATCCAATGTTGAGTGATGAATGACTCAAGCTAATACTTTTGGGGAATTACTTACCGCTACGCCTTTTTTCCTCTCGAGGGAAACACACACACTGTAACTTCGTTATTCTTCTTTAATCTATTTTTATGTGAGGGTTTATGAAGTTGAACGACTTTACTCAGCTATTGATAATGGTGAACGCGTCATGCATTTGTCATATAACATTGTACCACTCCCTAGCTAGCATTGACTTCGGGTCCACTGCAGAATGTTTGGAGCAGACTTCGGGTCATTCTACCACGTTCTACAATGCACCCAAAGAAAATGTTAGCTGGATTGGAGACTGATTTATACTGTGACTAGATATGGTACAGGATATATAGTGAAAACCTGCAATAGCGGACTCTCAAAGACTGGAGTATTTGCTTCCATAAGGGAAAGTTCAAAGATCCCGCTCGAAACTGCTGAGTTCCAAATAGATATGTACAATTTATGATGGTTTAGAGGCTGAAGGTATTGATGTTCACGGATAGTACGAAGTATACTAACGCAAGATCTAATACCCACAGCTTCTATAGTATTCGTTCCGCGTAGATCAAAGGCAAAGCAAAACGCAAGAATTGATCGTCCAAATTACGAGATATATTTCGGGACCAAATCGGAGTGCGAGATGATTGCTTAGCCGGCTAAGGATCGTGCACAAACGTGACACGATGGAGTACCAAATGGCGTGGATGCTTGACCTGAAGCTTTCAGCTAAACAAGTCAAGTTAAACAGTGAAGGTTAGCATCCAATGTTCAGTTATGAGTACTGTGGTCAATAATTTTGGGGAATTATTTACCGCTACAATGGTCTTCACGTGTATAGCTTGACAGAAAGCGATAATCGAACATAAAGTGAAGAAGATACGCTGTTGATATTACTGGCCCCAGTTAGCAAAAAACTTTGGAGATAACATTAGAATGTGAGACATAATGCATCTAATTTGGAGTACCTTTCAGCAATGGAGCTGAAGTTTGCCCCCAAGTTTCTCTAATGGACACTAATGTTGCCTCAAATTTCTCCTGTAGCGAACCTGAACATTGCCCTAAAGTTTATGCAGTGAACATAAAGCCATTCTATCAAAAATCCAGAAATCACACTTGTAGCTAAAGTACACACTGGACATCAATCTGGATACCCCCATAATGTAAAATCATTTCTTGACTAACAGTTCAACGACACCATTAGATGAAATTCAGATTTATTGGTTTAGGATAGAAGGCTTGGAGCCTAAGTTAATCCTTTTCTAGTAAATTTCTGTGTTTGTCCGAACCTTCCTTGAATAAGTCAATTGAGGTCGATGATACTACTCCTTCTGGGAGTCGGTTCCAGGAGTTTACAACTCGGTATGAGAACCAGTACTCCGTAGGAGCATAGTTTTTCTTTGGCTTTCGAACTCTCATGCTATGTCCTTTAAGATGTTCTGAACTTGTGGGAAGGAAAAGAGAGAACAGATCGGGTCCATAGTCATGATTTAAATTTTTAAACATTGTAATTAAATCTCGTCTCTGCCTACGGTATGATAGGGAGAAGAGATTTAAACTGTCTAGTCTTTCATTTATGATAAATTAGTCATGTTGATAATCATACGTGTTACCTCTCTTTGGACCCTTTCTAGGACATGTGAGTCCCCGTTAAAACAAAGACTGGCTGTCTGGATACAGTTTTCCAGTCTTCACCTCACCAGACGTGTATATAAGGAGGTAAACATTATCTCTGGTGATTCTAGTAAAGGTTCTGCGAATTGCCCATAAGGATCTGAAACCACGTACAAAATCCTCTTCATTCAGCAGAACATTCTCAGATTTCTGTAGCAGTGGTGTTCAACCTTCCCTCTCTATTGTGGACTTAAAATTGGCTAGTAAAACTACCGAAGTTAGGAGTGCAGCAGGTGAGTATTGAACCTGGGCCATCCAGCTGAGAGACGGACACTCTACCACTGAGCCACCAATGTCGCCATCTATGTGTAGGCTAATTTATTAGTGTAATAAGACGAACCAGAGTTATAATATGACTTCTGTAAAACAAAATTCCTTCTGGTATTTCCAAAGAATGAAAAGTCTTGCTCAATTCTTAAGCCTTGTTTAGATGGCAAAAGCATTTCATTGTCTAATAGATGGGACATTTAAAACTCGTAAAACGACTACACAATTCTTTATTCGCATAGGAGTAAAACACAAATCAACCTAGTGCAGATGTGATTCAATGACCTTCCTTAGCGGTCGGTTTTCAATCCTTTGCATGCGGGTTATGCGTTTAAGTTCCAACTTCATCTACTTCAACCTGACATAACACCTGAATGATTCACATTTTTTATTTATGAGAAAAAAAAAGACGGAATCCTTCGAAGTAAAGACGAGAGTGAGACAAGCTGGCTGCCTACTATCGCCAATGATTTTCCTGATTGAGGGCGGTAGATTGGATAATGCGACAGACAGTGGCGGGGAGAGAGGAAACAGACATGAAATGGACCCACACAAAAAACACTTGGAGGATCTGGACTTCGCCAACGATGATATATGTCTGATTTCCCACAAACTGGAAGATATGCAAGTGACAAGCAACAAGTCGTCACATGAAGCATCAAAGATAGGCACGACTTCAGGTGAACACAGAGAAAACAGACGTGGTGATGAAGATTCCTGTGCAACACCAACAGTAACATACAACAATCAGCCAGCATAAATGGAAAGAACCTGAAAGAAACAACCTCCTCCACCTACCTGGGAAGCATCGTTTTAACTACAGGCGGACGGAACTGATGAGGATATCAAAGCAAGAATCGAAAAAGCAAGACAAGCTTTCATTACCTACAAGTCTGTGTGGAGGTCAACAGCACTCCCCATGGAAAACAAGATCCGGATTTTCAACTCCAATGTCAAGTCAGTGCTACCCACTATGCGGATCACAGACCTCAAACAAACTTCAGACCTTCATTAACAGTTGTCTTCGCTCAATACTCAAGATCAGATGGCCAGGCAGAAAAGATCAGCAACATGGATCTCTGGGAGCGAACCAACCAACCAACCAGGAACCGATTGTGCAACAAATTAACAGGAAGAAATGGGGGTGGATTGGCCATACTCTGAGAAAACAACCCATCAAGTAACATCACCAGACAAGCCATCGCTCGAGTGGGACCCGAAAGGGAAGGGGCGAGTTGGTTGTTAGTGCGAGGGTGACCTGGAGGAGGTCATGTGAACAGGAGATGAAAGAATGTGGGCAGACTTGAAGCCAGGTGAAAACTTCAACAGAGAACCGAACGCAATGGAGACGTTAGGCTGCAGCCCTATGCTCCTCCAAGAATTAAAGGAAACAATAATAATAATAATGAGAAAAATGAGAGTGAAGCAAATAACATCCTTGATAAATTCAACACAGTGTACATGCTGCAATAAATTTCACTATCAAGAAAGAAATGCTGACAATTTATTCCTAGACGTTCTTCTGATTAGAAAAGAGGACGACGCCACAAGAAGAAGGAATTCATAGCCTTGAAATATAAACGGAATTTAATAAAGTATTTGATTCACGCTGAAAGAATAATCTACCCCAAACAAAAAACTCCATGTTATGAAACAATTGCCAAGTGAAAATGGTTATAACCAGAGAAATTCATAGACAATAAGTATCTGAATCTAAAGAGCCAAGATGTGAAGCTAATGTACCACCAACAGTTCCAGAGAACGTCTTGTTCTTAAAACTTCATTACCTTGATGATAACATCAGTGAAATAATAACATAGTTAGAGATTTAATGTCATTGTCTTTACGTTAGGTAAGGAGGGAAATCAATCAACGAGGCTGGGAAGTTACACCGTTTGAGATAGATGGTTAGGACATGTGTTACGCATGCATCCCTAGCCATCGCCTTCCACTCACATAGAATCGATCAGGTTGGAAAAGAGTTAGCTATTGGTAGTCATATCAAAACATGGCTTCATCAGTCAATGAAATCTACTACAGTACGTTTAAGCCAG
Organism: Trichobilharzia regenti; assembly: GCA_944472135.2. NCBI lineage: Eukaryota > Metazoa > Platyhelminthes > Trematoda > Strigeidida > Schistosomatidae > Trichobilharzia > Trichobilharzia regenti. The sequence goes on along the minus strand of OX235264.1, from coordinate 6,961,478 downwards.
CCAGCCAGCCAACCACCCACGTAGGGAGGTGTAGACTGGCTGGTTGGGGTCTTTGAAGTGGTAAGAACCAATGAAGACTGGAGACAATTGGTGATATGACTGGCTCGAAATTGTTCTCATTTTCATGTCTAATAAAACTCTATTGTTCTTCCATACTACTATTCTCTTTCCCTTGCTCACATTTCTGTTTATAATCACTCTTTTGAGTACCTCTCTACTCTCTTCTCTAGTTTTGTATGCTACATGGAGGGAGAGTGACAAGTTGAAGTGCTGCACATCTGTGCGATGTTTAACTTTGAAATTGCACAGTCAACCACCCCAATTTTATGTTCCAGAATCAGGCATAAACCATCTAATATTCCCTCCTCCTCTATGTGTATCACCTATCAGTTTGACTATTCCTGTGGAATCAGTTACTTTTTGGGTGTACAATTAAGTGTGTTTATCATCGGATTTCCAAACATCATTCTCCACGGTTACACTACAGGAGAGAGAGAGAGACAAGGCCAATTTGTAGCTCATCTTGTAGATACTGCACACAAAAGTAATGTTATCAAAGCTTTTGAAGTTATCTACCGTATGTATTTAAGAGTTCGTCTTTTACAACATATAACTTAAGCCGTCAGAATAGTTAGAAAATTCAGTATCATGTCTGTTGAACTAATGAAAGGAGAGAATAATTCACAATCGGCTACCATAACCACACTTTCAATTCCCCTGCATTCAATCCTATGTTGGGTTTCGCTCAAGTTAACTAGTGTTAAATGACAAGTATCACTAATGTGAAGTCAGTGTTACTCTGTACGGATCAGAGACTTGGCGCCGCGCCGTGTCACGGAGAACACTTCGAACAAGCTACACACCTTCATCAACAGCTATCTTTGCTCAATACTACTATGCAAGATCAGATGGCTGGCCAGAAAAGATCAGAAACACGGATCTCTGGCAATGAACGAACCAACCAACGCAGCAGGAACCGATTGTGCAACAAATATGCAGGAAGAAATGCAGTAAGGTGGATTGGCTGGCCATACTCTGAGAAAAAAAACCATCAAGTGAGTGACATCACATGCCAGGCCATCGCTCGAGTAGAACCCGAATGGGCAGCGGCGAGTAGGTCGTCAGTGCGAGAGTGACATGGGCAGACGTGGAGCCAGGTGAAGGAGTTGGCAGGGAACCGAATGCAATGGAGACGCGTAGATGAAGCCCTGTGTTCCTCTAGGAACTAAAGGAGATAATAATAATAGCTGACAGGTAATCACGATTATACCAAGATCCACTCTGTTTTTAATATTGTCTTAAGAGCACACTGTATTATTTCTGTGATACACTAATCTCAAGTATTCATATACACATGAATCACTGTGTTACGCAATACGTATGCAAAAACATGACTCGTCAACTAGATAGCCTTAACTCTGTACAAAGTCACATCAGTGTTACATGTAAGGGAAGTATGCCGCAAACCAATTCGCACACCTAGACATACTTTTAAGTCGGAGAATGGAGGATAGCTCAATAGGGTGGCAGTAGCCAGTTTATACAAAGCCTACATGGAGGACAGGAAAGTATTTAAATTTTCACAATTTCTGACCACAGAGACTTGGCTAACCGCCATATATGATGAGAATAAGATACCGATCGATACACTTGTCGATAACGGTGCAGAGTTTAGTTGATTTTTAAGCCTACAGCCCCATGGAAAAGAGTCTACATCAGACGACTTTACAACGAGGAAAATAAATACCATGATTTTAAGACAGAGATTAAATTCTACCATCTATAAAACATTATTGTGTCGTCAGGCTTATAATTATTGAAAAAGCCAAATAACATGCTCCACTACACGTCTTAAAAATGCACAAGTGATTATGTCACATCCCAAACTGAGCTCACAAATACATTAAGAGGAGATGAAAGAAAATATACTCAGATGGCTTGGAATAAAAAGAATAACTGAACTGTGAAACCTTGACAGATGCAGGTGACAGACTGCCAACTCCGACTACAGCAAAACACTTAAATGGTGTGAAACACAAGAACCAATATGAAGAGATGATGGAACCCTGTAAAGATCTATACACAAAAAGTCATCATGGGCTGGCCAACTAACAAACTTCTACAGTTGGATACCTATCAGCCATAAAAGAACTCTCATCATCTCGCTAGCTCACCGTACCAACGATGACTGTTTAGAAGAAGAACTCCTATTTCTCAAAAATGTCCTGGCTCAAAATGGATACCCTGCATGTTTCTTGGAGAAGGACATGAGACTAAGACAGAAAGGCGAAGAATGCAGTTCAGTACCAAACAAAACACTGTTTGAGTCTCGACTACTTCAGGAGAGACTTGACTGCAGTTACCCTTAAAAAAGGAGAATCTCCAGTTGTCTAAAAACAAGACCTTTCTTGCAGCAACTCTAGGCGTGATATTCTGCAGCCGCCCACTGCTTCTAAGCGATGTGAAAGACAAACTTCCGTACAGGATCATCCACACCAATATGCATACATCAGTTTACTTGCACATAGGTTGTTCTATGCACATGCTTTCAAAACATGATAGGGAATATTAACCAGCACGTATGCAAAGAGGAGGCACTGGTTCAATCAGAAGCCACATAAATGAAGACCTCATCTGTCACAGTATCTCAACGGACTCATCATTCACAAGTCATTTACAAAGTAAACAAAAATCTTGGCGTATACGTGCCCGTTGGTCTGATTTCTTCATACAAAACTTACAGAAAAGATCTGCTCCTCCCTTAGTTTCTTCAAATGTCTTGTTAATTAATTCATTCTCTATTTTGTTATTGAAATCTTTCTTCTTCTCCTCAAGTTTTTGAAACTTCTGTGTGTCTTTCAATATATATGTCATTCATCTTTTTTTTAATATAGTCACTTCTATCAAGGAGGACTACTCCTGATCCTTTATCCGGCTTTGTGATTATATCAGTCTCTCATCATTTACCAGTTTGCTTTTAGTTCTTCTCTGTGCTCCTTTGTCAAGAAACATTTACTGTCGCATTGAAGGTTCTCAATGAGTACCTGAGATATAGCGCTATGCTCAATGAAACAAAGGCTACATTGGACTTCATTAACAATTGCATCGAGTCAAATCACTATCCTAAAGTTTATTACAAGTCTCTACGTCGAAGCAGAGTTTATCCCAATAAGAGGACGCTGAAAGGATATGCATTAAACCAAACACACTCTTTATCTACATACATACATACATACATACATACATACATACATACAAGAGAATGAAATGAATATCGCTCGCAGGCAGTATGCGGTAGGATGAACTGCCAGAAGATATTAGAACCCCTTTTATGGAATATGTTTCTCAAGTTAGTGAACAAAGAGCACAGAAGAAGCAGATAGAGCTTATGAAATGACTTGAAAAGAAGCCAGAGGCTGGTAAATTTCCAGCAGATCCTAAGAAGTACTTCTACAATTACAGTAGTGTTGAATTAAAGAAGGTGCAACTTGAAGTACTTTCTCTTAGTGTTTGATTTTGTGATAGACAAAAACGAGTTAATCACTTAGACACTGATATTGAATTTGAAAACCTATTTAGTCAAACAAGGGATCTAGTTCAATCATCCACCTTGGAACTAGAATGCTTCAAATCCAGTCGAGTGGATTGTTGTTATCAGTACAAAAATCTCAAATGCGACAGTAAATGTTTCTTGACAAAGGAGCACAGAGAAGAACTAAAAGCAAACTGGTAAATGATGAGAGACTGATATAATCACAAAGCCGGATAAAGGATCAGGAGTAGTCCTCCTTGATAGAAGTGACTATATTAAAAAAAAGATGAATGACATATATATTGAAAGACACACAGAAGTTTCAAAAACTTGAGGAGAAGAAGAAAGATTTCAATAACAAAATAGAGAATGAATTAATTAACAAGACATTTGAAGAAACTAAGGGAGGAGCAGATCTTTTCTGTAAGTTTTGTATGAAGAAATCAGACCAACGGGCACGTATACGCCAAGATTGTATGGCCTACCCAAAGTGCATAAACCGGGGGGGGGGGGGGTACTGTTAAGACCAATACTTGATATACAAAATTTGGCCTACCATGCTTCAGCTAGATGGTTAGAAAATATTCTGAAAAATTCGCATGTTCAGTATCCATTCTTTTGAAAAACTTTAATAGGCATTTTTTGATAAATTAAACAAAAATCTACCAAAGACAGTCAGTGTGTTTTCGACTTCTTTGTACACTGCAGAAGCCGTCTGCCATATGCATCGAAAAGCTAGAGCTATATGTTTTAAAAGAAACTAGTCCAACCTCAACATCTTTACCATGGATCTAGTTCAACTTGACTCCTTAGGTGTCGAAAAGATATCTTTGCTGAACTTCTTGTTCTCCTTCTTTACTTTCCAAACACGAGATTAACATTGAAAACTCTCTCACGATTATGCATAGAAATGGTCACGGATGCACTACAGAAATACACCTGAGACGATAGTTATCCATAAAATTAAAACCCTTATGTTTTAGCCTCAACACACACCTTAACAATATTTATCTGAATGACTATGTTTCAGTTGAATCATACAGTGTTACAGATATTATTATTATTATTATTATTATTATATATGAATAGGCATACATAAATCTAAAAAAAAAATAAAAATGTCATGAAAAACTTCAAACACCCTTTGGAAATCTACTGCACACAGTCAGCATAAAGACAAAAAAATTCGCAGTTTCCACACCAATGTGAAACCAGTCAATCAGTCAGTTCTTCTATATGGGTGATGTGAGTAAAGGAGAATGATGCTCAAAAAGGCTTCGTATGCTTTTGGAAGTGTGTGCGCGGCTATTACTACCCGGCTGCCCACACCGTGAAAGTTGATTAGTTCTTCGGGTACCCGTAGAGCCCAGGGGACAACTGCTTGAGCTAGGCCGTTCATACACGGCCTGTATGAACTGGTTTCTGGGATTGGTTCCGTATTAGTAAACTTATCGCCGGTTACGGATCACCTCAGGGTAAGTCGGGATGTACAATTTTTGGGGTCGACCTTTTCTAACACTCTCTCTCTCTCTGGAGAGTGGAGAGACAGCATAGTTGGCTGGCATGGCTCACTGCTGTTTCACCCCTGTTCACCCTCAGACCACCAGCATAGTGTAAGAAAGATTCTTACAGGAATATTGGCTCCAGCCAGTGCAGCTTGTTGGGGGTCATCGCGATATGCAAGCCCGACCACCACATCAAGGTAACAGCTATCGGTCGGGGAGGAACTTGGCAAACGCGTCATAGACGGGATTTCCAACAGACTTCGCTGGTCCCATACTGAAGATCAGATGGCAAGGACCAGCGACAGTTATCAACAAGAAACTCTACTAGGAAACAAAGCAATCCAGAACCTATCGCCGAATATATATGCTGAGGAAAATAGAGATGGATCAGTCACACAAACACACACACACACAATCGAGAAGACTGTCATGAAGCATTATGAGCCAGGGTATCACTCGACTAGGATGTGCATCCGAAGGTGACATTTTAGAGATGAAAGTTTATGGCCAATCGTGGGGCCGAGTTAAACACGACTGAAGAGAATAGGACAAGATGGAAATGTCCTGTTGAAGCCCTATGTTCCACTCGGAACCCAAGGGAATAATAACGAATAATACTCTTGCCACACTAGTTTCAAGTTAAGAATTTCCGCACACACTAACAGTATAAGAAACTACGTCAAGAAAACGTCATATCGATTTACACTGAATGAAGTAAAATAACCCAGACACACACTAATCAGTAAAGAGAAACTATAAAACTAGTCATGTTGCCATATCAAAGCTAATGCGAGTGAGTACATACCACCATTGATGGCAACTTCATCATGATCAGCAATTACTACTGATTCGTCTTCTTCTGTAGAATCCCAGATAGATTCATCATTCACTAATGCTGCTACTGCGGGTGAATTAGTCATATCTCTTCTTCACCTTTTAACTGGAAAAATTAAATAAATAAGTACAGAATTCTTATTTATTTATTTATTTAAACGCATAAAAACTTGGTACAATATGGCACCAAGAAGGATGCGCCACACAATAATAATAAAACAGCATAGATCAAAAGAAAAAAAGAAAGAAGATATATATATATATATATATATAGGTGGTTTTATTAAGGGACCACCCCCTGAGCCTTTGACTTGGAGTCTAATCTGCAAGGCAGCGGAGCAGCATCAGGAGCTGCGTTCTCATGGTTTCCGGTGACCCATATGGGTTCATACGCCATTTGATCTGATTGGATACTGGAGCCTACGTACCCCATGGTAACTGCTTTTAGTTTAACCGCTATCCAAACAACCTTCCTGACATGGTAGGACCTGCAGGCACAGAGTCCCAGTCAGTTTAGCATGTTGGGTCATTACGGTATTCAAGCCCGACCACCACGACAAGGTAGCAGTTATTGGCCGGGCCAGAATTCTCACTTTCTCATATCAGTAGAATCACTTTGTTTCATACACACAAACACACACACACACACAATGAGACGAAATTCCAGCAAAACGAATTATCTAAGATTAAGAATTTACTTGATGTTAATAATATGAACATAAGACACGAATAAATATAATATCAATTAATCTCTATAGCAGTGATAGACTGACTAACTGGTTTCAAAGTAGAACCTTGCACTGACGGGCAGCAGTTCGAGTCGGCTCACTTCACTCAGCATACAAAGCAAAAGAAGAAAGTTAAAACAGAGGCGGTAAAAAGAGATATGAGGTAAAATGTATAGTAATATGGAAAAGCTATATAGTTTCATTTGATAAGTCAGGAACAAGGAGTGGATGTCTCTGCGCCCGCCCGTGTGAACAACGATTTTGAGCCAGCTACAACAAAAATTGTCTCCAGCCATTGGCTTTTACCGTCCCGAAGACACTAATTACGAATCATACACCTTCCTACGTGACTCGCTGGCTGACTTGAACTAACTGTTGTGGATTTCATTGACTGATAAAGTCCTGTTTTCGTTGGACCACCAATAGCTCTTCTTTTCCAACCTGATTCTGTGTCACTTAGCACTGGCCGTTGAGGAAGGCGATGGCTAGGGATGCATGCACAACACATGGACTAACCACCTCAATCGATGTAACTTCACAACCTCGTCTATTGGTTTCCCCTCCTTACCTAGCACTCGACCGATGCCTAAACTGAATATTGATCACTTCATTATACCAGCCCTTCTCACACGGGAGATAGAACGCAGACACCCATGATTAAATACACATAACCCTTCCATGTCATTCACTTCCAATGGCCAGAACTCACAGATATAAAGGACGGAACAAACTGCTCAGCAGTACAGATTGTTTGGTCAAAAACCAGCCGAATATCACGTCTACGCCAGAGACGGCGTAAACTGGGATATGTGAAACAAGCCTTCTGTTTGTTATCTCTCTTTTCTTGCTTTGTATACTGCATGGAGTGTGGCGAGTCAAACTGCTGCAAATCTGTGTAAAGTTCTAAGTTGAAACCAATCAGTCACTCTCTATGCCATACAGATTACTGAAATTTAAAACCAAGAAATATTGGTTTAATGAGGATCGTTCTGAAGTAACCTCTTTTATATACTAACTTATCACCTGCGTAGCCTCAGCCTTTGCCGACGTGAAATGTTGACTGGCATTAGAATTACTTTGCAAAGGGAATAGAAGAATAATCGATCAAGTCAAAATTTGTTATAAAATCCATGAAGTCTTTTGAATGTTGGTTTGAGACAGTCATGTTGACAGAGTTTATTAGGGTCCTCAATATGCTAAGAGTTATTGGCTCAAAACTGTTGATAATATGGCTGAAAATTTTTCTCAGTGATGTAAACGCATTCAGTCTCTTTGTCGTTATCTCCCTGATGTTTTTCCATTCATTCTAACTTTGTGTGCAGGCGCCGGTGGTTCACTAGTAGACCATTGGCCAACCAATCTATTGGTACAGGGTTCGATCCCTAGCCAACGCACTCTTTCATCTCGCTTAGCCGGTAGTATGCCCTGTGAAAAGGGGAGAGGAGACTAGCAACCCTATCCCGTAAAAATAAATACCCCTGACCTACTAGTTTGACCTATGTAGTTGACCTCACTCACAGTCATTGCATGGTATTTTGTAAATAATATTATTTTGTCTAATTGGGTCAACTGGGTCCTTTAACCTACAGAGCTTGTCCCTGAGTGAGTTTGTAGGTTTAAATGCCACCCTAATTCCTATTTTATTCAGAATCCTACGTAGTGTCTCAGATGTTCCCTCTTTATATGGTATAACTGTGGATGACTTATATTCTTTCTTATTTATGTTATTATTACTAGTTTCACAATTATTTTTCTTTTTATTTTGTTTTTGGCCTTTAATGATCTTCCTAATGAATTTTATAGGATAGTTATTCAACACCAACGCTTCTTCTATCTGTTTTAATTCATCATTTAGATATTTTTCTTGTGCTACTTAATCCCGCTGCTCGGTTTGTTAAACACTTAACTAAGCCTGCCTTAACAGTTAAAGGATGAGACGAATTAAAGTCTAAATATCTATTAGAATGCGTTGGTTTTCTATAAACACTAGTGCAGTTTGCCTTCTTCTATTCTTTTTATCTTACAATCTAACATAGCTAATTCTCCTAGTTCATTTTCTGATTCAAATGTGAATTTTATTCCCTCAACTTGTGAGTTTATATGTGTCAAGAACTCAGTCATAGGACAAAGCTGTCCATTCAAGAAATTATTTTAGGGATTCAGTTATGCCTCACATCTACTATCTTTAAGTTCCAAGGCAAAATATATAGACAAACAGAAGGTGTAGCAATGGGATCACCAATATCCCCTATCGTAGCAGACATATTTATGGACAGCTGGGAAAATAGTGCCCTCAATACATTTAACCCTACTCCAAAAATGTGGTGGAGATATGTGGATGACACTTTCACAGTGTTAAAAACAGAACACATCTCTAGCTTCTTGACACATATAAACTCGACGCGGCTGGTTCAAACCAATTGTCAAAGAATTTATGGAAAGATGCCAGGTTTAAAGTTAACCATCTATTCACCTAAGGATTCTCGCCGAGAAAGACCATGGCTGGTCATACGTAACGCCTGTCCCAGCCATCTAAGTCGAATTACCCCCCATCATAACCCCATCGTTTGACGTATCCTCTTCACCTAACACTCTACGTTTAACCTCGAACATTACCCACCATATTATGCCAGATAACAACACGTGAGAGAGAACAGAAATATCTATTGTCAGAAACAGAGAGGCTATTCACGTCTTCCACTTTCAATGTCTCACAGTCATAAAGGCGGAGAGACATGCAACTGTGCAGTACACACATGCTTTAATCAGTAGTCGGATATCACATCTATACCCCAGAGATGACGAAATCCAGCGAATATAAAACAAGGTTTTTGTATCATCAAGCTGATGCAACTTCCCAAGAAAAAAGTTGAAGCCCTCATCATTCAGTCACACCACTACCATTCTGTCTGTTTTCGACATAGACCTTTGTACATATGTGCACCAGTTCAAGTCGCCACACTCCATGCAGCACACAGAGCAACCGAAGTAGAAGAAATGAATAAAAGAGACAGTAAACAGAAGTGAGACAAAGGAATAGCAGTAACGAAGAACGATATAGTTTCATTGGAAATCATAAGTCACAAGGAGTGGATGCATCTGCGCCAGCCATTGAGAACGATTTTCAGCCATGTCACCAATTGTTTCTAACCATTGGATTTTACCGTCCCTAGGACCCCAACCAGGAAGTCTACACCTTCCCACATGGCTTAGACTAACTGTTGTAGATTTCATTGACTGGTGAGGCCATGTTTTGGTTTGACCGCCGCTAACCCTTTTCCAGACTGACCCTATATCAGCTAACATTGCCCGCCGAGGAAGGCGATGACTAGGAATGCACGCATGTCCTAACCATCTTAGTCGATGTAACTTCACCACCTCGTCAACTGATTTCCCCTGCTTACCTAGAACTCGACGCCTTACCTCAATATTGCTCACCTTATTATACTTGCACTTAACACGAGAGATGGTAAGCAAACACCTATGAACAAAGACAGCTAGCCGGCCTTTTCATGTCTTCCACTCTCAATGGCCACGTCTCACAGCATTAAAGGAGGACGGAGTGGACTGATAAGCAGTACACCCACCCTTTGGTCGATAGTACCAACACCATTAGACTTTGAACCACTACAGACCAGTCCGGCAGCATCACCTTGCGTTTGACAAGGGCGAATGACATTCGAAACAATACCAACATCTCTGCTCAAGGTGTTAAGAAATTTCAGCATTTCGTCAGTAACCTCACGTGGAAGAACAATAAAATATTCATTCACACAAGCAATTTATGAATTCCACAAACTCTATAAATAAAAACTACTGACTCATTAATTCTACCAATAAAAATTCACAATGCCTTGGCATTAGTCTCGTTACAACATTGTAAGCTTCATCAACAGAGATACACGGCTTATATCACTTTCAGTACTTTACTTTTTTCTAGCCTGGAAAGTAACATCCCACAGCTCCCATACAACAAAAGACAATAGAGATATATAAAGGCGATAATCACCCTTAGTTAACTTGCCTAAAATGTCAGCAAAATACAGTCAACCAATCACAGAAGTAAATGTATAAGTTATCTTACAAGTGCGTAGGCGTTTCACATGCCCTCTGATTGGTTGCTTTCAGTTTGTTGAAATTAGGACTAATCAGGCGATTATTTAACGATCATTCACCGCCTGCCACTACATCAGACATGTCGTATATAGTCTGGAATATGAGAAGTGAGGGAGTGATGAGATATACGCATACTCCTAAACAGATCAATTTGAATGAAACGGCACCAATAGAACACACACATGGGAGGCAACATATACTGGCGAAAAAAAAATAGAAATAGAATGTAACGATATAAGTTCCAATTCGAAACCTACTAACACATATAAGGCAATGGTTGAAAATGCTATAGACTAGCTAGAATTCTGAAACCACCTTAAACAAATATCTGACTCAATTGAGTTTTAACAAAGAAATTAGCACTGAAGTGCGGCAATTCATGTTGCCACACTGAATGTTGTAGTACAGGTGGAGCTATAATGCACAGAAATGTGAGGCGAAAAAAAATAGTAACGTGGTAACATGCAAGAACTGGCGCGGAATTATGCTCCTGTCCATCCCAAGCGGCATCATCCTGGAGAGAATCAAACAAGCCCTAGATGAAAAACTTCGACCGGAACAGGCCGGATTCAGGAGAAACAAATCATGTATTGATCAAATCGCCACTCTACGGATCATCATTGAACAAAGCTTGGAATGGCAGTCAACTCTCTATCTCAACTTCATCGACTTTGAAAAGGCCTTCGACAGCGCAGCGTCGATCGAGAGGTCATTCGGCAACTACTTCGCTACTACGGGGTCCAATCGACAATTATACATCTCATCCAACAGCTGTACGACAATGCTGAATGCCAAGTAATCCACAAGGGGAAACTTACGGAAGCCTTCGAAGTGAGGACGGGAGTGAGGCAAGACTGCCTGCTATCGCCAACGATTTTCCTGATTGCGGGAGGTAGATTGGATAATGCGACAGACACACGGTGGGTAACGAGGAGACAGGCATGAAATGGACCCTTACAAAAAACTTGGAGGATCTCGACTTCGCCAACGATGATATATATGTCTGATTTCCTACAAACTGGAAGATATGCAAGTGAAAAGCGACAAGTTGGTGATAGAAGAAGCATCATAGATAGGACTTCAAGTGAGCATAGAGAAAACAAAGGTGATGAAGATTCCTGGCCAACACCAACAGTAAAAGCAACAACAACAGACTACAATCCGCATAAATGTGAGGGACTTGAAAGGAACAACCTCCTTCACATACCTATCTACCGACCTCCGAGTGATCGTTTCAACTACAGGAGGAACTGACGAGGATAAAAAAGTAGGGCAAGCTTTCATTACTCTCAAGTCTGTGTGGAGGTCAACAACACTCAGAATGACAAATAACATCCGGATTTTCAACTCCAATCTGAAGTCAGTGCTACCCACTATACGGATCAAAGACTTGGTGCGTTATGAAGAGCACTTCAAACAAACTACAGACCTTCATTAACAGCTGTCTTCGCTCAATACTACTCAAGATCACTCAGCCGACCAAAAAAGCTCAGCAACAGCGATCTCTGGGAGCAAACAAACCAGGAACCGACTGTGAAACAAATAGGCAGGAAGATATGGAGATGGATTGGCCATAATCTGAAAAACAAACCATCAAGCGACATCACTAGACAAGCCATCGCTCGAGTGGAACCCGAAAGGGAAGCGGCGAGTTGGTCATCAGTGCGAGGGTGACTTGGAGGATATGAAAGCATGTGGGCACGCACGGAGCCAGGTTAAAACGTTGGCAGAGAACCAAATGCAATGCAGACGCTTGGCTGAAGCCCTATATTCTTCTAGGAATTAAGGGAAATAATAATAATAAAGGTGGAGCTACAATGCACAGAAATGTGAGGCGAAAAAAATACAGTTACGTGGTCAACAAACATGACAGATTAATGTATATGGGAGATCAAAATGAATGGAAGCCAGTGAGAACAATTTTGAGCCATATTTTCAAGTCAGTCCTCTTGCCATCGCTTCTTAAAATCTCCAACCAAATATCAAAGATTTCATGAATTGGTGACTGACTGGTTACGGTGTTACCACCTTTACCTCTTTTGTAACCTAATCCAATGTCAGCTAAAGTTCTTCGTCGAGGAAGGTGATCGTTCGACATGTGCAACACGTGTCCTAGACACTTCATCAAACGACCCACCTTCATAACCTCATCGATCTAACTTACAAACATTACGCAACACTTGACGCCTAACCTCGCTATTAGTCACTCTATCGTACCGCCTAACACACGGCGGATAGAATGCAAATATATGCATTCTGGGAAAATCAACCTTCCTAAGTCCTCTAATTACAATGATCATGTTTCACAGCCATAATCAGGGAACAGGGTGAACGACTACGCAGTACGCACTCACTGACTCACTCCATTGATCGACAACCAGATATATCATATACAAACTAAAGGTGATGTAATTTGGAAAAATGTCATACAAACATTTTGTATTCATACTGAAATTCCATCCCTAGTAGCAACCAGTCGATTAGCATTGAAGTCTTCACAATCCATTGAACGGTATCACTCGCCACCCTTATAATTACACTATGAATCGTTGCAAACCAGTTGTAGATTAGCACTTTTGACAGGCACCAAATCGCATATACCATACATATCAATATCATCACACCTAAGAGGCACTAACTCATCGAAGAAGACACTACGAAATGGTAGCGCTATGCGACGTCGTGAATTGGCAGAATTGAGAATTCAAGGACCGTTGGATCTGGTCCAAGGGGCTCAATGGTTCACGAGCTAGCTTGCCTTGTAATCAGAAGATCCTGGGGTTCGGACACTGGTGATGGGTGGGTACTGCTGAATAGTCCCAAACTAGGCTGACGAAACAGATGAACCACTGGTTTTCCAATGGTTCTCTAACTGATATCAGCTTATGATGAAATCCTCTGTGTAGTTGCATATTTTTAAGTCGATGACGAGACCATCTCCCCCCCTCCGTCCCCCGATTAATTATTGAACAGACAGAGAGGGAAAATGACAAAGCAGAGAGAAGCAATACTACTCACAACTACTGAAAAACTAACTAACTAACTAATTAACTAACTCACTCACTCACTCACAACAAGACAGTGTAGTAACAATACAACACGCATAATCCATAAGAAAACAAAAACTACACATATACATATATAAAATGAAAAAGCGAAAAAGTACAAAAACACCAAGAGCACAATAATTTTTATATTTCACTAACAAACCTATGCATATAATATATGTCTATATGTGTGTATAGATATATACTATAGAGACTCTTTGTATAAACATGAATAATAATAATAATAATAGAAAAATGTCTAGAAAAGAGAACTATTACGAAACACCCACGCACACACATACATACACTCAAGTTGTCGTGTAATTGTGCACAGACAGACAGACAGACGTAAAGAAACGCCTATCATTATTATGACTATAATTATTGTTATTATTACTATTTCAGAGAGAGAGAGAGAGAGAAAGGGAGGTGGTTTTAAGAAATCAAAAACAAGAAAGAAAGAAAGAAAAGACAACAGTTTACATCCCTTGGAAAATAAAATATACATAGATACAATACAACGCTGCCAACAAAATTGTTTCTTCTTATTTTCTTCTGATATTTTATTTATTTTTTAAATTAACGAATACAGGTAGGAAGAGGTGGCGATTGCTGCGAGGCGAGGCGAGGCGAGGGGAATCGGGGGGAATGAAACAACTAAGCGTTCAATGCAAAATGGCGAAGAGGAATACAAGGGAGGAGAGAAGTATGCAGTGGTGGTCGGGGGAGAGGGGTGGGCGGACTTTAAATACATGCGCCCGCACACGTACACAAACACACACACACACAAAACGAGGGAAGTGTAAAGGGACAAACAATAGGGAATAAAATCCCCTACCGACATTTTGAGTTAGCTAATTAGTTTGGTTAGTTAGTTAGTTAGTTACAAACGCACAAGCAGACAGACAGTAAACTGAAGGAATTTTGAAATCCTAAATAAACACACGGGTAGGTATAGAATAAACAATATTTACGTGTGTGTATGTATGTGTGTAAACAACTCTTTTGTATTTGAGAAAAATCCTATCTCTGAAAACTTATACCAATAATGATAATAATTAATAATAACCATAATAGTATTAGTAATAGTAATATGTCCTAATCACACCTACTCATAAAGGTGTACACGTTATTTTTTTTAAGCACACTTGTACAAAATCAATCATAAGGGAAAACAAATATTTTTTGCATTAGATAAGAAAGAAGGCAAACTCGACCGGTATCCCAAAGACGTGTGCGCGCACACGCACGCACACTCACACAGACAGACGATTACATAATACACAAAAACTGTTGCTTGTCAGTTAGGATTATGCGCTCCTAGGGTTATATGGTCTTGGATTTGAAAAGAAACACAAGTAGCTCCAAGACGAAAAAAGTGTGCAAAGTGGCAGACACATGCTCCTCAAACAGTCAGTGAGAGCACAGGGGGTAGTGTATATCTCTGAAGACTGACAACAGCACTGTCGCCATCGCCACGATCATCATCATCGAGCACAACAGTTTGAAAAATCAAAAATAATACTACTAACAATAATAATAACAATATAAAAGAGGTAATAATGATTAAATAACAGTTCAAGATGGTAAATTATAAGTAATTCGAAGAAGCTGTCTGCCTGCCCACCTGAACAAAGATGATGCTTGCGGAGATAATAGTAGTAGTACTTGGGATTTTTTTTTCTCAGTATAACTGGACACCAGCTTGTAAGCACATAAGGGAACACAGACACACCACCCCCCAAAACATCTGAGGATATACATACATAAAGAGAGAAGAGAAGCTCGAAGGGAACTTGCCAAAAAAGGTGAAGTTCTCAAGAAAAAATCCTAAAATATATCAAAAATGGTAGTACTAGTAATAATAACGATAATAATAGTAACAAAAACGCCTTTGATTTAATCATTTATTCAACACATATACGTATAATAATAATAATAATACTTTGTAATTACAAATAATACAAATAGTCAAAGGAAAACTTTAAGAATACTAATTTTAGAATAATTGGCTAGTTGGATAGTTAGTTGGTTAGTTTCCTCAGATCAGCCAACACTAACAAACACAAGACATGACATAATCTGGGGATCACTCGTCCACTCTCCCCCGCCCCTCCAAATCAATCAATCAATCAATCAACCAACGAACCGACCTTATACACCCCGCGCCAGCACCTCCTCTTTCTCCGCATCAATGACATCAATATTTTCAAACATGGATTAAGAATCAAACGACGGAAAATAAAGGCACATATAAAATTAAACACACTATTAAGGAATTAAGGTGAATTTAACAGTAACTAGGGCAAAGCTAGGCAAACATACGCCTAGCAGTTTCACATAATCATCAATCGTAAATTAACATTGAAAAACTGTTTATACCGACACACACACACAAACACATACAAAGAGGAAAAGGGAATTTATCAACTAATAATAATACCTAACAACCACAACCACAAGAACAACACTGCTTCCTCCCTCTTCATCAAGGAGTCCTGAAGGTCGAAATCAGGTCCGATTATTGAATATAACACAATAAAAAAAGAAGTCTACAGGATAAAGAGAGTGAGAGAGAAGACTGACTGACTGAATGAGTGGGTGAATGTGACGTGGAAGTATAATATAAAAGACAGTGTAAAGCAAAGCCAGCCAACCAACAAACCGGTCAACCATCAGCAACCAAACATCCAACAATAATCCTAATTTTTAAAGGAAAAAATATATAAAAAGTCATCAAAAATAAACATTTTAGTACATAGTGTTAATATTCTAAAAGTAAAAACACAAGAGAAGAGAAGAAATCCTTGAGCAATGATAGATATCTATAGTTTCTTTTCATTCTTTAAACAATGCGCCTCCTCTCGGAATAACACCACACCACACCACAACACACACGGACAAATACGTACAAACATACACACACACATATACATATAGAAAGAAGAGGGTAGGTACATCATTAACTGTTTTTGGTTCATTGAGAAACCGGTAGTATTACCACTGAAGAATTACAACAACAACTAACTGCTATTATGACAACTATTATTACTCCTCTTGATGCACAGCATAACACACCTCATGAAGTGAACGACATCCTCAATGCCTCGAACACCGGTGGCGGTGGAATTCTCATCTCTCTACGTTTATTATTATTATTATTATTATTATGACCATTATTACTATTCGCATGATGATGATGATGATGATTTAATTCTTCAGGTTTAATCAGCGCAGTAGACAGAGGCAGAGACGAAGGCGGAGGTGTTCTTTTTGTTGCTGATGGTGATGGCCACAAAGATGATGATATCGACATCGACGACGAGAACGAAGACGAGGACGACGATGATGCTGATCCTGATGCTGTTAATAATGCTGATAATGCTTGAATACTACTATCAGCAACAAGTTGATTCTGTTGCAGGAAACTTTTTGATGTAGCATTCATAACAAATTGATCATATATCCGTATTAAGTAAAATAAATGTTCACATGATAATAAACCATAATCGATAAGATTATTTAAGTGTAGTATGAGGTTTGCACGTAATCGACGTGAATGTATTAAACGATAATATTTATGAATGAATTGACATGTTAAAATTGCTACTTGAATATCACTAACAATTAAAATGGATGGACGAATAGATAATAGGAAATAATTCCATAATTCCATGACTTTGATTTCTCCCTGAGGATAGAAAACATAAAAACAAGTATGAATCAATGAATGGATGAGTAAGTGAGTGTGGCTCAGAACAATAGGGTAATAGTAATAATAATTATAATAATAATAATAATAAATCCATATACACATATATGATTAACACACTCAATCGTTTTCATCGTGCTGAAGTTACTGTAGCAACTTTCTTTGTAGGGTGGGGTTGTTAGCCTCACACCCCTGCCTGTGAAGGCATAAAATGGACCCTCACAAAAAACTTGGAGGATCTCGACTTTGCCAACGATGATATATATGTCTGATTTCCTACAAACTGGAAGATATGCAAGTGAAAAGCAACAAGTTGGCCGAAGAAGAAGCATCAAAGATAGGCACGGCTTCAGGTGAACATAGAGAAAACAGAGGTGATGAAGATTCCTGGCCAACACCAACAGAAACAACCCCCTTCACCTACCTATCTACCGACCTCGGAAGCATCGTTTCAACTATAGGCGAAGGGAACTGACGAGGATATCAAAGCCAGAATCGGAAAAGCAAGACAAGCTTTCATTACTCTTAAGTCTGTGTCGAAGTCAACAGCACTCAGCATCAAAAATAACATCCGGATTTTCAACTCCAATGTGAAGTCAGGGCTACCCACTATACGGATCAGAGACTTGGGGCGTCATAAACAGCATCTCAAATAAACTACAGACCTTCATCAAAAGGGGTCTCTGGGGGCGAACCAACCAACCAGGAACCGATTGTGCAACAAATATGCACACAGGAAGAAATGGAGATGGATTAGGCATACTCTGAGGAAACCATCAAGTGACATCACTAGACAAGCCATTGCTCGAGTGGAACCCGACCGAAAGGGAAGCGGCGAGTTGGTTGTCAGTGCGAGGGTGACTTGAAGGAGGTCATGTGAAGAGGAGGTGAAAGCATGTGGGCAGACTTGGACCAGGTGAAAACTTTAGCAGAGAACCGAACGCAATGGAGACGTGTGGCTGAAGCCCAATGTTCCTCTAGGAATTAAAGGAGAAAACAATAATAATAATCGTTTTTCACCATTTCAGAAGATGAAACACGCCCAGAATAATGCAAGTGATTGTTTTTCTTTAAAGGGTCACACACGTCTTTCACCTGCCCTCCCTTCAAGAGCCTTTCACATTTCAAGTTTGCTTCACAAGTCAGTGAAAGTACCGTTAAGCATTACGTGTTCATAGTTTCTGGTGATCATAACAGGTTTATAAAGTGTTTGATCTTTCCCGAATTCTGCAGCCCATCTATCTATCTACACACGCACACACCATGGATTTAAAATCAAGGTTTTCTAGCTACCACTACTCCACAACGCAGTAGAGTAGACCTGCAGCATGTTTTTCTTCCAACCCCACTCTTTCCTACCCAATAGTCCCGTTGAAAAGCGCCATATTTTCAAATTTTTCTTTCATTTCACTTTTGTGCGAGTCACCCCCACTCTACTCCGGCCACGTACGTGAAGGCAGTTAAATAGTACTTACTTGATTACCAGGCCACATTAAAGCAATTTGAGAGGAAATAATCGAATGTTTGCCTACCAGTTCGCACCGACTTCCCGTGAACCAATATGAAGAGGAAGTAGTTGACGATTGTGGCCATTTCATTTGTTTTGGGAAGTTGCATCACCAACCGGCCTCCCCCAAACTCTCACAATTGACTGATTGCTAATTGGCACTTGTTAGGCCTACGTCATCTTTCAGGCCAAAGGATGTGTGTGTGTGTGCTCCTTTATGCCTATGAAGCATAATTAATAAAACTGGGAGATTTGCGAACGTTTAGCTATCTTTGACCACAAATACTTGCTTTCTATCTCTCATATGTTAAGTGTTATCTCATATAGTGAGAAATATTCAGGGGTTAGGCATAGAGTGTTATGTACGCATTATTTATTTTACTCGGACGATGATACATACGACAGATAGAACTTACCTCAATGTAGGTTCCGTCACAAACTAATATAATAATAACAATAATAATTTCGCTTTTATTCCAGAAACAGTACTAGTGGTACAGTGTGGAATTTTCAGCACACATATCTACAATACTGCATCTAATTTCATCGCACATTTAAAATGAGTATTACAAAAAATAAATATGAAAAAAATTACAACAACAAAAAGCAAAAAAGAAAACACAAAAATACCAAAAAAGAAGCCAAGTAGAAAGGAAGACAAACAAACACCAATAATGAATAATATTTCAGTATTGGGTAGTGGAAGCTATGATATGTGTATGCGTGGTGAACGGTGACAGCTATAATCATGCAAAAAGTTATGAAATGATATTTAAGAATGTTTATAGCCAAGATGATCAGTTAATTTGATTGAACAACACCAAACAATCATAAAATAAACATTTCAGGTTTTTTTTATTGTGAGCACTAATGCAGTGTTTGTTGTGGTAGTGTGAGTAATCATGCATAATACAACAATTTTAGCATGATGACAACAGCGTTCACAACCAAGATTGTCAGTTTAATTTTGCCGGACAAAAAAATACTAATCACAAAACTTATATTACATGAAGGTTATAGGCACGATAATTTTGTACTACTCATAGTGATAGTATAGTCGGGACCAGTAGATACACAAAAGTAGGAATAGAATAAAGAGCAAAAAAGTAAGCCAATGATAATAATTTTAGGTAGCTAAGTATGTTTAAGAAGGCTCTTCACTATTGAGTACAAATAAGAGAGAATAAGAGAGAAATACAAGAGCCAGAATTATGTAATCAAGAACAAAGCAAGTCATAGGTCATAAGGTGAGCAACATTGAGGTTAGGCGTAGAGTGCTAGGTAAACAGGGGAAATCAATCGACGAAGTCGTGAAGTTACAAAGACTGAGATGGTTAGGACATGTGTTACGTATGCCAAGCCATCGCCTCCCTCGACGAGCAATGTTAGCGGATATATGGTCAGGCTGGAAAAAAGCTAGAGGCGGTCAAACAAAAACTTGGCACCAGTCAATGAAATCCACGACAGTTGGTCTAAGCCACGTAGAAAGGTGTAGACTTCCTGTCTTGTTGGGGTCCTCGGGACGGTAAAAATCCATGGTTGGAAACAATTGGTGACATGGCTCAAAATCGTTCTCAGTGGCGCAGATGCATCCACTCCTTGTGACTTTTGATCTTCAATGAAACTGTTTTGTATTTCTTTATTACTCCTTTGTCTCACACCTCTGCTCACTGTTTCGATTATGCTTTCCTTGTACTTTCTTCTCTTGCTTCGCGTGCTACACGGAGTGTGGCGACTTGAACTTCCGCACATTTGTGCAAAGTTCTATGTCGAAAACAGACAGACAGACATAGGTTTCCCGCTTAACATTGTCTCTGTCACTTAGAACACGGGCTGGCCAAAATATGGTATCTTTGAGTTCCTGTACTTGGTTGTACGAGCATATATTATTTTGTACTGATTTCTGGTTCTACCTGATGAGATGCAAGGAGAGAGTTGGGTATAGAGGGGGGTGTTGGGGGTCGGAGAGTATGGTTTTAGACCATTTTTCGCATGTATTCAGAGGTCTTTCTACTAATTTAGTGACGAGCTGACTGAGTTTTACAACACTAGTCCTTTTAAATCATTTAAAATCAACAAGGGGCACCGGACGTATGTTTCGTTCCAGTTCGAGACCCTTCATCAGTGTACGCCATGACACTACTGTTAGAGATCGAACTTGGGACTTCCAGAAGATTACGATAGCCTGTCCCTTGGTCATTCAACCACTTGGAATGGAATTCAGCGACAGGTGAATTCGAACCTGGACAATTTGTTACGATATAACGCCACTCTATCTTGGATCCTTTTGGTCACGACTTTTCAGTAATAGCTTTAGGACATCTATCCAGTAGCCACCAATGACCTGAAGATTGATATTTAAATTATCAGGTCATTAAATTCCTAATTACGTGACTGAATGGTCAACTAACCCACCTTGTATTTTCAGGATACCAGATTGGACCCCTCCCTTAATGGTGGGGTCATGGGTGTGCAGTATTTGAGGAGTTTCAAATTAGGGTGAAGGAGATGCTCAGTTGTTGCTAAGTTTTTAATAATCTCTTTAACTGATATTGGTTCGTTATATGAAACCTCACAACGGAAATTTAACAAATCTCCATCGAAGTGACGGCTACCGGATGGATGTCCTGAAACTGTCTGTCTGTCTAGATTTAACATAGAACTGGGCACCGATGTGCACCAGTTCCAGTTGCCACCTTCCAAATAGCACACAAAGGTAGACAAGAAGTTGAGTGAAGAGAATCAATACAGTCTGACAAGTATAAGAGTGAAACAGAATGGGTAATGGTAGAAAGGAATATGAAAGATTACAGAGACTGAATACATCTGCACTGGCCATTGACAACGATTTTGAGCCATGTCACCTATTGTCTCCAGCCATTGATTCCTAGAGTCCCGAGGGCCCCAACCCGGGAGTCTGCATCTCCCTACATGCTGACTCAGTTGTTTAACTGTCAAGGATTTCATGGATTGATGAGGCCATGTTTTCGTTTGGCCACCACTGGCTCTTTTCCAACCTGCACCTATATCAGCTAGCAATGCCCGTCGGGGGAGGCGATGGTTAGGCATGCGCAGCACATGACCTAACCATCTCAATCTATGTAACTTTATTGCCTCGTCGATTGATTTTGCCTCTTTGCCCAATACTCTACGCCTCATAACGTCAACATTACTTACCTTATCAAACCACCTAACGTGAGAAAGAGATCGTAGACATCTATGATCGAAAGCAGTCAACCTTTTCATGTCTTCAACTCGTATTGGCCATGTTTCAGAGCCAAAGAGAAGGACGGAGCGAACTGATGAGCAGTACACACGTCCCTTGGTTGATAACCGGATGTCACGCCTACGCCAGAGATGGTGTAAGTCAGCGAAAGCAGCTCGAGCTTTTTGGATTCGTGCTGAGATTTTGTCGCCAATCAGTCCGTTGGTGCTAATACAACTTCCCAAATAGGTGAAGTGGTCAACATGTTCCTGAAACTGTAATGAGAAGTCGTGACTCAAGGGATCCATCATATCAAGGATGGTGCCTTCGAAGGTCTTGGAGGTAGAGGAAGATAAATATTATTAGTTGACATGGTAAGAATCCACAGATCACTATTGGATTCCCGTTCAAGTGTCTGAATGGTCGACACATTTGGTGTCGTACACAAAAGGTCATGGATTCGATTCCCGGAGGAGTGGGATCATGGGTGTACACTGTTAAAGAGTTCCAAACAAAGACGGAACAGCTTGTTGACCAAAAGTCAATCACTTGGAGTGGAATTTAATGACAAATGAATTCTAACCTTAAGTGGGAATATCACTGAGGTGTTTTCAAATGACATGTAAACTAGAAACAAG
Organism: Trichobilharzia regenti; assembly: GCA_944472135.2. Lineage (NCBI taxonomy): Eukaryota > Metazoa > Platyhelminthes > Trematoda > Strigeidida > Schistosomatidae > Trichobilharzia > Trichobilharzia regenti. The sequence goes on along the minus strand of OX235264.1, from coordinate 6,938,654 downwards.
AAAGAGAGAGAGAGAGCAAAGGTCATGAAAATATAAAACAGGATCAGCAGGATGGAATGCAGCCAGTTTTTGTCTAAAACTTTCCGTATTACTATTACCCAAATAATTGTAAAACATAAGCTGCCTGTCATAAAAGACAGACAAACAGAGAGAGAGCGACAGAGTGGGCAGGAGGAAGGCAGACGCAGAGAACAGACTCACCTGATTTACATCACTGAATTCTTCCACTTTACGCTGATAATGTTGACGTAACCAATCTGGAGCATCATCATCATCTGAGTCTACATGAATTTCACAGGCACGAATCGGTTGTGTTGTTGTTGTATGATAATAGACACGATTATGTCCAACAAGCATAGGTTGTACAGAGACAGTTGAGTCGACAAGCTAAAATAGAGAATGAGTAAGTGATTAGATGAGTAGGCGGTAGTCGGGAAAGGAACAAATTAAAAAAAAAGAATGATGAACGACAACAACGAAAAACGAATAAATTAGAGTAACTAGACAACTACAACTTAAATTGAGTACATCCACCGCAGGAGAAGAAGAACGCAAACAGACGAAAGCTCAAAATCAACTCAAATCAACGAGGGGAAAAAAGTAACAATAAGGAAACATTAATGGATTTAAAACTCATAAAAAAAAATTGATACCTTCCATACATATCCACACTTTTTGCTTACACACCACACCACTAAAAGAAAACAAATTCAAGGTTAAACTTTTATAGAGAGAGATTCAGTATACCATTCAAAATAGACTTATATGATGATAAAAGAGGCATGAGATCATAATACAGCGCGTTTCCTGACGCACTCTCCCAATTCAACCTCAGCTTAGATTACAAACTGATATGGTAAGTCGCAAAGAAAGAGGTTAGATTGGGGGGCAGAATGCTAGTAACACCAACTAATTGATGATAACTGCTATATATGATTGATAGTCATGCCAGGAAGAAGGTTGTTAGGATAACGATTACACTGAAATCAGTCACCGACATTCATACTGAAGGTCTATGGACACTGTCACATTGTTGGGAAATAGGGATGTAACAGCAATACGATGTTTCCTTCAAATGATCAGCACATGCCAGTCAGCTATGCTTGCTGTCTCTCTACTCTGGTATATCCCAGACTTATCGAACGACTGCCTGTGGTTGGCGATAAGATTTTACCATAGACATAACTTGAATGCGGCCTCTCCTGGGCTCCATCGATTTGAAGTAGCTAGGATATATGCGTAACGCGTACCTAGCCAATGACATCCTCGATGGCTAATGTCACTTGACACAGGATTGATCAGGTTGGAAAAGAGTTAGCTAGTGGGGTGGTCAAACCAAAACATGGCTTCATCAGTAAGTGAAATCCCACACATTTAGTTTAGGCCAATCAGTCACGTACGCAAGTGTAGACCGGTTGGCTTTCTGGTTGGGGTCCTTGAGATGGTAAGAACTAACGTCGGCTGGAGACAACTGGTGATATTGCTGGCTCGAAATCGTTCTCAGTGATGACTTGCTCAGACGCTTATCGTTCTTCTGAATTTATTTTCTTCCTCCTCTTCTGTGCTAGATGAAGAGTGTGTGCCTATTCGAACTGATACAATTCCGTGCAAAGTTTTATGTTGAAACTAGTCGCAATCAGTTCCATTGGCTCTGCAGTCACGCAATACTAATTCTCTTTCTGTTGATTCAGGAACCTCGAGGAAAAAAAACTAACTTTTACATTGTGGGCAGGTGAGAAGTAAGAATCGCCTAAACACCTCGAAAACAGGGTCAGCTGCTCTTCCACACAACATAAAAACAATACCATAACTGCCGCTGAAACCATAGAGCTTAAAGCTTGAAGAACTGTGTTCCATCTCGAAAAGCAAAAATAAGAAAGGACGGGCGTGAATACCAGTGAGAAGCATAGAATGATGAAACTTCTTAAAATAATGCGCAATCCACACTAAGAAATGCTCATGTAATAAGGCTTGTATTTAAACCTCGAACGAGACACTTTGATTATCAACAAAGGAATCGATTTACACACACACACACACACACACACGGCCTGGTAAACTGTCGTAAAACTCACTAACCAAATGCAGATAGTTGTGAAGGAGGCAATAAGCCTTGGGTCAACGGATTGATCTCCTGGCTGTCCACATATCGCAGTTTACATAGAAGTTGAATCCTAAGACAAGGTTATTTCTCTATATCACAAGGATTGACGTTTTTTATGGAGAAGAACTCGTAAATCCTGAAATCCCTCAGGATCAGACTACCACTACTATTGTACCGACAGATGATAAATGCCAGGCAACAGATCATTTATCAAGAAAATCAAGCCATATATCTGCGAATCATATATCCACACGTCAACAACTCCGCTGCGATTGGCTGGTAATTTTCTCAAGGTTAAGCTTTGTTATTGATTTTTTCTCATGAACCTGATTCAGGACGTTAACATTGACGGCAAGTCAACGTCTACAATTTCGGCTTGCAAGCAACTCTCACCACACTACTACCACTGGTAATAACAATCCTCAGAGTCTCTTTTGAACACCCTAAGGATAAAATCTGCAGTTCGTTCACACCATCAAAATCTAAGATAAATGAAGCCACACGACTAGCCATACATAATACAACAACTTTCAACTTAAGCATAAGAGATCAAATAGGCTAGAAAGGCACTGGAAACTTCGCTTCATTAGGAAAGGCCAGTGGAATCTCAAAAGTTCAGTGCCTCAGTACAGGTCTGACTGTTTTCGACAGAAAACTTCGCACCGATGTGCAGCGGTTCAAGAAACTAGAAGAAATGCATAATAGAGACTGTAAACAGAGGTGTGAGACAAAGGTATAGGATTAACGAAGAACGATATAGTTTCACTTGAAATCATAAGCCACAAGGAGTGGATGTATCTGCGCCAGCCATCACTGAGAACAACGATTTTGAGCCAGCCATATCACCGATTGTCTCCAGCCATTGGTTTTTACCGTCCCGAGGACTCCAACCACTCAGGAAGTCTATATCTTCCTACGTGACTCGCTGGCTGGCTTTAAACTAACTGTTGTGGATTTCATTGACTGATGAAGCCATGTTTTGGTTTGACCACCACCTACTAGCTCTTTTCCAGCATGACCCTATGTCAGCTAACATTGCCTGTCGGTCGAGGAAGGCGATGAGTAACTAGGCATACGTAACCCATGATCTTAACCATCTCAGCCGATGTAATTTCAAGGCTTTAAAATAGTACAGTTTAGATCCATCCAGACCCCATTTACCTGTAAAAATTAGGTGTACTTAGGGGCCAATCAATCACATTTCTCTGCATAGATAAATATTTTTGAAATATACACATTTCAAAAAAAGAAAGAATAAATGACTAACTTCATTACTACTAGTGCAAAGTTCAGCACCCCGCCAAAATATGATATGCGTATAAGGGAAACGTCGAATTGGACAACGAATACGTAGTATAGCCTTAATATGACTGTTCGATGAAGAGGAATACTGATGATAATCTGAATTGTCTTCCTTTTTAATAATTTTATTATTATTATTATTACTTTCACTAGGATCATTATCAGTCTTCATCCAACCATTAACAAATAACTGACTCGGTGTAATGAGATGACATCGTTTAATAAAATTTTTATATACACCAATACACCATCTACGTAATCCACAATCATTTGAACCATCATAAGCATCATTTAAAGTGACTTGTAGGCTTATTTGATTCCGTGTTGAATTCCATTTAGCCTTGAAACGAAATCTTCCATGACTACTTCGAAGATGAATAAGTAAGGCTTCAATACCTATATTGATAAAAACAAGCAGGCAAACAAACAAAAAAGAGAGGATCAATTGAAGAGTTCATTTTGTCAGTGTTTGGCGAACAATTGAAAAAACCAACAAAGAGTACTGGACTAGTAGCTGTTTCTTCCTAATTTGGGACTCTTCATATCACATCAGTATGCACCCAACGGTTGTAAAACGCTGCATCAAGTCACAGTAGCAGCATAGTCTACAACCTTTCCCTGCAAGAAGATCCCGCACTCAAAGCCCTGCAGATGCGTACTGTTGAGGAGTTCCAAAACCAAGGACGAAACATCTGGCTATCCAGTACTCTCCCTAATGGTTTCAAATAGTTCTCTAACCGACATCACAATCCATGATCACACTTTACAGATCACAGTCGAAAGCCAATATAAATAAATTCAATACAGAAAATCATTTTTCTATTACATAACACAATTTTAACAATATGAAATAAAATCATCACTTAAACAAATGCTGATTGAATTATCAATCAAATAATCGAATATCAAGTTATATTTCTGTAGTCTATCGAGTCAACCAGAATTCCTCAACTTTAGTAAACAATATACTGAGATGACACGCTCACCAGGCAGACCCCTTGAATAGAACCTGAATGAGAAACGATGAGAGTTCGCACGGCGAAAGGGGTTCGAGGGTCACATGGGATGTGTATGGGCGATTGTAGAAGCAGCTAAGAAAAGACAGCAGAGTACTGAGTGAAGTGGCAATGTGCTCCTGAAACCCTCAGGTGTTCTACTTGAAACCCAAGTGTTTACATAATAAGAGGTTAATGTGTAGATAGTGACTAGCAGTGGAATCCACCAGGATTCGCATTTCGTCCTGTTTAGGACTCGTCATCTGGTGGATGTACCTGCATTCCCCAGTGAGTCAATGATGATGTTCCCACCGAGGCTTGAACCCAGTGCTAATAATTCAAAACGCCAAAGTGTTATCCACTAGACCACTTGGGCCACGACAGCTAGCCACCTCTTGTGCAACGGGTCATATTAATTGTTTAACTGAATTTTTAGATTTTCCTCATCCATTGATTGGACCGAAGTAGACATGTCAACCTCAGACCGAGCACTTCAGTCCAATCAATCAATGGGAAAATCTAAAAATTCAATTAGGTGTTTACATAATGTACGAAAATTCTCAGCGAATTCTCTGGTATAAAATTTTTTCTCTTAATGCAGAGAATTCAAGTAATATGAGAATTTATCGTATATCCCTTGAGTGGTGGTGTTCCTTCCAACAAGACTCATGATTTCAAAAACCTTATTCTACTAGGCGACTAAATCACAACACCCACCATAGTGCATCAGATATACCCGCGGTTTATTTGGTTAAGTTAATTTGAACTTACTGTCGATTGAACTTCATTCAGCAAAATTATTCAAACTCTATCGATATTATGTTGCTGGTGACTGGTTGATGATATTTAGTACTGGAATACGGTGAGTGCGTTTTATCTTGCGGTCGACTTGTCATTATCTATCATCTACAGATGATGTGAGTATGCATATAGCTGAAGAGTCCCAAAGAGGACGAAATCTGAATACTACAATCGACAGCTGATCTCCCCCCTTCACCAAACCAAGTAACATCATTAGACGGTTGGAGACAATCGGCAGGAAGCCCTGTCTGAACCTAGGTGTCCTTTCTGAGGTCTGAATTCGTGCCCTCCAGTCTTGCAGCAAGAGACGTCACCACTAAGCTATTCGGGTTCGCAAATGACCTTCTGTAGGACTGTGTATGAGATACTTCGGCTGGACACTAATTAGTGTTATGCATCTGAAATCCTTGGTTTGCTGCAGACTGAATTGCTATCAGTCAAGTTTTGCACAATATAGCCATCATCGGTTTGATTCTCTCCTGAAGAAACTCACCATCTCATCTTTTGAGATCCGAACCGATGATGATGATGACTATATTGTGCAAGCTTGACTGATAGAAGGGGCATCGTCAAAAAACCTCTACATACTAAGAGGACGAACGACACGTCAAGAGGGAACGAGAAGCATTTGACAGTCCAATGAAAAAATTGACCCAGACAATAGGAATACACAGCACAATATAAATAGGTAATTTACAAAACGTGGAATATCAATCAATCAATCAATTAGCATTACCTTTATTGCCAGCTCTAGAACAATCTAAATAACACCATGGACACTTTAGATCAGTAGATATACACCAATGGGATAAATTATCTCCATATACAAAAGCAAATGATATCGGATGATCAGGAAATGGTGAATTTGTTGGAGCTGTATGCTGACTGACTTCTAGTTCTCCTCCTGCTCTTTCTCCTCCCCCGCCAACTGCTACTGGAACAATCGATGATTGCGAATGATTCATTTCATTTGCATGATCTGATGATAATGATATATCTTGATCTATACTATTGCTTAAATGATTACCATTTATACCATTTGTAATATGAGATTCTGTTGTTGACACTCTTGTTGTAGGACTACTACTATTGTTACTCTTTGCAGATAGGTTCAGTTGATGCTTTTCATATTTGATTGAATCACGACTCAAAGAATTTGTCATGGATCCTTCGTGAGGAAAAATACACACAGAGACAGAAGGAGTATTATTATTATTATATTTATTTAAACGCAGAAAAAAACTTGGTATAATATGGCACCAAGAAGGACGCGCCAAACAATAATAATAAAACAACATAGATCAAAAGAAAAAAAGAAGGAAACGAAAAAAATATAAGTAGAGAACAGATAAAGAACTTCATCTGAAAGGAAAACAGTCATACTTAACAAGTTCAAAGAGTATTCGTTAACTATCATCAGGAAGGGAAGAAAGAAGGAAATTGCAACACGTTCGCCATTGATGACTGCGATTCTTGGCCATATCCGATAACGTTTCGAGCCATCGATTTGAGCTATCTCTCGGACCCCAACCAGATAGTCGTGACACACCAACCGATGCTAATCTAGCACAAAACTCCTTCATCCCACGACGCCACGTCATGGACCGACCACCACTTCGCCTTTTTCATCCCGTCCAAGGGCTGGCTAGCGAACAGAGACCTGTACGGAAACCTCTGGGATGACATTCGCAGCAAATGTCCAAGCCACCGGAGCAGGTGTTTCCAGATGACTACACTCAATGAATGGTGATCTCCATTGTGTTCAAACACACGCCGCCGAACCTCAGAATTACTCACGCGATGATACCATCGAACGCAAGCAATCCTGCGGAGACAGCGATGATCGAACACGCAGAGTCGCCACACATCCTCAGCTCTGAGGTGTCAGGTTTCACAGGCGTAGAACAAGGCAGCCCGCACCCAAGCATTGTATACCCGACCTTTGACAGCCAGGCCAGGCTAACGTCGCGACGGCGCCAGAGGTGGCTCAAGTTGATTTATGCCACCCTAGCCTTCATTATACGGTTGGAAATTTCATCCGTCACCCCTCCACCAGCACTCACACAACTATACAGATACATAAGCTTATCAACAACTTCAAGCGGTTCACTCGCAAGAGTGAGTGCAGGTGCAGGCTCCTGCCAATCTTGTAACAGTACTTTGCACTTAGACGGCGCAAAGCACATACCATACTTACAGACACTGGTCGCCAACTGATTAAGTGCGATTTGGGCAGCCCGCATGCTATCGCACTGTAGGACAATATCCTATGCATACTCGAGGTCGAAAAGTCTATCTCCATGTAGCAGATCTACATCACCTTCACGCACATCCTTCAGAGCTGACTCCAGAATGTCATCGATGGCAAAGTTAAAGAGACACGGGAGGGGGAGAGAGAGAGAAGAAAAATAGATTCAAGCACTACTTACTAGTAGTGCAAAGTTCTATGTCGAAAACAGACAGACAGACAGTAGTCATAAAATCACCTAAAAAATAAATGAATAAATAGCCCAAATGAAGAGAAAATGGACGGAGTGACGACGACGAGCTCCCTCTCCCCATTAGGTCCCATTTTGGTTGATTTCTTTTTAAGTAAGCTAGAAAATGTGCCTAACTTTGAACAACCGTTAACAGTAAGTTCTCATTTTATTGCCAATATATGGATGACTGACAACACCCTTATTCTTTGTGATAATAATGATTCGGATAGGAATACAATAATTACTGAATTCAATACATTCGGCTATGAAAATCACAAGTGAAGAGGAATCCCAAGACAAAATGAATTGCCTTCCTGGATTGGATGTCCTACTTACAAGAAAACCAGACGGTAGCATAAAAAACGAAATTTGCGTAGAAAAAGTACTTGGACAGGACAATATATACACACATTTTCACAGCTTCGTTCCTATCAAGTATAAAAAAAATTTAGTAAAGACCCTCAGCCAAAGAGTTGGAGCTATATGCTCAGAAGAGGTAACTGAAGATGATACTTTGATCGAAAATAGCTATCCCCACAAATTTATCAAGAAACACATAACAAAGAAAGCGGAAAAAATTACGCACTACCTGTAAACAAGAAGCCACTTTATATACGACTACAATTCAAGGGCGATATACAAAGTGAGAGATAATTACGAGAAGATTAGGAAAATCAGTTCAAAAAACTTTTAATGCTGATGGCAAACTACACGTATTATTCTCTGCACGAGCGATGGTGCTACCTCGACTGAAATATGAAGTACCTAGACTAGCTAGCCACTTCAAATTGTATCTACCAATTCAACTGCCCCTGTAGGGTGAGTAATATCGGCCGTTGCTATAAGAACTTGATTTTTGGTGCTCGCTCGAGAACATCTTCCACTATGGTTAAGTAAAGGTGTAGTTAAAAACCATTAACAGTTCGATATTGGACCATCTGGTGCAAACCGGCCACAAAGCCAGAAAGAGTGGAGGAATCCTTCTCTATAATCTACCGCGTGCCTAGTAAATTGCCGAAATCATCGAAGCACCACATGCTCCAAACAGCAGAGGCTATTACAATTCGCCTAAAACAATCAGTGCTACGTGTTCAAAAGAAGCAAGTCAAGCCCCTACCATTGCCCTGGCCAGACTTCAGCAGAGACTATAAATTCACGAATATGTAATATTATCTCTCCTAATTTTTCTGACATTCAGTGTATTGTTATGTTGGTGCTATTGAGCTGTAATCTATCAATATTATTGATTCGATGTTATTTAAACAACATTAGTGTTGTTCATAACACTACTTCATTCATTCACCATAATGTGTATAGAACTGTAGAGCCTGATGAGGAGCAGGTTATCGAAAAGAGTATTTATTCTTTGTCCAGTATCCATTCTTTAGAAAATCCTAATGGGCATTTTTAATCAGTTAAATAAGAAATAAACAAGAACCTTTTCTTGAATTAAAAGTAAAGGCATTTCGATAAAATATTCCACTAATTTCGAAGTCTAGCTAAGTAAGAATGTAACCGCCTGTGAGCATAAGACTATACTGACCGGCTTATTTCAACACAGAACCTTGTACAGCGATGAAGCAGTTCGAGTTGTCACACTCCCTCCATGTAGGACACAAAGCAAGACAAGAAAGTAAAGAGAGATTCATAATAGAGAGAGAGAGAATAAATAGAAGTGTGAGCGAGGGAAAAACAATATTAATATGGAGGAACAATAAATTTTATTCGATATGACAAATGACAAAGAGTGACTACATCTGTGCAAGCCATCACGGAGAACGATCTCAAGCCAACCATATCACCAGTTGTCTTCAGCCGGTTCTCAACATTACAAGGAACCCAGTCAGACAGCCAACCAGTTTACACCTCCCTACGTGACTGACTGGCGTAAACTAACTGTTGTGCATTTCAATGACTGGTGAAAGCATGTTTCAGTTTGACCATCACCAGCTAACTGTGCTCCAACCTGATCAATCCGGTATCAGCTGACATTTCCCATCGAGGAAGGTGATGCCTAGGCATACACGTAACACATGTACCTATCGTCTGATCGATTGACTTCCACTTCTTATCTAACACACTACGCTTCACTCCGATACTACTCACTCTATTGTACCACCTAAGACAAGAGAGATAGAACACAGACCCATCCATCCACCCACCCACCCACCACCACGAGATATAAAACAACAATGTACCACTGTGTTCCCGTAGCTTCAAAGCTCAAAGCTTGAATCTTAATGTTCTGCACACAGAATGTAAGGTGACGAGGACAAGAACTACACTGAACGTCTGGATTTCATTGACTGATGAAGTCATGTTTTGGTTTGACCACCACTTACTAGCTCTTTTCCAACCTGATCCATCCTGTGTTACCACCCTCATTTCACTACACACAGACAACTACGGACATCAATTCGACTGGGACAACGTTCAAATATTAGACAAAGGAAATAACAAGAATGCTAGAGAATGTTTAGAAGCTTGGCATTCCAGTGGATCATAAGTCAATAGACACATCGAGATAGACAAAATTTATCAGCCAATAAGAAAGAAACTTCACACACAAAGGGTCAAAGTTCAAGTCAAAGAAACAACCGGTTCCAATACAAGTAACCTAGATGGTGTGAAAAAACACACAAACAACCAATCACGTCCAAGGTCACCAGGAGAGATGATTAATAAACTCGTGGAGAAATCTAAAAGCTCACTTCAAATTGAAGTATGCGCTGAAGATGTCACCCAGTAAGGTGATGAAAGCTTCGCAAACTAACCATCCAGCTCAGAGAACAAAACCACATCAAAATCATCCACCTGAGCTACATATCTTCTCTATCATATATTGCATATTAAAAAATAAGCTGTGCAAAAAAATAAATAAGGGAATCAACTCACGTGTGTAGGAAACTCGATCACTTTCCACGGGGGAATCTGTATGATTACTATTAAATTTATTATTATTACTAGTATTATTCTTTATATATTGACTACGCGTTTCTATTAATCGTGATAATGATGAAATGTTTTCATTTTTCACGATTGATTTTTTATGCCATACAACAGAGAATCGTAGACGTGGCCAACGAGAATATTCATCTTCAGCAGTAGATGATTTAGGAAATCGTATACGTTTCCATTCAATTGAACCAGAACATGTGTTATCGACTTGTCCAATAACTGGGGGAAAATTAATTGGTATACTTGTAGTATTAGTAGTACTGTAAGTCGATTCATTAGTTTCTGATGAATCCACACCAAGTCTTAGTTCATAATAACCAGGAATTAAATGAAATTGACGAAGTGCACTAGAGGTATCTGAAAATTAAAAGGAAAAAAAGGAGAAGAAACTGAATTAGTAGGATAGAAAATTGAGAAAGTAAATATTTGAGCTCAGCTATCCTCAGGGTTAATGATGTAAACTAATGATACCTACTCAGTTGCTGGTTACTGAAGCTGAGGATTAGGTGAAATATATGACTCAAGCTCGAGACGCATTGGTTGTAATTGTGAATGAACTTTAGATAACTCAGAGTTTTCTAGATTATGCCGCTTTTTTCGTACAAAAATGAATGTTACTACTGTACAGTAAGGTTTACCTCTGTCCTACCCTACCTACTGAGGTATAGTTACGGAAAGTCAAGGGTATCTAAGGTTACAGGTTTTCGAATTATGTGCTTTGTTAATTCTATTACTGGTGTGTGTGTGTGTGTATGTTGTGTGGGATCACAAACTTCAATGTGGAAAGCAAGTTAATCAGTGCTGATGTGAATTCTTACTATGCTATCATAGCTAAGTGTATCTGCATAACTGAGACTTTGTGATGGAGCTAAAGGGGGGGATGGGCTTTCATTTGCGAAGTTTTCATTGTCCTACTGTGATGAGAGAGCTGTCTGCAAGCCAAAACTCGTCAACAACAATTTACGTCCCAAATCAGGGTCATGAGAAAAAACAATAACAAAGCCTTCAGGGACTCATCAGCCAATCACAGAAGACTTAACGTGTGCAAATACGATTTGCTTAACTTTCTAAGAAACGGTCACAAGCAGTACAGAATAACCTTCAGCAGGAAAACAACCAACTAGAAGACGTTGCTTCTCTGTTAACAATAACGCTTATAATAATGTACATAAAAATCTATGAATACCTCTTGATTTTCTCAATAAACGATCTGTTGCTTGACCCTTGTCTTCTGTAGTTACATTACTACACAGTTCGAGGAGATAGGTGAAATTTCATCGCAGTTCCTTTTGGAAACAGCAGTTATTGGGACCACAAATGGTTAACTAAGCACAAATGCTCCCCAAGTACCTAGCCAAAAATGCGGTGAACTGAACTGAATCACACCGGTTGCATTGCTGATGAGCTACACTCCAAAGGAGTGAAACAACTGTCCTGTATTCAGATCACTTCAATCTGGTGGGCAAACACTACTGGCTGATATAGGTAGTATACAACCACCACCCGTCTCAATCAATCCGTGTACTTGAAGGATTCTAGAAATATGAAGGAAGTTGCTTTTTATTAGATGATTGAAGGTAATCATCAGGATGCCTTGGACGTAGGTTTGTGAGCTTGTTGTCATTCATTCATCACTCATCAAGGTAGTGTCTTTTATATCGTGAAAGTACTCATAGCCCTTTTGAGATTCGAACCACCACCCAGTGCTGTAGTCAATGAAGTTACCACTGATAGGATTCAGCCTGCACCAAACTCAATTATTCTCGGGTAGAGGTCTTTCAAGTTCCAGGCCACGATTCGTAACTAGAACCTCTACTGACTGAAAGTTGAGTGCTTCAACCAACCAGCCGACATCTTTACTCAACATAATTAATAGGATAAACCAATATAAGGAGAGTTATTGGTTCAATGGTAAAATAATGCTGGCCAATCAGGTGGATGTATTTCAAGGCCAAACCCCAGTCAAACTGCACCCGTAAACCTCGCCTAGTTTTCTAGACAATGAGGGAAGGTTGAAGAGAGGGGTGTGTGAGGTTAGAGAATTCATCCCGTAAGAACAACACTACATCCAACTAATGAAACTTCCAAAGAGCTTGAAGACGCTATATGTTCCACTCAGAATACAAAGGCATAAAAAACAAACACGTGCATAATGATGTCCAAGAGAAGAGGATCTTTGAATTCATGACTGAATGTCTTCAATAATAACACAATAGAATTAACGGTTACAAGGTGAAAAACTAGAAGAGTACATTATTCAAATTTTATCAAGGGAAGTAACTGACGAACGAGGTCACTTATCGTTTCAACTATTACAGTAGCGGTGGCACCAATGAAGATGTCAAAGTGTCAAAGCCAGACAGGATCAGAAAAACAAAACAGACATTCATTACCCACTTCGAAATCAGTTCTGGAATTCTGTTGCAATCAGGATAACGGACAAGATACGGATTTCCAACACTAATGTATAAGTCAGTCAGCGCTACTCTATATATGGTACAGAGACTTTGCACGAGCGTGTCACTAAAAGAGTTTCCACCGACGATCAACTTTACTCCATAATAATGGAGATGAGATTACCTGTCGGAAAGGGTAAGCGACAGTGAAAACTCTGGGAAAAATCAAACTAAGAACATGTTGCCTAACAAATAACTCAAAAGAAATGCAGATGAATAGGACACAGGCGCCACTGAGGAGCCAAGTCAGTGACATCACACACCAGCTCAGAATGGGAAACAGTCAGTTGAGCATGAATTCGAGTGATATGGAGGAGATCATGTGAGAAGATGAGAGTCTATGGGCAATTGTGAGGCCAACTAAAGAGGATTGTAGGGAATTGGATGAAAAAGAGACAAGCTGTTGAAGGAGGGAAAATCAACCTATGAGGCTGTGAAATTACATCAACTGAGATGGTTAAGACATGCGTTACGCATGACTAGCCTAACTATCGCCTTCCTCGACGGGCATTGTTGGCTAACATAGGGTCAAGCTGGAAAACAGCTAGTAAGTGGTGGTCAAACCAAAACATGGACTCATCAGTCAATGAAATCTACAGCAGTTAGTCTAAGCCACGTAGGAAGGTGTAGACTTCCTGAGTGGTTTGTGTCCTCGGGACGGTAAAAACCAATGAAGGCTCAAAATCGTTCGCAATGGCGCAGATTCATCCACTACTTGTGACTTATAATTTCCAATGAAACTATATCGTTCTTCGTTATTATTCTTCTTTTGTCTCACACCTCTGTTTACTATCTCTATTTTGCATTTCTTCTACTTCCTTCTCTTGCTTTGTGTGCTACATGGAGGGAGTGTGGCGACTTGAACTGACGCGCATCGGTGCAAAGTTCTATGTTGAAAACAGACAGACAGTTGATGGACTAAATGTTCCACTCGGAACCCAAGGACTGACTGACTAACTGAATGATTGAGTTTCAACGCAGAACTTTGCAAAGGGAATAATAATAACAGTAATTCAAATGTTTACCGACTGTCCAGTCTACATTCTATGTATTATAAAAGAAACTCTAAGAGTGCTTTTATTAATTATTCACAAAAACCTATAGGTCTTACCACATCTATTAAAGTGAACGTCGTCATAAATCACGGTTAGTTAAATCGTATTCTTAGATGGTCAGTCAGTGGCAATATGGAGGAAACCTTGGATCTAGGTATCGCGTCCTTGTTGATAGCACACTCACTAATAGTCAGCAAGGCCTATCTGTAACGATATCTCCTCTGAGATTTGGACCTATAAGTCACACAGTGTTGCAGTAGTCAAAGATGTCACCATTACTGAGCTATTCAGGCCCGTAATTTACCTCCTCATAGGACTGTATTCGATACTTTGATTAAACACTAAATATTACGTAACTAGTGTCATATATGTCTAGCTCTTTGTTTGGTATAAACAGTGTACTGATGAAGAGTCCCTAACTAGGCCGACAAAATAGCCGGTCCAGTACTCCCCCACTGGTTTTCCAATGGTTCCTCTGGCCGATGTCAGCTCATGATGAAATCCTCCAACCAAATAAAACTAAATCCCTACAAAAACCAATAATTGGTTAATGAAAGGTGAAAGTAGAAAACTGCAAAGTCGTCTATTTGTGATCACCTGTTAGATAGAGTCTGGTCGGTCATTTAGCCCCACGTGACTTATCCTTCAAAGTTATCTACATGGCGAAATCGAATCGATCCAAAAGAGTTAACGTTTTCTTCACTTATGCATAACTAGCCGAAGCTTTAGCTATACATGAACAGAAACATACAATTATGTGTTCAAAAACGTTCTGTCAAACCTCTTTCTTTACCTTGGTCATAATAATGTTTTCTTCTAGTTTTTTTTTTATTTTATTTTACCACTTGAATTCATTCCACTTCATTTCACTTCACATCTTTATTCTTATCGTAATCGTACTCCCAATATTTTTAAAAAAATTTTTAGACAACGCTTGACATTTTTCTTATAAAAATATTTTGGGTATCAATTCACTTATAAAACAATCTTTGGTAATTTTGTAGTAATCCATCCACTCCAACTCTGCCCCCTTATAACATTTTAATTATTGTTATTCTTATCACTTATTCATGTATATTGACTGAGCAATTATTTAGTGCCACTTAATAACCTTTTTCTGTAATATAAATACGACTGTACAGCTTGAAAATGAAGTCGTTGAAAAGAAATTTCTTCGCCGAACAAAAAAAACTGTGTTTTTACTTATGAATTTAAAATTCATCTAATGCTCTCACTAGCGACTAGCCCTATTCAGGTCTGTCTGTCTATCTATCTGTTTTCGACATAGAACTTTGCACATATGTGCACCAGTTCAAGTCGCCACACTCCCTCCATGTAGCACACAAATCAAGAGAATAAAGTACAAGAAATGCATAATAGAGACTGTAAGCACAGGTGTGAGACAAAGTAATAGTAGTAACAATGAACAAAACAGTTTGATTGGAAATCATAAGTCACAAGGAGTGGATGCATCTGCGCCAGCCATTGAGAATGATTTTGAGCCATGTCACCAATTGTTTCCAACCATTGGTTTCTACCGTCCCGAGGACCCCAACAAGACAGGAAGTCTACACCTTCCTACGTGGCTTAGACTAATTGTTGTAGATTTCATTGACTGGTCCCATGTTTTTGTTTGACAACCGCTAGCTTTTTTACAGCCTGACTCTATATCAGCTATCGAGGAAGGCGATGACTAGGCATACGTAACATGTCCTAACCATCTCAGTCTATTCAGGTAGACAGTAATCAGTGTTGTAGTGGGAAGCCGTGACCGGTAGGGTACAGCCAGTCGAAGGTGATGAAAGTTACTCATCGAAGAAGACATTGCGCGAAGTGGTCGCGCTATGTCGTGAATTGGTAGAAGTTGGAATTCACGCACTGGCCATTGGATCGGGTCGCAGTGGCTTAATGGTCTACGACCTAGTTACCCTTGTTACCAAAAGGTCCTGGGTTCGAACGCTGGCGGTGGGTGCGCACTGCTGAAGTCTCCCAAACTCCCCACTGGTTCTCAACCAGATGGCAGCTCATGATGAAATCCTTCAACCAATTCAATTCTATCCGTGCGTTGGTGGCATAGCGGTTAGGATGCTCGCCGATCATGCACATGGTCCGGGGTTCGATCCCCGGCCACTGGACGCACTCCTTTACCTTGCTAAGCCAGAAATAATTCTGGTAAAGAGGTAAGGTTGGGCATGAGGCAGGCTAGCAACCCCATCCTGTAAAAGTAATCACCACTGCTACAGAAACTCCAAGCCACTATATCTTGAAGCCCTATGTTCTACTGGGGAACGTGAAGGTATAGACTGACACAAACAAATAACACAACCACGTTTTTAAACCCATTGGAAATATTATATTACCTGAACGTGCTTTAAAAAAATTAGGGGGTTATAAACGGTGAATAATTTAACTAATAATAATAAATAACTTACTGAAATTGTAAGGCGTAGTAATCAAAGGCAAAGGAGCCGTCACATAATGCACAGGATAAGAGGCTACACTTAAACCAGTTTTACGGCTTATTGGATTCCCCAGTGACAACGATAAGGATGGAGATGATGTTGTCGGCGTAGTAGACGTAGACGTCGATTGTAATGTAGTATTATTCTGGTTAGTAGTAGTAGGAGGAGGAGTAGGAGTAGGAGTAGAATTCATTGGCATACTTGATAGGATGCCATTCGGACTATTTATAATATCTGGACGTTTTAACAAGCGTTTTTCAACAGCAGAAACATGTAATTCTAGTTGAATAGTTGTTAATCGACTACCAGACGCTTGCCATTGAACTTCATCGAGTAGATGAGTTAAAGAGAAACGACACGCATTAACAATACTATTATTATTATTATTTGTCAACTGTTTACGTTTATCATCTTTCTCATGAGCACCACCGCCGCCGCCGCCATTTGACGTGTTGTTAGTTAATGAACCTGAGTTGTTGGCGTGAGTATTGATAATTGTACTATAACCAGTTGACTGACTATAACAATTCATGCGTATTGGATGATTAGTTATCTTGATAACTGTATCACTTGGACACATTTTACGCCGCCATGCCCAACCGAATCGTAAACGTAAACTGACAGAAGCCTTTAAGAAAATTTTTTTTTTAAATATGTTAGCATATTTTGTGAAGATAGGCAAAGTTAAAATGAAGATTATATGTATGAAAACGAACACTGTCATAAATCACGGGTTAGTTAAATCGTATTCTTAGATGATCAGTTCATCGTAATCAGGCAGTAACCTAGGGTTCTATTGGGAATCCATGATCAGTAGGATGCAGCAGGTTGAATGAAGATGAGGCAGTAACTCATCATCGAAGAAGACATTGCGTGAAATGGTCACGCTATGCTATGTCGTGAACTGGCAGAAGTTAGAATTTATGGGCTGGCTGGCCATTGGATCGGTTCCCAGTGGCTCAATGGTCTACCTGCTCGCCTTGTAGCCAGTTCCTGGGTTTGAACTCCAGCAGAGGGTGCGTACCGATGAAGGGCCCCAAGCTAGGACGAAACAGCAGTCCAGTTCTCCCAGGTTTTCCATTGGTTCTCTAACTGATGTCAGCTCATGATGAAATCCTCCATCCAATCAAACTAAATATTTGAAAATATATGTATTACATGATATAATCACGATGCAAATTAAACGCCTCTGTGAATATTTAGTAAATAAGCTAAATACCTTATTCCACCTGAATGTTTTAAGCTCTGTGTGTGTGGGGGGGGCGGGGGTAGAAACAAACTCTGGGAACAAACAAATCAAGAACTGATTGCCCAACAAATCTTACAGAGGAAGAAAATGGAATTGGATCGGGGACACACACCACTCAAAAGATGAACCATAAGACTGATGTCAAAACAACTTTGAAGGTTATTTTGAGGAGGCTTATTGAAATACACTGAGGTGATAGCTATTCGTAAACTTACTCCCTCAACACCACTAACACCAACTGTGTGTACATAAACAATTTGTTATTACTCTTGACCTACCACCTACCTTGGTAATTCTTATATGGTTAAATAACCAAACGTGTTGTTAATTATTCTTATTATTCTTAATAATAAGAATAATAACACTATCCACATTTGTAGAAAGGACTAAATGTTTTAAAGAAACAAACTCGTATCAGTTTATCCAGTAGTGGATTACACAAATTAGGGGGTCAAACAAACAAGTTACAAATGTTTAAGGCAGCTTGTGGGCTGACCAATCACAGACCATCCACACCAACACTACCACACAGACTAAACATTAAATTCCCTATATTCTTCTTCTCATCGTTAACCAGAAGTAGACTTTAACTTCGGTGGTTCATCGAGGAGGGGGTTGATTCTTCGCCAACCAACGTCACCTCATGTGGTCCGTCCACGGTCCGATTTTCCCAACTGACACACTCCTAAAAATTGTTTAGCTACCTGTAGTAAGCCCTTTAAAAGGGAAAGAGATTAGGCGTGAAGTTGACAACCCCACCCCATAAGAGACCGACACAACTGCTACTGATTCCACTCGGAGAGCAAAGCAGCAGTAAAATAAGAATTTTCTAATTTTTAATTTTGATACAAGTATGAAAGATTCAACATGCGATATCGGTAGTCTAAATTTAGCAGGCCAACCATTGATATCAAGTGTGCGTCAGCCGGGGATCGAACCCCGAACCATGTACCTGGTCGGTGAGCGTCCTAACCGCTGTGCCACCGACGCCCACTAAAAATTTATTATGGTATTTACGCGATTCCTTTGTACATAAGAGGTGAAAGTAGTCAATTGTGACTTTGAGGGGATCACCGAGATCAAGAAACACTTTTAAAGATTTTCTTTACCTATAAATACAACATTCAAGACAACTATTTCATACGGCTACTTCACAAGAAACAATCAGATTCTTTCTTGTGTCTCATTTGATCTAGGCGCTCGACTTCTAGCCTGCAGTTCATGATTCCGAACCGGTCTCTCCGTCTACTGCAGTTTGGGCAGCGTACTGAGTAGTATAACCAACTCTCACATAAAAAACAACAGCTGTAGCTTATTGCCAACTGCATGAAATGGCAAACAGCTGATGAGTGAGTACCATTCCCTCTACTGGAGAAACAGAACTTTAGACACTTAACAGAGACACGTCAACGCACCAATCAATCACCTAAATACGCTCATGCAGGTTGAAAAGTGCCGAATGGAGCGTTAGAATGAGGAGAGATTACGGTTAGGTCTATGTTACGCTAGCGTAATTAGGGCGATGACTGACTAACTGACTGACTTGTTTCAACATAGAATTTTCCACAGTGGTACACCACTTCAACCACACTCCCTCCATGTAGCACACAAAGCAAGAGAAAAGAGTAAAGGCAGGCCCAAAAGACATATAATAAGCACTGAGGGAAAAGCAATAGTATTATGCAGGAACAATGGAGTTTTATAGGATATGACAGGTCACAAAAAGTGAGTGCATCTGCTCTAGCCATCACTGAGAACGGTCTCGAGCCAGCAATATCACCAGCTGTCTTAAGCCTTCATTGGTTCTCACCACCCGGAAAAATCCAACCAGACAGCCAGCCAGTATAGACTTCACTACGTGACTGGCTGGCTGACTTAAACTAACTGTTGTGGATTTCATTGACTGACGAATACACGTTTTGGTCCGACCACCACTAGCTCTTTTCCAACCTGATCGATCTTATGTCAGCTAACACTGGCTGTCGACAAAGACGATGGGAGATATTAGAGTTCGGCCATCGCAGACCCAGTAAAAGAGGATTGAAGAGAGCAGGATGAAAGAAAAGCAGAGCTGCTGAAGTCATTGGTGCGTTCGTACACCTCTTGTTGAATGCCTGAAGTTTAACACTGCCTGTTTTCTGTTAACGATAATAATCAATACAAATTCTACTGATATACACGTGAAAGCGTAGTTGTGGAAAATTCAATATGACTGATTGCATGCATTCTTATACGCTGTTTAAACTGACCACCAATCATCTTCCAACCTCATCTTATTACTATTAAAATAGGAATACTATTAATTACCCGTAAAAATAGCGAGAACAGTGTGGGATGCATCGAAAGCAAAAATTTCCAGCAGCAGTATTCCTCACAAAAGTGAAACGGAGAATGGGGGCAATCTGGAGCTTTACATCCGAACCGGTGTAGGACACATGAAGGTGTACTACCTAGAGTGGTTCTAGATAACCCTGATACCAAACCCCGCGCATGGGTTCCAGAATCCAGAAGGATCAAAAGGCATATAGACATCTGTTTTTGTTCTGATTCTGCTCACAATGTGACTTGTAAATCAGACTCCTATCTGTCTGTCTGTTTTCAACATAGAACTGTGCACTGATATGCAGCAGTTCGAGTCGCTACACTCCACTCAGAACACAAAAGAAGAGAAGGTAAAAATAAACGCGAAATAGAGATAGTAGACAGGAATATGAGGCAAAAGAAGTTGTAATAACGAAGAACAATATAGTTTTGTTGGGTATTATAAGTCACAAGGAGTGGATGCATCTGCGTCAGCTATCACTAAGAACGATTTTGAGCTAGCCATATCACCGATTGTTTCCAGCCTTCATTGGTTTTTACCGTCCCTAGGACCCCAACAAGACAGCAGTCTACACCTTCCTACGTGACTTAGACTAACTGTTGTGGATTTCATTGACTGGTGAGGCCATGTTTTGGTTTGACCACCACTTACTAGGTCTTTTCCAGCCTGACCCTATGTCAGCTAGCATTGCCTGTTGTCGAGGAAGGCGATGACTAGGCATACGTAACACATGTCCTAATCACCTCATTCGATGTAATTTCACAGCCTCGTCGATTGATTTCCCTTGCCCCCTTACCTAACACTCGACCGATGCCTAACCTCAATATTGCTCAGATTATACCACTTCACGCGGGAGATAGAGCGCAGGCGCCTATGTTCAAAGAAAGCTAACCTTTTCATGTCTTCCACTCTCAATGACCAGGTCCCATAGCCAGTAATAAAGGAAGACGAAGCGGACTGCTGAGCAGCACATACGCCCTTTGATCGATAGTCTCGGATATCACGAGTAGGCCAGAAACGGCGTAAACTGACATATGCGAAACAAGCCTTGTGTATCCGTCCTGAGATTTCATCAGCAATCAACCCGTTTGGGGGCTCCAAGTCAAAGGCCCAATTAAAGATTGACTTCTTAAGATTATCGCCTGTTTTGGTATGGACATCAGAGCAGCATTATCTCAGCCCTTGGACAAACAATGAGACCTTGTGCGGTGTCTAATATGTAAACGTCTCAAAAAACTTCAACAATAAGTGGATCACAATGTAGATACACACACTATTGTGGTACACAGAACAGAGTGATAGAGTGCTGTCAGACTTGACAGGTGCAAAAGTATGAGCAAATAATATAACAACACTCCTATCATATGCTATACTTACATTTACAGTGACCCATTCCAATTCTTTTTCACTATCAAAAAATCCATCAAAAATGATTTCTAATTCCTGAGGCCATTCACCGGGAGGTAATAAGGAATGATCAAGCTTCAATGCTTTACTAGATGCTAATGATTGATTCTGTAGACAATTTTGTTTTAATCGGTTAACAATCTCTTCGAGAGATGGACGTGGACCTAAAATAAAGCAAAGGAAAACAGAAATTAGAAGAATCAAAATATTGCATTGCAATTCGTGATTTAACGCGACCACAACCAATGTCGTCAGTGGGACATCCATCCTCCCACGTGACATCTAGATGGACCTCATCACTGGTCACGTCTTCTCATTAGAACTCCATCATGTAGCCAGTGGTCACTAGTGAGCATCAGATTAATTTTCTATAGTTTGGTTTGTAAAGGTTGATAATGTTTTACGAGTTAGAATTCATGAGCTGGGCATTCAATCGGGTCCCAGTGGCTGAATGATATACGAGCCAGTTTGCCTTGTAACTGGAAGGTCCTGGATTCGAATCCTGGCGATGGGTGCGTACTGCCGATGATCCCCAAACTAGGAAGAAACAGTTGGCTGTCCAGTACTCCCTAGTTTTCAATGGTTCTCTAACTCATATCAATCCATGATCAACTCGTAAAAACATAACTAACCCTTACAAATCGAACTATAGAAAATATTACATTCCCAATGAAACTGTTTTGTTCAACGTTACTACTATTACTTTGTTTCACACCTCTGTTTCTGTCTGTCTGTTTTCGACATAGAACTTTGCACATATGTGCACCAGTTCAAGTCGCCACATTCCGTGTAGCACGCGAAGCACGAGAAGAAAGTACAAGAAAAGCATAATAGAAACAGTGAGCAGAGGTGTGAGACAAAGGAGTAATAAAGAAATACAAAACAGTTTCATTGAAGATCATCAGTCACAGGGAGTGGATGCATCTGCTCCACTGAGAACGGTTTTGAGCCATGTCACCAATTGTTTCCAACCATAGATTTTTACCGTCCCGAGGACCCCAGCCTGGAAGTCTACACCTTTCTACGTGGCTTAGACCAACTGTTGTGGATTTCATTGACTGATGCCAAATTTTTGTTTGACCGCCGCCAGCTTTTTTCCAGCCTGACCCTATATCCGCTAACATAGCTCGTCGAGGGAGGCGATGGCTTGGCATACGTAACACATGACCTAACCATCTCAGTCTTTGTAGCTTCACGACTTCGTCGATTGATTTCCCCTGTTTACCTAGAACTCTACGCCTAACCTCCATGTTGCTCACCTTATTATGCCACTTCACACGGGAAATAGAACGCAGGCACCTATGATCAAAGACAGCTAGTCTTTTCATGTCTTCCACTCTCAGTGGCCAGGTCTCACAACCATAAAGGAGGACGGAGCGGACTGATGAGCAGTACACCCGCCCTTTGGTCGATATTCGAACATCTCGTCTACGCCAGAGTCGGCGTAAACTAACAAATGCGAAACCACCACCTTGACGTGGTGGTCGGGCTTGAACACCGCAATGATCTATTCAAGCTATACTGGCTGAGACTTATGTCTCTTGAGGTCCTACCATGCCAGGCAGGTTGTTTGGATAGCGGTTAAACAAAAAGCAGCTACCCAATCCAACATCATGATAAATACAAAATCACAAAATTTCATGCCGGATCGGCCGTGGCCCGGATTAACAACGACCGCGCTTCCTGCTGCCGTGTCACAGGGCAGGAGTGATAAATCTGCTACTGAGACACACCAAACAAAAAAGAACGAACAAAAACAGGCCGCGTGTGACCGGTCTCAAGCAGTTGTCCCCTGGGCTCTGCGGTCACGCAACCAACTTCCACGGTGTGGGCAGCCGGGAAGTAACAATCGCCCTCACAATCCGAAATGCACACCTCTGTTTACTGTCTCTATTATGCATTTCTTGTACTTTATTCTCTTGATTTGTGTGCTACATGGAGGGAGTGTGACGACTTGAACTGGTGCACACATGTGCAAAGTTCTATGTCGAATACAGACAGACAGACAGACAGATTACATTGCAAAAAAAGCATATAGATAGAGGGATTCGAGTGAATGGCTTAAGCACAAGTTTTTCATCCCCTTGTCTGTGTGTGTATGTCATGGGTTCATGTCCGACTCCATCTACGCTAATCTAAACAACTGGTAGTCAGTATCATCAGCCCTCAGAGAACAAACGTGGCTTTTAACACGTTATATTAAAAAAAACCCGTTCCGATTGATATCAATTACAGAACAATTAAAAACCAACAGAGAGTACTAGAAAGTCAGTCAGCTTTTTCTTCCTAGTTTGGGACTCCTCAGCAGTATGCACCCACCGAAGTTCGAACCCAGGACCATTTAACGGCCACTGCGTCTTGATCCAATGGCCCATAAATTCCAACTTCAAGCAGTTCGTGATTTATTAGCACAACCACAAGCCAATATCATAGGCAAGTATTTTTCCTCACGCGCAACCTGGTGGATTGAATGACCACTTTCAACATAGAACTTTCCACAAATGTGCGCCACTTCAACTGGCTACTCTCTCATTATGCAACACACAAAGCAAGAAAAGAGAGCAAAGATGGGCTCAAAAAACAGATAATAAATACAACTGTCTGTGAGAGAAACAATCGTACTACAGAAGAACAATAGAGTTTTATTATGACAAGTCAAAGAGAGTGCATGCATCTGCATAAGCCATAAACAACAAATTTGCGCCGTAGCTCCGATTGTCTCCAGCTTTCATTGATTTTCATCATGCCGAGGACCGCAGCCAGGCAGTCAGTTTACACCTCCCTACATGGTTCAAACTAACTCTTATGGATTTCATTGCCTGACGAATATACAAGTTTTGGTTTGATCACCACTAGTTCTTTTAATCTTGTAACCAGTACCTAACAATTATTATTATTATTTCCGTTAATTCTGAGAGGAACATAGGGATTCAGCCGAGCTTCTCCATTTCTTTCGGTTTTCTGATAACGTTTTCACCTGGGTCCAAGTCTGCCCACATGCTTTCACCTCCTCTTCACATGACCTCCTCCAAGTCACCCTTGCACTGACAACCAACTCGTCGCTTCCCTTTCGGCCGGGTTCCACTCGAGCAATGGCTTGTCTAGTGATGTCACTTGATGGTTCCCTCAGAGTATGCCTAATCCATCTCCATTTCTTCCTGCCTATTTGTTTCACAATTAGTTCCTGGTTGGTTTTCTCCCAGAGGTCCCTGTTCCTGATCTTTTCTGGTCGGCCATCTGATCTTGAGTAGTATTGAGCGAAGATAGTTTTTGTTGGAGGTGTGTAGTTTGTTCGAAGTGGCCCTCATGACGCGCCAAGTCTCTGATCCGTATGGTGAGTAGCACTGACTTCATATTGGAGTTGAAAATCTGAATCTTATTTTTCATCCTGAGTGCTGTTGACCGCCACACAAACTTGGTGAGAGTAATGAAAGCTTGTCTTGCTTTTCCGACCCTCGCTGCTTTGATATCATAGTCAGTTCCGCCGCCTGTACATGAAACTATGCTTCCCAGGTAGGTAGATAGGTAAAGGAGGTTGTTTCTCTCAGGTTCCTCCCATTTATGCTGACTGACTGTTGTCTGTTGTTGCTGCGGTGGCTGTTGTTGTTTGCGAAGAAGCTTCGTCCCTTCTGTTTTCTCTATGTTCACCTGAAGTTGTGTCTATCTTTGATGCTTCTTCTATCGCCAACTTGTTACTTTTCATTTGCATATCTTCCAGTTTGTAGGAAATCAGACATACATTATCAACGACGTCCAGATCCTCCAAGTTTTGTGTGGGTCCATTTTATGCCTGTTTCCTCGCTGCCTGCTATCTATCGCATTATCCAATCTACCGTCCGCAATCAGGAAAATCGTTGGAGATATCAGGCAGCCTTGCCTTACTCCCGTTCTCACTTCGAAGGATTCCGTAAGTTTCCCATTGTGGATTACTTGGCATGCAGCATTGTCGTACAACTGTTGGATGAGATGTATAATTGTCGGTGGCACCCCGTAGTAGCGAAGTAGTTTCCAAATCACCTCTCGATCGACGCTGTCGAAGGCCTTTCCTAAGTCGATGAAGTTGAGTGGGGTGGAGAGGTAACTGACTACCATTCCAAGCTTTGTTCAATGATGATCCGTAGTGTGGCGATTTGATCGATACACAACTTGTTTCTTGTTGCTGAATTCGGCTTGTTCTGGTCGAAGTTTTACATCCAGGTTGGCGTGTTTGATTCTCTCCAGGATGATGCCGCTTAGTATTTTGCTTGGGACGGACAGGAGTTCGTTTGTTTCCTACAAATTATGCGTATATTCACGAAGGGAATGCACAGGTCCTATCATACATTGCAAATGTTTCAAATAGCACGAAAACCGATTTGTGTGAAGAAAAAGGGTTGGTTTTCATTCACTCAGAAAGATGAACTGTTTCTACATGGTGGTCATACTTCGTGAAACAAAATGAAAGATCAACAATAGTTTGTAACTTTCTTCACATCAAAGAAGTGTCTTCTATGGTGACAATTTAAGTTACTTTAGTGAAATTGCTACCAATTATAGTCAATTCACATACACGATAGGGAAAAATTAAAAGGGTGGACAACCAGTTTAGTTAGATAGTTGAATTGCTCGAACAAAGAAATACTATCGTAGGAGAGAAGGTGAATACCATTCATCAAGTAGTAGTTGCGTAGTTTCCCGTTTTATGAACCACATTAGTGGGACTGAGAAATCTAGAAACATGGTCAAATTAGGTTTTGGCATTATATATTTGTCTCGAACACAAACTTGGCACAAAATGGGCACCAAGAGATGAGCAACACAACAATATATAAGGAAAATAGGGATATCTCATCCAGAAAGCAAGCTAGCCAAGCAAGCATACTTGTCAAGACCATTCAACATTCATCACTTCATGTTACTGTCAGAATCGGGAGGAAAAGGCAAGGAAATTGCAGCATGTATGCCATTGATTATTACGATTCTTTCCTGACCAGCAATTTGAATTACCTCTACGTCATAGTCTAACCGACCTTTCAACTCCTTACATCCAGCCTCAGGGCTAGCGAACAGCACATGTCTAAAGCCGACGAAGCCGGTGGTGCCACAGGACGACACTCAATGGATGGTGTATGTGATGATATAGAGCCAAAGATAGCTGCGTTGGATGCCTATTTGCTGATACATACCGACTAAGCAGGATCGCAGAGTTTATGCAGTTCAGTAGTAGAACGCTCGCCGACCACGCATGTGCTCCTGGGTTCGATCCCCAGTCGATGCATCCATTTACCTCGTCAGGGCCAATAGTAAGTCCGGTAAAGAAGAAAGGTTGGGGCGTGGATCTCACAACCTCACCCCCTATGTTCTAGTGGGAACGTAAAGGAATTTGAAAAAATGTGCAGTTCAGTGGTAAAAAATTATTTTTTTTTAAATACATTTAGAACTAACCACTTTGCTTTTTACCTCATCAAATTTTCAATGTCATAAAATCTTGACAAAATTTAAAACACACACAAAAATACACGCCTCCTTCTGAGTCTTAGTTCCAAAAGAATACATATAACGGTGGTAACTTCGACACTTACGTGGTGGTGACCGTTTGCCAGTAGCAGCAGGCATTAGATAACTGAGATTACGATAAGCATATAATCGACGCTCACGATGACGTTCAGCAAGATATGCATACAAATGCGTTGGAATCGCAAACTTATCTATGAATCCTTGATACTCTTTGATTAAATCTTGACTGGAAATTGCACTAGTCAAACTGGAGGTTGATTTTCCACGAGTATAAGCCCTCTTTGCACTGATGTTAGCTAATTTTGAAAATGCATTAGAACGATGATATTTCCGTTTAACACGAACTAGTTGATTATGATTAGTGGCAGGGGAAGCAATACCGTTGCCGCTGACGCCGTCACCACCAGCAGCAACAGCAGCGGCACTGTCACTAGAGCCATTCTCTGTTGTGACTTCAGGACATCCATTCGAAATAATACGACGTCTGTATTGTCTTTTTATAGCGAAGACAGCAGTATGTGTACCTTGTCTTGACTTTAGGCCGTAAACATTGGAACAGCTATCAATACAACAGTAAACTCCACCTTGACGTCTAGTCTGAATAAGTTAGAAAGGGGGAAAACAATAAAAAAATTTCACATTGCGTTACATTATTCAATTAATAAGGAAGTAATTAAATGATTATATATATATATATATATATATATATATATACTGAGTGTTTCAACTAGAGCTTTGTACAGAAGTGCACCGGATAAAACGTTGCTAACAACTTCCATGTAGACAGGCATAAAATAGACTTATACAAAAAACTTGAAGGATCTGAACTTCGCCGATGATATATGTCTGATTTCCTACAAACTGGAAGATATGCAAATGAAAAGTAACAAGTTGGCGATAGAAGAAGCATCAAGGATAGACACAACTTCAGGTGAACATAGAGAAAACAGAGGTGATGAAGATTCCTGGTCAAAAGCAACAGCAACAACAACAGACAACAGTCAGTCAGCATAAATGGAAGGAACCTGAGAGAAACAACCTCCTTTACCTACCTACCTACCTGGGAAGTATAGTTTCATGTACAGGCGGCGGAACTGACTATGATATCAAAGCAGCGAGGATCGGAAAAGCAAGACAAGCTTTCATTACTCTCACCAAGTTTGTGTGGAGGTCAACAGCACTCAGGATGAAAAATAAGATTCAGATTTTCAACTCCAATCTGAAGTCAGTGCTACT
This sequence comes from Trichobilharzia regenti, assembly GCA_944472135.2. NCBI lineage: Eukaryota > Metazoa > Platyhelminthes > Trematoda > Strigeidida > Schistosomatidae > Trichobilharzia > Trichobilharzia regenti. The sequence goes on along the minus strand of OX235264.1, from coordinate 6,910,330 downwards.
CACCATACGGATCAGAGACCTGGCGCGTCATGAGGGCCACTTCGAACAAACTACACACCTCCAACAAAAACTGTCTTCGCTCAATACTACTCAAGATCAGATGGCCGACCAGAAAACATCAGCAACAGGGAGGGATCTCTGGGAGAAAACCAACCAGGAACTAATTGTGAAACAAATAGGCAGGAAGAAATGGAGATGGATTAGGCATACTCTGAGGGAACCATCAAGTGACATCACTAGACAAGCCATTGCTCGAGTGGAACCCGGCCGAAAGGGAAGCGACGAGTTGGTTGTCAGTGCAAGGGTGACTTGGAGGAGGTCATGTGAAGAGGAGGTGAAAGCATGTGGGCAGACTTGGACCCAGGTGAAAACGTTATCAGAAAACCGAAAGAAATGGAGAAGCTCGGCTGAATTCCTATGTTCCTCTCAGAATTAAAGGAAATAATACTAATAATTCCATGTAGAACACAAAAAAGAGAGAGAGATTCAAAACAAAGAACAGTCACATAGAAAAGAAAAGAAATAAAAAACAAAGCATGCGAGTTGAATGGATATGATAAATCACAAAAAGTGAATGCATGGCATTTGCACCAGCCATCACTAAGAACGATTTTAAACCAGCTATATACCTACCAATTTAACTGCTCCTATGAAGCCAGTTAGTTACACAGGTCGGTCGCACAATCAAACATGTTTCTCGTCGGATTTCCGAACACCAACCTGCATCGTGGTCAAGTAAAGGACAAACAAAATCTATTCATAGCGCTATTCTATCTTATCTCGTGGATACACAACACAAGATTGATGTCAACGAGGCAGGCGGCTTTCAAAGTCATATACCGCATACCAACCAACAAATCTTAACTTCGCCTTAAGAGTTCGTCTACTACTAAATACTGATGAGGCTGGCCGTTGCGGTCCACGTTAAGAAGCCAAATCTATGTATCCGAAAGAAGCTAGTTCAGATATCTTCCTTACCCCACTGACCATTTACGTTCGAATGATCCTCAACTTGCTGTGGAGATTTTCTTAATTTTATTTGATATTCTATTTGCTATTATATTTTTATTATTATTATAATTCAAGCATCTTTAATGATCTACAATTCCATCGTGATCTTACTTCACAATTCGATATTATTTAAAAAAACACTAATATTGTTATTGACTACTACTAATCTAGAATACTCTATGTATATAAGCATAAATGTGTAATTGTAGAGCCAGAAGAGGAGGAAATTATCAAAAAGGGGGATATTCTTTGCTCAATTATTTTGTTTTTTATAGATGTCTGAATAAATATTTTTCCTGCATTACCAATTTTCTCCAGTCTTCCTTGGATTTTACCATTCTGAGAGCCCCAACTAGTCAAGTCAAGGAGTCTACAACTCTTAATGTGGCTTAGAAATAATTGACAAATATTTCATGAAATGGCTCAAAATTTTTGGTTTGACCACCACCACTAGCTGTTTTTTTCAGCCTGATCCTATGTCACTTGTCTGTCTATCTGTTTTCGACATAGAACTTTGCACATATGTGCACCAGTTCAAGTCGCCACACTCCCTCCATGTAGCACACAAATCAAGAGAAAAAAGTACAAGAAATGCATAATAGAGACTGTAAGCACAGGTGTGAGACAAAGGAATAGTAATAACGAAGAACAAAACAGTTTCATTGGAAATCATAAGTCACAAGGAGTGGATGCATCTGCGCCAGCCATTGAGAACGATTTTCAGCCATGTCACCAATTGTTTCCAACCATTGGTTTTTACTGTCCCTAGAACCCCAACAAGACAGCAGTCTACACCTTCCTACGTGGCTTAGACTAACTGTTGTAGATTTCATTGACTGGTGAGGCCATGTTTTGGTTTGACCGCCACTAGCTCTTTTCCAGCCTGACCCTATATCCGCTAACATTGCTCGTCGAGGAAGGCGATGACTAGGCATACGTAACACATGTCCTAACCATCTCACTCAGGCTGTGTAACTTCACAACTTCGTCGATTGATTTCCCCTGTTTACCTAGCACTCGACCGACACCTAACCTCAATATTGCTCACCTTATTACACCACTTCACTTGGGAGATAGAAGGCAGGCAACTACGATCAAAGACAGATAATCTTTTCATGTCTTCCACTCTCAGTGGCCAGGTCTCACAGCCATAAAGGAGGACGGGGCGGACTGATGAGCAGTACGCCCGCCCTTTGGTCGATAGTCGGATACCTCGTCTACGCCAGAGACGGCGTAAACTGACAAGTGCGAAACTAGCCCTTCATATCCGTGCTGAGATTTCATCAGAGACCAACCCGTTGGCGCTGGCTGATGGTACTTCCCAAATAAGTGAAGCGGTCAACGTGCTCTACCACATCACTCCCTATTTCTAATCTAGGAGCCCGTGTAGTCCAGTCCTGTAACATCATCTTACATTTGGCGGGAGCGAATCGCATGCCAAACATTCGTAGATTGCAGCTCAAGGTGTTTAGAAGACTCTGCATTTTGTTAGCGTCCTCGCCTAGAAGAACTATATCGTCTGCATATTCCAAGTCAACGAGATTATTCCCTTATGGTAGCAAGTCAATCCCTGAGTCGCTGAAGTCACTTAGGATTAAGTCCATCTATACATCTATGATGAAGTTGAATAGAAATGGGGATAATGGGCATCCTTGACGGACACCACTAGTCGTCACCAGTTCAGATGACAACCCACCGTAAGCCCTCACCTGACTGTATGAGTACGAGTAGAGTGCCTTAATCAGTGCAATATATTTTCTTGGCATTCCCTTTACAGCCAAGCATCTCCAGAGAACCTCTCGATCGGCATAATCGAATGTAGCCTTTACATCAAGGAATATAGTGATTGTTGGGCGCCGGTAGGATTCCCCATGTTCTAGAATCTGTCGGAGGGTGAAGATATGATCAATACACCCTCTTCCTGGTCTAAAGCCTGCCTGGCTCTCTCGTGTTTGTTCCTCCCGAGCACCACTCAGTCTACGCATGATTATTGAGCCTAAGACTTTAGATACTATATTAGTCAAGCTAATCCCTCTGTGATTATCATAGGAAGACTTGTCTCCCTTCTTGTATATCGGGATAACCAATAACTTACACCAACCCGACGGGACTTCCTCTGATTCCCAGACGGTGTCTAATACCTCAGTTAACGCAGACAGTAAACTGTCTCCACCGTACTTAAATACCTCTGGAGTCATTCCATCAGGTCCCGATGCTCTGCCTTGTTTCAGATTGGTGACGGCTTTAGAAACGTCAGTTAGGGAAGGAGGACCTGTGTCTATATCCAATTCAGGGAGGCCTATGTCACCTAACATCGCTAGTTGAGGAAGGCGATGGCTCGGAATGAATAACAAGTGTCATAGCCATCTTACTCCCACTTCTGTTTCTTATCTCTCCTTCGAATCTCTCCTTACTCTCTTCTCTTGCTTTGTGCGCCATATGGAGGGAGGGAGGGAGTGTGACAACTCGAACTGTTGCACCGCCGCTCAAAGTTCTATGCTGAAACCAATCAGTCATTAAAAAAGAAAAAGGAAAAAATATCTAGAAAACAACTTCAGACTTCAAAGAAAAATCACCTTCTCAAGAGCTTTTTCTTTCCTCACATCCAATACCGATGAATCCCGTTTACCATTGATACGTTGAGTCCTGCCGACCGATTTATTGATATGTGGGGTGGTCCGATCCTCTTCCCAGTTAATATTATTACTACCATTGCTACAGGCATTGCCAGACCTGGAAGTTTGTTTCTCACTTGATTCCATGGATGGCAATAGCCCTATAATGAAGAAAAAAAGGAATATATATAAGATTAAAAATAAATTATAAACATGATTAAAAAAGAAAGAAAAAGGAGATTAGATGTCGACATTGTAATTCCTACTGTCTTGGGTTAACGAGAATAGTAGCACCTAGGTCTGAGATTCCTTCAGAGTAGATGCACTACACACTTTGCATTCATAAGATTAAACATGTCCTACAATCAGAATAATTCAATATATTGTGTGAAGAGTTAATTTAACAGGGATTTGATTAGTTTCAAGTATGACCTCAGATTGATATTAGTTGGAAAGCCAACAGAGGAGTACTGTACAGCTGTTTCGTCCTAGTTTGGAACTCCTCATCAACAGCACACACACTCACTGCCAGAGTTGGAACCGAGGACGTTCCGGTTACAAGGCACGCTCGCCCATAAATCATTCGCAGTCACTGGGAGCTGGCTCATTGCTTTATGAATTCTAACTTTTATACCAATTGGTGATTTTAGCGCGATCACCAGATAGCAAAAGACAACAATTCAAGCATAATCACTACAAAAAAAGAAACCGCAACTCCATAATCAACTGCAACGTTCATGATCGCAATATCTTTGTGGGAAGGAGTATGATATGCCTCAGTATGCGCACTGTACTGGAAGCAAAAACTGATAGACATTGTACCTAGTTCAAACATTGAGTTCTGAAAGAACCTCATACAAAAATACCAAGAATCAACTATCTGTCTGTCTGTTTTCGACATAGAACTTTGCACATATGTGCACCAGTTCAAGTCGCCACACTCCCTCCATGTAGCACACAAATCAAGAGAAAAAAGTACAAGAAATGCATAATAGAGACTGTAAGCACAGGTGTGAGACAAAGGAATAGTAATAAAGAAGAACAAAACAGTTTCATTGGAAATCATAAGTCACAAGGAGTGGATGCATCTGCGCCAGCCATTGAGAACGATTTTCAGCCATGTCACCAATTGTTTCCAACCATTGGTTTTTACTGTCCCTAGAACCCCAACAAGACAGCAGTCTACACCTTCCTACGTGGCTTAGACTAACTGTTGTAGATTTCATTGACTGGTGAGGCCATGTTTTGGTTTGACCGCCACTAGCTCTTTTCCAGCCTGACCCTATATCCGCTAACATTGCTCGTCGAGGAAGGCGATGACTAGGCATACGTAACACATGTCCTAACCAGCTCAGTCAAGCAGTTGTCCCCTGGGCTCTGCGGTCCAAGAATCAACTAGGCTTTTCGAATTACGAACAATGAGGAGTACTTTCAGTCTACCGTCTAATATTAGTTATAATTTCCATACCAAACTAAAAAACATCAAAGAGTTCAGATTCACCCCCAAAACACTTTCAACGTAAGAACACAAAGTAAGCTTTGATGACTAAATGGTAGACCCACTATCAAATGCTAAAAGTTGATCAAGTTCCTCAAGACAGGAGAATGCTTACTGCCTTCTTCCTTTATACTACCACCTATCAGGAGTTAAGCATACGATCTATATAACTAGATTCCGACAGCAATATCCAATAACGTGGGAAGTATTAGAGGTATCCGACGCTATTAAATATCATCCGTTAGTCTAGGTTATTGATGTGCTAATGGATTTTGCTGGACGCTGGAAAAGATGAGAAAATTTAACAGACGAGATTTTATGACTGACAATAATGACTTTATGAACAAACTACTGTTATTTCATAGACATTTACTGCAGTCTGTGGGTTTATTTTGTATTAAACGCGTCTCGTACCTACTGGCAACAGTTCGTTTAGTCAAATACCTAGCTTTCCACAAAGAATTAACACGAGTATAACGACTCAAAATGCTATTTATTTGTTGAAACTACCTATTTGAATCTGACATAAAAGTACTGTAGAATTTTGCATAGATATGGGTGAATCTTGATTACCACATCTCAAAAAGAGCACACAGAAGAAAAGAACAGAACAGAATAGAAACAATGATACTACAGTCGATTGTGCGTCGATGGCATAGCGGTTAGAACGCTCGCCGACCATGCACATGGTCCGAGTTTCGATCCCCGGCCGACGCACTCCTCTTTATCTCGTTAAGTCAGTAATAAGCCTGGTAAAGAGAAAAGGTTGGGCATGAGGCTAACAACCCCATCCTGTAAAATAAACACTGCTACAGAAACTTCAAGCCACTAGCTTGAAGCCTTATGTTCCACTGGTGAACCTGAAGGAAAAAAACAGTCGATTGTCGAAGAATTTCCAAGAACAGTAAACACTAAACACGTAAATCCACTCTGAACAACTCTAAGTTATATCATTAATGTTCTAACCATTGTGATTTTTAAGAACTCAATGATTCCAGCCGCGTGAAGTTAAAACACCCTGCATGCTACAGAACAATAGTCACCGGCTTCAAGTACTCATACCATGTGTTATGCTCTAATTATTCCTGAACTTATTTCAACTTTATCTCACTATAGTTTTCTTAAAAGAAGGCACTGGCTTTTGATGCGCAGATTCACCACCTACGTCACTGATTGATTTACCTCCTTACCCTGCCCTATGAGTTCACCTAGTATGAACTACCTGGCTCCCCTATGGTTAAACTCTGCAGTTTAACTTTTAGCCGACACACCTTACATTCATAAATTAGGCCACAAAGAATTAACATACACGATACATAACTTGATTAGGAAGGATGTCAAATGCATCTTATGTCGCTCTGCCAAGATCTCACCGATGATCAGTTAACTAGGACAGCGGAGAACTTTTCAAATAAGCGAAGAGATATTGTCTAACCATTTCATACTCTGCCGTTAAACCATATTTTAGTGTGAATCAGCTGTGTAACATCAATTTTGATTATAAAGAGGCAAGCCATACACTGTAGATCTTTGAGAAGACTTCACCTGATCAGCACCTTGATCTAGAAGAACTACATCTGTATAGTAAGTACTTCTAACAAGCTGATTTTAGGTGTGTTTGCAATAAAAAGTCTGAGTTTCTGGAGATTACTACTAATGAGTATTGCCAGAGTACCGAGGAAATGGTTTAGTTACCATCCTAAACAGACTTCAAATTGTCAACTAAACTGAGGTGATAAAGCGCTTAGTTACTGCTTCCCTATTAATATCTAGAATTGAAAGAGAAATCTGTCTTAATGTTGACTGGGCATATCACTAAGTGAATGAAACTATACGAAATGATTATTGTTGATGCTCCTTAGTTATAACCATGATTTATCAACTAATTCAGTCTCCCTACTTCAGTATCAAAGCCGACTAGTAGTAGGACTATATCAAAGAGTTCCCCAAGTAGGAAATTAGACAGCTTTTGATAAAACTTATTTACCTCGCTCAGACTATAACCAGTGGCTGCCTTAGTAGGAACCATTAACTATTAGACGCTCATACCACGACTATTCGTTGATTGTTTAGTGTAAATGTCCAAGAAACGTGGCAAAGTTACTAGTCATCCAAAGGATTCTCTACAGGCAACTCACAACATCCTAACCACTTCTAAATTGTTTTTCCGTCATCATTGCAAATAAATACATTAGCAGTAAATTTCAGACTTACGAAAAAATAATTAGAGGGCACTTGCAAATGACTGCACCACCGAGGTTAAGGTTTAAATTCAAAAAATGTCAAGAGCACAATTAATGGAGATTCTAAATGAGCAAGTACATTCTACACGCATCCTGAGGGCAGACTTACAGTCCTGTTATTCCGCATAGTTTGCCAGGAAATTTACTTATGACTTCTAAAGACTAACGACGCTAACTGTCAGAACTAAGTATCCCACCTCAATGAAATGAATTTTGGTAGATAAATCCTTTTATGAGGGTTTTGTAATCGACAAATTGGTAGAAACTACGGTTTTTTATTGTGGAGTGAACTAGTTTATCAAAATATAAGCAACTACTAATTATACATTGTAACTTCTGAAACCTAGAATCCAATGAGTACCGGTAATTAAGCCTGTACTTCAAAATATACATGTCCATTGTAACTTACCATATAAGACCCGAATCAGTAAAGTATGGGGTCTTCGACTGGGTCAAATTTACCTGTAGAAAAACATGAGCAGAACGGTTTTACAGCTTTCTATCTGTTTTCGAATAAAGAGATTTGGACGCTGCCTAGCATTTATCTCTTTGATGTGATGAGGAATGAAATGTACATCTAGTCGCAGTTGTTTTGTATTAGTTTACCTGTTCTTGTGGTCATATTATTCAAACTTATATGTATTAGCTGCAAAATAAGGTTCAGACGCACTTAATGACACCAACAATTTCAGTAATCCCTTCACCTCTTATAAATAAACACCCGTGGGATCCCAGCGTGAATGACTGCACTCTAAGTGTGGCCAAGATACTCAACTTGATTTCACATTAAATCTATAGTACACTTCTTATTTACTGCAGTAGTGGAACCCACACTGTCCCTATTTATTTTAAATACACCTGACGTACTTCAAACAGACCATAATACGGACGTGTGGTGACCGTAACACAGAGTGACATCTCCGTTTATCTTGTGGCTTATTATCTAGAGTTATTAAGGCGTTTACGACGGTAAAACAGTGTACATTAAAAGATAATTACAAATTAACATAACGGCTTATTTGGTGACCATCCTGCAAGAAATTATCGTTATTCATAAATATATAAAACTGCAAAGTATCTAATCACTTGTAATCCGAAAATCCCATAATTTATTAACGCCTAAAGATTAGTGGATGGACTGCTAACCCACAGTACTTATACACAAGGGACTCCACAGTAGAAGCTAAGGTATGTAAACAAACACTACACTTAATTTAAGAATACAAGAAAAATCAGGCTTCGCGAACTCTGGATGTTATACGTGCGACACTTAACTTTGAAATAATACTTGGAATGACAAGAGAAATTGAGTGGACACAGTGATAGGAGTGTGAGTACAGTGCGGGAACCCAATCTGAGGGTACAATCGATACAGAAAGACTGGAGTGAATACGGATAACACCCCCAAATGCGTCACGCTGACGTTCTCTGACCGGAATGAAAATAGGTTATGCCAGCGTTCCTTAGCACTTTATCACACCGTTACAAGTTTAGGATATATTGCCGATAACGAATGACTTTCATGAGCTTTAATCTTCAACTACTGCTTTTATCAAAGGCAACATACGTTCCAAAGCAAAATAGACCAGATAGCCGATAAATTTCATTGCATTATTTGAAAACGTAACGCCTCAGTTTCCTCCATTTATTTCCTACCTTGAGGTAATCGCATTCCAGCAGGCATTGGATTGTTTAATCAAAAATTATATTTTCAGGAAATAAGAGTCTATTCTTACACTCTCAATACTTATAATCATTGACTGAAAATACAACCATCCAGATAAATAAATCCACACCCACACACCACCGGTTTCAAACCAAATTTACACAGTCCATACTCACAAGGTCGAAGCAAACAAACAACTCAAGGAAAACAAGATTCTCCTGTAACTAATTTTCAAGGTATAAATAACGATTTTACTAATCATTCTTTTTCGGAATTAAATGCAGGTACTTCATGTGGATGTCAACAGGCTCATCTCAACTTCTGTTAAATATAGGATTATAGAATGAAGCTCTCACGTTACCAACACAACCCAGGGAAGCAAACCATGGATGTTGGACATAGTTTTTCCCTTATTCAACCCCGAAGCTTATTCACTGCTTCGAGTTCAACACAAGCTCGTACCTGTAACTGGTTCCACTTCGGTTACCAGTGTGTCTTATTTTTCTCCCAAGCGCTATCCTTCACGGCTTTGTTCAGTGCATTTTACATTGTATTCAGACTCTTCTATCGTTGTTCATCTCAACACTGACTCATCTTCTGATCTGGCATCATCCTTTTCTTTATCGTAGATAACCACTTTTGTCTCTTCTTGCCTGAGACGTTGATAACACCAAATCACTTTCTGGAAGTTTTAGTGTACTTCCAAGCGTGTTTTCCCGGTGATATATTTTTAAGGGGCAGTCAGTCACTCGGCTCAGACGACCTCGAGATCCTTTCCTTGTTGGCGCAAACCACGGATAACGCCCTCAATTTCTGTGGGGCCATCTATTATTCTAGACCTTAGCTTTGGCTAAATGAATAGCGAAATCCTCAGCCCCATCCACCCCAACCGGTGGTGGGACCTCCTTTGTAGCCACGCGGATTAGCGAAGGAAACCTATGTGATACTTACATCTGTTCCATGTGCTGTTTTCTCATTTCCCTGCGTCCCAAGTAGAATGTAGGGCTTCATGCATTTTGAATATTTAGCAGACGCAGAGTAGTCCTTTCACACTGTATGCAGTTGCTGACCTCTTGCAAACTCTTCCCTACCTTCCCGGTCCACTGTCTACTAGCTAACTAGGGCGAAGCTTAGAAACACTTCGGTCACTAGTAAAACATCGACCAGCTACGTAACTAGCGAGAATTCTTCCATTCAGCCACTGACACAACGGATCAAATTTTTCCCACAACCTACGAACTATATTTGAAGCTGAATTATATTCTAGACTTCTTTCCATTTCAATCACATAAAGAAGAACAATTTTATTGAACATCTGTGTGATACTTGAAATTTTTTCTGTGAGGCTCGGCAGCGTCACAGGTATGTTGGTAGTCTAATAGTAGAATGCTCACCAGTCATAAACGAGGTCTGGATTTGATTCAAGACTGACTCACTATTAAGCCTCGCTTAGTTTGCGACTCAGTGGCAAGCCGGGAAAACAGTAGAGATTGGACATGATGCTAAAACTTTGAAGATCAGAACTTCAGGTCTTTTGCAGCACTTGGAATGAACGGAGTGAAAAATGTCCACTGTAAGATGTACTAAAATAAAGGAATATACACCTATTATTAGGGTACAACAACTAGGCAGAATGTGGGCAATACATTCTAGTCCACTGAAAATATAATTTTCCAGTGTGTTCCATGAGCCCTAGCGGATGAAGCGGTTATTGAACGAGATTTAGCTGACTCTCAAATGAATGTGGATTCCCACAACTCAGTACCTCCGAAGCCTACCCAGTGACTGCCATGAAGATATTCTACGTAGCTTTTTCCTCCAATTCTTCAGTGTCAGGTTTGAATTCTGCACCATTTCCAGTGCACTGAAGGCTTTCAACACCATTTTGAGAGTTAGGTGCATCAGACAATGGTTTGGACCTATATGTGCTCCTGTATTCGATCATACCTCTGGTAGGCTGTCTCCAAATTCCTGAGATTAGGGTGAAGTCTACCTGACTTTTCGGTACGTCCATCTCGTGAAACCCGTGTTGCTCCGTGAATATGTTTCTGTGTTCCCATACTGTCGACACCAACAGAATCATTAAACACTTAGAAATCTGCAAATACTTCTTCACAATACTTCGATTCACCTAGCGCAATCCGACATATGATGAGTTGTCTTTGGTTTTTTCTGTCTGAAGATTAGAAACCATGCAACCTGACAGGTATGGTTATTCACAAAGTGATAAAATTGGTTTCTGAAGCGTTATGCAGTTATTATCTGTGATTAAGCCCACGATCTTAATCAATTACTGCAAATATTCAACAACTGCCATCCAGCTACATAACTCACACTTGAAATTGAAAACGAATCTAAAATTCTTTTCTTTGATGCTGAATTTTACAAGAATAGCTAACGAAACTTTAAGAAGGTCCATCCACGTGAAACCGCCATGGAATAGCCAGCTGTCAAGCTTCTACAGCTGGATACCAATCAGTCGAAAAAGAAACCTGATTAAATATCTTGCTACTCCGGTCTGACGCATCTGCAGCCCTGACACTCTGGAAGAAGAACTACACTTCCCGGAAGAAATCTTCATACAAAACGGATATCCACCAAGATTCATGGACAAAAGCATCAAGCAGAAAACCCAAAAGCAAGAGACGCAATCCGTGCCAGAAAATATACTTTATATGAACATCTACTTCGAAGGTGACCTACCAAGTGACGTCCTTATGAGGAGAATTTCTACTTCCTCAGCCTACTAGTGGAGTGTCCTGCATAGATAGGAATAAATATATTATATTATTATTAGGGATAACTTTCTTCATAGTGGAACTGAGAGCAGGGTTCTGCAGTACCCGCTGACTTACGGAACCCCAAATGACGAGATCTCACACGTGACAACTTCTATGTGTATATCATTTTACCTCTTGCTATAGAGCCAACCAGGCATATCTGTCGTTCAACGCGCATCCTGTCAAAAAGTGTCAAAGAACGCTATCCAGCCCGGTCGCAGAAGGGAAGTAGTGGCCGTATAAGGAGTGCAATAATCGAACATCTCGTCACCACTGGTCATTCCATCTCAACAAACGCCTCCTGCTTCAAAGTATCCTACAAAGTGAAGAACAACCTGCCAAAGACAATACATTTCTTTCTTCTTTGCATTGCGGAAGCCCTGGCCATTCACGTGCAAGAACCAGGACTGTACATACAAAAGAAAACAATTCAGCCACTTCTACTATCATAGTAACAACTCTGCTGATTTGACTTTTGCTCGTTAACTTGCTTTTCTAGCTACTTAAAACTCTTACGTAATTCAGTGTTTTATTTTATCTCCATGTACACACTCAGCACAGCTGTTTCATCAAACTATCCACACTTATGTAACTCTTCCTTGACAATCTTTAGTGACAACTCATCACTTTTAATACTACCCTCTTATATCAACGCCTGATTCCTCTGAATGCTTTTTGTAATACGTACCTTACTTTCGTTTGACGAATTTAACGTACACCCCCATACAAATGAACGTACATATGTACAGCTGTGAAAATGGACTCGCCGAAAAGAAACTGTTGGCTAAACTACCGGTCTTCTCTGTATTATTACTGTATATAGTTGCAGGTGACAGTGTAACAACAGAAGACAAGGGCCAGGCAACAGATCGTTTTATTATGAAAATCAACACGTATTTATACATATTTCAGACAACATTATTATAGACAAGCGCAGTCATCTGATTGGTTGTTTAGGTAGACAAACGCAGGCTTCTGATTGGTTGTTTCGGGATTCCTTGACAAACAGAGTTCTCTATCTGCGAATCATATTTTGCCACGTTTACTTCGCTGTGATTGGTTGTTGACTCAGGCTTGTTCATATTTTCTCACGGCCCATATTAGTGACCTAGACCTTAACGTAGATTAGTGCCAACCAATCGGCTAGCAGCCTGCTCTCACCACAACAGAATACAATAAGGATTCGTGGATATCGTGAGGAACGCGGCTAATTTCAAAAAGAACATGGAAAGATGGTTCACGCAGAAACAGAACACCTTTAACGCAACACTTCGACAAGGCTGACTCTAATCAACGATGATGTTCTGTATTGTGGTGGATTGGATTTTGCGTCAGACTTTTGAGAGCGAGGTGACAGGAGTGCGCTGGACCATTAATAAAACTCTAGATCTCAATTTATGTTTAATGTCGCACGATTTCGAATAGTTGCAGGCGAAAACAAACAAAATGGCTGGAGAAGTAGTCGATGAAGACGGGACTCCAACAGAACATAGAGAAAGTAACAAACCAACAACAACAACCAGTACCAATCACCATCAACGGGAAAGCCTTGACGGAGACTACTTCCTATCTTCACTTATCTGGCCAGACAGCACGATCTCAACCACAGGCGGTCGAGACGGTTGAGGACGTCAAGGATAGCCAGCCAGGATAATAAGGACAAGATACGCACTCACCAACTTGAAACCGCTTTGGAAATATTTTCAACAACACCTCAGCATAAAGAACAAGATTCGGATATTCAACGTATATGCGAAGTCAGTCACTTGTTCTATGCGGGTAATAAACTTGCCCGTCGTGTCACCAAAGAGATTTCCACCGAGTTGCAGACTTGCCTCATTAGCTGCCACCTTCACTGGCTCCATACTGAAGATCGAATGGCCGGCCGGCTGACCAGAAAAGGTTAGCAACAAGGAACTCTGTCTGGGAACAAAGCAACAGACAGGAGCCGACTGCTCAACAAATATGTAGGAGAAAATGGAAGAGGAATTGTTATACTTTGAGGAAGTCGTCGGATGACATCACGGGAAATGCAGGCCATGGTTGGAGTACCAGGAGTGCCAGGGAAGACAAAAGAAAATATTATGAAGCCATGTCAAGTGAAGTAGAACAAGCTGCAGGCAAAGGAGACCTCGTAACACTCTACCGAACAACTACGCACCTATAAGGCAAAAGTTCGGCACAAATTAAACCAGTGAAGGATGACAATGGAAAGTCAGTCACCAAAGAAAAAGAGCAAAGGGAACACTGGTCTGAACACTTCAAAAGACTTCTAAGCCGACCGCCACCTACAATGCGCCCAACGATACCAACAATGGAAGCAGAACTGCCACTGAACATCAACTCCCCGACGAAATCAGAAGTCCTGAATGCAATCAAGATACTAAAAGGTGGAAAAGCAGCGGGACCATACAGGATTCCTGCAGAAGCATTGAAAATGGACCCACAGACAACAGAGGACTTGATGACGCCATTGCTGGAGGAGATGTGGAAAGAGGGCAAAGTACCTGAGGATTGGAAGAAGGGATCCTTAGTCAAACTACAAAAAAAGAGACTTAAGTCAATGCAAAAACTGGCGCGGAATTATGCTCCTGTGCATCTCAAGCAAAATACTAAGTCGCATCATCCTGGAGAGAATCAAACAAGCCACCCTGGATGAAAAACTTTGACCGGAACAAGCTGGATTCAGGAGAAACAAGTCATGTATTGATCAAATCGCGACACTGTGGAGCATCATTGAACAGAGCTTGGAATGGCAATCACCTCTCTATCTCAACTTCATCGACTTTTAAAGGGCCTTCGACAGCGCAGCGTCTACCGAGAGGTGATTTGGCAACTACTTCGCAACTACGGGGTGCAACCGCAATTATATTTCTCATCAAACAGTTGTACAACAATGTTGCATGCCAAGTAATCCACAAGGGGAGACTTGCGGAGTCCTTCGAATAGAGTGTAGTGACCCATTTGATCACTCATCCTTTAGTATACTTTCGCTATGTAATTAGACTTTGATTTGTTTATCACTCTAAATACTGGGTGTTACAATTGATACTTTTGTGCTCACTCGACTTTTGAATTTTGATTACTGCGTTAATACACGTTCGTACACGTTCTCAAGTGCCTTCTGATTTACGTTGTGGATGTTGAGGAATCACAACGTTAGGACACAATAATAAACGCGAGGAAGTACTAGGATATACGTGTACGCAAGTTTGATCAAAAGGAGCGCAAGATAGCCGATCGACCCCATCATTTCAAAGTATACACATAGTGGATTTATTCATCATTGCTATCGTATTAACTTTGACAACTGCATCACATTTGGATTTATATATATTCACTGACAGTTTTTGAAAATACTTTTGGTAAGCAGACCATTTTTGGACATTTTGAACATTTTTGAACTTACCTATATACTCTTCTGCTTGCTCTCACTTTTTGTATTTTTGCTATCACCTATATATGTTATTTTGTGCATTTTTGTAATGTCATTTAATACTGATAACGACACTTCAAGTAGAAGGTCTGTAGCTGCCGTTACCATATCCATACCACCTTTTAAATCTAATGATCCTTACTTGTGGTTCACTCGCCTAGAACACTACTTCCTAGCTAACCACGTCACTCCTCAAACTACAAAATTTGTCTATGCGAGCTCCATCTTACCGGATGAAATAGCAGAGCAGCTACGGGGGACGCTCATAAATCCAGATCCAGAAACCCCGTACGATGTTTTAAAGCAGAAAGTTATTAAGGTTGCTTCATTATCAGATCAGAAAGCTATTGATCAGTTGCTGAACAATGTTAGTCTGGGTGATAGAACACCTTCACAACTCAAAAGCCATATGTGTAACATTTTAGGAGATCGGAAGATAGACACCAGGTTTTTCTTTCAATTGTGGCTAAGGCAGTTACCCCACAACATTCAGCAAGTATTAGCATTTGGAGGTGAAGACATAGATATTGACAGGTTAGCGAAAACTGCTGACAGAATGTATGAACGGATGTCGACAAATCGTCAGACAAACGCATAGAAGCCTTAGAACGTAAAATAGATGTTCTGACCGAGCAGTTAATGATGATGAGGGTTAATAGACAACCTAGTACATCATACAGAAGACAACGTAGTCGCTCACGCAATGTGCGTGAATATAGCTCACAACAGACTGTGTGCTGGTATCATCGAAAATTTGGTATAAACGCTAAACGATGCACACAACCATGTGCTTTCCAGCCGCCATGGCATCGGGAAAATGGGAAGGCCAGCGGTTGATGACGACTGCGGTTGCTGGCCGACAACCGTCCCACAGTCGTCTCTTCAGGGTGACAGATAAAATAACAGGGGCACAGTTACTGGTAGATACCGGTGCAGATGTTATTGTAGTTCCCCCAACACCCAGCGAACGTTTACTGCCGAATCCCGCATTAGTACTTAAGGCTGCGAACAATTCTACTATAAAAACTTTTGGAACTCGAAGACAAAAACTTAATTTTGGTTGCAGTACACCATTTGAGTAGGAGTTCGTAATTGCAGATATAAAATTTTGTCAATGTAGTTGAAGATTGAACGATCAATTCATGGTTGTTTGCTCACAACCAACTTCCTCAATTTTCGCGGAGGCATCAATACGACAGTCATCGTCTCATCGGCCGCTGTTCAGAAAGAAGTCAGCAGAAAACCATCAGAAGTAATATTGTGGTTTATTATTGTAATATTTGTTCACAGACCTTAGTTGTAACAGTGTTTACAAGTTGGTGTTACAATAAAGAATCCTCGAGTCGCCAATTGGTGTTTTGGTTTTTTCGTCCGTTATTACTAAGCGTTTCTGAGAAACTTCAAGGAACAGCGTGAGCCCGAACGTAGCAAGAGCTGGGCATTAACGGTTTATGAGACGTGGCTGACAGTTTCTGACGGTACAACGTCAGTTTTTGAACGGTTTTGGACAGTTGGCACGACTTTGGATAGTCACCGTTAATCTTTCCTGGTGCCGGTCAAGTCCTCTTTGAACAAGCAATATCTGGAACGTTTTTGGAATTGGGTCAAGTTCAACAATGCCTGGATCAAAGAAGGGACAGAGCGTCTTGCATGCAAACAGGAAAGTAAGCCATGGTGACTTGTCTGTTACTTGTAAAAGTGTGTCTGATGTTAAGCATGACATGGTTGATGTTACTGTTTCGCCGTTCAGGGATAATAGGAACATCGAACTCCGTAAATTTGAACCACGGTGTTTCGACGGGAACCCAGCTGATTATTTACAGTTTGTAAGAGAATTTGAAATCATGTTAAGTGGATTTTTATTGAATGATGAAATAAAGTTAATGTATTTGATGAGGTATTGCACTGGAGATGCTTCAAGAGCTATACAGTGCTGTAAGTTTATGAAGCCAAAAGAGGGCTACTACGAGGCCATGAGCATACTACGTCAAAGGTTTGGAAGACCTTCGATGATTGTAGGGAAATTGTTCGAGTCCGTTAAGGGTAATGGTGGTCAATTACAAAATGACTCCCAGGCACTCACTGAGTTTTCGGATAATTTGCTGATTTACAAGAATGCATTGATTTCGATGAATCGAATGAGTGACCTCAACTCGAGTTTTATACTTGAAGTAATAGCAAGACGCCTACCTACTCGACTGCAAATGAAGTGGGTGAAGATAAGCTCCCGTATGGAGGATGAAGGTATCGAGCCAAAATTTGATGATATCCTGAAACTAGTAAAAGACAGCGTCAATCAATCTATGAGCAAGTTTTCCAGTATATTGAATCTCACCTCTAGAATAGAGCACTCTGAGGGAAAAACGCAATCATTGATGACGAATAGGCCTCAGAGAGGTGGATATCGAGAAGGCTCCATGAGGTCTAGTAATGCATATACACCTAGTGAGTGTAACAGGTTTCGTAGTACATCCTCGACAGATAAGTTACAAGATGCAAGACAAAGACGGTTGTGTTTTACACGTTTGCAAGAGGTGCATACAAAGGTGAACTGGGAACCAGTGAGCAAGTTCAGTGATAAGCTAAATGTAAACTCCAGGCCTGACTCCGAATTGTGTGACGATAACGGTGCGGTGAAGTCTGTAGTTGCAACTGGTAAGCCGTTGTTGAATAGAGTGTCACAGAATAGAGTTGCTGCTTCAGAGTGCAGTTCTGACTCCACAAGTTTACAAGGTATTACTAGTCAGAGTGAAGACATAAAACCTTTAAGGATTTGTGAGGAAGAACCCAAATCATCCACTGCGGTTATTAAAGAGTTTGAAAATGATGAAGTCGACCAGATAGATGATGGTAAATGGAATATTAGTGATAATGATCGTGATAGCGCAATTTTGTCTTTGGTTGATCATGATGAAATGAGGGGAATGCCTACTACTGCTAAGTTAAATAAAGGTTCTGTACAACTACAACGTGAAGTAGAATGGAACGCAGATGCAGTTGTAGAAGGTATGGATACTTGTGAGACCGTCAGTGTAATTGATCAACGTGTAGCCCACCTACCATCAGATGATAGTGCTAAACCCGAACTAGTAGTGAAAGACAGCAGTGGTGGTAATCTTGCAGTTAGACAACTATCTGAAAGCCGAACAAGAACAGCTTCTGATCCGCCGCTGAGTTCATCAACTGGTATCAATCAGTCGTCGTTGGTGTTGTCATCCACAATGAAACAGACGCCCATCAACTCAACTATCTTGTGCAATGACCATGATAGTATTGGTGCATTTGGAAAGACGAAAGATATTGGTCAGTTTAGTGAGGATAAGCCAGGTGTAAACGAGAGAGTAATTGTTAAATTGACTTGCATGAATAAAGGCATTTCTAGTTTCGAGTTACTATTTGAATGCTATTATCTTTGGTGTAAATTACTCTGTTTCTACACTTGGTTGATCACATATGTCGTGTATTTGTTCGTTATCTTTATTCTACGATACAATGACATGAGCGTGTTGCCGTTCAGATTTGAGGATATAGCTGATAGAGGGAAGTCAGCAAGTGAACTCTGCGACGATTTTCCGACATAGAGCGTCAACCTGAGAAGGGTTGTAGGCGTACTGCTGTAAGTCCTACAGTTCTTCAAAGGGTAGCGCATCAGTGTTCAGTCCAATGTGCTTGGTGTGTGATTTTGTACATATGTTCATACTGCATATACTGAATTGATATCATCTGTCATCTAGCTGTTGGTAATTCTGTTTGTGTCCGGACGACTTCCACTTGGATCATCAACCTGAGAAGGAATGTAGGCGTACTGCTGTAAGTCCTACAGTTCTTCAAGGGTAGTTCGTCCAGGCAGAATCCACCATATTTGATGTATTGATTGTACATATGTTTGTGTTAAATAATTGTGTGAGTTCCAATTATTGTAATTGTTGGTTAATCTTGTTTGTGTCCGGATATTCCACAACTTACAATCGTCAACCTGTGAAGGGTTGTAGGCGTATTGGTGTAAGTCGTGCATCAGATGTCGCCGTCGGCGCAGTTCTTCAACAATTCTCTGCTGGGAAATGGCAACCTCTCCCTTTTTTCTCCAAACGTCTAGACGCTACTCAATCAAGATATAGTGCATTCAGTAGAGAATCACTAGCAGTCTATCTTCCTGCTAAACATTTTCGTCATATGGTCGAAGGAATACCGTTTACTATCTACACAGACCACAAACCTTCAACCAAAGCCATGAATGCAAAGCCCGATAAGTACTCACCAAGAGAGCTCCGACACCTCGAGTTCATTTCTCAGTTCACTTCAGACACTAGATTCATCAAGGGACATAAAAACGAGGTAGCAGATGCGTTATCCCGCATCCATATAAATACTTTAGAAAAAGATCAGTTTGACCTTAAAAAGATGGCTAAACTGCAAACTATGGACGAAGATTTGAAAAGACTAAAAAATAGCACGAGTAATTCCTTACGTTTGCAAGATGTTGTGCTTGATGGAAGCCTAACTATTACGTGTAATGTGGCCAAAGGTAAACCGCGTCCTTTTGTCCCATTAGAAATGCGAAGATTAGTTTTCTCCAAAATACGCGGCATTTCCCACCTTGGTATCCGAGCGACAGTTAAACTAATAAGTGACCGACATATATGGCCGAACATGAATCGCGAGATTAAAAAGTGGACCAGAGCATGCCTAGCTTGCCAAAAGTCAAAAGTACTACGACATACAGGTTCACCTAATGTCCAGCTTCTAGAGCCTGATGGTAGGTTCCAACACATACACATCGACATCGTTGGGCCATTACCGCCATCCAATGGCCTTACTTATATCTTAACGTGTACTGACAGATTTACGAGATGGCCAGTAGCTAGTCTCTTACCTGATATTTTGGCTGAAACTGCTGCAAAGAGCATCATACAAAGTTGGATTTCCAACTTCGGAGTGCCCAGCATTATTACTACTGACAGAGGTGCTCAGTTCGAAAGCCATTTATTCCAACGACTCACAGGACTACTGGGAATCAAGCATATACGCACTACTGCTTATCGTCCCTGTTCAAACGGCTTAGCGGAGAGATTTCATCGTCAAATGAAAGCAGCACTGGTGGCAGTGAAGGATGATGATAAGTGGAGTGATAAATTACCACTTGTACCTCTTGGAATACGCTCAACGATAAAACAAGATATCGGATGTTGTCCAGCTGAATTAGTTTTTGGAACTACCTTACGACTGCCTGGAGAATATTTCAACCCAGCCACTGAAGTTCCAACTGACGAAACTACTTTTGCGCAACAACTGAGACAACATATGAGCCTTTTAAGATATCATCCCCCACGACATCAGCTCAACCGAGCATACATACCTCAAAAACTAGACGATTGCACTCATGTCTTCATACGACACGACGGTGTAAGGAAACCGCTTCAACCACCCTATGACGGACCATTTAAAGTAATAAACAGAACAAACAAAATCATCACTGTCGAATGCGGAGGGAAACACGAGAATGTAAGCATCAATCGTGTAAAACCGGCTTTCATTGAAATAGAGGTGATTGAATGTTTACCCAAGCCATCAACATCGTCTAAAGTTACGCCACAAAATGACTCCTGCTCTCAAGATCCAAGACCTAGTGATATTCCGGCCAACAAAACAGAAGGAATCACAAGGTCAGGCAGGCGAGTACATTCGCCACAGAGATTTGTACAGACAATTTATTTCTAAATCATTTCCATACTTGCTTATTACTGTGCTGTTAACTGTATTTAAGATATAAATATATTCTATAACTCTTTACAATAACAACCTGATTATTATTCTAATAATTTTTCTGGCTTTATTGTTACATTTTGCACAACTTTCTAAACATTTTGGTTCGTTTCAAAATTGTTAGCATTACCGAATATATACAGTTATGTTGGCAAACCTCAGAAAACTTGAAATCCTCAGTTCAGTTTTCATACCAGAAACTCTTATATATTTTTTTCTGTACTTTTAAATTACAATAACATTCCGAATACACCTAAACTTCATTTACCTGCATTCTTCGGAGTGGCTATTGTAGTGACCCATTTGATCACTCATCCTTTAGTATACTTTCGCTATGTAATTAGACTTTGATTTGTTTATCACTCTAAATACTGGGTGTTACAATTGATACTTTTGTGCTCACTCGACTTTTGAATTTTGATTACTGCGTTAATACACGTTCGTACACGTTCTCAAGTGCCTTCTGATTTACGTTGTGGATGTTGAGGAATCACAACGTTAGGACACAATAATAAACGCGAGGAAGTACTAGGATATACGTGTACGCAAGTTTGATCAAAAAGAGCATCACAACAAAAGGACGGGAGTAAGGCAAGGCTGCCTATTATCGCCAACGATTTTCCTGATTGCAGTATATTGGATAATGCGATGGACAACGGGCAATGAGGAAACAGGCATAAAATGGAACGACACAAAATACTTGGAGGTTCTAGACTTCACCGATGATTTATGTCTGATTTCCCACAAACTGGAAGATATGCAAGTGAAAAGCAACAAGTTGGCAGAAGAAGCATCCAGGGGAAGATAGGAAGGACTTCAGGTAAACATGGGGAAAACAGATTTGGTGATGAAGATTCCTGGTCATCAGCAACAGCAACAACAGACAACAATCAGCATAAATGGGAGGAACCTGAGAAAAACAACCCCCTTTACTTACCTGGGAAGCATCGTTTCAAAGACAGGTGGACAGAACTGACGAGGATATCAAAGCAGCGAGGATTGGGAGAGCAAGACAAGCTTTCATTACTCTCAAGTCTGTGTGGAGGTCAACAGCACTGCTCAGCATGAAAAATAAGATACGGATTTTCAACTCCAGTGAGAAGACAGTGATACTTATTATACGGATCAGAGACTTTGAGCGTCATAAAGAGCACCTCCAACAAAATGCAGATCTTCATCAACAGCTGTCTTCGCTCGATATCACTCAAGATCAGATGACCGGCGAATGAAGATCAACTACAGGAATCTCTGTGCGCGAACCAACTAGGGACCGATTGTGCAACGAATAAGCAGGAAGAAATGGAGATCGATTGGCCATAGTCTGAGGAAACCACCAGGTGATATCACTAGACTAGCCCTCGAGTGTAACCTGAATAGGAAGCGGCGAGTTGGTCGTCAGTGCGAGGGTGACATTGGGGAGGTCATGTGAAGGGGAGATGAAAACATGTGGGCAGACATGGAGCCAGGTGGAAACGTCATAGAACCGAAGGTAATGGAGAAGCGCGGCTGCAGCCCTATGTTCCTTTTTGGAATTAAAGGGACAGATAATAATTCCTGAAGTGGAATCCCATTGAGAAGGGAAGAGCATGTCATGAGTGTGAGAGTGATGTAGGTAGGATAGCATGTGCAGGAAGAGGTGGGAGAATATTGGCACTTTTGTGCCTAGCCAGGTGAAGAGAACAGCGGAAAACAAAAGCAAGTTGGGAAGTGTCGCTGAATCCCTATCTTCCACAGGGAAAAAAGGAATATTAATAACTATTTCTAGGATGTGCATTGTATTAGTAATGACGATAATAATATTCTAATAATTAAACTATCGTATCAACGGGTGAGTTTACAAGCAACGCGTGCCATTTGTACAGGTACGATCAGTTATGTTAGTAATTATAATCGTGAAGTATCATAAATTAACACTTTTTCAAAAGTTTAAACTGTTTGATTATTGTAGAAGCAATCAGAAGAGGTTCTCATAAATGTAAAACTGTGATTCCCTCACTAAGGTCACCATCAAAGTTCAGCGACAACACAAACTTCGTTCCGTTTCCTGCAGACAGTTATGGTCAACCAGTGAACGGCGTATATTTGGGTGAGTGCTATGCCACCAATTGATTAACAGCTATTCCAGGAAGAGGAAAACGACCCGAGAAACCGCGAAATGGTATAAAATCGTACCAAATATCAGGATCCTATACCTCACAATCAAGATGCGAACACAAAGAAATCAAATTGGTTAATACTAGCTCGTAAAGACGAAATTGGATATTGAACACATCATTTTTCATTTAATTACTATTTTACCAACGTATGTACTTATTTTTCAGTGTTCGGATAACCGTTCGTTTAGAAATTGCCTCTTCATTTATTTGTTTTTATCTGTCTATTTGTGAGGTAGTTGTGCGTCCCAGAAACCGTGTGGTTTCAAATGAATAACATTCCAAGGTAAATCTTGCTTGAAAGATTAGCATGTTTTGCGTAGTGGTGTCATATAGTATGTATTTTCCAGTTTTAATTTGCCTCTCAATGCTAAAAATATCCAACTTCACGCTGTAAAAGCCTTCAAGATATCCTACAAGCTAGATCATATCAGATTCCCAGCTAGCAATTTTTTCGGGCGCATTGCAGACTTTTTGGGGCAAAACCTTCGGGTAGATCTAATTACGTGGGACAATTTCCCGAAGTCTGCCCCAAAGGGTCTGCAATTTGCCCTAAGTCTGCAACAGAAAGTCTGCATTGCGCCCGAAGTCTGCCCCAAGAAGTCTGCAATGCGCGCGAAAAAAATGCTAGGTGGGATAGAGGCGCACGTAACGTCAAGATCGCCTTTTCCCTCACTTAAGTGGTCGAAACGTATCCAAGGTTTTTTTCCACCTCACTCGTGTTGCTGGAAACTTTTTCATAAAATCCCGCGCCCAGTAGAGGGTTGTTTCTAAGCACTAAATCTGCAGATTCAGAAATCTGAGTAAGCTTAGAAGACTCTTGTTGCTTATGTTAATCATTGCAATGTATATCTGCAGAGATCTCATTTTTCTTTGAAAGCTTCCACCCCTACAGCTGTTACAACTGAATTAGGTAAGATTTCCAGTCATTGGCCACTATCCCAGCTAGCATTTTTTTCAGGTGCATTGCAGACTTTTTGGCAGATTTAGGGCAAATTGCAGAATTTTTGGGACAGACTTGGGGCAAATTGCAGACTTTTTGGGGCACACTTTTGGCACATTGCAGATTCCGAGGAAGACTTAGGGCTCATTGCAGATTTTTCGGGGCAAAATCATGAGCGGTTATTGGCTACAAATCAACCAATGGGAGTAACCCAGGTGTACTTTCTCAACTTTTGAGAACTGCGTTACAATGAATCTTAATTATTGATTAATAATACATCATTTCAAATAATATACTCTTTTAATGTAAACAATCAATTAAATATACTTTTACTATCTGAATACATCACCAAAGCCCCTCCCTCAGAAATCATATACATATATGTAAGGTAATCTAAATTCCACACTTTTCCAACTTCGGTTTGAGCACGTTTTTGTGGTGACCTCGTAAATGTATCCTAGACGGAGAGAAGAGTTTGGAGAGGTGAATCCCTAAATCACCCTTTAATAAACGTTATACCAAAATTAAGTGGCTTCCCCTCCTTCGGTATGATAATAGGTAGAGATTTAAATGCTGCACCCTCTTATCATAGGGAAAGTTTGAGATGCCACCAACTAATTTAGTTCCCATCCTCTGTACTCTTTTTAGGATATGTGCCTCTTTTTTCGAGCATGGGCTCACCGCTTGTATGTAGTATTCTAGATGATGTCTGACATATTTTGCATAGAGTAGTTGGAAAATACACTCGTATAGTCGTTTGAAAGCCCTTCGAAGTGCCCATAACATTCGAAAAGCCTTAGTTGTGTCTCCGAGCATGACGGTAGTGATGTCAACGGATAGTACAGAGTGTAATAACGCAAGGTCTAATACCCAAAACTTCTAAAATATTCGTTCCTCGTAGACCAAAGGCAAAGCAAAACACCAGAATTGATCAGCCAAATTAAGAATTTTATTTCGGGATTAAGTGGGAGTGCGAGATGATTGCTTAACTAGCTAGGGATCGTGCACGAACGAACTAATGAACGTAACACGATGGTGTGCCAAATGGCGCGCATGCTTGGGCCACCATTTTTCAGGGCTAAATATGAGAATTGTAGTGTGTGGTCCATAATGTCATTCAAAGAACGGATACGTATGGTAAACATTTCAAAGGAATTCACTACCAAAATTATTGCAACTAAGTTGATTTGCTACAACAAGGTTGGCAGACATTAGCGATATTCTTGGATAATATATTGCTATATGGATATTTATATTTTCATCCCTCAGAATCACTAAGTAGCAGGAACTATCCATCTGTTTGTAAAGATTAGTGAAAACGTAAGAAATGTTTAGAGAATTATTAGCACACCTAAAAATGTATAATTATAATAACTATGCTCATTCTGTATGGTGTTTTCAGACGCTATTTACGCCTATGATTTGATGTTGAGATTGAAAACTCCGAGACGATATAGAGAGTATACAATAATGAATAACATAAAATAAAAAAGAAGTTAGTTCAGATATTGTCCTTACCCCGCTAATTATCTAGGTTTGAATGATCCTGAATTTCTGTGGAATTTTCCCAATTTTAGCTGATATTTTATTTGCTACTATATCTTTATTATTAGTATAATTTAAGAATCTTTAATGAACTCTAATTCCATTGTGATCTTACTTTACAAATCGATATTATTTAAAAAACGCTAGTATTGTTATTGACTACAATTCTAGAATATTCTATGCATGTAAATATATATATATATATATATATATGTAATTGCAGAGTTAGAAGAGGAATTTATCGAAAAGGATATTCTTTGCTCAATCATTTTGTGTTTTATAAGTAACATAACTGTATATATATTAGAAGATAAGTGCGTCGGTGGCATAGCCATTAGGACGTTCACCGACCATGCACATAGTCCGGGGTTCGATCCCCGGCCGACGCACTCCTTTACCTCGCTAAGCCAGAAATAATGCTGGTAAACAGGAAAGGTTGGGCATGAGGCAGGCTAGTAATCCCACCCTGTAAAATAAACACTGCTACAGAAACTTCAAGCCACTAACTTGAAGCCCTATGTTCCACTGGTGAACGTGAAGGAAAAAAACAGTCAATTGTCGAAAAATTTCCAAGAACAGTAAACACTAAACACGTAAATCCACTCTGAGAAAAAAGAAGATAAAAATCTGGAAGTTGAATAACAAATTTTCCTCCATAATTTCTTTTACACTGATAAATTTCCTAGATAGTTTTAGGAATTAGATTCGGTTTTCGGTGCTATTGTATCTCCTACGTTTGCAACATTGTTCTTGTGATGTGCCTTCTCTTCGTTTGCTTTTCAAACTAAAAGTTTGCTGCTTTCCACTTGTAACTGATACCGATGTCTGTTTAATGTCATTTCAATGCTCTATGTAGCAATTACCAAATAAAAGGAAGATAATTAATTGATTTGCTGTATATATAGGTTAAGAGTTTTAAAACTGGCTTTAGTTAACTTTGATAGAACTACTCAGTTGGACAAAAATGAGCGAAGAATGGTTAAATAATGTTTAAAATGGACAACACTTTGGGCAGTTGATAAAACTGGTAATAAAGAGGGCGAATTCTGGTTAAATAGTAATCACAAATGGTAGAATATTAGCTAACTAATGATCAAAATGGTGAAATACCTATTAGGTTTTGATGATAGATAGCTTTCATAATGCGGAGGATTACATCATATGACCGAAATTCGCCTTGTTTTTCTTTCCATTGGCCATTATTTTCCCATCATTCATCCATTTTTTATCATTTTTGTCCGATCGGGGTTAGATTTAAATAGTGAAATGTCATTAAGAAAGTTTTTAATGCACTAAAGAATACGTATTGCTAATATCAGCGGTAAGCTATCTGTTTTGTAGTGTACACGTGACTAGCTGTCATCCTGTCATTGAGCCAACATTCATTCTAATTATAGACTATGGCTAAATGCTTATCAGTGCTTCGTACAATAGGTGTGAGAGACTCCCCATGTCGACTGAAGGGTTGATTTAACTCAATAAATTTGGTTTCACATATATATAAAGCCTCTGTGTTCAGGCTGGAGTGAATGAAAGAGTGTAGAAAAAATACCTGGAAGTGAGGAAATACTTTAAAACTACGATTTCCGTTATACGTTTCTCCGATATTTCAGCTTTTATGGTTCAGAAATTAATTTTCAGGTATTCTTTGAGCCAATATCTCCCAAAGATTCTTGTATAAGAAAGTATAACACAGTACTTTTGGATTTTTTGGCATTCGTTAGACATTCGTAACTATTATTATGTAACCTTTTTCACGTTGTCAGTTCAGTCTGTTTTTATCGTGTCCTACTTGTGACTGATCATATGTAATCATTAGTTGCCAATTCACTGGTATACCAGGCTTCTAAAAATTTCTCGGGTGTTTTTGGTTTTTCCTCTTTCTAATATTTGAACTTTGTCCGAATAGAATTGATGCCTGTGATTATCTGTATGCAGTGAGGCGATATGAGGAAGTGGATATCATGTCTTTTGACAGTCAGTTTATGATCATGGATTCGGAGACGATGAGGAAGTCGTCCACTTTGGCCAATGTAGTGCTTTCCGTAGTTGTTCCAATTTATTTTATAGATTATGTTGGTTGTATCTTCTGTCGTTGTTGAGTGGTTGTTAAACGGACCTAAAGAGTTTGCTGAAGTAGGGATTAACTCAAGGATCGCAGAGTATTATTGAGAGAGAGAGAGATGAAGACTGCATAGAGTACACAATCTCTTATGACGCGCTCAATATACACACTAAGTTCCCAATTCAGATGCAATAACATATTAGTGCTACCAGCACAAGCTGTTAACAAACGATGTTAGTAAAGATATATACACATATATTCGCTAACAAGAAGTTAATTTTGATTGGATACTAGTTAGTAACTAGTATTACGTGTGTTGTCTTTTGTTTGGTGCAAACTGAATTCTCACCACACTAGTTGGCTCTGCATCAGACTGTACTGTGAATTGTTGTTAGTGGAAGGTTAGTGGAGGTAATTGGCAGTAAGTCTTAAACCTAGGTTTCTTGCTTCTTGATACTCGTCAGCAAGGTGTATGTTCCGTCTTCAAGAAACCATGATGTCGGACCAACCAGCATGGTGACCACATTGCAAAACTGACTGACAGAATTCAAAATTAACTAAACAAACAGCTAGACTAGGTAAATGACAATAGTTACTAGTTTGTGTCTAATTAAAGTACCCAATACAGTCTTAATGGAGGTCAATTGCGAGCCCGAATAGCTCATTGATAAAGTCTCTGACTGCGGCACTAGTTGATCAGGGCTCGAATCTCAAAGGGGATATGAGTCCCTTTAAGATTGTAGATACACCCTGCTAACAAGTGTCAAGAAACATGAAACCTAGGCCCAAAGCTTCCTGTGAATTGCCTCCAACTGTCTGATAAGAAGTTGATCTATCTTCCACATAGATAAATATATGAAGAAGAGAGTTAGAAATGTAACTTGTGTACCTCCGACTCACGAAATGTACTCTAAAACACCATCTTTTGTCCCCTAGAAGCTAGTTTTCCTAAAATTATCTGATTTAAGCCAGTAACTATGAGGTAAGTATTAGATGTCCCATAGAGCATCAGCGATCCCAAATGTGTCTCTGTATTCTTAAAGGAACTAATATCCCCTGTGAGATTCGAATCCTGGTCCCGACTGACCTCCATTAGGACTGTATTGGGTACTTTAATTGGACATAAACTAATAACTAGTGTCATTTACCCAGTCTAGTAGTTTGTTTAGTTCAGATTGAATTCTATCAGTCAGGTTTGTAATGTGGTCACCATACTGGTTGGCTCGACATTATGGTTTCTTGAAGACGGAACATACACCTTGCTGACGAGTATCAAGAAGCAAGAAACCTAGGTTTAAGACTTACTGCCAATTACCTCCACTAACAACAATTCAAAGCATACCATGATGGAGAGCCAACTAGGTGGTGGTCATATTGCGAACTTCACTGATAGAATTCAGTATGCACCAAACAAAGGACAACACACGTAATACTAGTTACTAACTAGTATCCAATCAAAATTAACTTCTTGTTAGCGAATATATGTGTATATATCTTTACTAACATCGTTTGTTAACAGCTTGTGCTGGTAGCACTAATATGTTATTGCATCTGAATTGGGAACTTAGTGTGTATATTGAGCGCGTCATAAGAGATTGTGTACTCTATGCAGTCTTCATCTCTCTCTCTCTCTCTCTCAATAATACTCTGCGATCCTTGAGTTAATCCCTACTTCAGCAAACTCTTTAGGTCCGTTTAACAACCACTCAACAACGACAGAAGATACAACCAACATAATCTATAAAATAAATTGGAACAACTACGGAAAGCACTACATTGGCCAAAGTGGACGACTTCCTCATCGTCTCCGAATCCATGAACATAAACTGACTGTCAAAAGACATGATATCCACTTCCTCATATCGCCTCACTGCATACAGATAATCACAGGCATCAATTCTATTCGGACAAAGTTCAAATATTAGAAAGAGGAAAAACCAAAAACACCCGAGAAATTTTTAGAAGCCTGGTATACCAGTGAATTGGCAACTAATAGACACATTGACGTAGACAAGGTTTACCAATCTATAAGAAAGAAACCTCATAAAGAAAAAGTTAAACTTCAGGTCAAGGTGTGAAAACACACAAAAACGACCAATCACACTCAAGGTTACCAGGAGAAATGACTAATAAAGTCGTGAGGAAATCTCAAAACTCACTTCCACAAATTGAAGTATGCTCTGAAGATGTTTCCTAGTAAGAGAATGAAAACTTCGGAAGTATACCATGCAGTTTAAGGAACAGAACTACTCCGGAAACACTTCATTTAATATGTTAGAATATTCTGAACACACAATTATTTTAGATGAAGGCATAAATAACAATAGTAAGCTAGGAAACTACTGAAGTCCCTATTTGTCACTTTCACATTAAATGACATATAACTGCTATGTTTCTCGAAGAGCATTCAGGGGCTTAGTCTGTTATCACTGTAGTACCCTAATCATCTATCATCTACAGGACAAGTGACTTACAATTTGACTAGGTTAACCTACAGACTATTGAATTGCGTCGGTGGCACAGTGGTTAGGACTCTCGCTGACCATGCACATGGTCCGAGGTTCGATTCCCTGCCGACGCACATCTGATATCTATGGTCGGCCTGCAAAATTTGGGCTAGCGATATGGCATGCTCAAAATCCCATGCCTGTACCAAAACACACGGCGCGGAATCAAGCTGAAATCAAAAAAGAAAATAAATTAGATCTTGGTACAACAAATGACCAGGTTAAACTTCAAGCACCACTTACTACCAGTGGAGTGCGAACGCACCAATGACCTTGAAACACTGACTGAGCAAGTAAATGAATTCCTGCAAATAATGTTGTCATCCTCAATAAAATATGCTCATCGAGGTGTTATCATTATTAAATGCGATATCTGGTAAGTTTCAGGGCAACAGTAAAGAATATACACCAACTTCAAACGACCGTGAAACGGTCGATCGACTTCTTCTAGGTGAAAAATGGTACTTGATTTACAAAGAAGTGTGTCTTCGATATATGTAATGAAAATAAATCATATAGGGTATATATCTCTAATATGCTGCAAAAACTGGTCCCAAATTCTCATAGAAGTGGTTATAGACATATCAAACCAATGTCCCAAGCTTGTTATAATTCTGAATTAAATCTCAGTAATTCTGAAATAATTCTAGCATCCTATAGTGAGTAAATTCTGAATTTGTTCTGAAATCGTTTGTTTAATGGCACAGACTAGAACTCAATGCTAGTTTTCAGCATAACTAGCGCTAATTCAGAACCGTGTTCTTCTTTTAAGCATTGTTAGGAGTAGATCAGAACCTACCGGGAATACGTATTCTCTATTTTTCCAGCTGTAGCAGATACTGGTTGCATATACGCAATATATTACTAAGGGGAGGCTTTGATTTCGAGAAGAAAGTGTCTAAAACATCACCAGTTTTGCACGACTTACCAACTTATACAGACTTCTTCATATAAAGTGGTTGGAACTGAATGTATAACCATCAATAGCCCGGTAATACTTTTCCAGAATTAGTATCTCTCCACACATGTATCTTTTATTCCTCCCTATCAACACATTATCTACAAAGAAGTCAAAAACCGAATCTAGGAGATACTTTCAAAGAGGATTATGACTAGGAACCATTTGTAATGCTGAGCTGTCTGATTGGTCAAATCAAGGTCATTTAACTTTGGTGTCTATTCTTTACTCTTGCCAGTTTCAGCTTTGGTTTGGGAAAGATTAAGTTACTCTTCAAGCCAAGGACAAGCTAGTGTTATGTTAACCTACTAAGGGTGATATTTGGGTTGGTTTGAGTTAGATCACAGTTAGGTTAGTGATATTTTCATGTTAGAGTTAGATTCAGGAAAGATTAGGGTTACTGTTAGGGTTAAAAGACCAAAATAATTACATGCATAGAATGTGGTTAAATTTCTCTGTTTATATAAGAATAGAGCTTGTGCACTGTGGTAGGGTATAATTCCATTGTGAGTAAAATTTATTGTGATTAAGTCTCACAGCATGTTATACAGTAATACTTACTGATGAGGTTTAGAGCACAGTTTATTACGTCCTTACGCCATCTTATGCGCAGACGTGATATCCGGCTATCGACCAAAGGATGTGTGTACTGCTCAGAAGCTCACTCCGTCCTCCTTTATGTCTGTGACACATTGGATATGAAAGTGAAAGACATGAAAAGGCTAGCTATCTGTCTTTAATCACAGTTGCTTGTATTCCATTTCCTAATGTTAGGCGGTAATAATAGGGTTAGTTATATTGAAGTTAGGCGTAAAGTTTTAGGTACTTTCGACTCTGTACCTAGGTGTCTCTTGCTAAATAAGCTCTTGATGACACAAATTGAGTCCTGGGTCACAAACTGGTTGCATTCCTACTTCTCAAACAGAATGCATTACACTGTATACAAACGTAAATCCTCCTCTGCCGTTCTCACTGAATCTGGTGTCCCCCAAGGTGTTGTACTCTCCCCACTTCTGTTTTCTTTCATTCTACATGACTTACCATCTTCAAATGACTTTAATTTTGTTAAGTATGCTGACGACCTGACTGTAACTTTGCCTGTCAAATGTCAAAGTGACTGCTCTAAACTAAATGGCTTTTTATCAGAAATTAGCCAGTGAGTGAGTGGTCCAAGGAAAACGGTCTACTGACCTTAAATCCCTCTAAATGCCAAACAGTCAATTTCACCTTTAGGCATAAATCTGACTTAAACAAACTGGTTAGCACTCACGAGGTGTGCAACATAGATGGCAATGAAATAGAAACCAAGTCGGAAATTAAATATCTTGGCGTCATTCTGTCTGGTGATCTTTCCTGGTCGTCTCATATCTTGATGATTTCTGAGAAAATATTCCATCTTATCTTCTACATCAAGAAGTTAAGACATTCTGGAATAACCGAACCCAACCCTTACTCTTACGATTCGTTAACTCTTGCATCCTGCCTATTATTTTCTATTGTTCCCCCTTAGTTTTTCCAGGGTTACTGAAAAAAGACTATAGCGTATTACTCAGGATGTTAAAGGTTGTCAGCAGGGTAAGCCACAGAGTGCCACTTAACCAGCTTGTTAATATTCTGGTTGACAGGCACTTGGACTCAAGTGAAAAATGGGTTAAATCCATTTTATCTAACTCACACCACCCTCTTTATTCACAACTCTCCTCTTGTATCTCATCAGGGAAAGCCAGAAGCCTATATAGAAAACTTATGCTCGTACTAGCAAGTACAAAAACTCAAACTTACCCTACTTAGGTCGTGTTATGTGCGATAAAGAAAGCATTAGGCGTGATATCTATAACTTATTAAATAGTCAGTAGAACAACTGGATCTCGTCTTTCCAACTCATATCATTTATCGGGACAATGTTTTCTTCCTTTCTTTTCCTTTTCTCTCTCACTTTTCTCTGTTATGTTTTGCTTTGTTTCTTTCTTCCTTACGAACTCTATTTAAAATATTCTTTTTCGTTCTTTCACACTCTGTACATCTGGACTTGCTAGCATCTACTTTTCTAACATCTTCAAACACTCTGTTCAATTTTGGCTTTGCTACCGACATGCCAATATGTTGTTGTCGAAACTAACTGAGATTACCCTTAATCTATGTAGAATTTTATTTCTGTCTGTCTGTCTGGATTCAACATAGAACTTGACACCGAAGTGCAGCAGTTCGAGTTGCCACGTTCCAATTGGCACACAAGGTAGACAAGAAGATGAGTGAAGAGAATCAATAGAGTTTGACAAATATAAGAGTGAAACAGAGTGGGTAATTGTAGAAAGGAATATGAAAGATTACAGAGACTGAATGCATCTGCGCCATTGACAACGATTTTGAGCCATGTCACCTATTGTCTCCAGCCATTGATTCCTAGAGTCCCGAGGGCCCCAACCCGGAAGTCTGCATCTCCCTACCTGACTCAGTTTAACTGTCAAGGATTTCATGGATTGATGAGGCCATGTTTTCGTTTGGCCACCACTGGCTCTTTTCCAACCTGAACCTATATCAGCTAGCAAAGCACGTCGGGGGAGGCGGTGGTTAGGCATGCGCAGCACGTGACCTAGCCATCTCAGTCTATGTAACTTTATAGCCTCGTCGATTGATTTTCCCTCTTTGCCCAACACTCTACGCCTAACGTCAAGATTACTTACCTTATAATACCACCACCTAACGTGAGACAGAGACCGCAGACATCTATGATCGAAAGCAGTCAACCTTTTCATGTCTTCAACGCGTATTGGCCATGTTTCAGAGCCATAGAGAAGGACGGAGCGAACTGATGAGCAGTACACACGTCCCTTGGTTGATAACCGGATGTCACGCCTACGCCAGAGATGGTGTAAGTTAATGTACTAACTAAATGCAATACTGTAGTAAAATGCTGAGAATTCCATTCTGTATCACAAGTACTGTTTTGGAATAAAGCAAATAATAATAATTATTATTATTATTGTTATTAAAAATCATTCAATGAGGATTTGAAGCTGCTTGTATTATGTATGTTAAACTATCACCCTCCTCATTGAGCAATTTTAACTGAAAGAAGATTAGTTTAGAAAAGAGTTAGTGGTGGTCAAAGTAAAACCTGCCATCATTCTATGAAGTATTCGATAATTGGTTTGAACTAGCCACACAGGTAGGTGAAAACTGCCTAGTTGGGATGCTAGGGACCATTGTCTGTAGACTGTTGGTTCTATGTTTCAAAGATGTTCACAGTGGTACAAATAGATTCACCCTTTTTGATCTCCGATATCCACTGAGTCGTCTTTCTCTTTTGTCTACCTTTTGCGTGCTACATGGAGTGTGACAGCTTGAAGTGATACCCTTCTTTGCAAAGTTCTG
Organism: Trichobilharzia regenti; assembly: GCA_944472135.2. Taxonomy (NCBI): domain Eukaryota; kingdom Metazoa; phylum Platyhelminthes; class Trematoda; order Strigeidida; family Schistosomatidae; genus Trichobilharzia; species Trichobilharzia regenti. Next base: position 6,875,772 of record OX235264.1, on the reverse strand, counting down.
TGTTGAGACTCTCTCAGTGTAATCATACATAGAGTCGATCAGCTTTTTAATCTTTTACCGTGATGATCAACTTAATTGGTTGAGAGAAGGTAATCTCAAGCAGTGTGTTGAAGAACTGGTCTTTCAAAAAATAACACTGAAAAGATATTGTAGTGCTTAATACAATGATCCCTATTCTTTTTTGTTTATTCCTTTACGTTTCTAGTGGAACATAAAGCGGCTTCAAGTTAGAGACTTGAAGTTTCTGTAGCAGTGGTGTGTTTTTTGTACGGGATGGGGTTTCTAGCCACCCTCATGCCTAACCTTTCCTCCTTACCAGTCTTATAACTGGCTTAGCGAGGTAAAGAGGAGTGCGTCAGCCGGGGATCGAACCCTGGACAACATAAGTGGTCGGCGAGCATTCTACCTCTGTGCCACAGACGCAAATCCACACGTGAAAAATCTTTTATTTATAAGCGGTACATTAAATGCATTAGTGAATATTCTAATCACTGGTATATAAAACTGTTATCTTTAGACTACATGTTTCAATTGTTGTGTGTGATGCTGCAACGTCAACTACTTCGATAATGAACCAAAGTAGTATATATATAAATAAAGAATTCTTTCGCTTTCTGAAAATGTTTTTTCTCTACGTTGAAAAAGGCCAAGCCGTTGTGGCTCATGCTGTGACTACAGACAGTACTCAATAAATTTTTCTTTATCTACAAGGAATATGAGATGAGGAGACCAAATGTAGCACAGGCATATAAGTTACTGGTTGTGCTACTAATTAGTTACACTACACCAGCTGTAACAGGCAACCAGAAGGCACACCGTAATGAAAGCAGAACACCAACTGCACAGGAAAGAGTTTATTCAGCGAGAATGGACTTTTTAAAAAGTGCGGGGTACAGTTTTAGGGAATTACAGTTTTACTGAGCTTCATTAATGTTCAGGTTCTGCAATTCCTCGTCCAGGCAGTTGACTCCCTGGTGTCTTCCTGCAAGTAGAGAAAATAAAACATTGATTAGTGTTACAATATTAGTTTTGTTTCTCTTACACTGCCCCCTCCCTCTGAGGGCACTGTCCTCAGTGCCCCAGGAAGGAATTGGGTAGCCTGCACCTCCAACGGCTGGAACTTCATACTGACAGCTGGCGGGTGGTGGTTCATCATGAGAGGCCGGATTATTGGATGGAAAAAGGCGATGCGGCTTGAGTTGGTTGTAGTGAGCAGGAATAATATCGTCATTCGGTTGCTGAATATTTTTTAGGAAGTAAGTGGTGGGTGGACACATCCGCACGATCTCGAAGGGCCCGTGCCATGGGGAATAGAATTTTGCATTTGGCCCAGGAGGACGGTGAAGCCAAACGTGATCACCGACAGCATAAGTTGGACCACGAGCGAAACGGTCATACACATTCTTCTGGTGGTAACTTGACAACTTTTGTTGCGTGCGCGCCAGATCGTAAGCGATTGCTAAACGGTTGCGTAGTTGCCGGACATAAGAGATATGGTCAATCTTTTCAAAGGGTAGGGGAGGAACTTGGACTTCGATGGGAAGGCGTAATTCTTGGCCATACAGAAGTAACGCGGGTGAGAAACCCGTGGAGGAGTGCACGGAAGAACGATAAGCCAGAAGACATTGAGGCAGTGTCTCATCCCAAGCGTCAGTTGATAAGCGATCGAGGAAAGCACGTAAGATATTCTTGAGGGTTCGATTTGTACGTTCCACCAACCCGTTTCCTTCTGGGTGGTAAGCAGTCGTGCGGGTCTTCCGAACGCCAAATACGCTGCAGATGTGATGAACCAGTTGACTTTCAAAAGCGGCACCTTGATCTGAATGCAGTGAATGGGGGGCACCAAAACGAGTAATCCAATTGTCAATGAACGCCTGGGCTACGCTATTTGCATCTTGCCGTTGTAAAGGTACTGCTTCACACCATTTTGTGAAGTAATCAATCATCACTAGGATATAGCGGTTACCTCTCTTGGTAGTTGGGAGTGGCCCCATTATGTCGATCCCGACGCGCTGGTTCGGCGCTTCCGTTAGCATAGGTACGAGTGGTGCTCTAGGCGTGTGCGTAGGCTGTTTGTTACGGTTACAGAAATCACAATTTTTACAAAACTCGATTACATCGCGGTGAAGTAACGGCCACCAGAAACGTTGACGGATTGCGTGTTCAGTTTTGTTTTGACCAGCATGCCCCAGTTGATGGTGTACTTGGCTAATGAGCTCCTGTACTTTGGCGCTTGGAACGAGGAGTCGGGGTTAGAATTCGGTTCCATTATGTAGAGGACATCATCAATTAGACGAAGGAGACCCCACTTACCACAGATGCTCTTCGTAGCTGCTGGCAGGTCTTGTAATTCTTTGGCCGTCGGTTTATTGTTGCCGTGCTGTTGTCGTAAATAGATAGGTTGTATCTCTGTGTCTGCCGCTTGCAGAGAGGCCCAGTCAATGTCAGGTGTAGCACTAAGTAATACATTTACTGTGTTTTCACAGTCTGGCAGGCGTGAGAGGGCGTCGGCGTTACCATGTCGTTTTCCAGGGCGGTATTCACAAGTGAAGTCAAACTCCTGTAAACGTTCCTGCCAGCGGGCGAGTTGACCTTCAGCATCACGAAAGTTCTGCAGCCACTGTAACGCCTTGTGATCAGTTCGGACTCGAAATTTGCGCCCCAGCAAGTAATGACGGAAATAAGTGAGAAAGTATACAAGAGCTAACATTTCACGGCGCGTCGTAGAATACCGTGTCTCTCTCTTGTCCAGCGTCCGACTAGCATATGCTATCACTCGTGCATGTCCGTCAGGGGTTGCCTGTGAAAGGACGGCTCCTATCGCGTGTGCACTAGCATCAGTATCCAGGATAAAAGGACCGCTGTCGGGCGACGTATTCGGGAATGCTAGAACAGGAGGGGAAGTCAAACATGTTTTAAGCGTGTTAAATGCTAACTGGCACTCGTTAGTCCAAGCGAATTTACGTCCCTTTTCAGTTAATCGATGAAGGGGGCTGCTATGTTGGCGAAGTTTTGAACGAAACGACGGTAGTAAGATGCAAGCCCCATGAAACTACGGACATCTGTCGTCGATTTAGGGGTAGGCCAGTTGAGGATTGCTTGTACTTTGCTTCTGTCTGTGCTCACACCTTGTGGGGTGATCTCATGACCAAGGAAGGTAACAGATTTCTGCAGGAAGTTGCATTTTGGTGCTTTCAACTTAAGATTACTTTCGCGTAGGCGTTGGAATACGACTCGAAGGTTGGCATGGTGTTCTTCAAGGGACTGCCCGAACACAATGATGTCATCCAGGTAAATTAGGCATTGTTTCGGGACTAACCCTGCAAGTACTGTTTGCATGAGTCGTTGAAACGTAGCGGGGCATTAGACAAACCAAATGGCATGGTTTCAAATTCGTATAACCCCGTAGGCACAACAAATGCAGTTTTCGGTCGGTCTTCCGGACGAATTTCGACTTGCCAGTAGCCGGAAGCCAGGTCCAATGTAGAAAACCACTGTGCCCCGCCCAAAGCATCTAGAGTAGCGTCTATGCGAGGTAGTGGGAAGGAATCTCGTTGCGTGATTGCGTTTAGACGGCGGTAGTCAACGCAAAGGCGGAGGGAGCCATCTTTTTTCTTCACGAGTACAATAGGGGATGCCCATGGTGACGTGGACGGTTTAATCACTTTCTTCTGTAGCATATCTGCTATCATTGTATCCAACTGTTGCTGGTAATGAATGGGAACCCGTCGAGGGGGCATCCTAATGGGCAGGTTATCCCCGTCTTAATCTCGTGTTGTACAATACTAGTACGCCCCATCATATGTCCGTCGTCAAACACGTCACTATACTTTTGTAACAGGGCCAAAGTGTCAGCACGGTCTTTAAGACTGAGGTGGGGGTTATCATGGACGTTCACTATTGTCATCTGTGGTAAAGCACAAGTATCAGCACACTGATTGTGGTTGGATGATCGGCCAATTGCGAGGTTATGTGCCCCCAGCCGGATTCGAAGGCGACTTAAATCAATGACAGCGTTTTGTGCGGTTAGGAAGTCCACGCCCAGTATGGCGTCCCATCGTATAACATCGCAAATGACGAACGACTGGGCACAAGTAAAACCTTGAAGTGTCACTGAAAGGGTGGCGGTATCCGTTACCGTAATTGGTGCTCCATTGGCAGCAATTAGCTGGAGCTGATTGGGGAGAGGTTTAGGTTTGACTCCGAGTCTCTGAACCAATGCCGTGCGCACAACAGAGGACGATGCCCCAGTGTCAATCAGAAAAGTTACGTCTGTGCCCTGGAGCTTGCCCTCAAGGAAAAGGGGGATTTCGAATATTTACCAGATAAGGACACATTAGAGGAACGCTCACCTTGTGGTTTTCTGTTGTGCCCACATTTCCATGCTCGCCGTCCAAACCGGTGACAGTAATTACACTTACTGGGGTCCTCATGCTGCTTGGGAGTGACTGTGGTTGGCGTTGAAGGTTGATTTGGCGGTGGGGCATTGAACCGCCGTTGGCGTGGTGCTGGTGTGGTGAGAGCAGGCTGCTAGCCGATTGGTTGGCACTAATCTACGTTAAGGTCTAGGTCACTAATATGGGCCGTGAGAAAATATGAACAAGCCTGAGTCAACAACCAATCACAGCAAAGTTAACGTGGCAGAATATGATTCGCAGAGAGAACTCTATTTGTCAAGGAATCCCGAAACAACCAATCAGAAGCCTGCGTTTGTCTACCTAAACAACCAATCAGATGACTGCGCTTGTCTATAATAATGTAGTTGAAAGATGTATAAATACGTGTTGATTTTCATAATAAAACGATCTGTTGCCTGGCCCTTGTCTTCTGTTGTTACATTTGGTGTCGCTGCCTACCGACAAATGAAAAGCCTATACCCTGCAGTTTTTGATGGAGACATATGGATCTTCGGGCAGGACTTCAAGGCTTCTGCGCAGTTGAGTGGCGTTCAAAATCTGTCAGCGATGGAGCTGCTACTTGAGACGCTGCTGAGAGGTCGGGCGAAAGCAGCATATGAAGGTGTGGGCCGAAGTATGGACGAATGTTCGACAGGGTCAGGCAAACAGTTTCCAAAGTGGGAAGGACCATATATGGTCACTTCGAGATGGGGTTACGCAGACACAGTCGCAATGGCGAACAATGAGAGGCGCGTGAACGTCAGCGAGCTCCAGAAATGGATACAGCGAGACAAGCCAACGATGATGCCTGCACCAAGTAGATCAAGCCGACTTCAGTCGCACGTATTTGACGGGGGGACGAGTGTGGTGAGAGCAGGCTGCTAGCCGATTGGTTGGCACTAATCTACGTTAAGGTCTAGGTCACTAATATGGGCCGTGAGAAAATATGAACAAGCCTGAGTCAACAACCAATCACAGCAAAGTTAACGTGGCAGAATATGATTCGCAGAGAGAACTCTATTTGTCAAGGAATCCCGAAACAACCAATCAGAAGCCTGCGTTTGTCTACCTAAACAACCAATCAGATGACTGCGCTTGTCTATAATAATGTAGTTGAAAGATGTATAAATACGTGTTGATTTTCATAATAAAACGATCTGTTGCCTGGCCCTTGTCTTCTGTTGTTACACTGGTACGGTTGTAAGTGCAGCCGAAGATGATGCTGTTGGGATTGGGTAGAGGAAGCTGCTGGTTGGTACTGTAATATCTCTCAGAATGTCCATAAAGCGTAAGATGGTTCGTTGTAATTCCATTGTGTTCGTAGGGGGGTGGCGTAGCAGGTCTGTTCGCAGGTCACCAGGCAAGACCCCGTCGAGAAAACGTGTCCGCAGCATGCGGTCTCTGTATTCTGGATCTGCGTTATTGTCCACACTCGCCACCATTAGTTGTAAGGCATGGAAGTAATCGAGGGGGCTCTCATCAGGCATTTGTCTGCGATTGAAGAACTTTAGAAGGGCGTGTACGTAGCCCAATTGAAGATCAAAACAATTATCCAAAATTTTCCAGTTTTCGTCCATGGACTTTGTGCTGCTGAATCCGGCAGCATCGGCGCGTGCGAATGCATCTTCTGATAGGGCATTGAGGATATGAAGGAAGTGGTGCACTGGTGGAGAAATACTGAGGAATGCTTGAACGCGTTTTTTCCATCTGGGGTAATCAGATGACAATTGCAGCATTGGGGGACGAGGTAGCGTGGGCACCATCGGCGTGGTGATACCACTTTCTTCTGGAAATAGCTTGGGAAGACCGTAATCGAATGAATTTTCCATGTTGAGAGCAGAAGGACCACCTCCGACACCAATTTGTAACAGGCAACCAGCAGGCACACCGTAATGAAAGCAGAACACCAACTGCACAGGAAAGAGTTTGTTTATTCAGCGAGAATAGACTTTTTAAAAAGTGCGGGGTACAGTTTTAGGGAATTACAGTTTTACTGAGCTTCATTAATGTTCAGGTTCTGCAGTTCCTCGTCCAGGCAGTTGACTCCCTGGTGTCTTCCTGCAAGTAGAGAAAATAAAACATTGATTAGTGTTACAATATTAGTTTTGTTTCTCTTTCACAGCCTTAATAAACGTAGTATGACGAATTACGCGGTTAAACAGTACTCTAATTGGCTTGTAAATACTGATAACGAAGCGCAAGTTAAAAAGACGCATTTGGTTTAAGGATTTGCTCTGATAAACAGAATAGAGAGTTTAAGTTATTTAGGGTGGAGATTTTTGATATTATCTGTCTAGCATGGCTGAATTACAGACCCACAGTTTGTGTGTATTAACAGCACAAGGAAAGAGGAGTACAGAATGGCGTCTGAGACTGTTTGGATGCATGCTGGTTAAAACAAAAAACACCTAAAACATCCGCGGTCTGATGTTTTAATTCTAATACCCTAGGCTTTTTTCGGTGCCTTGGAAGGTGTAATACAAACGCTTGTTTAACGGTATGGTACTTAAAGCTCACTATAATGTTTCTTCTTAGAATATTCTCTATAAGATATGCTCAAAAGTGTATAAGAGATATTTCGATTGAAATGAGATATGCTGGAATCGCATGCACAACTACCGTCTTTCTCTACAAAAAAAATGTAAGCTGACATAGGATTAAGTTAGAAAAGTGTTAGGGGTTTTCAAAATAAAACCTGATATAAGTCTCTTAGTTAGGTCTTTGACATTTAGTCTGAACCGTGTAGAGAGAGGTGAAGAATGACTGGTTGGGGCCCTTAGGATCTTCATGGCTTTCCATGTTACTAATGCCTTCTGTCTATCACATTTCTTCTTATTATAGAACTCTTGAATCCTTTGTATGGAGGATTTCACCATGAGGTGACATCAATTAGAGAACCACTGGAAAACCTGGGAGTACTGAACAGCTGTTTTGTCCTAGTTTGGGACTCTTGAATCCTTTCTTTTCTCTCTCTGTCTCTTTCGTTTTGCCTTTTTTGTGCTATATGGAGTATGGTAACTTGAATTGGTTAACTTCTGTGTAAAGTTCCATGTTGAAATTCAGTCAGTCAGATGAGCTATGACTGAGAAATTCCTCTAACCAAACAACTAGTTTTACACATAACTTGAGTTGTGTTTATTGATGAAATTTATGGTGTTCGAGAGAATGTTGGTTGACTCTGTATAAGCTATACATCATGTTCAGACAAGATATAAACTGTAGAAGTAAGAAATCTATTCCAGTGGTTTTATTTTGCTTTGAAAATAAAAAAACTTTGTTTGGTGTTAAATTTGTGCGTCGGTGGCACAGTGGTTAGGACTCTCGCCGACCACGCGCATGGTCCGGGGCTCGAGTCCACGCCGATGCACACCTGATATCTATGGTCGGCCTGCGAAATTTGGACTACCAATATCCACGCTGAAAATTCCATACTTGTACCAAAAATACAGTGTGGAATTAAGCTGTAATCAAAAAAATAAATAAAATAGAGTTAGGAAGAGTTGAGAAGCAAACATATAACAAATTTAATAGTGTGAAATATTCCCACCTCATGAATTAAAAGTCAGTCTAAACGAAGAATATTCTTTTCAATAGGTCCTTCTCTTCAGGTTCGCACAATTATAAAACATAATATTTGTTTGTGTTACAATAATGACAGCCAGTTATGCGGCGGATACATTTTTCTTAAACGTAGAATAACAGATTAGTAATTCAGGGGTGTCAAAATAAATAGTCGTATTTGAGTGTGACAAACGTCGTGCTAGACTGAAATCGATTACAAAATATTGTAAAATGGGAGACAATGGTGGTGATTAGTTGTCATAGTAGATTTGTAGAGTGTGGGGTAGGAAAATTGATAATTAAGTGCATAAAAAGCTCGATCCTCTCACAGTTGGTCGATACTGGACATCGCATCGATGTCAACACAGCTTTCAACGTTATATACGGAATTCCGAAGTCGTTATCACGTACAGTTCGCATCCAGACGCCGTTCCTACCGTGGCCAAACTTGCATTGATGGTTCTTCTTCTAACCATGAGTACTTCTTCCCCTTAACTCTATTGGTTCTTTTCCTTAGCTTATTATTACAATTATTATTATTCGTCATAATTTATGCCCTTCATGCATACATCTCTTTTCTCAACATATGCCTCCGCCTGTTTCATTTCATATATTCGTTATTTCATTATGAACCTCTCATTGCAGTTTTACTATATCCTCCTCTTTAATACATACTACTTTGTCCTAGACACTCACCTGACAGTTATATTGGGCGTACTACTAGACAGCTTAGCCAACGTGTTAGTGAACATCTCCCATCGTGGTGGTTTGGCAAAGGACAGACAAAAACAATCCGTAGCTCAATTCTGTCACATCTAATTGATAGTGGTCATGTAGTCGATAAAACGAAAGCCATCAAAGTAATTCATCGTATCCCACCGAATCTTTCTAATAGACTTCGTATTCGTCTACTGCACACAGCTGAGACAGGCGATAGGCATTCGAATGACTATTAAACCTAAACTATGCATTCAAAAGAAGTTCGTACAGCCATTATCCCTCCCGTGGCCTAATAAGACGTAACCAACTAAAGACTTCTATACCACCCCTTATTTATATTTCCAACCCCTTTCTTATCATCCCTTAATCTTATCTTATCTTCATTATAAACGTGTTTCATTTCCTTCTCTCACAATCTAACATTACGTAATCGGTTCATTTGTTTTTACTAGCCTTTATTGACTACTTCCACCCGAACAATTGTTTGTTTAATTATACTGTTTTTCATTATTCGTGTTATCACAGATTGCCTCATTTTTTCATCCTTATAATCGATAAGACCATTATTATTATTATTATTATTATTATTATTATTATTATTATTATTATTATTACTATTATTAATATTATCATTACCACTATTATGACTAATTGCACAATTTATATTCACCATCGTATTATCCTATAGACAAAACACCATGATTGGTTTATATTTGAATTTTTATTTGTAAAGTTATGTGGGTATATTAGAGTTAAGCCTGATGAGATCTAATTGAAAGTACAATATTGTTCGCTTAAATGTGTTGTTCTAAATTTTACTATGGGAATATTTAATATAATATTTTGTAATCGATATCAGCCTAGCACAACGTTTGTCACACACAAATACGACTATTTATTTTGACACCCCCAGAATTACTCATCTGTTATTCTACGTTTAAGAAAAATGTATCCGCCGCATAACTGGCTGTCATTATTGTAACACAAACAAATATTATGTTTTATAATTGTGCGAACCTGAAGAGAAGGACCTATTGAAAAGAATATTCTTCGTTTAGACTGACTTTTTATATAACAAATTTTCAAGAGTTTGTTTGTAAGGACTAGATTTGTTTTTACGAGTTATATGGGAAATTGGTGGATAGTGACTAGCAGTGGAATCCAGAACAAGGTGGATTTCGTCCTATTTGGGACTCGTCTACTAGCTGAATGTACCCGCATTCATTCCTCAGTGAATGATGATTTTCCCACCGGGACTCGAACCCAGTGCCATATCTTCAAACGCCAAAGCGTTAACCACTAGACCACTCGGGTCACGGGAGCTAGCCACCTCTTTTGCAATGGGTTGTAATAATTTAATTGAATTTTAGATTTTCCCGTCGATTGATTTGACCTAAGGATCTAAACAAGAAGCCAACATGTCAACCTGAGACCGAAGATAAAGGCTTTAAGTGTCACCAATTCCGCATTTCACTTCTTAGATGTTAAACTAGATAAAAGAGAGGATGAGAGATTGAAAAGTTCGATCTACTGAAAGCCAGTATTAACACGACAGTACACTAACTCCAGTCAATAAAGAACATTATTGAGTAATGGATAGCCTAGAAGGTTTTTTGAAGGAAATATGAAGAAAGAAAATGTTACTAGCCAAATCATAGTTCCAAAGAAGATGCTGTTTATGAGTTTGGCATTCAAAGGTTACATTGTTGCTGAAGTGAATATCAGTTGTCTATCCAGTTGTATTACACGTTCTCTTTATTTCTCTGACTTACACTTGGTATTCTCTAGCTGAAATATGATTCATCAATGCATTGCTCAAGGAGTCTTCTGAACACCTTGAGCAGCAATCTTCGTATGTTTGGCATGCGATTCGCCCCTGCTGTCAAATGTAAGATGCTGCTACAGGACTGGACAACATCAACTCCTAACTTAGTGATAGGGAGTGAAGTGATAGAACATGTTGACCACTTCACCTATTTGGGAAGTTGTATCACCACCAACGGACTGATTGGCGATGAAATCTCAGCACGGATCCGAAAAGCTCGAGCTGCTTTCGCTGACTTACACCATCTCTGGCGTAGGCGTGACATCCGGTTATCAACCAAGGGACGTGTGTACTGCTCATCAGTTCGCTCCGTCCTTCTCTATGGCTCTGAAACATGGCCAATACGCGTTGAAGACATGGAAAGGTTGACTGCTTTCGATCATAGATGTCTGAGATCTCTGTCTCACGTTAGGTGGTGGTATAATAAGGTAAGTAATGTTGACGTTAGGCGTAGAGTATTGGGCAAAGAGGGAAAATCAATCGACGAGGCTATAAAGTTACATAGATTGAGATGGCTAGGTCACGTGCTGCCCATGCCTAACCATCGCCTCCCCCGACAGGCATTACTAGCTGATATAAGTGCAGGTTGGAAAAGGGTAAGTGGTGGCCAAACAAAAACATGGCCTCATCAATCCATGAAATCCTTGGCAGTTAAACAACTGAGTCAGCAGGTAGGGAGATGCAGACTCCCGGGTTGGGGCCCTCGGGACTCTAGGAATCAATAGCTGGAGACAATAGGTGACATGGCTCAAAATCGTTGTCAATGGTCAGCGCAGATGTATTCAGTCTCTGTAATCTTTCATATTCCTTTCTACCATTACCCATTCTGTTTCACTCTTATACTTGTCAAACTCTATTGATTCTCTTCACTCATCTCCTTGTCTACCTTTGTGTGCTATTTGGAAGGTGACAACTCGAACTGCTGCAGTTCGGTGCCAAGTTCTATATTGAATCCAGACAGACAGACAGACATCAATGCATTAAGAATAAACTGCCGTTTGTGTTCACCAATGTATTTGTATCTTAGTATCCTTACATAATTCATTCATCTATTCTTCTTCTTCTTCTTGTTTTTATATTTTATTCCCTTGGGTTCCGAGTGGAACATCAGGAGGGCTTCAACAACACATCTCCACTTTATTCTTTTTTCTGCTGTCCTCTTCATCTGGGTTATCATACGGTTGTTCATAATCTCTCATTTCCTCTTTCAACTCAAACAATCTCCTCCATTTCATAATCTCAACTATGACCCACTCGTCACTTCCCATTGGGATTCCATTTGCCTGCATTGCGTGCAGTGTCATTCGACTGGCTCCTTAGTGTGTATGCCAGACCGACGCATCTCCATTTTCTCCCACATATTTGTTGAACACTCGGCACTCGCCTGTTGGTTTGTTTCCAGTCTGAGTATCTTGTTGCTAATTCTTTCTGGCCAGCCGGCCGTTTGATCTTTAGTATGTAGCCAGCTAAGGAAGCTGTTGAAAATCCTCTTCGTGACACGCAGTGCAAGTTTCTGACCCGTATAGACACACTGACTGACTGACTGACTTTACATTTGTGTTGAATAGAATCCAAATCTTGTTCTTTATGCTGACTGGCTGGCCGAGTTATTGCAGAAGATTTCCAAACTTGTTTTATGTGTTGATGAAAGCGTTTCTTGCCTTTCCGATCCTGACTGGCTTCCGCATATCCATGCGTTCTGTCACCTGTGGCTGAAATCATACTTTCTAGCCACCTAAGTGAAGGAAGTAATCTCTGCCAAATCTCTTCCGTTGGTGATGACTGGCGCTGGTTGAATTTTGCTGGTGGTGATGTTTTGGTTATCTTAATCACCTCTGTCCGTCTTCTCAATGTTCGCTGCCAATCACTTCAGCCAGTCTGTCGGTTTTCACCTGTAAGTCTTCGAGTTTACGTTCTTCAACGTAGTCATCATTTTTTTTACGAATTTCTTGATTATGCAGTAATTTTTTGCTGACCTCTACAAATTTAACTGGTTTGCAATTATTCTCATCCCATTCAGATCTTCAGTGTGATAATTTTTATTGACATTGCTATTTTTCTAAATGTTTAATTGGGAAATTTCAAATTCCCAGGATGTCTTGTTGTTTCTTTCTTTCGTATGTGTCACGATAAATATCGTAAATTCTCGATATTCAACATTCGTCATTGAATACAAGTTTGTTCAACAGCTGTAATTAGTCAGAGAACCATTGGAAAACTGGACAGCTGTTTTTTTCTTACTCCGGACTCCTCAGGAGTACGCCCCCACCGAGGTTTAAACTCAAGCCTCTTCGGGCAAAAGACGATCTTTTGGGTCATTTAGTCACTAGAACCCAACCTAGTGGCCCAAAAATTCCAACTTCTGCCAATTGGTGATATATGTATGGAGCAAATCCCAGTCAATGTCATAGGCGCGTAACCGTTCTCTTACCTTTCTTAGTAGACCAAAGTGGTCACGGCATCTTAATTAGAACTCCAGTTTACTTCCTATATAGAGTCAATTGCTGGTGAAAATCAGATTGATTTTTCAAATGTTAGTATTCAGTCAGGAGTTTGATTGGTTGGAGGTGTTTGATCAGCAGAAAGGAATCAAAATCTCCCTTATGAAAAACACTCATTTATTAAGTAAAGTATGCTATGATTAATGAAAATAATTATGGTTGAAAGGTATTCACCAAGATTCATAGACAAAAACATGAAAGAGAAGCATCCGTCACCAAAAATCACAACTATCTCTAAGAAAACTATCTTCATGAACCTGGCATTCAAAGGTGACATTGCAGCGGAAATTCTCAAAAGCCGCCTTTCTCAATGTCTAAAGAAGACATTTCCGACATCCTCCTTACGTATCACATTCTCCAGTAGACAGTTAATCCAGACTAGCGTTAAGGATTAGATACCACTTTTGGCCACCTCAGTGTGTATTTTTCAGTTTACTTGCTCATGTGGTGCAAAGTATATCGGCCGTACGCGTTGTGAAGTCCACAAACGTATTGATGTTTTTGTCCATGAATCTTGGTGGATATCCGTTTTTGTATGAAGATTTCTTTCAGGAAGTGTGGTTCTTCTTCCGAGGTATTAGAGTTGCAGATGCGTCGGACGCGAGTGGCAAGAGATCTAATTAGGTTTCTTTTTCGACTGATTGGCACCCAGCTATAGAAGCTTGTCAGTTGGCCGTTCCATGTGGGTTTCCTATGGATGAACCTTCTCAAAGTTCCGTCAGTTGTCCTTGTAATTTAATATCAAGAAAAGGAATTTTAGATCCATTTTCAATTTAAAGAGTGAACTTTGTAGCTGAGTGGCAATTGTTGAATATTTGTAGTAACTGATTAAGATCATGGCTATCATTACAGATAATAATGATATCGTCCACATGTCTAGCATACAATTGGAAATTATCAATAGTTTTGATTTGAGTGGCCTGTTCTCGAGTTTGGCCATGAAGCAGTCTGCTAGCAATGGGTCCAGTGGATTGATTTTTTCAACGTAGAAGTTTGGACTAAAGTAGTACACTAGCTCAATTTGCCACAAAGCATATAGCACACATAAGTACGCAACACAATATATATGGAGAACCGTAGGAACTTGATGGATTTGGGAGTTCATAAAGGGTGAATGCATCTGCACCATATCACCGGCAGCCTTCAGTCATTAGTTCTTAGCGTTTCAAGGCCTGAAGGCACACAGTCTATACCTCCCTACGTAACTTAAATCAATAGTCCAACACTTCACAGTTAAGTGGATTCCAGATTCTCGTTTGACTACACCCTAAATCTTTTATAATCTAAGCTGATGTCAGGTGATATTCCTAGATTAGCCCGATAAAGGATCTGGTACAGCCGAAAGTGGATAGATTTCAGTCTTCGTCTCGAAATGCTTTCATGGAACCACACGTTTATAGCGTCTACCAACTGCGTAAATCCTATTCATCGACTTCATGCGGTGGGTGAGGGTGTTCTTCATTAAAGTGAAACGGCAAAAGCGAATTATGGATAAGATTTTATTTTGATAAAGTGTCACACAGTGTTATACAGTAGTAATATTTACTGACGACCATGTTTCGAGCACAAACTATTGACACTCATAATCATATCAAGTCACTCACACAACATTTTTTTTCATTTCTATACATGAGTGGAATTGATGATTAGACATTCGAATAAAAATCAATATGTGATAATGTACATTCAGATATAATAATATGAGTGTTACTGATCAATTACAATGAGATGGGAATAAGACGAGTGTTTTTAAAGTAAAAATAAGTAACTTGTTAGAATGTCATAATGTATGTGAATTGAATACATTTTAATATTATTTATTATCCTCCTCTGGTTTGACTGACTGGTGGTAATAATATCTTCCATATTTCTGATTGTATTTGCATTGAGTCATTTCTGTTGCATGTGTTGGATGTGTAGACTCGATGAACCAGGATTCAGTAATCAATCACTTTCACTCCACCTACATAGATTACTTCTTAGAATTTTAACCCTCTCCTACCCACCCTATTGTGTGGTTGTGTGTTAATGCGTGAAGTGCAATAGCTGAGCTTTTTCCTAAATTACTTGTCTTCTCGAGGTCAACCATTCTTACGACAATCTGACTACCCCCAACCTACTAGTCTGACCTATATAGTTGACCTCAGAATCATAAGAATTTAGCTAAGGTAAGAATAGTTGACCCCGAGAAGATAAGTAATTTAGAAAAAAGCTCAGCTATTGCACTTCACGCATTAACACACAACCACGTAATAGGGTTAAAATTCTAAAAAGTAATCTGTGTAGGCGGAGAGAGAGAGAGATTGATTACTGAATCCTGGTTCATCAAGTCTACACATCCAACACATGCAACAGAAATGACTCAATGCGAATACCAGAGAAATGGAGGATATTATTACCACCAGTCAGTCAAACCAGAGGAGGATAATAAGTAATCGTAAAAGTCATTCAATTCACATACATTATGCTATTCTAACAAGTTACTTATTACTGATGACTTTAAAAACACTCGTCTTATTTCCCATCTGATTGTATTATATTAATAACACTAATATTGGTTCCGAATATAATTTATCTTATATTGGTTTCATTCAAATGTCTAATCATCAGTTTTTACTCATGTATATAAATGAAGCAAGAAAGTTGTGTGAATGCGTTGACATGAATATTAGTGTCAATAAATTGTGCTCGAAACGTGGTCATCAGTTAATATTACTGTACAATACTGTGTGATTTATCAAAATAAATTTTCATCCCTCATGGAGTTATACTCTACAAGTTTTCTACCTATAACAAAAGCAGATGCCTGACGCTCACAACGGCGCAGGTCTGCTTAAAGGAGTTGGAAAACCCTGATGCCAAACTTATGGTATGTAGTTGGTTTACACAATCTGAACGGACTGTATGGTGCATGAACCTGTTTTGGTTACCAGAAACCATGGGAACGTGGCTTCTGGCGCTGATCCACTACCTTGTGGATCAAATTTCAAGTTAAAGGCTCGGAGGGTAGGGAGCAGTGACTGTGGCGCTTTAAGCTAACAACCACCTCCTTCGGTCTAGACAGTATCCCAGTCACCTCACACATTCTATGAGGTTTTGTGTAGCGCATCTTTTGGTGCCCGTAATGCATCAAGTTTGTAACAGATGATGCCTTTATATGAGTAAGAAAACAGATTTTCAAGTGTTGGTTTGTAGGGATTTGATTGGTTTCAGGATTTCATCATGAGCTGACATTAGTTAGAGAACCATTGGAAAACCTGGGAGTACTGGACAACTGTTTCGTCCTAGTTTGGGACTCTTCATCAGTACGCACCCACCGGGATTCGAACCCAGGACCTAAAACAGATTTTGTTACTTAGCCTATCGTATACATTTTTGTTTGATATTTTAGTGTGTACGCGCGCGCAATCCAGTGACATTTAAACAATTTCAAAAGTTGACACAAACAGATTCAATTTAATAAAACAAACAATCAAACAGCAATATTGATTACAACTGATTTCAATGAATTTAATTCTCAATCAGCTATACTATACAGATGTAAGTGGCGTATTGAAATAAATCACTTCTTACAATTTGTTATTAGATAAAGACTACAAGCAAAGAATCAGCTCAACTTTTATTCTCATCAAAGTTAAATAATAATAAAAGTCAACAACAACAACAGAGACAAGAAAACTGCAAATTAATTGTAACGGATAATACTGGTACAGTACACGTGTTTCAATATTCCAATGGATTAAAGGTAAGCGAAAAGTAAAATTGAGCATTGAACATCAAATGCGCAGCATTTCAAATTCTCTGTAGAACAACCAATCACATGCTTGCGTGTAGTAGGAGTCAATAAACACAATGCTAAACAGCATATATTTATTTGTCATAATTATAAAATATCTGGATTTACGGTGAAAGGAAGGCCAGTGTTTGAATTTCCCACAAATATTCAAGGTCATGTGAATTCAATGTATGTATTTGTTTAACTAAAATTGTTTAGGTTTATACAAGATAAAAATATTTATTTTAGTGTTGGATGTATGTATCAAAGAATAATGAATTTTAAAGAAATGGAGTTTCTATTACTACCAGATATGATAACAAGTATATATGTGATAAACGGTGTGAGAGAAAATACCACTCAGTCAGTATCCCTGGTTGTACTGGCTTGTAAAGATAAATTAATACGAGTGTTAAAAGTAAGTTTATTTTGATGACGTTATACATATTTATTGATTTTTTGGAGGATTTCACCATGAGCTGACACTGCAGTTAGAGAACCATTGGAAAACCGGTGAGGGAGTAATGGACGGCTGTTTCGTCAGCCTAGTTTCGGAGTTTCAGCAGTACGCACTCACCGCCAGGGTTCCAACCCAAGACCTTCTGGTTACAAGTCGAGCTAGGTCGTAGAGCATTAAGCCACTGCGAACCATGAATTCCAACTTCTGCCAATTCATGACATAGTGTGACCACTTCGCGCAATGTCTTCTACGATGAGTTACTGTCCCACCTTCAAAGCCTCTGGATGGTCGGGGGTGGGTGCCTTGCGTTGCCACCCCTCCGTACACCTCTTGAAATGCTTCCATATGACCGGGCGTCTTACATAGCCTCTCCCGAGGAAGTCCTATTCACTGCCTTTTCACCAAAGTGAGAGGGCAAAAGCGGATGCCCGGCGCTCTTCACCGGGTTGACTGTCCATTGGATGACAGTCTAGGGGAGATGGCTAAACCCTGATTCCAAACCTCCAACGACTGGCGTATGAAGCTCACCGGAGCTCACCGGCAGACGTATGGACAAAGGGCTTATTGGATGCCCTGGTGCATGTCTGGCCCCATTCAAAAAGGCGTATGAATCGGACTCCGGTCACTGGCTGCCAATGGATAGTGGACTCCTTACTCCACTCCTACTGCCTTGTAGGTCACACTTGGTTGTGTAAAGGCTAGGGCTGCACTCTCAGACAAAAGGCCGAGCGATGCTGGGGACATTACTCGTGCCTAATTCCCATGAAACTTCATGAACTCTCTGTTCATGAAGCCGGCTCATCCTCCCGTAGGAGATAACCGAAGTAGATAGAGAGAGTCCCACCTTCAACCTGCTGCATCCTACTGGTCACGGTTTCCCACTAGAACCCCAAGTTAACTGCCTCTTTGAATAAGGCCAGTCGCTAATGAATATCAGATCAATTTTCAAGTATTGATTTTTGTAGGGATTTAGTTTGTTTGGTTTGGGGATATCAGGTTTTCCAAAGGCTCTCTAATTGATGTCAGCTCATGATGAAATCCTCTAACCAACCAAACTAAATCCCTTACAAAAACCAATACTTGAAAATGTATTGATTTGTTTATTTTTTTTTGCCATTCCTTTGCGTTATCAGCAGAACACTGGGCTTCAAGCTTCCTGTTTGAGACTTCTGTAACTGTAGAGTTGATAACCCCACATCCAATTTTATCTCTTTTGTCCGGGCCTACTTACTATATCGGTTAGTAAACAAGGCGAGGTTCAGGGAGTGTGTCGGTCACCAGTCGAACTCGAACTGTCTCATGTGGCTGCTGAGTATTTTCCAATTGAAGCAGCGAGTTTTTTTTTTTGGAGAACTCAACTGAATACTAGATACAATGGTTGCCTCTTCAAATACCTTCAGCTACTCTGAGTTCACGGAAAAAACGGAAGACGAAATTGGCCTGTGTCAGTAAGGACAATAACTTGATTAGACAACAAAATACTCCATGTATATACTGTAGATTTCTTCGAAGCAATACAGAGCGATAATCCAAACGATTAGTTAAATCATACACAGAGTGATGCATAAAATCGAAAACCCACTTGATATGTCTAGAATACGGTAATATATGCAACAAAGTCGCATCGAATAAAAAACTGGGTTTCCTGGAGAGACGATGGAACGGTTCAACGATCTATTTTTCGTAAACAGACATGGAGTGGACAATATCTTTATTTCACCAGTTTTTTTCCTACCCAGTATAAATGTTCCCTAATTAAATGTTTGTTCCCAAGGGCCCATAAAGTATGTACGAGTGACACATTGATGGATGAGCTTCGACATATACATTCAGTTTTATTAGCTAATGGTTATCCGGAGAACTTTATCAATTTTCACAGTAAGGATAGACCACATCCTGAAAAGGTAGCTTCTGTACCAAAGACAGCTATCTTTATTAACCTGCCTACCATTTAAGGGTGGTCAGATTATGCAGTTGACAGCTCAAAGACTTCGGTCAGTCATCAAAAGCATATTCTACTCCGCATGTCTTTCCCTCACATCTCGAACATTTTCTATCCCTCTATCTACGATTAAAGGACGAAATTCTGTGGACTCTACTTTAAACTGTATCTACAAGCTCACCTGCAGTTGCGGTGACACACACTATATAGGTAGAACCAACAGAATGTTTCAATGTCGTCGAAAAGAACATGTTCCAAAATGGCTACTAAATCATATAGAAAATCCCAACGCGATCAATCTTAATAGAAATCCAGCATCATCCATTGCAAAACACTTATTAATGTCTGGTCACAAAATCAATATTAATGACTGTTTCACAATTATATCATTACATAACTCGAATTCAAGGCTGGTTATTGAAGGTGATGGAAGCACTTTGTTGGATGCATCACATACAGTCTAAACTTTGTGTACAAAAAACAATAGACTTCAACCTACAATGAACTGATTAGTTGATTTATTCAAATATGATTGATCATTAGTATGTACTTTTGTTTTACATAACTGAGTAGTTGTCATGCATTTTATTGTATTTTATTATTGTTAACCATATTAGTTGTAAAGAAACAACGAAATGACGATATCATCTCGCGAAGTTTGTCTGCTAAATGCCTTATTCAAATTTTCAAGTACAGCAGGTTGAAGATGAGGCAGTAGCTCATCGGAGAAGACATTGCGAAGTGGTCGCGCTATGTCGTGAATTGGCAGAAGTTAGAATTCACGGACCATTGGATCGGGTCCCAGTAAGTGGCTCAATGGTCTACGAGCTCGCCTTGTAACCGGAAGGTCCTGGATTCGAATCCCGGTGGGTGCGTACTGCTGAAGAGTCCCGAACTAGGACGAGACAGCTGTCCAGTACTCCCAGGTTTTCCAATGGTTCTCTAACTGATGCCAGCTCATGATTAAATCCTCCATGCAATTATTCAAATTTATCAAAGGGACTAATTGTTTTTAAACAAGGCATTAAGAAGACAAATTTCGCGAGATGATATCATTTCGTAGTTTCTTTACAACCGCTTTACAACTAACATGGTTAACAATGATACACTGATGGATGAGCTTCGACATGTACATTCAGTTTTATTAGCTAATGGTTATCCGGAGAGCTTTATCACTTGTCACAACAAAGAAAAACCACATCTCGAAAAGACAGCTTCTGTACCAAAGAAAGCCATCTTTTTTAATCTACCATTCAAGGGCGACCAGATTATGCAGTTGACAACTCAAAGACTTCGATCAGCCATCAAACGCACATTCTACGCCGCCACATCTCTTTTTCTCACTTGCCGAACATTTTCGATCCCTGTACCTACGATTAAAGGACGAAATTCTGTGGACTCTAATTCAAACTGTATCAACAAGTTCACCTGCAGCTGCGGTGACACCTATATAGGTAGAACT
Source organism: Trichobilharzia regenti (assembly GCA_944472135.2). Lineage (NCBI taxonomy): Eukaryota > Metazoa > Platyhelminthes > Trematoda > Strigeidida > Schistosomatidae > Trichobilharzia > Trichobilharzia regenti. Next base: position 6,855,129 of record OX235264.1, on the reverse strand, counting down.
AACAGAATGTTCCAATGTCGTCGAAAAGAGCATATTCCAAAATGGCTAGTAAATCATATCGAAAATCCCAACGCGATCAATCTTAATAGAAATCCAGCATCATCCATTGCAAAACACTTATTAATGTCTGGTCACAAAATAAATATTAATGACTGTTTCACAATTATTTCACATAACTCTAATTCAAGGTTATTGAAGGTGATGGAAGCACTTTGGATTAATCACATACAGTCTAAACTGTGTGAACAAAAATCAATAGACTTCAATCTTCGCCTACCCTGGACTGCATGACCTATCTTAATATGATTGGTCATTAGTATGTAATTTTGTTTTTATTTAACTGAGTAATTTTCATGAACTTTATTTTATCATTGTTAACCATGTTAGTTGTAAAGTGATTGTAGAGAAACTACGAAATGATATCATCTCGCGAAATTTGTCTTCTTAATGCCTTGTTCAAATTTATCAAAGGGACTAATTGTTTTAATTGTTTTTAACATAAAATGATGAAATTTAATATTGTAAACCCAAATTGTGAACAGTCTATGCTTGAACGCTGTCTAATACACAGTCACTATGCGCCAATAGGTAAAAACAGCAAATCCACCACGTCAAGGGCAATAGATGTTCAGATAAACCTGAGTGCTGGGTATTCACATAAACAATTAGGCGGTTAGAATAAACAAGAATCAACAGAAAGCAGGAATAAAAATAAATTAAATACAGCAAATTATTGTTGACGACAAGGAAATAATTAATACATATCAAATAGAATATTAATACATTGAGTGAATTAAACTTCAATTCTGAGCAAAGTCATAGTTATGAAATAACGAATATGACTTATACTACTTACAAATTAGAAGTAGTATAATGTTGAACACAAAAGAAAGATAGGAATTTACGTTGGCTATCAAATAACAAATTTGATTGGTTGTTTCAGGTGGGGCATTAGAGGTTGTCCAATCAAATTACAGCCAAATCTGCCTCAGCAGTCAATGGCTTAATTTATCGATTCTGGTTTAAGCTGGTTTTAACCTTAAAAACAAGAGTGTTGTATAGCATTTCCTCCCCGCTCAAAAACAGTAACAGTACTTACAACAAAATTAACATCTTTTTATTTGGGTCACTTTGGAACTGTAATTTCTGAGATCTGCAATTGGATCTTCTCACTTGTGGAAAAAGTAGTAAACAGGTATTTTCTGTTGGATATCTGGCAGTAAGTTGGGTCACTAATTCAGGACAGCTTTCATCCCTAATTACAGGTTTGATCACGAGGTGACATCAGTTAGGGACCAGGTCCTAGTAGCTAAATGGTCTACGAACCTGCCTTGCAACCGGAGCTCCCGGTAGGCACTTACTGCTGAAGGGTCCCAAACTAGGACGGAACAGCCATTCGTTACTCCCTAATGGATGTCGTTTCGTCATCAAACCTGTAAGTGATCAAATTCCTGAAAATCAATACTTAGAAACTCCCCAACTCTAGTTGGAATAATGTCTTGAATTTCTGGAGTAGGGACGAGAAGTCTATCGCTTCAGATCTGGTACACATAGCGTATGAAGGGGTTGCCAAGAGACATTAGTCTTCAAATCAGCCTAACCTAGATAAATCTAAGTTTGAAGTACTCACATACCATATTTGGATAAAATGGATCTCATGAGAACCAACATTGTACTTGACTGAGGTTTTCTCCGCATAGTGCGTCGGTGGCACAGTGGTTAGTACTCTCCCCGACCATGCACATGGTCCGAGGTTCGAGCCCACGCCGACGCACACCTGATATCTATGGTCGGCCTGCGAATTTTGGGCTACCGATATCCACGCTGAAAATTCCATACTTGTACCAAAAATACAATGTGGAATCAAGCTGTAATCAAGAATAAAAATAAATAAAATACTCTGACTGTTATGTTATTTGTCTACTCTATGAAAGGACATCTCAGTTTCTGCCATAGCTTCCTCGATATTAATTATCATTATATCAGATGCAGTGCCTATTCGAAGGCGTGCCAGATCCGAGTTGATTGTTACATCAAATTAGGGGTGTAGTTATAATTATTGGCTGATATTTTTGGATCGAATTAATATACGACACTCACGTTACTATACACTCTACTTGAATGGATGCCTAGATATCAGTGTGGTTGTACTAACTTGAAGTTATCATTACTCACTGGTCAGTATGTTATTCTGGCTGATGAGTCTGGAATGGAACGAAATGCAATTGCTTGGATTCTATTGTTTTAATGAAATTTACTTTTTAATTTTTTTTTGTCTGTAGGACGGTGTTGTATTTTGTGAACTGGAAGTATCAAGCCCACCGGTCTGTTTAAATGTAGCCGATAAGGCATATTCATCAGATTATCTCATGTATGGAACATCAGAGGGGCAATTTGGTCTTATCCAAGTAACTAGGTATGACTGCCAGTTTTTTATCTTCTATTGAAAGTTTACGTGAATTAATAAGTTAAACAGCTGAAGTTGAATTTCATGACCAGGAAGGATAGAACTACTGGGAAAATAGAGAGTACTAGATAGCCATTGGACTCCGTCCCGGTGACAATCGGAAGCTCGTGGGTTCGAACTTCAGCGGGGGGGGGTGGAGGGAGGCGAGTACTGACGAACAGTCCCAAACTAGGTCCAAACAAATGTCCAGTACTCCCTGATTTTTCTGTGGTTCTCTAACTGACTTCAGTTCATGTTTAAACTTGTATTTAATCGAATCTTTGCTAACCAACATTTGAAAATTAATCTGATGCTCACTATGGACTGGCTGCATGCGGAAAGTTACCTGGAGTCGTAATGAGAAATCGTAGCCAGCAGGGTCCATCATGTTGGTGGATGCGCTCTCTCTCTCTCTCTCTTATATATATATATATATATATATATATATATATATATATATATATATCACGAATTGACAAAAGTTTTAATTCATTGGCTGACGACTGTGGTGGGCCCTAGTGACTGAATAGTCTATGAACTCCTCTTGTCACCAGAAGTTCTTTGATTTTAGCCCTTGTGGGTGTGTACTGCTGAAGAGTTCGAAACTAGGACGAAGCACCTGGCTGTTCAGTGCTGCTGATATCTATCTGGGATCATACTTGAATACTTTAGTCTGTTTGTCTACTGTCTTATTTGTGAACTATTCGTGAAGTAAATATTTGTGTTCCCAATCGGTTTCGATTTCTTTTTATCACGTCTGCAATATGATCCTTTGATGAGATTGTTTTATATCAGTGGTTTTCGTGTGCTCTATAATCTATGACGATTTAAAGAAAGCTAAGTTTCGGCTATCACCACCTAATGTTGGAAGCAAAGACGTTCAGTGGAGAGTTACTCCTCTTTTCAACGATATCCTTCTCAAGCTATACAATCGCATATACACAGCAAAATTGTCTTAGCATCAAAAGAAATGTTTCCATTAATGTGTCATTAGAAATGTAAATTTTAGATAGGGAGCATGTCGATGGCTTCATTTATTTGGGAAATTGTATCAGCCAACTCCAGCGGGTTGATCGCTGACGAAATCTAAGCACGGATACAGAAGGTTCGTTTAATATTTGCCAACTTATGTCATTTTTGGTGTGGACGTGGTATCCGTCTGTTGACCATAGGACGTGTGTACTGCTCAGCAGTTCACTGCGTCTTCCCTTACGGCTGTGAGATATAACCAATGGAATTTGAAGACATGAAAAGTCAAGCTAGTTGTCTTTAATCAAAGAAGTCTGTTTTCTATCTCCTATGTTAAGTGGTGTAATGGGGTGAGTAATATTCAGGTTAGGCGTCAATCGAGTGCTAGGTAAGAGGGGAAGTCAGTCGACATGTGTTACGCATGCATGCCTAGTCATCGCCTTCCTCGACCGACGGGCAATGTTAGCTGATATAGGATGGGTCAGACTGGAAAAAAGCTACTGGTGATCAAACTGAAACATGACTTCATAAGTCAATGAAATCCACAACAGTTAGTATAAGCTAGCCACTTAGGGAGGTATGGAATGGCTGGCTGTCTGGTTGGGGTCCTCAGGATGGTAAGAACCAATGGAAGCTGCAGACAAATGGTGATATGGCTGACTCGAAATCGTTCTCAGTGATGGCTGGTGTAGATACACTCACTCTTTGTCATTTGTCACATCCAAACATTAACACACAACCAAACAGTAGGGTGGGAGGGACAGAGTCAAAATTCTAAAAAGTAAAATAGATAGGTGGAGAGAGGGAGAGATTGATTACTGAATTTAAAGCAATTAGCTCCCTTTATGAATTTCGACAATACAATAAGAAGACGTAGTTTATCTGAAACGTGTAATGTATTGGCGCAACATACCACCTCCCTACCTATTATTTGTGACCTTGATGTGTACACAATCTGACCTGTATTGTGATTATTCATGCCTTCTTGCCTTCTATAAAGTCTGTGTATGACAAGTACGTGTGTGATCAGAATTTCCGAAATGTGTCGCGCCAATACATTACACGTTTCAGATAAACTACGTCTTCTTGTTGTGATTACTGAATCCTGTCTGGTTCATCGAGTCTACGCCCAACACATGCAATGGAAGTGACTCATCATCAATAATTCCAGAGAAATATGGAAGACATTATTATTACCGCCAGTCAGTCGAATCAGAAGAGGATAATAAATAATGTTGAAATTCTATTTCAACTCACACACATTATAACATTCTAATAAGTTATCTGGATAATGCGACAGACAACGGCAACCAACGAGGGAACAGGCATAAAATGGACTGACACAAAAGACTTGGAGGATCTGGATTTCGCCGATGATATATGTCTGATTTCCCACAAACTGGAAGATATGCAAGTGAAAAGTAACAAGTTGGCAGAAGAAGCATCAAAGATAGGACTTCACGTGAACATAGATAAAACAGAGGTGATGAAGATTCCTAGCCAACATCAACAGCAACAACAACAACAGACAACAATCAGCATAAGTGGGAAGAACCTGAAAGAAACAACCTCCTTCACCTACCTGGGAACCATCGCCTCAACTACAGGCGGAACTGACGAGGATATCAAAGCCAGAATCGGAAAAGCAAGACAAGCTTTCATTACTCTCAAATCTGTGTGGAGGTCAACAGCACTCAGCTTGAAAATGACAATAAGATCCGGATTTTCAACTCCAATGTAAAGTCAGTGCTACTATACGGATCAGAGACTTGCACTGCGCGTCATGAAGAGCACCTCAAACAAACTACAGACCTTCATTAACAGCTGTCTTCGCTCAATACTCAAGATCAGATGGCCGACCATAAAAGATCAGCAACAGGGAGGGATCTCTAGCAATGAGTGAACCAACCAAGAACCGACTGTGAAACAAATAGGCAGGAAGAAATGGAGATTGATTGGATTGGCAATACTCTGAGGAAACCAACCATCAAGTGACATCACTAGACAAGCCATCGGTCGAGTGGAACCCGGTTGAAAGAGAAGCGGCGAGTTTGTCGTCAGTGCAATGGTGACTTGGAGGAGGTCATGCGAGGAGGAGATGAAAGCATGTGGAGAGACCTGGAGCGGGGTGAAAAAGTTGTCAGAAAACCGAAGGCAATGGAGGTGCTCAGCTGAAGCCCTATGTTCCTCTAGGAATTAAAGGATAAAATAATAATGATAATAATTTATTTTACTGTAAAAACATTTTATTTCCCATGTGATTGTATTTGATTGATAACACTAATATTATTATTTCCGAATGTACTTTATTTTTTTTCGATTTTTTTCAAATGTTTAATCATCAGTTTCACTCATGTATATAAGTGAAGCATAGAAAGTTGTGTGAGTAGCGCCTTGATATGATTATGAGCGGTAGTGCATAATTTGTGCTCGGAATATGATCATCAGTTAATATTCTACGTGACGGAGTTATAAATAATGTAAATGTATCTTTAAGAAGGAACTCTTCAGATAATTTTTCCGATACAGTACATGTATATATATGTATATCTTTGATATAATATTTATTTTAGTGAAAAGATATCAAAAATATGGGAAATTACATCGAAATCTGGTTCCGATGAAATTTTATCCCTTCAACATTATAATGTGTTAACTAATAATAGTAATGATAACGACGATAATGTTCATGATGGCGATCATGATCAACTGATTGTATCCTATTCAAGAGGAAAAATCGAATTATACACTTATGATCAGAATAAATATCCTGTATTAATCTATGAAACAGTAAGTGGATTTTCATGTCATTCAGGTTTTCTTCTTTATTTTGTTTGACTACTTTATTTCAATTAAGTAGTCTGTGTAGTGTAAACAGTTTTTCCTTTAGTAAATTCCTATTGGATAATTGTAACTTTCCACTCTTTTTGAGTTGAATTTTGATGTCATATTCCTGGAAGAGTATATTTCTCACTATGAGAATGAGGGAGGCAGCTTCCGGTGCTTGTGGTTGTCGTCGGGGTAACTATATTAGGTTATTGACTCTCCAGTTCACTCTCACAGATTCCTGACACTTCCTTCTATGCTATATTTTCTTATTTCTTCTGAAAGCTGAGCGGCAGTTTCAGCCAACCTTAAACATCATGAGAGCATAGAATATCGTCATGGTTATATTTGGTTTCATGGAAAAAAGAGACATATCGGATGGATTGGCTTCTTGAAAGCTTTCTCTATCCCGTGTCATCTCATCTCGTCAATCCAGCGAAGAATATTTTTATTTCTTATAATTTGTTCTAGCATAGGCGTTTCTGTATCTATGGGATTGATTTTCTGAAGCGAGGGTAGGATCAGTAGCTCCTTCCCTCTTTTTCGCAGCTTCGACTGCCTATTAAAACGGGAGAACTAGCGAGGTTTATTGGCGTACAGATGCACGCAACTGAAGAGTCTTGGACAAGAAGAAACCAGTGTTTCTTACTCCATTGAGATCATTTACTGAATTTTATCCGAAAAATCCATGGCGTTTTAATAATAATAAACAATGCTGCATGCCAAGTAATCCACAACGGGGAACTTACGGAAGCCGGATTTTCAACTTCAATGTGAAGTCAGTCAGTGCTATTATACGGATCAGAGACTTGGCGAGTCATAAAGAGCACCTCAAACAAACTTCAGACCTTCACCAACAGTTGTCTTTGCTCAATACTCAAGATCAAATGGCCGGCCAGAAAACATCAGCAACAGGGAGGAATCTCTGGAAGAAAATCAACCAGGAACCGATTACGAAACAAATAGGCAGGAAGAAAAGGAGATGGATTGGCCATACACTGAGGAAACCATCAAGTGACATCATTAGACAAGCCATTGACCGAGTGGAACCCGAAAGGGAAGCGTCGAGTTGGTCGTCGGGTGACTTGGAGGAGGTCATGCGAGGAGGAGACGAAAGCATATGGGCAGACTTGGAGCGGGGTGAAAAAGTTGGCAGAGAACAGAAGGCGATGGAGGTACGCAGCTGAAGCCCTATGTTCCTCCAGGAATTAAAGGATAAAATAATAATGATAATAATAACAGCTGTATTCTGGACAGGATGTTTACACTCTGTACTGAGTTCTCATCGTAATATATTGCACATTATTTACTCTTCGCTCAGGATCTTCAAGTAAAATAGTCAATTAGGTGATTGGTGGCATTCAGGTGGAAGCCATGAATTTAGTTTACAGGATTGTTCGCAATTACTAGTCATCAAGGCGTATCTGCCGTCTTGAAGGATCTACTGAATAATAGCAGGAAGTAGCAGACGGTTGTTTTGTCCAGGTTTGAGATTCTTCAGAACATTAGTGACACATTACCTCACCGGTAATCCTACCTTAAAACTTCATATTATGGGGTTAGGCATTTTCTCAGTTCATAGATTCTAACTTTTAACAATTCAGACATCTAGAAAAAATAAAAACAAACAATTGAGCAAAGAATATCCTTTCTGATAATTTCCTCTTCTGACTCTGTGGTTTTGTAAATGTTTATATACATAAAATATAAGGTGTGTTTCTTAAATAATATCGACTTGTTAAGTAAGATCACGATGGAATTACAGTTCATTAAAGATTCATAAATTAAAATAATAGTAAAAATATAATAGCAAATAAAATATCAACTAAAATTAGGGAGATTTCTACACAAAATGGAGGACTATTCGAACCTAGATGGCCAATGGGGTAAGGACAATGTCTGAACTAGCTTCTTCTTCTTTTGGACACATAAATTAGGCGTCTTAATGTGGATCTCTACGGCCAGCCTCAGAAATATGTGGTAGACGAACTCTTAAGGCGAAGTTAAGATTTGTTGATATGCGGTTAGTGACTTTGAAAGGCGCCTGCCTCGTTGACATCAATCTTGTGTTGTGTATCCACGAGATGAGATAGAATAGCGTTACGAATAGATTTTGTTTGTCCTTTACTTGACCACGATGCAGGTTGGTGTTTGGAAATCTGACGAGAAACACGCCTGATTATATGGCCTATGTAACTGGTCCCTCCACAGGAGTAGATGAATTAGTAGATACACATGGAAGAAGCGATATTAGGCAGTTTGTCTTTTACTCCCGAAGTCAAAATAGGGGTGATTTCGAAAACACAGCGTAATTCAGCATCAGGGAATGCTGTTTTTACCGCATTTCTAAGGCAGCGTTGTGTTATTATCTCGCTGATGTCATCTCCGAGACAATTGGCTACACACAGTGCACAACTGCCAGTCGATATCATCAGTGAGTGTTTGTCATCACATCCAACTTGTTGGATCCCTCAGGTCCTTGTTTCTCATGAGAACTGCAGCCGACTTTATGCTTTAGTCAATTACTAGTGAACACTAAATTAATTTTTACTTTTTGGGTCAATCCCAGACGGTAGGGTCATGACTGCGTTTTGCTAAAGATTACCGCTGCCAATGTCATCTAAGAATTCTGGAGCGATAATTCAAACGATCAATTAAATCACGCGTAGAGTGATGCGTAAAGTCGAAAAACACAGAATTTGTCTAGAATATGGTACTACATTAAACATAAAATAATGAAACATGATATACAAACCTCAATTTCTTATCTGTCTGTGACGGAATGCCGTCAAAAGCATGTTCACTATGAGTCAATAAGACAAACACCAAAGCTGTGTCAAAGACGATCGACGCATACATTTAAACAGTGAGCCAATGTCAGACACGGGATAAAAAGATACGAATAAACAAATTTCAACAACAAAGAGTGTACAAATAAGGCATATACTGCTGATAGTGTTCAACTGTAAAAACTATACATTAAATACGGTATTAATACAGTAAGTTAGTTAAACATGAATTGCAAACAAAAGTTATGATTATGGAGTAACGGAGTAAAGACTCATACTACTTATTATTAGTAAGTAGTATGAATTAGAACACGAAAGAAAGAGTGACGATGGAAAGCTATGGAAGGAATTACCACTCACACTATGGTAAATAACTGTCCAACACTCCCGGTTTGTTTTCCAATGGTTGTCAACTGTGGAATTCGGTTATTTAACTTATTAGGTGGCTGACGGAGTGGATAAATCACAGGAAGGGGTGTAAAGTTGATACATTTGATAGGTAAGTAAAATATTATATAATAATAATAATAATAATAATAACAGCTTTATTCCAAACAGTATTTGTGGTACAGGTATGGAATTTTCAGCGTGCATTACAGTATATTGCATCTAATTACCTCATAAATTATATAAGATTTTTAAAAATCAAAGATAAATAAATAAAAATAAAATAAATTAGTTATAAATAAATAAAATAAATAAATATTAAAAATTAGGAAAAAAAAAAAAAACAACGTAGAGTATTTCATTTCAAACAATGCAACATAGGATTTGAAATATAAAGTTGATATGTGGTAGTAGATGAGAACAACAGTGTAGTAGTAACGAGGAAAGGAAAAGAAAAACTAATGAGACTATTTGTTAGAGTGCTGCAGTAAGTTTATCGTGTCATACCTAACGGATTTCTCATCACATAACAGCTGTGCCAGATATGGTATTGTGGACTTTTTGTATTTGGTAGTCCTAGCATATAGCCTCCTGTAGCTGCTTCTAGTTCTTCCAGATGAAATGCAAGGAGATAGATGCGTATAGAGAGGATGCTCGGGGTCCGACAATATTGTATTCGCTAGTTTCTTACATGATATAATATGTCTATCTACAATAGTGTTCACCAGTTGGTTTAACGATATCCCACTTGCCCTACTAACAGCTTTTAGTGCCCTTCTCAGCGAAGCAAAGTCTTTCTTAAGTAGTCCAGGAAAGACTAATGGGGAGCAGTAAAGGAGGATGGGTAGAATACAAGAATTTACAAACTGAGAAAGTAAAGACTGGTTTATGCCAGACTGCCTAAATTTCCTAATGTAGAACGTTAAGCGAAACATCTTTCTAGTAACTAGCAAGATGTGGGAAGACCAGGAAAGATCGGTGGAAAAACTCAGCCCAAGGTACTTTACATTAGATGTATTTTCAACCTCTGTGGCGTCAATGAGAGTGGGGCCATGTGAGCTAACTAGTTGCTGTAGGTCACATTTACGTCTGAAAGTGAAATTGACTACCTGACATTTAGACGGATTAAGCTTAAGTCCGTTTGAAGAGGACCACTGACTAATTTCCGACAGAAAGCTATTTAATTTGGAACAATCTGACTGAGAGTTGACAGGCATAGAAACCGAGAGGTCATCAGGCATACCTAACAAAAGTGGCTACATCAGAATGAGGCAAGTCATGTAAGAAAAAAGAAGACAGAAAGGGAGAAAGAACAGCACCTTGAGGAACACCAGCTAAAGTAAGTGAGGTAGTGGAGGATTTTCCATTGTAGACGGTGTACTGCTTCCTTTCAGAAAAATAGGAATGCAACCACTTATTTGTCCAGCTTTCAGCCTGTGTTGCAGCAAGCTTACTTAGCAAGAGAGACCTGGGAACAGAGTCAAATGCAGATGTGTAATCAAGGAAGGCACAGCGAACATATTTAGCTCCTTTATCTAAACTAGAGACTATGCTATGGTGGAGGACGACAGCGGCATCTAACGTACTCCTACTATGTTTATAAGCAAACTGGTTGGGGTCGTTGAAAGGTTTTAAAGAGGGATCAAGCTTAAGTAAAATAAGTCTTTCCATAACTTTCAAAAAGGTTAGAGTTTTGACAAAACCATATTGCCAAAAAAACTATATTCAACTATAAATAAACAAAGGATAAACAAGTGAGATACCGAAATACTGTAGATCCTTACAATAGATGTAAGCGAGATAATCATTACGATGGTATCAAAAATTGTTCAAAGAGGAAAGTAGTCATAATACGAATAGAATTAATAATAGATGGATGTACAGGATTATTAAACAGAACGAAAAATAAGCAAGACATCTTCACTGTCCGCTTCACCTGGGTCCACAAATGCTCGTAATTTCTCATCTCCTCCTCGCCAGACGATCTCCTCCATGTCACCCTCTCACCAACGACCCACTCGTCGCTTCCCATTTGGATTCCACTAAAATGATGGCTTGCATTGTGCGCGTTGATACTCAACGGTCTCCTAAGTGGCGTATGGCCGATACATCTCTATTTTCTCCTACATATTTATTGATCAGTCGAATCCTCGTTGGTTTGTCGTCAGTCAGAGTTTGTTGTTGCCAAATCTTTCTGGCCGACTAGCTGGTCATTTGATCTTCAGTATAGAACCAGCGAAGGTTGTTGTTTTTGCTATTCGTTCGTTATCTTTATCACCTCCGCCCGTCTTCTCTGTGTTCAGCTGCAGCCCTATCTTCGCTGCCTGCTTATTCCTCCAGATTTTTGCTTTTCACCTGCATATCTTCGAGTTTGTGTGACATTAGACATTTGCCGAAACTATACTCCTCTCTGAACTGCTTGTTTTTATATTCATGTGTGGATGGGTACACTCTCCTTTAATTTATCCGATATTCAATTATAGTGTTGTAATAATGCACATAATCTCTGATTGATGCTTTTGAAGTGTAATCTATTAGTGTTATAATTACTATTATTGTTTGCTTGGGTTCTGAGTGGAACATACAGATTCAACAGCATGTGACTCCACTTTGTCCTATTCTCTGAGATCGTTTTTAACTGGGTCTACGACTACTCATAATCTCTGAATTCCTCCTCAGACGATTTCCTCAATGTTACCGTCGTACACCCAACTCGTTGTTTCCCATCCAGTTTCCACGCGAAGGCAAGTTTGGCTTGCGATACCGTTCGACGTCTCTTCAACGTGTGCCCAATCCATCTCTATTTTCTCCTACATAGTTATTGAGCAATAGGTTCTTGATTAGTTTGTTACTACAGTCTTGCTGCTAATTGTTTCTGGCTATTTGGTACTTATTATGAAGCCAGAGAAAGTGGCAGCTGTGGATAAGAGTTTGCAATCTGATCGAAATGCTTCTTCTGACGCATTCGCCGAGTTTTTGACCCCTTTTAGAAGAACTAACTGACTTCATATTAGTGTTGAAAATGCGCATATTGTTCTTTATGCTGACTAAGTGAGTGAAGCAGATTTCAGAACTGGTTTCAGGTTGATGAAGACGTATCTTGCCTTTCTGATTCTGGCTGACTGTCTTTGGCATCTTCATACGTGCTGTCCGCTGGATGTGGTTGGAACCGTGTGCTTCCTAACCGAATAAGTTTTTTTTTCCTTCACGTTCCCCAGTGGAACATAGGGCCGCTTCAATCTAGTGGCTTGAAGTTTCTGTAACAGTGGTGTTTATTTTTACAGGATGGGGTTACTAGCCAGCCTCATGCCCAACCTTTCCTCTCTACTAGCTTTTTTATTCCTGACTTAGCGAGGTAAAGGAGTGTGTCGTTGGCCAGGGATCGAACCTCGGACACTAAATTCACAAGAGAAGAATTAGACAAAAATATCCAATTCTTAGATGTCTTAATCAAGAGAATTAACGCAGGAAATTTAGAAACACACCGGTACACAGATAATCAACACGCATAGATCAAATACTCAACTATAACAGTAATAACTTAATGACTTACAAAAGGAACTGTGTACAGACATTGTTTAGAAGAGTTCAAACACACACTGTATCACTACTCCTGAAGTAACAACTAGAATACTGAAACCTTTCGAAATAGATATAGCACACAAGCCAGTCCAATCACTTCATTCGACACTATGCAAACCCAAAGATCCAACAGAAAAACAAGATAAAATTAATACTACTCACAAAATAAATTGTATGAGCTGTAACAGACATTAAATCGGCACAAAGTAGGCGTCCCCTTTGAATCGGAATCCAGGAATACAAATCACCCGTCAAAATACATCATGATAAATATTCCCGTTTCATATCAATGCATATATATATATAATTATGGACATCAGTTTGATTGGGATAATGGCGAAATTTTAAACAGAGGAAACACCGAAGAAAGTTATGCAAGAAGATTACTAGAAGCCTGGTGGTACTCAAGTGAATCAGCCAGCCAGTGATTAACAAACATATTCATATGGACCAATTCTACCAAATAATAAAAAGTGGATCACTTGACGGGGAAGTTATAAATCCAATTCTTCAATAAGAAAACAGTCAATACATATGTAAAATGGTTACTGGGAGAGGCGATTCTGTCACTCATGGACAGTTGAAATTAGTTCACGTTGTGCTAAAAATTTCGCTGAAGTTGGATGTTGTCCAGAGAGACGATTAAAGCTCCTCAATTAACCCAACCAGTTCAGAGAACACAACACAACTAATTGCAAATCGTCCACCTGTGCAACAAATATTCTCTATTATTTCAAAATGTAGTTCATTATGAATAGGAAACCTTTTATAGAAGTTGTTATTGTAAAACTAGTTAGTCATATGTAAGATAAACTGCCAGTTTCTAAGTTTATGCTATAATCTCCAAGGGGTGAATGTTACTTTCTAGATGTAAAAGGAAATGTGAATTGTAAAGTTACGAGAGAGGTACCTCAATACATTAATTTACGTCAGTGCTTTAATTATTTTAATGATGTCACTTATGCTACTCACAAGTAGCCGATATCTCTGGTCTAATTTTCTACACTCTCTGACTGCAGACGTAGAAATGGATACTTTTTCTTTATATCATAGCTTGATTCCACACAGTATTTTGGTACAAGTATGGAATTTTCAGCATGTGATATCGGTAGCCCGAATGTAGCAGGCCGACCATTTGATAAAAAGTGTGCGTCGGCCGCGCGCGGATCGAAACCCGAACCATGTGTGTATGGTCAGCGAGCGTCCTAACCACCGGTTCCTAGAGGAAGGAAGATAAGGCTTCAGATGTGTTAATTATCCATTTCACTGTGTTTTGTGCTAGCTTTGTTTAGCTGCCTCCCGACTACCCATTCGCTTTCATTTACTTCGCCTCACCACCAGATCTCCTGCTCCATGTCACTTTGGGATAGACCATTAATTAGCCGCTTACCAAATGAGATTTGTATATCAGGCCGTGCCTGACAGGTGATTCCGTTCACACGCCTCATCAGCTTATATGCTGAGCAATGAGTTCTTCATTGAGTTTTTCCCAGAATTCCTTATCGCTTCCAGCGTTCTAATCTCTAGTATGGAGAGAGCAAAAACAGCTGTCGATGGACGTCTGCAGTAGCCTGTTATAATAAATAACTCCGGTATAACCAGGCCCACAGGACGGATGGAATCTCTTTTATCCTCTGAGAGATGTTTGCAACTTTAGATGAATTATTGCTTCTGAATTGTTGGTTAAATAAACCTGATTGATTTCAAGTATTTTTAAATGTGGAGCCAACTTTTTCGTATGAATCTATATACTACTGATAACCGTTGCCCTTGTAAGTAGTCTACTGAATCCTACACAACAACAGAAAACTAGCCATACATCACTTGAAAATGTGGTAATGCATAAAAGTGTCAACAACATTTTGACATCCACATAGCAAAATCACCAGTAAATCGTGTTCTGAGTCCATTTCATGTTACATTGTCAAATTGTAGTTTTGATTTAAGGTATACGAAAAATAGGCAGGTAGAGACTGTGTCGCCTGAAGAAGTCATAAAAAGGGCCTCCATCATATATATCTACATGATGACCAGTTCATTACTAAACTAATGACTGGGTGGAATGGCTATCAAGACATTTCAGAGGCATAATATTTGACCTCGGGACAGTCGGCTACAAATATTGGCTGACGTCCCAAAATCTACAAGAGAATAATCAGTGGTGCGTCGGCCGCGCGCGGATCGAAACCCGAACCATGTGTGTATGGTCAGCGAGCGTCCTAACCACCGGTTCCTAGAGGAAGGAAGATAAGGCTTCAGATGTGTTAATTATCCATTTCACTGTGTTTTGTGCTAGCTTTGTTTAGCTGCCTCCCGACTACCCATTCGCTTTCATTTACTTCGCCTCACCACCAGATCTCCTGCTCCATGTCACTTTGGGATAGACCATTAATTAGCCGCTTACCAAATGAGATTTGTATATCAGGCCGTGCCTGACAGGTGATTCCGTTCACACGCCTCATCAGCTTATATGCTGAGCAATGAGTTCTTCATTGAGTTTTTCCCAGAATTCCTTATCGCTTCCAGCGTTCTAATCTCTAGTATGGAGAGAGCAAAAACAGCTGTCGATGGACGTCTGCAGTAGCCTGTTATAATAAATAACTCCGGTATAACCAGGCCCACAGGATGGATGGAATCTCTTTTATCCTCTGAGAGATGTTTGCAACTTTAGATGAATTATTGCTTCTGAATTGTTGGTTAAATAAACCTGATTGATTTCAAGTATTTTTAAATGTGGAGCCAACTTTTTCGTATGAATCTATATACTACTGATAACCGTTGCCCTTGTAAGTAGTCTACTGAATCCTACACAACAACAGAAAACTAGCCATACATCACTTGAAAATGTGGTAATGCATAAAAGTGTCAACAACATTTTGACATCCACATAGCAAAATCACCAGTAAATCGTGTTCTGAGTCCATTTCATGTTACATTGTCAAATTGTAGTTTTGATTTAAGGTATACGAAAAATAGGCAGGTAGAGACTGTGTCGCCTGAAGAAGTCATAAAAAGGGCCTCCATCATATATATCTACATGATGACCAGTTCATTACTAAACTAATGACTGGGTGGAATGGCTATCAAGACATTTCAGAGGCATAATATTTGACCTCGGGACAGTCGGCTACAAATATTGGCTGACGTCCCAAAATCTACAAGAGAATAATCAGTGGTGCGTCGGCCGCGCGCGGATCGAAACCCGAACCATGTGTGTATGGTCAGCGAGCGTCCTAACCACCGGTTCCTAGAGGAAGGAAGATAAGGCTTCAGATGTGTTAATTATCCATTTCACTGTGTTTTGTGCTAGCTTTGTTTAGCTGCCTCCCGACTACCCATTCGCTTTCATTTACTTCGCCTCACCACCAGATCTCCTGCTCCATGTCACTTTGGGATAGACCATTAATTAGCCGCTTACCAAATGAGATTTGTATATCAGGCCGTGCCTGACAGGTGATTCCGTTCACACGCCTCATCAGCTTATATGCTGAGCAATGAGTTCTTCATTGAGTTTTTCCCAGAATTCCTTATCGCTTCCAGCGTTCTAATCTCTAGTATGGAGAGAGCAAAAACAGCTGTCGATGGACGTCTGCAGTAGCCTGTTATAATAAATAACTCCGGTATAACCAGGCCCACAGGATGGATGGAATCTCTTTTATCCTCTGAGAGATGTTTGCAACTTTAGATGAATTATTGCTTCTGAATTGTTGGTTAAATAAACCTGATTGATTTCAAGTATTTTTAAATGTGGAGCCAACTTTTTCGTATGAATCTATATACTACTGATAACCGTTGCCCTTGTAAGTAGTCTACTGAATCCTACACAACAACAGAAAACTAGCCATACATCACTTGAAAATGTGGTAATGCATAAAAGTGTCAACAACATTTTGACATCCACATAGCAAAATCACCAGTAAATCGTGTTCTGAGTCCATTTCATGTTACATTGTCAAATTGTAGTTTTGATTTAAGGTATACGAAAAATAGGCAGGTAGAGACTGTGTCGCCTGAAGAAGTCATAAAAAGGGCCTCCATCATATATATCTACATGATGACCAGTTCATTACTAAACTAATGACTGGGTGGAATGGCTATCAAGACATTTCAGAGGCATAATATTTGACCTCGGGACAGTCGGCTACAAATATTGGCTGACGTCCCAAAATCTACAAGAGAATAATCAGTGGTGCGTCGGCCGCGCGCGGATCGAAACCCGAACCATGTGTGTATGGTCAGCGAGCGTCCTAACCACCGGTTCCTAGAGGAAGGAAGATAAGGCTTCAGATGTGTTAATTATCCATTTCACTGTGTTTTGTGCTAGCTTTGTTTAGCTGCCTCCCGACTACCCATTCGCTTTCATTTACTTCGCCTCACCACCAGATCTCCTGCTCCATGTCACTTTGGGATAGACCATTAATTAGCCGCTTACCAAATGAGATTTGTATATCAGGCCGTGCCTGACAGGTGATTCCGTTCACACGCCTCATCAGCTTATATGCTGAGCAATGAGTTCTTCATTGAGTTTTTCCCAGAATTCCTTATCGCTTCCAGCGTTCTAATCTCTAGTATGGAGAGAGCAAAAACAGCTGTCGATGGACGTCTGCAGTAGCCTGTTATAATAAATAACTCCGGTATAACCAGGCCCACAGGATGGATGGAATCTCTTTTATCCTCTGAGAGATGTTTGCAACTTTAGATGAATTATTGCTTCTGAATTGTTGGTTAAATAAACCTGATTGATTTCAAGTATTTTTAAATGTGGAGCCAACTTTTTCGTATGAATCTATATACTACTGATAACCGTTGCCCTTGTAAGTAGTCTACTGAATCCTACACAACAACAGAAAACTAGCCATACATCACTTGAAAATGTGGTAATGCATAAAAGTGTCAACAACATTTTGACATCCACATAGCAAAATCACCAGTAAATCGTGTTCTGAGTCCATTTCATGTTACATTGTCAAATTGTAGTTTTGATTTAAGGTATACGAAAAATAGGCAGGTAGAGACTGTGTCGCCTGAAGAAGTCATAAAAAGGGCCTCCATCATATATATCTACATGATGACCAGTTCATTACTAAACTAATGACTGGGTGGAATGGCTATCAAGACATTTCAGAGGCATAATATTTGACCTCGGGACAGTCGGCTACAAATATTGGCTGACGTCCCAAAATCTACAAGAGAATAATCAGTGGGATGCTTTTAGCTTCTTCTCCGATGCTCCACAGCTCACGACGTTTACTATGGTGTATCACTCTGCATGTCGGACAGGCAGAGAGATACAACACACTCAGATGTTTGACTACACAGGTTCACTCAGAATAACCCACTACTACTCAGACACCTTCAATTACAAACAACAACACAATATTTACAGCGTTTCAAGTAGATACACAAAATAAGATAGCAACACAGCCACCAGAATCACTTCATTCGACATTGTGTAAACCGATACGTCCATCCAACAGAAAAACAAGAGAAAATTAATACAATTCACAAAATATATTCTATTAGCTGTAAAAGACATTACAACATTAGTCAAAGTGGGCGTCCCCTTTCCATCAGACAGAATCCAGAAACACAAATCGGCTTTGAATAGACATTTCTATTCTTTCATATCATTGCATATAGATAATTTTGGACATCAGTTTGATTAGGATAATGTTGAAGTTTTAAACAAAGGAAATACCAAAAGTGCCAGAGAATTTCTAGAAGCCACGTAATCAGTTGAATCAGTCAGCAATTAACAAACACACTAATTATACTATAAACCAAATTTACTAGCTAATTAAAAGTAAATCACGCGAGAAGAAAGTTCGAATCGGAAGTCATTGAAATTATGATCAATAGAGATGTAAATTAATAACCAGTCACGACAGTGGTTACCAGGAGATACAATTATATTATCACTCAAGGAGAATTTAAATAATTCCATTTTATACTAAAACTTGCGCTGAAGATGTTGTGTAGAAGGTGGACGATGAAAACTTGGCGATTAAACCATCAACCAGGTCCTCAGAGAACACAACCTGAGCTACAAATCTTCCCCATTTTTTCCAATATCCTAAATTTACTGTCAATATTTAAGTTTATTCCCTTGTTTTCTCTCTGTTTTGTATCCTAGAATGTTAACCATCATTTAACATCTGTTAAAGCTTGTCGATTTTCAAACATGGATTATCCTGAACTTTTATGTGTCACATATACTGGTAAGTTGTATTAATTACGTTTGGTTCGATCACCTTTTCTATAGTGGATTCGTTTACTGGAATCCACGAAATAAGTACTATTCATGGGATCATTTTAATTGCAATCGTTAGCTTTATCTTCTGTGTTAGGTGATATAACAAGGTGAGGCAATATTAAGGTTAGGCATCGGTCGAGTGCTAGGTAAGCAGGGAGGGGAAATCAATCGATGAAGTTGTGAAATTGCATTGATCGAGTTAAATGGTTAGGACATGTGTTGCTGCGCATGGTGGGCCATCGCCTTTCTTGACAACTACAGCCAATTTTATTCACTGACATAAGACCAGGTTAGAAAAGAGCTAGTGGTGATCAAACCAAAACATGGCTTCATCAGTCAATGAAATCCACAACAGTTAGTTTAAGCCAATCAGCCAGCCAGCCAGCCACATAGGGAGGTGTAGACTGCCTTGAGATGGTAGGAACCAATGAAGGCTGGAGACAACTGGTGATATGGCTGGTTCAAAATAGTTTTCAGTGATGGCTGACAACGATGCATGCACTCTTTGTGATTTATGATATCTAATAAATTTCGATTGTTCTTCTATATTACTAATCTTTTCCTCTTGCCCACGATTCTGTTAATTGTCTCTCTTATGAATCTCTGTTTACTCTCTCCCTCTGCTTTATGTACTACATGGAGGGAGTGTGGCAACTTGAACTGCCGCAATCAGTGCAAAGTTCAATGTTAAAACCAATCAGTCAGTAGTTTTAGTCATGAACCGATATCAGGTTTGATGGATCATTGTAAAACCTGGAGATCCTGGGTTTCGATCTCTTGCTGTTTTTCATGCCCGCGCGCACTAATGAAGAGTGCCACAATGAGAGGACGAAGCAGCTGTCAAGTGCTCCCTAATTTTCAATCATTTCTCTAACTGATGTCAGTTCATGACGAGAAATCTACCAATTAAAAATTTAATTTAATCAATCTTCAACTCAATGATGACTACTGGATGCGTATTCTGAAAGCTGTAGTGAGTAGTCGTGACCCGAAGAGTTCACCATGTCGAGGTAAAAGAGTGGACGCTTATCGAAGGCATTGTTTGAAGATGAAGCTGTACATCACATGAGTTGAAAAATTTAGAATTCTCTTGTCGCTGAATGGTCATCGAGCTTCGTTCTGTAGCCTGAAGGTAGCAGGGTTCGATCTTTGGTGGGGTTATTTGTGCTCAGTGTTGAATAGGTGTCAGAGACTAAGGGGACACAGTTGTTCAGGGCTCTCTAATGGTTTTCAATCATCTCCCTGACTGATTTTGGTTCATGATGACATCTAAAAACTGAAATTAAACCACTCTAAATCTCTACGAATCCTGTAATCTGATAGGTTTATAACTGATTTCAGTTTTCTTATTATCAGAATGTTACAAAAATGCTATTGAGTTTTCTTTTTTGAGTATATTATTTTGAAGTATTGATTTTGTTTGATTAGTTGGAGGATTTCATCATGAGCTGACATCAGTCGGAGGACCATCGATAAACATGCTGGGAGAACTGGACAGCTATTTCGCCCTAGTTTGCACTTTTCAGAACAGGACGGGGCCACCTGCAGGGTTCCAACCCAGGACCTTCTGGTTACACGGCGAGCTACCTCATAGATCATTAAGCCACTAGGAACCGATCTAATGGCCAGTACATGAATACTAACTTCTGCCAATTCATGACATGGCTCGACCACTTCGTGCAATGTCTTCTGTGATGAGTTACTGTCTCATCTTGAATCTGCTGCACCCTACAGGTCATACGGCTTTTTGTGTAATGTGAAGGTGTGTCCATGAAATCTGTTGAAGGCAACTTGACTAACGATAAGATACCTATTACTAATCAATTCAGTCATCAATTTATTGCTGAACTCGTTTTAGATGGTTGGATGCAATCAGGAGTAAGCCTTGAAACTAGGTTTCGTGCTAGTTGGCACTCATCAGCAAGGTGTATCTGTGACCTCTAAGGAACTCATGTTCCTCGTCTGGGATTCGGACCCCTATCACCCAGTGAGTTTTGCAGTCAGAGAGGTTACCACTAATCTACTCAGGTTCGCGTCTCATATCCAAGAGGGCTGTATAGGTTATTTTTGATAGGACACTAGTTTCTGACTAATGTACAATCAAAAGAATTCATTTTGATAGAGAAAGAAAGACCAGATTTGCAGTATAAAATGATACCATCATCATTCTATTTCACAGGTTCTCATCAGCTGCAAACTACCTGAAATGATTACAATGGTTATAAATAATAACATTTCATACTTCATTGTTTGAAAGGTAATAGAGAAAGCATTATAAGGTGAACGCATCTGGAATATAAGTATTATAATCTAAGTCACCATCAATTTATATACTATCAAACTATGAAAGAAGGAGAAAAAAAGGGGGGTGAGAGAAGACAGAAAACGGAAAAATCTAATAAACAGTGTTAATATAGCAACTCAAGAAGGTCAAGGTTCATCAATTTGAAAACTTGCTTAGTGAGTTGAGCTCACTAGTGTTATGACTAATCAGTGTAATGAAAATGACCTCCAACTGCATTTATAAATTTACGTGTACCTGCGGCAGCAAGTACATTGGAAGGACAGAAAGAATGGCTTCTATCCCGTTTTCAGAGCATATTCCAAGAAACTTATGCCTAAAAGGAAGCAGATATTTACAAAGTGTAATTACCAGACACCTTGTGGATACGGGTCATTTTGTCAAGATTTCTAAATCCTTCAAAATATTAAACATACAAAGGACAGCGAATCTACTACGATTTGCTGAAGCAATTGCAATCAAACGTCACAGACCAAACTTATGCATACAGAAAGAGAGTGTGGTCAATCTCTCACTCCCTTGGTAACCATATCACTTTCATTACACTGATTAGTCATAACACTAGTGAGCTCAACTCACTAAGCAAGTTTTCAAATTGATGAACCTTGACCTTCTTGGGTTGCTATGTTGACACTGTTTATTAGATTTTTCCGTTTTCTGTCTTCTCTCACCCCCCTTTTTTTTCTCCTTCTTTCATAGTTTGATAGTATATAAATTGATGGTGACTTAGATTATAATACTTATATTCCAGATGCGTTCACCTTATAATGCTTTCTCTATTACCTTTCAAACAATGAAGTATGAAATGTTATTATTTATAACCATTGTAATTTCAGGTAGTTTGCAGCTGATGAGAACCTGTGAAATAGAATGATGATGTATCATTTTATACTGCAAATCTGGTCTTTCTTTCTCTATCAAAATTTATCAAGGGAACCAAATGTATGAGAATTCATTTTGTTATACTGAACACATTATTTGTGTGCATATTTACAAATCCTTGGAAACTTCATTATAGATAAGATTTTATTTTGATAAAATCACACAGTGTGGTGTTTTACAGGAATATTTACTGATGACCACGTTTCGAGTACAAACTATTGCCACTCATAATCATATCAAGTCACTCACATAACTTATTTTCTTCATTTATATATATATATATATATATATATATATATAAGACGAGTGTTTTTATAGTCAAAATAAGTAACTTTTTAGAATGTTATAACATAAGTTGAATACATTCTGACATTATTTATTATCCTCCTCTGATTTGACTGACTCGTGGCAGTAATATCTTCCATATTTCTGGTGTTTGCATTGAGTCACTTCTACTGCATGTGTTCGGTATATATTACTCGATGAAGAAGGCAGGATTCAGTAATCAATCTCTTCCTCTCGCCACCTACCTATATCACGTTTTAGAATTTTGACTTTGTCCCTCCCACCCTATGTTGTGTGGTTGTATGTTAATGCATGCAGTGTGATTGCTGAGCTTTGCGGAGTCACTCATTCTAACCTTAGCTAAATTCTTATGTTCTGACAGGCAATCTCACTACTCCTACCTGATCTACTAGTTCGACCTATTTAGTCGACATCACAGTAATTGCAAGGTATTTTGTTTAATTGGGTCCTCCGGGTACTTTAGCCTACAGAGCTTGTCTCTAAGTGAGTTTGTAGGTTTGAATGCCACCACTCTAATTCCTGCTTTATTAAGAATCCTACCAAGTAGGGTTTCAGATGTCTCCTCCGTATACTGTATAACAGTAGATGCCCTATATTATCTCTCATTTTTTTGCTGTCATTACTAGTTTCACAATTAATTTTATTTTGTTTTTGGCCTTTCCTGATATTCCTAATGAATTTTATAGAATAGTTAGTTATTTAACACCACAGCCTCTTCTACCTGTATCATTTTATCGTCTAGGATTTTTCTTGTGTTACTTATTACCATCGCTCGGTTTGTTAGACACTTAACTAAGCCTGCCTTCACAGTTAACGGATGAGACGAATTAAAGTCTAAATATCTATTAGAATGCATTGGTTTTCTATAAACACTAGTGTGTAGTTTGCCTTCTTCTATTCGTTTGACTTTACAATCTAAAACCGTAGCTAATTCTCTTTGTTCATTGATTTTCTGATTCAAATGTAAATTGTATTCCTTTCACTAGTGAGTTTATATGCGTTAAGAAGCTAGAGAGAGATATGTTCTGTTCCTTGGAAAGTTGAGCGTATAAGTAACTAACTGAATTGATTTCATAAGATAGGGTTTCAGGTTGTCCAATGACGTGATAATAATTCTTTTGTCTCAGCTGAATGGTTTTGTTTGTCCATTCAGATTAAGACCAGTTCAGTTTAAGCCTGTTTTAGCTGCTTTCAGCTACTTCGAACAGCTTTTTCAGAGCTAAACACCAATCGAATTTTCTTCTTTAGAGCATTTTATCGTGAGTAAACTCAATAGAATGTCAGATCAAGAGTTTGTTTTTTATTTCTGTAGCGTGTGCTACTGATAATATTTATCAGTAGTATATATATATATAAATAGACGTTCGACGGCATAAAAAACAGCAAATAGCAGGGAGATAGATTCAGCGTCAGAGAAAGCGAACGACACAGCGTTGCGGAGAAATATGGGAGACGTGAAAGGAACACAAATAAACACACACACACAATATGAAGGAAGGCGAGAAGTGGCAGGCACAACACGGAAGATCTGTGCAAATGGTGCGTGCGTTGAAGATAAGGTGTACATAATTTCGATATATGAAGATACCGACCCCAGGTTTAGAGAAAGAGACCTAATTGGCCAAGCGTGTTTTAGTGTGTTAACAGCCTGATTTCTGATGAATTCTTAGCACTGATACAAAAAAGCTCGTTTAGCGTTTGCTAACTTACATCACCTGTAGTGTAAACGCGATATTCGGTTATCGATCAAAGGAGTTGTGTACTTACTTACTGAGCACCAATTCCCTGTGTCCTCACTGTTTGACTTTGAGACATAACCATTGATAGTAAAAGACTTTGAAGAGCTTGGCTGTATTTAACCACAGGTGTTTGCGGTCTATCTCACGTTTTAACAGATATGATGTGGTGAGTATTATTGAAGTTATTTAATTGAATTTAAGACTTTCTCGTCGATTAATTGAACCGAAGTACTCGCACTCAAGTTGACATGTCGGCTTCTTGTGCAGATGCTTCGATGATCCCTGGAAATGTAATTCGAGGTTAATCGGTGGACGGTAACTAGCAGTGGAATACAGGATAAAGCACATTTCGTCCTATTCGGGACTCGTCAACTACCTGGGTGTACCCGCATTTCTCAGTGAGTGATAATGTTCCCACCAAGGCTTGAATCCAGTGCTCATAGTTCCAAACACCAATACGTTATGCATTAGACCACTTGGGCCACCGGGGAAGGCAGGCACATCCATATGATGAGTCGTAAATAGGACGAAGTACGCATCCTGGAATCCACTGCTAGTCATTATACACCAATTAACCTCTATGTATTGAAGTTATTCGTAGATTATTAAGTAAAGACGAAAGGCCAATCAATGAGGTTGTGAAGGTGAATCAATTGAGATGACTAAGGCACATTTGTTACGCCTTTCAAGGCATCTCACCTTCTTCATTGAGCGACGTCAGTCGTTATTGGAGTAGAGTGGAGAAGAGTTGCTGATGGTCATATCTAAACATGTTGTCATGTGGACTACGCAAGTAAACTTCCCATTAACCCTAAATATTTTACTAAAAGGACGGTTGCAGCGAAGAAAATTTTCTTTTTATCATCAACTAGGCTGTACGTTCGTGTATTCATATATTGAATGTGTGAGAAAGTCTCAGAGTTATTTCCGAACAAAGGTTAAATTAATAAAATTATTAAGTATAATAATCAGGAAGATCGGGTAGAAAGGACATAATGAGATTATTATTATTATTATTGTTTCCTTTAATTCCTAGAGGAACATAAGGCTTCACCCAAACGTCTCCATTGCGTTGGGTTCCTTGAGAACGTTTTCACCTGGCTCCGCATCTGACCGCATGCTTTCATCTCCTCTTCACATCACCTCCTCCTCCATTTCACCCTCAAACTGACGACCAACTCGCCGTTTCCCTTTCGGGTTCCACTCGAGCTATGGACTGGCGTGTGATGTCACTCACTTGATTGCAGTTTGTTTTCTCAGAGTATGGTCAGCCAATCCACCTCCATTTCTTCTTGCTTATTTCTTGCACAGTCAGTTCCCAGTCGGTTCTTTCATTGCCAGAGATCCTTATTGCTGATATCTTCTGGCCGGCCATCTGATCTTGAGTAGTATTGAGCGAAGACAACTGTTGATGAAGGTCTTTAATTGTTCGAAGGGCTCTTCGTGACGCGACACGGCATCAAGTCTCTGATCCGTGCATCATAGCACTGACTTCACATTGGAGTTGAAAATGCGGATCTTATTTTTCATGCTGATTGCTGCTGATCTCCACATAGACTTGAGAGAGATGAAAGCTTGCCTTGCTTTCCCGATCCTCGCTGCTTTGATATCTTCCTCAGTTATAATTATTGGAAAACTCGTCAGTTTGTATAATTGCAGATTAAGGACATGGTATTAACAAAACAGGTAGGAAGTTCGAACATACAAAATTAGAAAAAACAGCAACCCAAATCTAGTAATGCAGATAGGAATCAAAAACGGAAAAATAACACAGATGAACAGGAAGGTTGGACAAGAAAGATAGTTGGATAATCATTATTGGTGGGATTGACTTATCATGATAGCCATGGTAGGGACAATGGTTAGACGTATTGCTTTTGAACATATGGCGTGGGCTTGAGTTTTTGGATTTCTAGTGCATCAACTATTCCTAGATGCCTTGATTTCACTCCCTTTGATAAGCTTGATCGGATCTTGCATATGACGCTGAAGAACTTTTCAAATGGAGTTGAACATTTGAATTCACCAAATGTTCTGTTATCGAACTGTATACCAATTTGTGTCCTTCCTTTGCTAACTAGGCTGGATAGTGTTCCCAAGAGCGTTTTACAGGCGGACGCATGGTACATCCAGTGTACTCGGCTCCACACGATCATGTTGAAGTGGCCCAATGCGAGAGCTTGTCTTTCATGCGCTGGTTGAATAGTTTCTTACAAAAGAATGTTACTCCTAGGCTGGCAGCTAAGTATCTTTCACTGAGAGACTTCAAAAGCTGTCTACCGAGAATTTCTGCTTCGGTATCACTTTTTAAATTCAGGATTCAATATCAGCATCTTTTGGCGGGCAA
Organism: Trichobilharzia regenti; assembly: GCA_944472135.2. Lineage (NCBI taxonomy): Eukaryota > Metazoa > Platyhelminthes > Trematoda > Strigeidida > Schistosomatidae > Trichobilharzia > Trichobilharzia regenti. Next base: position 6,828,301 of record OX235264.1, on the reverse strand, counting down.
CTTGGAACTTTTCAGGCGTTTTCTTTGGTTTTAGATTCTTGTCTGTGAATCCGGGTAGGAATCCATTTTCTGTCAAGTCCCCTTGGAGATTTCGTAGTTCTTTATCGATTGACTCTTCAGTGCAAATCTTCCGGATCCTTGAGGGAAGAGAGTATATGTGGTTTCCCTCTTCTGTTTAGAGGCACCCAACTTTGAAAGTTTGTCAACTGTCCGTCCAATATGGGCCTTTTGTAGATGGATCTTCTTAGTGAGTTATCAACATTCCTTCGCAGTCGAACACCGAGGAAATGTTAAACTGAATCAGATTCAACTTCCACAGTGAAGTCGATGTTTGCATGGACGCTATTGAAGATTTGAAGTAAGAAAATTATTTATTGGGAAGTTTTAAGCCTACACCGAAAAATTGATGCCTTTTGAAAACTGATGAATTTTAATGGGTTATTTTTCACAGGAATTTCAAGTTTGATTAGTTGCTCATTGTGGCGGGTGTACTGCTCATCAGTCCGCCGGCTGTGAGACTTGGCCATTGAGAGTGGAAGAAATGAAAAGATCAGCTAGCTGTCTTCGATCATAGGTGCCTGTGTTCTATCTCCCGTGTGAAGTGGTATAATACAGTGAGCAATATTGAGGTTAGGCATCGGTCGAGTGCTAGGTAAGGAGGGGAAATCAATCGATGAGGCTGTGAAATTACATCGACTGAGATGGTTAGGACATGTGTTACGTATGCCTAGTCATCGCCTTCCTCGATGAGCAATGTTAGCGGATATACGGTCAGGCTGGAAAAGGGCTAGTAAGTGATGGTCAAACCAAAACATGACACAAGTCAATGAAATCCACAATAGTTAGTCTAAGCCAGCCGCGTAGGAATGCGTAGACTTCCTGGTTGTGGTTCTCGGGACGGTAAAAACCAATGAATGGTGGAAACAATTGGTGATATGGCTCAAAGTGATCGTTCTCAATGGCTAACACAGATGTATCCACTCCTTGTGACTTATGGTTTCCAACGGAACTCTATTGTACTTCTTTATTACTATTCCTTTGTCTCATACCTCTGTTTACTGTCCCTATTATGCATTTCTTCTAATTTCTTCTCTTTTGTTTTGTGTGCTACAAGCAGTGTAGTGTGGCGACTTAAACTGCTGCACTTTGGTGCAAAGTTTTAAGTCGGAAACAGACAGACACAGAGCTGACCTCAAATAGAGAACCACTGCAAAGCAAGGAGTGCTGGACATCTGTTTCATCCTAACTAACGAAGCTTTAACAGTACGTACTCAAGACCTCATAGTCAGGGAATGAACCCAGGAGTTTCGGGTTACGAGGTGATCCCACTGACCGATCGTTCATCCAGTAAGACTAGCCCATGACTTCTAAATTCTACCACTTCACTAATATACACCATATCAATGGAGGAATGTTTTGGGCCCAGAAGATCTTGTATTCGACTCCTGGTGGTGTGGGGTCATGGGAACTTACTGGACAATTCCAAACTGGAACAAAATACCTGTTCAGTACTCCTTGATGTTTTCAATTGTTCACAAACCGAAGTCAATTTTCAATTATTCTCAAAAACTATTGAATATCACTTATCTTCCTTTCCGGTGGCAGCTAGAATGCTCAAATAAAGGATAGTATAACTCTTTTAAGTTTATTCTTTAAGCGTAAATCATGTTATATCTAAATTATTGGAGTAATTCCTCTGTATTATATTTTTTTATTGGTTTAAAGGTATGATATTCGGTTTAACAACTGAACCTATAAAAAAGGAGGTGAACATCAATCAACCTGATCGAATGCAGCTACAATTCAAGACAAGGCTGACTAAATTAAAGTTTGTGATTAAATCTTTATTAATTTAGCGAAAATGCATTCATTCAAACATCTATAAAATAAAACAAAATAATTGAGCAAAGAATATCCCCCTTTTCGATAATTTCCTCCTCTTCTGGCTCTACAATGACATATTTATGTTTATTTACATAGAATATTCTAGAATAGTAGTCAATAACAATATCGGCGTGTTTTTTAAATAATATCGACTTCTTAAGTAAGATCAATGGAATTACCACAGTCCACTAAAGATGCTTAAACTATAATAATTATGAAAAAGATATAACAGCAAATAGAATATCAAATAAAATTAAGGAAATCTCCACAGTAAATTGAGGATCAATCGAACGTAGATGGCCAACAGGGTAAGGATAATGTCTGAACTAGCTTCTTTTGGACACATAAATTAAGCTTCTTGATGTCGATTCCAACGACCAGCCTCAACAATATGTAGTAGTAGACGAACTCTTAAGGTGAAGTTAAGATATGTTGATATGCAGTAAATGACTTTGAAAGCCACCTCGTTGATATCAATCTTGTGTTCTGTATTCACAAGATGGGATAGAACCAAGCTCCTTTGGAGCCGGTTACATTGGCTGCACAATTAGGCGTGTTTCTTGCCGGATTTCCGAACATCCCCCTGCGGGGTTAAGTAGAGGACAAACAAAATCTATTCGTAGCACTATTCTATATCATCTTGTGGTTATAGAACACAAGATTGATGTCAACGAGGCAGGCGGCTTTCAAAATCATTTATTACATACCAACAAATCTTAACCTCGCCTTAAAAGTTCGTCTATAACATATTGTTGGGGTCGTTGGGATTCACATTAAGAAGCTAGTTCAGACATTGTCCTTATCCCACTTGCCATCTTAGTTCGAATGATCCTCATTTTTTTGTAGAAATTTCCCAAATTTTAGTTGATATTCTATTTTCTATTATATTTGTATTATTATTATTATTAATACACCTTTAATGAACTGTAATTCCATCGTGATCTTACTTAACAAATCGATATTATTTAAAAAACACAAATATTGTTATTGGCTACTATTCTAATAATAATAATTTGCTTTATTCCAAAACAGTATATGCGAATACAAAATGTAATTCTCAGCATTTTACTACAGTATTGGGCATCCAGTTTGCACATTATCAATAAGTAAAATTCTACTTAGATTATGTGTAATCTCAGTTAGTTTTTGATAACAACATTTTAGCATGTAGGTAGCAAAGCCGAAATTGAACAGAATGTTTGAAGGTGTTAGAAAAGAAGTAGATGCTACCATATTTACTAGTGTAAGCGGTAACAAAAAGGTAGAGATATACAGAGTGTGAAAGAACGAAGAAGAATATTTTAAATAGAGTTTGTAAGGAAGAAAGAAACAAAGCAGAACATAACAGAGAAAAGTGAGAGAGAAAAGGAAAAGAAAGGAAGAAAACGTTGTACCTATAAATTATTTGAATTGGAAAGACGAGATCCAGTTGTTCTACTGACTATTTAATAAGTTATAAGTTTCACGTCTAATGATTTCTATATCGCACAGAACACGAGCTAGGTATGGTATGGATGAGTTTTTGTACTTACTAGTGCGGGCATATAGTTTCCTATATGGGCTTCTGGTTTTGTCTGATGAGATACAAGGGGAGAGTTGTGAATGAAGAGGGTGATGTGAGTTAGATAGAATGGATTTAGCCCATTTTTTACATGAATCCAAGTGCCTGTTGACCATAATATTAACAAGCTGGTTAAGTGGCACGTAGGTTACCCTGGTGAAAACCTGTAACATCGTGAGTAATAAGGTATAATCTTTCTTCAGTAGCCCTGGAAAAACTAATGGGGAACAATAGGGAATAATAGAATATTCTATGTATATAAACACATAAATAACTGTAGGGTCAGAGAAAGTGGAAATTATCGAAAAGGATATTATTTGCTCACTTATTTTAAAAAAAATAAATCTTTAATACATATATTTTATTTAATATTTTATGCATAATTTTATATCGAAAACGAGTTTATAAATGAATTTGTTTTTTTGTTTTATAATCTGAAAACGTCTGCCGGTGAATATTTTCCTTTACGCTGTAGTATTGAATAGTTTGACAGTGCTGACTGCGAAGTGATTTGGAGACTACTCAAATACTATAGGGTGCAGTGCCTCAAAGGCATATCAACCTCATTCAACAGCTGGCTATATAACCGTACCATATGTCAAATGATCCACAATTGAAATCAAACCGATACTTTTGAAGTGATGAGAGGAATAAGGCAAGACTGCCCCGTTTTACCAATAATATTTCTGATTGTAGTGAACTGAATCATGTGTAGAGCGGAAGGAGACAGGAATAAGTTGGGCCTACAAGAAGATTTTCGATGATTCAAACTTCGTGGATGATATATCTTGTGTTGCATAAATTCGAAGATCTACGGGTGAAAAGAAGCTATTTGGTAGAAGAGGTTGACAGTGAAGTAGGACTTCAAGTGAACATGGAGAAGTCATGGATGGTGAAGATATCTAACCAACCATGAGCACTAATCACTGTCGGTAGTAGGCTGAAAAAGCATGCAGCGAAAACTGGACTGTAGGTGAACATAGAGAAGTCGGAGTTGGTGATTATAACCAACGAACAGCAACAACAACCATTAGCAATCACTGTCAATGGGAGAGATATAACAGAGGCCACTTCCTGCCTTCACTTATCTAGGAAGCATCGTTTTAACCAGAAGTGGCTGAACGGATGAAGATATCAAAGACAGACAGCCAAACAACCAGAATCGGAAGGGTAGGATGGGCCTTGATGAGCCTGAAACCGGTTTGGAAATCAGCTGCACTGCACTCTGCCTCAGCATAAAGAAAAAGATTTGGACTTTCAACACAAATGTGAATTAGGTCCTTCTATATGGGTTAGAAACTTGGTGAACGTGTCACGAGAAGCCTTTCAAACAGGTTGCGGACTTTCATCAGCGGCTGCCACATTGGCTGGTTGGCTCTATACTGAAGATCAAATGGCCAACCAATCGGCCAGAAAGAATTAGCCACAAGAAATTCTGATTGGGAACAAACCAGCAGGCGACAGCCGATTGCGCAACAGAGATATGTAGGAGTAAATGGAGGTGGATTGATCGGACACACGTTGAAGAGGCCGTCGAAAGACATCGCACGCAATGCAGGCCGTCCGTCATTCGAGTGGAATCCAAATTGGAAGTGACGAGTGAGTTGTAGTTGAGAGGGTGAAATTGAGGAAATCGTGTGTTGGGAGGAGGAGACGAGAGATTATTGGCAATCGTAGGGTAAGCTGAAGAGGACGCCAGAAAATCGAAAGAAATGGAGATGTGCTGTTGGATACTTATGTTCCACTCGGAACACCAGGGAATAATAATAATAATGTTATAATAGTGGGTAGGAATTTGAAAGAGATTGCTTCTTTCACTTATATAAGCAGCATCATTTCAACTTCCCGTGGAACGTTAGGATAAGAAAGGCAAGATAGACCTTCATTTAATCTCAAAGTCCTCAAATCCTCTTCACTCAGCATCAAAGACAATAATCGGATTTTCATGACGAATATCAAATCAGTTATTGCTCCTATATGGTTCAGAGACTTGTCGTGTCACGACAGGCAATTCGAGCAGACTTGAAACTTTTATCAACAGCTGCTATCCATTGATTTCTTGTCAAAGATTCGATGGCAGGCAAGATAGGATTAGCGACAAGGAACCCTGGCAGGCAACGAGACAACCAAGAACCTATTACCGAAGAAAAATATTCTGAAGGAAATGGACTTGGATTATAAACGCACTGAAGAGACCTCCGAGTGAGATCATGTGCTAGGCCTTTCAGTACAACCCACATGAGGAAGGACAGTTTGGTTGTGCAACTGAGACCCTAAGTTCCTTCCACTGGGAACTGAAGGGAATGATGCTTATCATATTTAGATAACTAATGTGAGTTTTATACAGTCAACTATCAAAGGCTATCCAGTTAGACTGGGGTGAAATCTTCTTTCTCAGCAGAAAATCCCTTAACCCAGTTGGCGCAGGTTTTAGTCTGCATAATTCAGCTATTTTAGTATCAGTAAAAACTAGGGTGTATATAAATAAGCTCAATCAGTTTTAATCCACTAATCCCGAGTCTTAAGTACATCGATTGAGATGGTTAAGAAGTGTATTGCTGTGCATATCTACCTACCGCTTTCCTCGACAGCTAATGTTAGCCACAGACATAAGATTAGGTCGGAAAAGAATTCGAAGTGATCAAACCAAAACTTGGGGTCAGTTCATGAAAACTTAGACATTTAGTTTGACTCAGCCACATAGACAGGTGTGTAGGCTTCGTGGTTTGAGGTCATTGGAATGGCAAGAATCAATGAAGACTGGAGACAGTTGGTAATATGGCTGGCTGAAAATAGTTCTCAATGACTGCTGGTCAAGAAGCATTCACTCTTTGTGATTTATAATATGCAATAAAACTGGGTGTTTCTTCCATATCTAGTGTCGATCGAGAGATGATTTGGAAACTACTTCGCTACTATTAAGGGGTGCGACCGACAATTATACATGCCATCCAACAGTTATACGACAATGCTGCATGCCAAGTAATCCACAGCGGGAAACTTACGGAAGCCTTCGAAGTGAGGACGGGAGTGAGACAAGGCTGTCTACTATCGCCAATGATTTTCCTGATTGCAGTATATTGGATAATGCGACAAACAGCGGCGGGCAGCGAGGAAACAGGTATGAAATGGACCCACACAAAGAACTTGGAGGATCCGGACTTCGCCCACGATGATATAAGTCTGATTTCCCACAAACTGGAAGATATGCAAGTGGAATGGAACAAGTTGGCAGAACAGGTATCAAAGATAGGGAGGACTTCTGGTGAACATAGATAAAACAGAAGTGATGAAGACTCCTAGACAACAGCAACAGACGACAATCAGCATAAATGGGAGGAACCCGAAAGAAACAACCCCCTTTACCTACCTGGGAAGCATCGTTTCAACTACAGGTGGATAGAAATGATGGGGATATCAAAGCAACAATCGGAAAAGCAAGAGAAGCTTTCATTTCTCTCAAGTCTGTGTGGAGGTCAACAGCACTCAGCATGAAAATGAAAATCAGGTCCTGATTTTCAACTCCAATATGAAGTCAGTGCTACCCACTATACGGATAAGAGACACAGCGCGTCATAGAGAGCACCTCAAACAAACTTCAGACCTTCATCAACAGTTGTCTTTGCTCAGTACTCAAGATCAGATAGCCGGCCAGAAAACATCAGCAACAGGGAGGGATCTCTGGGGGAAAATCAACCAGGAACCGATTAGGCAACAAATAGGCAGGAAGAAATGGAGATAGATTGGCCATACTCTGAGGAAAACATCAAGTGACATCACTAGACAGATCGTTGCTCGTATGGAACCCGAAAAGGAAGCGGGGAGTTTGTCATCAGTGCAAGGGTGACTTGGAGGAGGTGATGTGAAGAGGAGATGAAAGCGTGTGGACAGACTTGGAGCGGGGGGAAAAAGTTGGCAGAAAACCGAATGCAATGGAGACGCGCGGCTGAAGCCCTATGTTCCTCTAGGGATTAAAGGATAAAATAATAATAATAGTTCCTATTCTTTTCCTATCACTGACACTTCTGTTTATTACCCCTCTTTTGAAGCTGTCTTTATTCTCTTCGCTTACTTTGTGTGTTGAATTGAGTGTGGTGACTGAAACCGCAGCACATCTGTACAAAGTTCTATGTTGAAATCAGTCAGTCAGCACTGATCCATTCATGTTTCTTGTTCGATCACGGATTGTTGTCAGTTAGGAAGTACAGGACAACTATTTCATCTCATTTTAAGACTCTCCAGCAGTTTGCATCTACCGGGGTTCAAACTCAGGACCTTTGGGTCGCAGAGCAAGCTTTCATACCATTCAACCAGTAGAACCCGACCCATTGGCGCATGAATTTCAAGTAGTCAGCTCATGGTAGGCGAAGATTGAAGTCTATTGTATTGTTTTTGTACACACAGTTTAGGCTGTATGTGATTAATCCAAAGTGCTTCCATCACCTTCAATAACCTTGAATTAGAGTTATGTGAAATAATTGTGAAACAGTCATTAATAATATTGATTTTGTGACCTGACAATAATAAGTGTTTTGCAATGGATGATGCTGGATTTCTATTCAGATTAATCGCATTGGGAATTTCTATATGATTTAGTAGCCATTTTGAAACATGTTCTTTTCGACGACATTGGAACATTCTGTTTGTTGGTTCCACCTATATGGGTGTCACCGCAGCTGCAGGTGAACTTGTAGATACAGTTTAAAGTAGAGTCCACAGTATTTCGTCCTTTAATTGTAGGTAGGTACAGGGATCGAAAGTGTTCGGCAAGTGAGAAAAAGAGATGATGCGGTGTAGAATGTGCGTTTGATGGCTGACCGAAGTCTTTGAGCTAGATGTGAACTGCATAATCTGGTCACCCTTGAATGGTAGGTTAATAAAGATAGCTGTCTTTGGTACAGAAGCTGTCTTTTCAAGATGTCATATATCCTTAATGTGACAAGTGATAAAGTTTTCCGGATAACCATTAGCTAATAAAACTGAATGTATACGTCGAAACTCATCCATCAATGTGTCACTCGTGCATACTTTACGGGCCTTTGGGAACAAACATTTCACTAGGGAACGCTTATAATGGATAGGAACAAAACTAGTAAAATGAAGATATTGTCCACTCCATGTCTGTTTACGAAAAATAGGTCGCTGAATCGTCCCATCACCTCTCCTAGTCATTGAAATATCCAAGAAATCGAGTTTGTTATTCGATTCTAATTCGGAAATCACTCGAATAATTTGGATGAATATGATTAAATTTGTCTTCTTAATGTCTGATTCAAATTTATCAAAGGGGGACTAATTGTTTTAATCTTTCAAAATTATTCATGTTCAATTTTCAATTGAGGTTTTTTTTCTTTTCTTCTTTTATTTTCTATCATCAGTGATGAAATTCGCGACTTAGAAAATCAACTACAAGAATTGAAATGTACTCAAGAACAAGCTGAAAAAGATAAACTCATTCTGATACCATTAGAATTAGATTATAAATTTTATTTCAATACACAGTTAGCTGCATATTGTTTAAATTTAGAAACACAATTATCAATTGATCATTTAATGATACAAAGTGATTGTTTTATTGATTTATTGGATGTTGAAGATAGTACAGCTGTTTGTAGTTCAAGTATATGCAAAAAATCTGTAAGTTAAAGTTTTGGTTTTTATTTATTTTTTTTAACACTTCTTTAGGTCATAAAGAATTTTTAGATGCCTATTTGTAACGACAGAAGACAAGGGCCAGGCAACAGATCCTGTATTTAGAAAATCAACAGATATTTATAAATCTTTTTGTATATCAGTATTCGTTATTGCTAGCAGACAAGCAGCGTTTTCTGATTGGTTGTCTGCCTTCTCAAGGTTATTCTGTCATTTGTTTGTGGCCGTTTCTTAGACAGTCCATTGATTTATCTGCGAATCGTATCCACCCACGCTAAGTCTGCAGTGATTGGTTGTTGAGTTCCTCAAGGTTAAGCCTTGTTCTTGTTTATTTTATTTATTTTTATATTATATTTATATATATTTTATTTATTCGTTATTGTTAGCAGAGAGGTGACTTCTTCTGATTGGTTGTTTACATGCTGAAGGTTTTTGCCATTTCTTGGTTAGTCCAGTCAGTCGTTTCCGCCCACGCTAAGTCTGCAGTGATTGGTTGTTGAGTTCCCCAAGGTTAAGCTTTGTTATTGTTTTTGCTCATGATCCTGATTTGGGACGTAAACATTGACGTAAATTGTTGTCTATAATTTTGGCTTGCAGACAGCTGTCACCACATATTTACAATAGAAGAATCATCTTGACTATGTGGTGAACGCATCCTGAGATTTTGGAGCTACTCACTCACACAAATAGAGTTTGTGCTATGTTCAACTTTGAAAGGGGGTCGGATATTTTTAGTTATTCCAATATTCGGTGGTGCAATTTAGAACATAGGAGCTTAAACTGATGTAGTGGATATGTCGATATTGCGCTCCGGTGGCGGTATGAGATTGAGTCATATATTCTGCTTTACAAGTACGAGAAGTGAAGTGGTATAATAGGGTAGGCAATCTTAAGGTTAGACATTGGTCGAGTGGTGGGTAAGGAGGGGAAATCAATCGATGAGGCTGTGAAGTTACATCGATTGAGTGAGATGGTTAGGACATGTGTTACGTACGCTCAGGAATCGCCTTCCTTGACGGACAATGTTAGCTGACATAGGGTCAGGTTGGAAAAGAGTTGGCTCGTGGTGGTCAAACCAAAACATGGCTTCATCAGTCAATGAAATCTACAACAGTTAGTTTAAGTCACATAGGAAGGTGTAGACCTCCTGACTGTTTGGGATCCTTGGGACGGTAAATACCAATGGCTGGAGACATTTGGTGATATGGCTTAAAATCGATCTCAATGGCTAGCGCATATGCATCCACTCTTTGGGACTTATAATAGCCAATAAGTGACCAACTCGTCACTTCCCATTCGGGTTCTACTCAACCGATGGCCTGGTGTGTGATGTCACTCACTTGATGATTTGTTTTCTCAGAGTACTGCCAATCCACCTCCATATCTTCCTGCTTATTTCATGCACAACCGCTTCCTGCTAGATTGGTTCGTTCGCTCCCGGAGATCCCTGTTGCTGATCTTTTCTGGCCGGCTATCTGGTCTTCAGTATTTGGCGAAAGCAGCTGTTAATGAAGGTCTGTAGCTTGTTTGGAGTGCCTTTCGTGACGCGGCGCGGCGCCAAGTCTCTGATCCGCATAAAGTAGCATTGACTTCACATTGAAGTTGAAAATCCGGATCTTATTTTCATTTTCATGCTGAGTGTTGTTGACCTCCACACAGACTTGGTGAGAGTAATGAAAGATTGCTTTGCTTTGATATCCTCTTCAGTTCCGTCCCCCTTTAGTCGAAACGGTGCTTCCCAGGTAGATAGGTAAGTAAAAGAGGTTGCTTCTTACAGATTTCTCCCATTTATTCTGATTGTTGTGTGTTGTTGTTGCTGTTCACGTAAGCCAGGAATCTTCATCACCAAATCTGTTTTCTCTATGTTCACCTGAAGTCCTTGCTATCCTTGATGCTTCTTCTATCGCCAACTTGTTACCTTTCACTTGCATATCTTCCAGTTTGTAGGAAATCATACATATATCATCGGTGAAGTCCAGATCCTCTAACTTTGTGTGGGTCTATTTTATGCCTGTCTCCTTGTTGCCCGGCCCGTTGTCTGTTACATTATCCAGTCTACCGGAGTCAGGAAAATCATAGGAGATAGTAGGCTGCCAGCCAGCCAGCCAGCCTTGTCTTACTCCCGTCTTCACTTCTTCAAAGGGTTCCGTGAGTTTCTCGTCGTGGATTACACTGAAATTATCTATACACAAATTAATTTTCAACAAAAGTGAATAGTTTCATGATTCCGCCTTTTTATCCTTTTTGCTTGTTTTTTTTGTGGTTTTCTTTTGAGGATGGAATTACAACATTGACCACTTACAGATGTCAAATAAATACAACACACTTTGAACTTCAATTTCGTACTGTTGAAGGTCATTATGGTCAAGTATTAGTATATATTGTGCCAAAAATGAATACATCAACTGTGACAGCGTGTAAATCTATTAAATTGTCCATTCATCCATTATCATTACATCGATTATGTCATCATGTCAATGATAGTAATGGTGATGAGAGTTACTCAGACAGGTAAGATATAAACGTTTTACTACTACTACTACAACCTGCGTTATTACTCATAGGTGTATTAACTCAGGACGTCATTCAGGCTATCTAGCACACTTTTCGATATTAAAAATAATAAATTGATATAAAAGTGTTGATTTTCAGGGATTTGATTGCTTTCAGGATTTCATCATGACACTGACATCGGTTAGAGAACCATTGGACAACCTGCTTTTCCGTCCTTTTTTAGGACTCTCCATTGGTACACTCCCACCACCAGAGTTCGTAACCAGGACCTTCTGGTTACAAGGCGAGCTCGTAGACTATTACGTCGCTGCAACGTGATCTGCTAATTAATGATATTGTAACAACAGAAGACAAGGGCTAGGCAACAGATCCTTTATTAAAGAAATCAACACGTATTTATATATTTTCTTGTTTATTATTATAGCATATTCAAGCAAACAAACACAGTCTTCTGATTGGTTGTTTCTCAAAGAAAGTCAACCTTGCATCTCTTTGTGACTGTTTCTTGAATGTCAGGTCATCTATATGTTAACTGTATCTGCCTAAGCCAAGTCTGCTGTGATTGGTTGTTGAATCAGTCTTGTTCAGATTTTATCACTTCCAATATTTACGACACAAACATTGACGTAAATAATTGTCTACCAATTGGCTAGCAGCCTGCTCTCACCACAATATGACACGATCGCTAGGGAATTTCATCGATGGCGATCATTTTTCCTCCCATCCGTCATGGGTTCAAACCTCAGTGGGTACGTGGTTATGCGTCGGTGGCACAGTGGTTAGGATTCTTGCCGACCATGCACATGGTCCAGGTTCGAGCCCACGCCGGCGCACACCTGATATCTATGGTCGGCCTGCAAAATTTGGGCTACCGATATCCATGCTGAAAATTCCATACTTGTACCAAAAATACAGTGTGGAATCAAGCTGTAAATCAAAAAAAAAAATCAAAAATCAAACTAAGACGAAACATCTATCTATCAAGTACTCCTAGATCCTCCAATGATCCTCTAACCGATCTCCGGTTCATGTTGAAATCCTGAAATAAATTGATGTTCATATTGGAGAATTTACAGATATTGGATCAATCACATTTGTTAGCTGATGGCTGAAAGATGGATTTTCTGAGGCCAAAGTGAAAATTTGTCACCGGTAATATCCACTATGTGTCAAGATGAAGTGGAAGAATGTTCACTGAAGGCGTTGGTTGATTGAGAGTAGCGCTGTATTACGAACTGACAAATGTTAGAACTCAGGGACCATTGAATTCCACCCTAAATTGGCTGAATAGTCAGCGAGATTGGTCTCGGGTTCGATTCCTGATTGCGATGGCAGGCGCACACTGATGAAGAGACACAAAACTGGGACGAAACAGCCATCCTGTGCTCCCTGTTGGTCTGTGTTAGAAATCTGTCAAACGTCGAAAGAAAAACAGATAGAGTCTAGACATTTGTAGGAATTTCACGTCAATTTGAACCTTTAGATACTGATTTATAATATTACATATTGAAAACAGAGGTTGGATTGTGGAAATCTCTGGACCTGAATTTTTTCGTGGCGCTTTCTTCCGAAAGACAGAAACAAGCATTTTCTGACAAAAAGTCGGTCATACATCACGTGATGATGAATTCAGAGGAGCGATGAAGGTGAAGGTCAACCCCGCAAGGAAGTGAAGTTTCAGGCATCTTGAAGAGTAACTGACTACTGTCAACACTTGATATCTCAGAAGCCTTTCGAATTTTGATATTTCCACCGTGCTGCCTATCTGAATAAAGCGCAACCCTGGATCAAGGTGTCGTGCTTATCAGCTCTCATCGTCTAGGTGTAGTTGTGACCTTGGGGAACTAAAGTTCTATTAGAGAATCAGAGGTGGAACTAGACAACAGACATATTGACCCCTATTTGATGACGATTAGTCCTTCCTTGTAGATTTTTCATTCACTCCTTGTGATGACTGAAACTAACTTGTCATGGTTTGAACTCAGGTGACCGATCTTTGCTTCCTACAGGATAGTTGGCTAAATAAAATCCTATTGTGGTGAGGGCTGTCTGCAAGACAAAATTGTAGACAACAATTTACGTCAATGTTTACGTCCCAAATCAGGGTAATGAGAAAAAAACAAAAACAAAGCTTAACCTTGAGGAACTCAACAACCAATCACAGAAGACTTAGCGTGGGTGGATACGATTCGCAGATAAATCAATGGACTGTCTAAGAAACGGCCACAAACAAATGACAGAATAACCTTGAGAAGGCAGACAACCAATCAGAAGACGTTGCTTGTCTGCTAACAATAACGAATACTGATATACAAAAAGATTTATAAATATCTATTGATTTTTGTCAATGAACGATCTGTTGCGTGGTACCACCTTATACTACACCAACCTTTGATCTTGCTTCATTCGAACTCATAAAGGGTATTAAGTGCATGAACTTTCTTGAAAATAACGCCTCTTCACATATGACATAAATATTAATTATTAGGTGGAAAGACAATTGGACTAATTTTTCAATAAGAAAAAATTGTGACATGATGTAAACCAAATCGAAAAGTGGGAACAGTCATATGAGAAATAGAAATTTTTGTAGATAATTAGTTAAGGATACTTGTTACGAAAGATCAGACAATAAAAGTAATCAAATCCTTTTATAAACTCGCTTGAAAATTAATCTGATGCTCACAAGTGACTAGCTACAAGACGAGGTCGTCACCTAGAGTTCTCGTGAGAAGCTACAACGAGTAGGGTTCACTGGGTGAGGAGTAAGGACAGGTAACCGCTGATGACATTAGCTCGTAGTCGTTTTAATGAATCACAAATTGATAGATGTTGGAATTCATGAACTGGTCACTGGATAAGGTTCCAGTGACTCAGTGGCTTATTATCTCACCGCGTAACTGGAAGATTCTGGGGTCGAAGGGCCGCAGGTGTATAGTGCTGAATGGTCCCAGGCCAGGAAGAAACGGCCGTTTTAAGCACTTCCTGTTGGTTTTCAGATGGCTTTCTAACTGATATTAATCGGTGACCAAACAACTCAAATCCTTAAAGACCTGACCTTTAAAAATTAGAACAAAATCCTAACTGTTAAGTACAATTAAAGAATAAAAAAATTGTGATTATTAGTTCTGTAGTACAAAATTAAGTATTGTATAGTAAAATTACTCATCCAGACTTCAACTGTGAAAAGTACCTTAGAATGAAATAGAATATGCCCGACAAGGGGAGGGGATGGAATCAAAACTCTATCACAAGAATCACACATCAACAGTTACCCCCCAGACAATCCAAGTTCTTAATCACGTTGACTTTACCCAAACAAAATCGCAGTCGTAAAACAACTTATTATCAAGGTATCAAAAAATTTCAAAGAGAAGCATTAAAATTAGAGATTAAACAGAAGCAATGACGTATAAGGAGGATTAAGAAAGCATGTAATATTGCAAACGTTACGGAGAAAAGAGAAAAACAATTCCAAAGTTAGTTGAAACATTCCAGTGAGTATCAATACTGTAACTAGACCGTTCAAGAGGAGTTTTCCAAACATTTATTCTGTTACAGCGATTATTTTTTGTTAACCAGTGGAACATCGAACTTTAACAACACATCTTCACTTTTTTCTGTTTTCCGCTTTTATCTTAAGCTGGACCTACGATTGCCCTCCTCTTCGCCAAACTATCTCGTCTATGGCACTCTCTCACCGACGACCCACTCATCGCTTCCAATTGGGATTCCACTCGAGTGGTGGGTGGCCTGCATTGCGCACGATGTCAGTCGACAGTCAGTGCTTAATTCTACACTCCTCTATCATCTCAGGTTAACGTGGGTGGTATTTTGGAATATCAGATGGCTGGAGGCAGTTGGAAGGAAGCCCTGCCTGCCAGAACCTAGGCTTCGTGCTTGTTGGCAAACACCAATCAGCAGGACGTATCTGCAATCGTTATGGAACTCATATCTCCTGTGTCATGCAGTTCTTCAGTCAGAGGCGTTGGCAATTCTGAGGTATTCACACTTGTGATTCATCTCCTGTAGGGGACTGTATTAGGTACTTTGGTTGGACACTAGGCAGTAATCGATGTCATGAGTTTAATCCTTCTCTCACTATTATGGCGATATAACTAGAGGACTCTTATGGACCTGTTACCAAATGATATTGTAAGGACAGAAGACAGTGGGACCAGGCAACAGATTGTTTATTAAGAAAATCGAGAGATATTCACAGATTTTTATGTACATTATTATTAGCATTATTGTTAGCAGAAAAGCTACGTCTTCTCATTCCTTGTTTTCCTGCTGAAGGTTATTCTGTCATCTCTTTGTTGCTATTTCTCAAAAAAATCAAGCCATATATCTGCGAATCATATTTCCATACGTTAACTCCGCTGTGATTGGCTGGTGATTTTCTCAAGGTTAGGCTTTGTCACTGTTCTTATTATAACTCTGATTCGGGACATAATCAGTGACGTAAATTGTTATCTACAATTTCGGCTTGCAGTCGACTCTCAACACAATATGATGTCGTCGACAGATGATGTGCCCGAGTGGATATAATAATAGTGACACAATGGACAACTCGACTGTGATATGCTAAATACTCCTATTCATTCGTGGAACCTTCTGCTTCACTGAGCCATGTAAGTCTCAAAAGACAAAGGCTGGTCTGTGACTGTTAAGACTCAACTTTATTGGGAAAAAAGCTCGTCATATGGGCCAAGTTAAACTTTAAGTACCACTAACTACCAATCAGCGAGTGACCTTGAACGCACCAATCAAATGAATAAGGCTATTTTGGATATAAGATACATATATTTGCGAGAAGTTAGGAATACACTGGAGGACCGATAAGAAGACTCCAGAAGATCTGGATTTCTCAGATGGTATATGTCTAATGTCACACAAACTCGAAGAGATGCAGGTGAAAACCAACAAACTGGCTAAAAAGACAGCGAAGACAGGACTGACTCCAGCTGAGCATATAGAAGTCGGAGTTGATGAAGATAACCAACCGACAGCAACAACAACCAGCACCAATCAACATCAACGGGAGAGATTTGACAGAGGTTACTTCCTGGCTTCACTTATCTGACTAAGGAGCACGGTTTCAACCACAGGCACCCAGAACGGATAGGGACGTCAAAGCCAGCCAGCCAGCCACCCAGTGGGAGTTGGAAAGGCAAGATACGCCTTCATCAACCTGAAATCGATTTGCGAATCTTCTGCTTCACTCACTCAACCAAAATAATGAACAAGATTTTGAATCTATTCAAAACAAGTGTGAAGTCAGTCAGTCCATCAGTTCTTCTATACGGGTCAGAAAATTGCACTGCTCTCGTGCCTCGAAAGCCTCAGGATGGTCGGTGGTGGGTGTCTTGCGCTGCGGGTTAGCCACCCCTCCGTACACCTCTTGAAATGCTCCCATATGACCGGGCGTCTTACATAGCCTCTCCTGAGGAAGCCCTACTCACTGCCTTCACGTGGCGGAGGTGTTTATTTCACCGAAGTGAGAGGGCAAAAGCGGATGCCCGGCGCTCTTCACCGGGTTGACTGTCCATTGGATGACAGTCTAGGGGAGATGGCTAAACCCTGATTCCAAACCTCCAACGACTGGCGTATGAAGCTCACCGGAGCTCACCGGCAGACGTATGGACAAAGGGCTTATTGGATGCCCTGGATGTCTGGCCCCATTCAAAAAGGCGCATGAACCGGACTCCGGTCACCGGCTACCAATGGATAGTGGACTCCCTACTCCACTCCTACTGCCTTGTAGGTCACACTTGGTTGTGTAAAGGCTAGAGCTGCACTCTCAAACAAAAGGCCGAGCGATTCTGGGGACATCACTCGTACCCAATTCCCATGAAACTTCTTCAACTCTCTTACAAACATTCGAGATGTTCATGAAGCTGGTTCATCCTCCCGTAGGAGATAGCCGAAGTAAAGTAAGTAAGTACTGCTCTCGTGTCACCAAAAGGATTTCCAACAAGCCACTTCAGACATTTATCAATAGCTGCTACCTTCCTCGGCTGTCTCCTTTGTGAATATCAAATTACCAGCCAACCCGTCAGAAAGAACTAAGCGACAAGAAAGTCTGGCTGGCAACAAACCAACAGGCGAGAGCCGTTTGCTCAAAAAATACGTAAGAGAAAATAGAGATGGATTGATCGGGTATAAATTGAGAAGGCCGTCGAATGACATCGCGCTCAGTGCAGGCCATTGCTTGAGTGGGATCCCAATGTGAAGCGACGAGTGTATCGTCAATGAGAGGGCGACATGGAAGAGATCGTGTGAGGAAGAGATAAGAGAGTTTGGTCAGTCGTGGACCCAGCTAAAGAGGATCTTTTTTTGTTCTACTTAGTGCCACTGCTCGGTTTGTTAAACATTTAACTAAGTCTGCCTTAACAGTTAAAGGATGAGACGAATTAAAGTCTAAATATCTATTAGAATGCGTTGGTTTTCTATAAACACTAGTGTGTAGTTTGCCTTCTTCTATTCTTTTTATCTTACAATCTAACATAGCTAATTCTCCTTGTTCATTTTCTGATTCAAATGTGAATTTTATTCCCTCAACAAGTTGAGGGGGACATCTGAGACACTATGTAGGATTCTGAATAAAATAGGAATTAGGGTGGCATTTAAACCTACAAACTCACTCAGATAGGACAAGCTCTGTAGATTAAGGGACCCAGTTGACCCAATTACATAAAATACCATGCAATGACTGTGAGGTCAACTACATAGGTCAAACTAGTAGGTCAGGGGTAGTCAGATTGTCAGAGCATAAGAATTTAGCTAAGGTAAGAATGGTTGACCCCGAGAAGACAAGTAATTTAGAAAAAAGCTCAGCAATTGCAATGCATGCGCTAACACACAACCACACAATAGCATGGTGGGAGAGGGTTAAAATTCTAAAAAGTAATCTAGGTAGGTGGAGAGAGAAAGAGGTTGATTACTGAATCCTTGTTCATCGAGTGGTCTACACCCAACACATGCAATGGGAATGACTCGTCACTCATACCTGAAATATGGAAAATACTATTACCAATCAAATCAAGTGAAAATCAAGAGAAAAACAATGGAACTATTTAAATGAATTTAGGAAGTCGTGTGATTACCTTGATATGATTATGAGCAATAAATTGTGCTCGAAACGTCATCAGTAAACATAACACTGTATAACACTGTGAGACTTTATCAAAACAAAATTTACCCATAATGGAATTATACTCTACCACAGTGCACAAGTTTCATTCTTATATTAATGATACATCTAAACGTTATTTACCTTTTCGCAACCACAGGTTTATTTCCTCTTTATTAAGAGGGACTGCTTCATATATATGCACATTGACACTTTCTCACCACCCACTCCCAATGAAGAAGTAACTCTCTCCATCTCTCAAGATGCAATATCTCTTCAGTACTGGTATTGTAACAACAAGAGACAAGGGCCAGGCAACAGATCGTTTATTAAGGAAATCAACACATATTTATAGATTTTCATGTACATTATTGTAGATTATTGTTAGCAGAGAAACACAGTCTTTTGATTGGTTGTTTCTCACACAAAGTTAATCTTTCATCTCTTTGTGAGTGTTTCTTGCATGTCAGATCATCTGTATGTTAACTGTATTCGCTTACGCAAAGCCTTTGTTCTCATTTTTCTCACGATCAATATATTGGGAACATAAACATCGACGTAAATTACTGTTCAACAATATTGGCTAACAGTCAGCTCTCACCACAGTATCACTAAATTGTTAAAAAACGACACTAGTTTCTGTTTCAGCAACTGCAGTCTGTTTTAAAACCCAGTAATTACAAGAATTTTACGAAATCTAGGTTAATAATGATGGATGGGATCTGGAAAAAATGTATTCCCACATTATAGTATAATTATCAGTCTATCTTCCCTCGAACTAATTCGTCTCGAAATAAATCTCACAACGATGAATATATATTCATCAAACGGTCTACTGAAGCTTTTTACACTCACGCTGCGTCCACAAGAACGAATTCTTCGCTTTCCAATCAATGCCACATCTAAACAGTACTGGGAAATATGGTCTTCACCAAATTTCAGATGTAATTGCTTTAGGGCAGACATTTCATTCGGATCAAGCGGATCAGAAGCTTGAACTCATATGAAGAAACTTATCAGTCGATTCACAGTCATTGGCACGGCCACAATCTAGTGGTATTCACTGGTGCTTAGAGTTGAACTTGAGCCGTCATTTGTACTATATTTTTAACCACATCAAAATCAGCCTAGATTTTATGAATTGACGCTAGTCACTAACTAGTGTACTACTGTGTGCGTCTAGTCCTATCTTCAGTGCAGACTGAATTCTTTCAGTCAAGCTTGCAATATGCTTACCATGCCACTAGGTGGCTCGCCATTACGGTGCATTGTGAATTGTTGGTATTAGATGGTTGGAGGCAATTGGCTATGAGTTCCTTCGAGGTTGCAGATACGCCTTGCTCATTGGTGAGTGCCAGCTAGCACGGAACCTAGGTCCAAGGCTTCCTGACAATTGCCTCCAACCGTCAAATACTAACAATACACAGTGCGACGTAATGGCGAGCCACCTAGTGGCATGATGGCCACATTGCAAGCTTGACTGACAAAATTCAGTCTGCATCGAAGAAAAGACTAGACACATTAGACTACTTACTGACTAGCGTCCAGTCAAAAATATCCAGTAAAATCCTACAGGAGGTCAATCGCGAGCCTGATTAACTCACTGGTAACGTCTCTGACTGCAGCACTCACCGGGTGACGCAGGTTTGATTCTCAGAAGGGATATGAGTTCCTTCGAGGTTG
This sequence comes from Trichobilharzia regenti, assembly GCA_944472135.2. Classification (NCBI taxonomy): domain Eukaryota; kingdom Metazoa; phylum Platyhelminthes; class Trematoda; order Strigeidida; family Schistosomatidae; genus Trichobilharzia; species Trichobilharzia regenti. Next base: position 6,807,872 of record OX235264.1, on the reverse strand, counting down.
CAGGTACGCCATGCTGAAGAGTGCCAGCTAGCACGGAACCTATCTCCTGGCAGGTAAGGCTTCCTTTCGATTGCCTCCAGCCATCAAATACCAAATATCCTGATTGGCTGATAATTTGACTAGGATCAAGGTCAGAGAAAGCTGTTGTGATTTTACTGGCAGTCGGAGTCATCCATTCACAAGATGACCACTATTCTAAACCAACTCTTTCCAAGAACTTGTTGAAGAAACAGTTGCTGAAAAGGATATTTTTCTTTCGATAAAGAAAGAAAGGAAGACCAGATTTACAGGATAAAATGTGATATCATCATTCTATTTCACAGGTTGTTCTCATCAGTTAATTGCCGATCATTACCTGAAATGATCACAATCTTTATAAATAATGACATTCCATACTTCAGTGTTTGAAGAGTAACTCCTTTATGGATAAGATTTTATTTTGATAAATCACACAGTGTTGTACAGTAGTAATATTTACTGATGACCACGTTTCGAGCACAAAATATTGCCACTCATAATCACATCAAGTTGCTTTATAATGGGGCTGAACGTCACAGTCTCACTTTGTAGATTTGAATGCCACCCTAATTCCTGCTTTACAAACTCACTCAGGAACAAGCTCTGTCGGTTAAAGGACCCAGTTGACCCAATTAGACAAAATAATATTATTTACAAAATACCATGCAATGACTGTGAGTGAGGTCAACTACATAGGTCAAACTAGTAGGTCAGGGGTAGTCAGATTGTCAGAGCATAAGAATTTAGCTAAGGGAAGAATGGTTGACGCTGAAAAGTTAAGTAATTTAGAAAAAAAGCTCAGCTATTGCACTTCACGCAATAACAACCAACCAAACAATAGCATGGTGGGATAGGGTTAAAATTCTAAAACTTAATCTAGGTAGGTGGAGAGAGAAAGAGGTTGATTACTGAATCCTGGTTCATCAAGTCTACACCCAAAACATGCAACAGAAATGACTCAATATAAATACCAGAGATATGGAAGATATTATTACCGCCAGTCAGCCAAATCAGAAGAGGATAATAAATATTCATAAAATTCCATTTCAATTCAAACACATCACAACACTCGTCCTTTTTTCCCATCTAACTGCAATTGATCAACAACACTCGTATTATTATTTTCCGAATGAACATTATCCTATATTGATTTTTATTTCAATATCTAATCGATTCCACATATGTATATAAATGAAAGAAATAAGTTTTGTGAGTAACTTGATATGATTATGAGTGGCAATATTTTGTGTTCGAAACGTGGTCATCAGTAAATATTACTACTGTACAACACTGTGTAATTTATCAAAATAAAATCTTATCCATAATGGAGTTATACTCTACCATAGTGCCCAAGTTTGGAGGGTAACAGAGAAAACATTATGAAATAAACGAATCCGGAATATAAGCATTACAATTTTTGGTTTAAATAACCTTTAAAACAATTAGTTCCCTTTATGAATTTAGATAAAGCAATAAGAAGACGTAATTTGTCTGAATCGTTTAATGTATTTGCGCAACACATTTCGAACAATCTGATCACACACGGACTTGTCATAGAAATATATTTGAAATTAATAAGGATGTAAGAGGGGAGAAAATAGACCACGTAGGTCAAGTTAAAAGGATAATTTCAAGGTCAAAATAACAATGAAGACCACTAAACCAAATAGCAGAGGTAATAGTACATCTGCTATGGTATCAAAACAAAATTTACCAAGGAAGGCGGTTTAATGTAATGACAAATTGTTTTTGAACGCATAAAGGTGGCTTGAACTTTCTAATTGCTAGGGCTTCTACAAACTTTAGGATACGCCCCAAACACGTTTTATAGATAGGTTTAAAAGATCTGTTAACATCAATTTTATGACCTGTCTCTATAATATGTTTAGCAATAGAAGAGCTAGGTCTCCTGTTCTCACCGTTAATAGGTTCTGATGATTCCATTTGTTTCTGGAGCCATTTTGGAATATGCTCTGAAGCCAGCCCTTACTTGCAGAGATGGATGAGTCCTCCCCTTATATTTGTGGCCACACGTACATTCAAATTGGTAAGTACAGTGGGATGTGACGTCATTTTTCGCATGTTCGAAGGGCTTAGATAGATATAATGGCTTTACATTCTCTAATATTATGATATTAGCTGCATAAAAAGTCTTTTTAATAGCAGCGTTCAGCCTTTGTCTTGTTATCAAGCTGCTTTGATGTCCCATATAGGGTAGCTTGATGTACACGTCATTCTTAGGGGCGAGGTGGAGAGTGGGTCTTGGTGTTCCACTGACTACTTTATATCTCCTGATGAACTTGTCTGGATAATTGTCATCAACCAGAGTTTGTGTCAATATTCTTTCTTCTTCATCAAGCGTGTCTTCAGTGCATATTCGTCGGATTCTACTGAAGAGGCACCTTACTAAGCCTCTTTTGTACCGAATAGGGCAGAAACTGTGGTAATTAAGATATATTCCTATGGCAAGTCCGTGTGTGATCAGATTGTTCGAAATGTGTTGCGCAAATACATTACACGATTCAGACAAATTACGTCTTCTTATTGCTTTATCTAAGTTTAAATAACCATCAATTTATATACTATCAAACTATGAAAGAAAAAAGGTGGGTGAGAGAAGACAGAAAACAGAAAAATCTAATAAACAGTGTCAACATGGCAACTCAAGAAGGTTAAAGTTCATCAAATCGAAAACTTGCCTAGTGAGCTAAGTTCACTTGTGTGTGTATGACTAATCAATGTAATGAATGTAATACGGTTACGAAGTAAAATGAGAGATTGACTACACTCTCTTTCTGTGCGCATAAGTTTGGTCTGAAGCGCTTGATTGGAATTGCTTCAGCAGTATTATTATTATTATTATTGTATCCTTTATTTCCTAGAGGAACATAGGGCTTCAGCTGCGCACCTCCATTGCCTTCTGTTTTCTGACAACTTTTTCACTCCGCTCCAGGTCTGTCCACATGCTTGCATCTCCTCCTCGCATGACCTCCTCCAAGTCACCCTTGCACTGACGACCAACTCGCCACCTCCCTTTCGGGTTCCACTCGACCGATGGCTTGTCTAGTGATGTCACTTGATGGTTGGTTTCCTCAGAGTATTGCCAATCCAATCAATCTCCATTTCTTCCTGCCTATTTGTTTCACAATCGGTTCCTGGTTGGTTCGCTCCCAGAGATCCCTGTTGCTGATCTTTTCTGGCCGGCCATCTGATCTTGAGTATTGAGCGAGGACAAACAGCTGTTAATGAAGGTCTGAAGTTTGTTTGAGATGCTCTTTATGACGCGCTGGCCAAGTCTCTGATCAGTATAGTAGCACTGACTTTACATTGGAGTTGAAAATCCGGATGTTATTTTTGATGCTGAATGCTGTTGACCTCCACACAGATTTGAGAGTAATGAAAGCTTGTCTTGCTTTTCCGATTCTGGCTTTGATATCCTCGTCAGTTCCGCCTGTAGTTGAGCTTCAGCAGTAAATTGCAGTAAATTCTCTGTCTTTTGTATGTACGTTTAATATTTTGAAGGATTTGGAAATCTCGACGAAATGACGCGTATTCACAGGGTAGAGGTGTCTGGTAATTGCACTTTGTAAATATTTGTTTCTTTTCAAGCATAAGTTTCTTGGAATATGCTCCGAGCTTGAGGTAACCGTATTACTTTGATTACACTGATTAGTCATACACACTAGTGAGTTCATCTCACTAAGGAAGTTTTCGATTTGATGTGCCTTAACCTTCTTGAGTTGCTGTGTTGACGTACCTGACCGATAGCTGCTACCTTGACGTGGTGGTCGGGCTTGCATATCGCGATGAGCCAACAAGCTACACTGCCTGGAACATATGTTCCTGCAGGTCCTACCATGCCAGGAAGGTTGTTAGGATAGTGATTAGACTAAAAGCAATTACTGGCATCATGTAAGAATCTTTCTTTCGCTATGCTGGGGGTGTGAGGGCAAAGTCGTACTGGTGGGGAACATGAATGTAACATGAATGTTTCCCCCAGATGGCCAGCATGCCAACTATGCTGCCTCTCGATTCCAGATAGAGGGAGTTAGAAGAGGTCGACCCCAAAAATTGTACATTCCGACTTACCCTGTGGTAGTTTGTAACCGGCGGTAAGTTTACTAATACAGAAACAAACCAAAAAACCAGCTCATACAGGCCGTGTGTGACCGGCCACAAGCAATTGTCCCCTGGGCTCTGCGGTCATGCAACACTAACCCTCTCTCTGTTTCAGATACCTGAAGAATTAATCAACTTCCACGGTGTGGGCGGCCGGGAAGTAACGACCGCCCACACACTTCCAAAAGCACACGAAGCCTTCCTGAGCATCTTTCCCTTTACTTACATCACCTTCCTAATCTTGCTTCCCTACTACAGTTAGTACTATTCTGCTGGTTGATGAGTCATCTTCACTTCACTCTGTGACCACGAACAACGGTGAGAGCCATAGAAACACCCCAGATAGCCTTTTAAAGCCATGTCACCAACTTCATATAGGAGCATTTAACGTCAGGACCCTCTACCAAATCGGACAACAAACATCACTAGCAAGAAGTCTGGAACTCGAGCCATGGATGTATGTTGTGTTTCGGAGACACGCATGCAAGACCCGAGTGTGGTCATTCACTTGACCTCACCCGGTCAACAAGGTAAATCTGCAAAATTCACTTTAAGGGTGTCAGGAGACCCCTCAGCTAGTTGGTGAGGATTCGCAGGTGTAGGGATAGCACTGAGTGTTAGGGCAGAAAAATCACTTCTCGACTGGATCCCAGTAGATAGTCGTATGTGCGCGGTCCGTCTGAATTGATCCGTTAGAAGAAGGAAAGACGGCGCTACCCGTCGATGTGTTGACGTACAAGCTAACATTGTTTGTTAGATTTTTCTGTTTTCTGTCTTCTCTTAAGCCCCTCCTTTTGTTTTTTTATTTTTTCATAGTTCGATAGCATATAAATTGGTAGTGATTTAAACTAAAAATTGTAAATGGGAGAAATCTGATAGAAACAACCTCCTACACCTATCTACCCACCGACCGACCGACCGACCGGCCTGGGAAGCATCGTTTCAACTTCAGGCGGATGGAACTGTTCAGGATATCAAAGCAGCAAAGATTGGGAGAGCCAAGCAAGCTTTCGTTACTCTCAACAATTCTGTGCCGAGGTCGACAGCACTCAGCATGAAAATGATAATAACATCCGGATTTTCAATTCCAATGTGAAGTCAGTCAGTGCTACTCCATACGAATCAGAGACTTGGCGCCGCGCCACGTCACAAAGGTCACTTCGAACAAACTATACACCTTCATCAACAGTTATCTTCGCTCAATACTACTCAAGATCAGATGGCCAGTTAGAAAAGATCAGCAACAGAGATCCCTGGAAATGAACCAGTGCAACAGGAATCAATATGCAGGAAAACATAGAGGTGGATTGACTGGCCATACTCTGAGAAAACAAACCGTCAAGTGAGTGACACCACTGGACAAACCGTCGCTCGAGTTGGTCATCAGTGCTGTGGTAGCATAGAGGAGGAGGTGATGCGAAGAGGAGATGAATGCATATGGGCAGATGTGGAGCCAGGCTATGAAAACGTTGGCAGAGAACCGAACGCAATGAAAACGTGCGGCTGAAGCCCTCCACTGTGCATCGGTGGCACAGTGGTTAGGACTCTCGCCGACCATGCACATGGTCCGGTGTTCGAGCCCTCGCCGACGCACACCTGATATCTTTGGTCAGCCTGCAAAATTTGGGCTACCGATATCCACGCTGAAAATTCCATACTTGTACCAAAAATACAGTGTGGAATTAAGCTGTAATCAAAAATCAAAAAAAAAAAAAATAATTAAAAAAATTAAAGATTCTGGATTCGTTCATCTTACAATGTTTTCTCTATTATAGCTTCCAAACACTGAAGTATGAAATGTTATTGTTTATAACCATTGTAATTTCGGGTAGTGGCATGCAGTTAACTGTTGAGGAAAACTTGTGAAATAGAATGATGATATCACATCTTATCCTGTAAATCTGGTCTTTCTTTCTTTCTTTCTCTATCGATATATCATCAAGGGAATCAAATGTCATATATTTATTCCCCTTAATGAATTTGAACAAAGCAAGAACTACAGTTTTAGCAGAATAAATTGGTACCATCAGTGTTTATTTCGTTGCCTTCTCGTCAGCTGCTTACATGGCAAAGACATTATTAAATATATCTACAACAACAATTTTAACATACTTGCCCACAGAGTTCATTTTAAACAAAAATCAATCGATCAATATACGCATACACTAATAATATATACATAAAATATGCAATATTGAACACCATTCCGAACAATACTAATCATACACAATGGAAACTTTTAGCATTTCGCATTCGGATGAAAGAGAGGTGAAAATATCCAGTTACCAGACTGGCAAAGAAAGACTGATAACCGCTTCTTTTTCGGGACGCGTAAATCAGGTTTCAGGCGCTTGATGGAAATGGCTTCAGCAAACTTAAGGAGAATTGAGCTCTTTTGCCTACTGATAATTTTGAACGACTTTTCAACGTCCATCTCATGACCACCTGTGTCAAGGAGATGCCTAGTGATAGCACTCTTGAAAGCATTTGTTCCCTTTAGACGTAGGCTTTTTGGTACATGTTCAGAAAATTGGATATATGCCCTTCTTTCTATTCTTCCAATGTAACTACTCCCGAAGATACATGTAAATTTGTATATACAGTTGGAGTTAGCATGAAAAGGATATCTATCGACTTTTGATTGCATCAAAGAGCAAGTTGTTCGATAGATGGGGACGAGCTTAGCTGCCGGATAGGCTATGGCTAGTGATGTACTCAGCCTTCTGTGTTGATCATCGCTGCAATGTTTTCACCTTTTTATAGTCAAGCTGAAAGTAAGCAGCTGATGAGAAGGCAACGAAATAAACACTGATGGTACCAATTTATTCTGCTGAAACTGTAGAATCAAATGTATGAAAGTGTTTTGTTTGTTCACTGGTCAATCATCATACACTCCCCTTCCACCCCCTTCCCCCCGCTTCGCACTTTTCTGTAGACTTTGGAACAGTCTTCAGTTATCTGGACAATTCTCTCTAACAGAAATGCATAATTGGTTGTTTATCTGTGTACCAGAAACACCAGAACGACCTACAATCCTCACTGTAACAACTGATAACACTGATAATCAAGGAGTGCAAGAATACGCTGAGCTATTTTATACATCAATTTACTTTCACAGTCAATTAAAATGTTATTATGAGAAAGGCAAAGCAAGGCTGTTATCAGATAATCTATCTACAATAGCCATCTTGAAAGATGTTTTAACTAGAGAGGCGAATAAAAGAAAAATTCAATTGACAATTCAGCTGGGTAAGTTACTTTGTGCTGCTATTTTTTTTTCTTATCATTTCTGTTTCTTGAATTTCTGGATAATATCAACGATAGGGTGTGTGAGGTGGTAGGATTCAGTTTTAATTCTGTGAGGATTTGTTTTATCTATGTAGATTTCTTATATTTTTAGAATTTTTAATATATTTGTGCATTAAAGTTTCTGTAGTGATTTGGTTAAGTTTTGGAGGGGGGGGGGGAGTTGCTAGCACCACGCCCCAACCCTCCCTCTTTATTCGGGCTTGCGGCCGGCTAGAAAACTAGTGAGCTAGCTAGTAATCTAGGCGAGGTTTGGCTCCTTGACCGTGAATCGAACTTGGGCCTTCCACGTGACAGGCGGAGAAAGAAAGAGGTTACTTCATTCACTTCACTTATCTAAAGGAGCATTGTCTCAACTACAGGCAGTTGGAACAGATGAGAATGTCAAATCGAGTGAGAATCGGAAAGGCGAGCGAGAAACACATTCATCAATCTGAAACCAGTCTGAAAATCTTCGTCACTCAGCTAGCATCAACAACAAAATTCGGTCGGATTTTCAATACAAACAACCGTCAAGTCAGTCAGTTCTTCTATAAGGATCAGAAACCTGGCAGGCGGGTCACAAAGAATATTTCCAACAGCCTGTTGCAGACCTTTATCAACAACTGACTGTCTTCGCTGGCTCTATACTGAAGATCAGCTGGCCGGGCCGTAAAGAATCACCAACAAGGAACTATGGAAACAAACAAAACAAGAACCAATCGCCCAACAAATATGCAGGAGAAAGTGGAGATGGATGGGACACTCGCTGAAGAGACCGCTGGGTGACATCGCGCGCGCATCAGGCCATCGTTCGACTGGAACCAGGCCGAGAGGGGAGTGGCGAGTGGGACGTCAGTGCAAGGGTGACATGGAAGAGATCGTGTGAAGAGGAGTTGAAAGAGTATGGACTAACATGGATGCAGGTGAAAAGCACAGCAGAAGGAAGACAGACGCAAGTGGAGATGTGCAGTTGGAACTCTATGTTCCACTAGGAACCCAAGGGAACAATAATAATAATAATAGATTTCTTATCTTAAATCTGTTCAAATGATCGATAGCTTAGAGATCTCGAATTATGAACACAATATTCAGCGAAGAGACTCTTTTTCACAACGAATTTATTATCAAGCTGTACAATCGCATATATATTGTTTTTTTTTAAGAAATTGTATCCGGTGAGGGAATTAGGTCAAAGGTGTGAATACATGAAATAATAATAATAGTAGTATGAAATGCAATTATAATATTTGTGATGATAATCATAGTTAAATGTCAAGTAGCAAAACAATTAATGTCACGCAACCGCGTAGTAGCCTTCGGAGAGTCGTAAAGTAAAACGATTACTATCCATCGGGGAAAGTTATCTCCATTTTTGTCCGCATTCATCATAAACTCACTAACAGATGTAACTCAAGTACTAATAAGTAAAACCAGTGGGTTCTCGTCGACATATATTAAGCATATTTTATCATAGATGATGATTCCACAGGCAGTCTTCAAAATGACTGGAGCAGAAGTCTGTGTTTGGTGTTTCCTCTTTTTCATATGTATTATAATGTTTCAGAGCTGGTTTGTACCGACTCTTACTTGTAAGTAGTTATATGGTTGAAAGTGGTCACTTCATCTATAGGACAAGTTCTTCCCCCAACCTACTCGTTTTAAAGATAACATTAGTAAGAATACAAAAAGCTTGTTTGGCATTTGTCGACATGATATCCAAGTATTGATCGAAGCACGTTTTTTTTACTACAAAGCAGTTCTCGATCATTTTCAAGTACTGGCTTTTTGGGGGATTTTGTTTGATTGGTTGGAAGAATTCATCATCAGATGACATCAGTTAGAGAACCATTGGAAAACTTGCGGTGCAGTAGATTGAAGGTGAGGCAGTAACTCATCGAAGAAGACATTACACGAAGTGGCCAGGCTATGTCATGAATTAGCAGAAGTTAGAATTCATGGACTGACTGGCCATTGAATCAGGTCCTAGTGGTTTAATGGTCTATGAGCTAGCTCGCCTTGTAACCAGAAGGTCCTGGGTTTGAACACTGGTGGTGGGGTTTCAAACTACTTGGACGAAACAGATGGATATCCAGTACTCCTTGTTGGTTTTCCACATAGTTCTCTAACTGATGTCAGCTCATGATGAAATCCTCTGACCTATTCTCGGTTAACGAAAATACCCATGAAGTCATGAAGAAAATAAAAGACAGACTCGGCGAAGAAAATTTTCTTTATCGGCGAAATCATCTTCAGAGGGTGTACAGTCGCACTAATACTTTCAAAAATATATAGTGGTCTATTATTGAATAATAGGGGGTTGCATAATTGATATAATTACACAGAAGTGGCTTTAGAAGTGAAATTAAAAGTTGTAAATTACGTAGTACTTAACGGGACAAAGATGGAAGTTTGATAAGGTTAAAATTGCTCTTGAGTGAGAATAAAGGTGGTATTTGAGTGTCAATTTAAAAAGTGTGAAGAGAGTGTGAAAATATACAAAAGGAGCATATGAGAGTGATAATAGTGAATTAATTATTAAAGCAAAAGTAAACCAAAAGTAAAATTAAAAAAGGAAAGAAAAAATCGAAAAAATTTTTTCAGGGAACGATTAGTGAAGAGGTTACGACCAAGGTAGAATAAGAGACTGGACAAACTTTTTCTGCATACACAGAGTTCAGGGTTGTATTGAGGATTTGCCAGCACCTCCCTGCCATACACAAAAGCCGAAGCCTGATGTCCTTTGTACCATTTGGCTTCACTTTGTAGATGATCTTGAAAGATGACTTTGGTGGAGCTACGAGGCCTGAGTTCACAAAATGCTCGAAAATTGAGCTAGTAATTGTCTTACATTGTCCCTTTGCTAACCATGCCGGATAATCGTTTATGCAGATCACTGAGAACACAGATTAATCTTGAGTTCTTCAATAACACAGTCGTTTTATTTTCAAGGGTTAGTTTATAGAGATTTGATTTGGTGTAAATTTGATCATGGACTGATGTCAGTTAGAGGACCATTGAAAATCAACCCTACTGCACAACAATTCCATTCTAGTTTGGAACTCTTCATCAGTATGCACTGGGGTTCGAATCCAAGACTTTCTGTTTACGCGCCCACTTGAGCTGGGATTGAATGACCCGTGAATTCTAGCTTCTGTCAATTCATGACTTGAGGACGACCACTAACCGATGTTATTGGCGGTTACAATTCATGGGTCATTACATTTCATCCCAAATGACCTCACAAACAGGTGGTAGTGATGATGGATTCGTCCCCACCCCCACTGTATTTAGTTGTGGCTGAGAGTTCTGCTGAACCGTACTTTCAAGGGGTGGGTTGGTTTTCCCTGGTTCTCTGTCTGACGGCAATCTGTGATGAAACCTGGAGTAAGCCATTTTATTGGTTAATTATACATGTTGATTTGAATTCATTTATCTGTCTGGCTGTCTACTACCGCCAATGATTTTCCTGCTTGTGGTAGATTGGATAATGAGACAGACAACGGGCAATGAGGAAACAGGCATAAAATGGAGCCACACAAAATACATGGAGGTTCTAGACTTCACCGATGATTTATGTCTGATTTCCCACAAACTGGAAGATATGCAAGTGAAAATCAACAAGCTGGCAGAAGAAACATCAAAGATAGGACTTGAAGTGAACATAGATAAAACAGAGGTGATGAAGATTCCTGGCCAACACCAACAGCAACAACAACAACAACAGACAACAATCAGCCAGCATAAATGGGAGGAACCTGAAAGAAACAACCTCTTTTACCTACCCACCTACCTGGGAAGCATCGTTTCAACTACAGGAGGACGGAACTCACGAGGATATCAAAGCAAGGATCGGAAAAGCAAGACAAACTTTTATTACTCTAACCAAGTCTGTGTGGGGGTCAACAGCATTCAGCATCAAAAATAACATTCGGATTTTCAACTCCATTAGGAAATCAGTGCTACTCACTATACGGATCAGAGACTTGGCGCCGTGTCATTAAGAGCATCTCAAGCAAACTACAGACCTTCATTAACAGTTGTTTGTCTTCGCTCAATACTACTCAAGATCAGATGGCCGACCAGAAGAGATCAGAAACAGGGAGGGATCTCTAGCAATGAGCGAACCAACCCAGCAGGAACCGATTGTGAAACAAATAGGCAGGAAGAAATGGAGTTAGGTGGATTGGATTGGCAATACTCTGAGGAAACCAAGCATCAAGTGACATCACTAGACAAGCCATCGGTCGAGTGGAACCCGGTCGAAAGGGAATCGGGCGGCGAGTTGGTCGTCAGTGCAAGGGTGACTTGGAGGAGGCAGAGGTGATGTGAAGAGGAGATGAATGCGTGTGGGCAGACTTGGAGCGGAGTGAAAAAGTTGGCAGGAAACAGAAGGCAATGGAGATGTGTGGCTGAAGCCCTCTGTTCCTCTAGAAGGTAAAGAATATAATAATAATAATATATCTGTAATAGCTCTCAACATTTTTCGTCCAATTATTTTTTTGGTATTTTTATCTGGTTTTCGACGTTAGATATTCATCCAAAGAGCAGTGAATATATGCTAAGAAAAATTGACACTAAACTTTCTTATCTAAAAGAATTAGAATTAAAAGTTCAACTGATTGAACCGCTTACAGAGTTAATTTCAAACAAAATTCAATGTTTCAATGCTGCAAACAATAATAATAATAACACCACTGATATTGATCCAATAGAACAAAATCAAACAAAATTTACAAATTCCGTAAGCGGGAATCCATACCCTGACAGTTTACCATCAGAATATGCAGAAATATGGAGAAATTCAAAAGCATTGAAAGACGAATTTAAACGCGAATCATGTCAATTGAAAATATATTATGGTAAGTAGATAATCAAAACAACACAGTTTTATTTTGTTTTAATATTTACTGGAATGTATCAGCCCGCCATTTTAAAAATATTTCTCTCAGTAATTAATGTAAATGAATATTAAAACTAACAATGCCATTGCTGGCTAATGTGATTGGTGAATATTTTGTCCCTACACTCGACCTCTTGAACCCTAGTGGTCACGATTTCTCAATGATAGAACTCAAGGCAACTTCATGCATCGTCCGCAGTTGACGGCATGTACCGGTAATTGGGTATTTTATTCCTTCACGTTCCCTGTGGAACATAGAGAGGCTTGAGGCTAGAACTTTGAAGTTCCAGTAACAGTGAGATTTATTTTTGCCGGGTGGATTAGCTAGCCTCATGGCCAATCTTTCCTCTTTACCAGCTTTTTTTTAAATTCTGGCTTAACGAGGTAAGGAGTGCGTCAGTGGCAGGGGATCGAGCCCCGAACCATGTGCATGGTCGGCGAGCATCCTAACCGCTGTGCTCCCGATGCACACACCAGTAATTGGTAGAAGTTAGAATTCACTTGCTGGTTGAGTGGTCTGTGAGGTCACTCTGTAGGCTAAAAATCCTGGATTCGAAACCCAGTGGGAAGGTACTGATGAAGAGACCTTTAGAGGCTGATGGTATTAACGTTCACACATAGTACGAAGTATGCTAACACAAGATCTATTACCCAAAACTTCTATAGTATTCGTTCCGCGTAGACCGAAGGCAAAGCAAAAGACAAAATTTGATCATCCATATTACGAGATATATTTCGGGACGAAATTGGAGTGCGAGATGATTGCTTAGCTGGCTAGTGGTCGTGCACGAACGTGACACGACGGAGTACCAAATAACCTGGATGCTTGACCGAAAGCCTTCACCTAAACAAGTCGAGTTAAGCAGTGAGGGTTAGCATTGCATGTTCAGTGATGAGTGCTGTGGTCAATAATTTTTGGGGAATTATTTACCGCTACAGACCCAAACTAGCTATTTATTGCTGCTTGGTTTTCCATTGGTTCTCTAGCTGACCACAACTCATGATTGAACTCGTGAATAATACGGCAATCGATAATATGTCACTTGAAGCAATATTGTTTCATCTATAGCATGCCCGAATACTCCACAATGTTTCTCCTCCGTTACCCTGAAGAAAATTCATAAATGTAGGTAGAAATATATTTAGAAATGTGCATTGAGTATAGATTACAATTCAAAGAGGTATCTGGATACTTTAAAGATTATGCAATGGACTAAATACGATGCATTTAGATGGATAGATAATTCAGACAGTCCAGTGAAGCCGCAGTACATATATTGTAGTTCAATATGAGAAGATTTATTGAAATTTTCCAAAATGATAAGTATTTTATGATGAAGTGTATAGTTTTTGAAGTTAGAAGTGCTGGGTTCGAATCCTGCCTTGTATAAGAAAATAAACAAAATGAAGTAGCTGATTACAAAGTGACATGATTTACACACTGGCTTCTGAATTTATACCAATTTGACTGATTAGTTTAAATTATTCGATGGTTCAGCCGTGGTATGCAGGACAATCAAACACGTGGTCTAGAGTTCAATCCCCTGCCGCTGGACTCTTTAACCTGACCTGCCTGGTAAGAAGCGCTGTGAAAAGGGAACGTTGGGCGGTATTCAGTGAGGATAATAATAGATTTCATTTCGTTTTAATATTTACTGGAATGTGTCCGCCATTTTTAAAATGTTTCGCTCATTATTGTAAACGAATTCAATTGGTGGATGGTGACTATCAGTGGAATCCAGGGCAATCAACACTTCGTCCTGTTTGGGACATGTCATCTGGATGTGCCTGAATCTCCAGTGAGTGATGGTGTTCCCATCGAGGCTTGAACCCAGTGCCCATAATTTCAAACGCCAAAGCGTTATCCACTTGACCACTTGGACCACGACAGATAGCCACCTTAATAAACGGGAAAATCTAAAATTCAACTGAATGATTAATATGACCCGTTGCACAAGAGGTGGTGGCGCAAGTGGTCTAGTGGATAACGCTTTGGCGTTTGAAGTTATGGGCGCTGGGTTCGAGCCTCGGTGGGAACACCATCACTCACGGGAGAATTCAGGCGCATCCACCAGCTGACGAGTCTCAAATAGGACGAAATGTTGGTTGTCTTAGATTTCACTGCTAGTTCCCATCTGCCAATTAACTTCTTTATTAATTTCTTGAAAAATCCTTATTCGAATATTACTAGAGAGTAGATCAGTAGTTCAGCGAAGAGTCTTTTTTTTTACTGAGAATTCATTTTCGTAGCTGTACAATCACAAATATGTATGAGTTATATTGTTTATATGTGTACATTATGTTTGTCAAACAAAAATACAATTGGTTATGGTTATGTTCACCAAAACAGATGAGAATTAGTAAGTTTCGGGTGGAGTTACGTAATACAGAAAGTATTTAGAGGAATTGGATGTTGATATAAGGGGGTAGTAACAAAAGTGATGAGGCGTCACAAACGATTGTTTAAAAAGAGTTACGTAATAACATGAATAGCTTGATGGAAGAGTTGTGCTCAGAGTAAACATGGAAACGAAATAAAATACGGAATTACTCAAGAGTTTTAAATAGTTAGAAAAACAAACAAAAGTTAATTCAGATCAACAGAGTTGTTACCATGATAGTAGAAGTGACTGAATAATTTTCTTTTGTATGCATAGTTCTAGTTCTTTTAACAGAATGCCTAAAGCTTCTGTAATGCAAAGAAGACGGAAATGTATTGTCTTTGGCAGGTTGTTCTTCACTTTGTAGGATACTTTGAAGCAGGAGGCGTTTGTTGAGATGGAATGACCAGTGTTGACGAGATGTTCGATTATTGCACTCCTTATACAACCACTACTTCTTTTCTGTAGCCACACCGGACAACGTTCTTTGACCCTTTCAGACAGGATGCGCGTTGAACGACCGATGTAACTGGCTCCACAGCAACAGGTGAACTGATATTTACACATAGAAATGGTTAGGTGCGAGATCTTGTCCTTTGGACTTTGGCATAGACAAAAGCATCAAACAGAAAATCCAAAAGCAAGAGACGCAATCCTTGCCAATAAATACTTTACATGAATCTCGACCTCAAAGAAGACCTAGTAAATTATATCCCGGGAGGAGAATTTCCACTTCTTTAAGAAGAACTTTCTTCGCAGCAAGACTAAGAGTAGTGTTCTTCAGTCGCCCGCTGATCTGTGCATCCATAGATTGAAAACCAATCCATAAGTGTGCGTAAGTAGGATTGAAGACTCTAGAAAACACAACTCAACAATTGAAACAACAATAACTAATGAGAACATGATGTAGCGCAGTAATTCAAACAGGCCGCCTTCTGTGTTTCCTTTGAATTTCCATTGGTTGATCTTGTTTTTTCATACTTTAAATATTCACATAACAATTTTATAACCTTCTAATTTTGTTTCCTGTCCCTGTATTTTTGCATTTTAGATCAGATTATCAATTTATACATTGATAAGTATCGTTTTCAAGGCTTGGATGTAAGCTGTAATAAAGATGAATTATTGAAATTATTAGAAAAATATAACCTTGAGAAGATAATTGAATATTTTGAAAAAGAACCAATTCGTTAAGCGTCTTCAGTCCTTTTATTTTACTGTAATATCTGTCTTTTTATCTCAGCGTATTTGTTTGTACAAGCCTTCTTGATGGATTTTATATTGAATATATATTTGTTGAAAAATAAACTTTGAAAAAGTTTTGAAATTTTAGTGTTAAAACTCAAGCCACTTGTAAGTAGGTACTTGTTTAACACTAAAAATGCTTACAAGGTGGATTTTGGAATATCGGTACCAAACTTAATCATAAGCTGACATCATTTAAAGAACCATCGAAGACCAGAGAGTATGAAACCCTTGGCTTTGCCTACTCTGGCACTCTCCAACACTCTGTAATAGTTTTAACTCGTGATCCGACTGAAGACCAATCAAATTCCTGCAAACTGAACCTCGAAAAGTAATTTCCCAAGGTCACCATAGTGACCTATTGCCATAGGATTAAGTCACCTGTAGTTTTAGTGAGAAGTTGCGATCATTTGAATCTATGAGATCAAGAGTTCAGACGATCACTGGAGGACTCTATGTCGCGCTAGTCAGCAGAATTTATAATTCCTAACTGGCCTGTTGTAATTGAGTGTTACTGTTTTTGTTGGTTTCTGTTTACCTTGACTATAATGCGCCTCCACACAACTGATCACTCGGAAATATCCCTCATAATGAGTAGATACGTAGAAGTCAAATTTAAATGAGACATCTGCCACAACAACGACTTTATTATTCACAATATCGTCTGCACATCCATTGAGATTTAGGCCACCAATAATCACTATCTGATTGGATTATATCAGTCATGAATTTACGACTAACAGTGATATGTTTTCTGTAAAAATATGGCGATTAGATGTTGTTGCAGTTGCTGAATATTCAAAGACTTGGCTTGGTAATCTGAAGTTCCTGGTTTCGATTCGTGGTAGTACGATGACGGATGAGTACTCATGAATAGCTTCAAACTAGGCTGAAGCAGCTATTCAGTATTGCTTGTTCGTCATATGAACTGTGATCACGATGTGACCTAACATTCCCGAAGTAACTGAGTGTCGAGTAATATGTGGACATATGTAAAAATTATATTTGTAAAATCTCAGCGGAATTGAAATGAATAATTCCAACGTTTCTTGCTTTCGACATACTGGTCCAAACTTCTTCAAGGAAATTAATTGAAATTAAAATAACGAATGTTTATATGTAAAAAGGTCTTCTCTTGCTTTTGAAAACTTTGTCCATTCATATAAGTCATGAAACAGACATCAAAATTTAATTCAGTTTTAGATTTTCCCGTTGATTGATTAAAACGAAGTGCTCGGTCTCAGGTTGAGATCCAGCTGATGGGTCCCAAATAGGACGAAATGCGCATCCAACACTGCACTGCTAGTCACTATCCACTAATTAGACATCAACATTGTATGAACTGTGATCAAAATTTGACCTCAGACTTACAAATATTAGTCTACATTGGTTAAACACTTTAAACAGAGTGTAGTTTTCATTAGATTACGTTCGACTAAAAGTTCATGGGCGTAAATAAGTGAATATAAAAAATATATAAGTGTATATGCGGTACACAATGATGTGTGGGAATGGGTTAACGGTTATAAGTCATTTGTTAGCCTCTTCATAAGAAGATATAGACAGCCTGGAATTTAAATCAAGTATGATTAATTAGTGATACATATCCATATTTTATTTATTAATCAGGATTTGTCATGCATCAGCTAACACAAATCACACCTTCACGTCTGTTCAAACTGTTGGGATTCCCCCCCCCCATATGCAAAGCTTCTGCAGTCAGTCTTTCTTTATACGAACCAAAACCTTTTTGTAGAAACTTAATCCTACGAAAGTCGATTTTGTAACCCGTTTCTAACAAGTGTATTGCAATTGCCAATCTGTTTTCTAGATTCTTTAAGTCTGTAGAGGTCTTTGGAACCACCTTTAGACATTCATTACAATAAAGGTTTTTTTTGCATTTCCTAATGAATGAAAAACAAAACAACATTGTTTTGTTGAAGGTTTTCTCGAAGTCTATAAAGTTGAGGTAGAGGCTAAGTTGACTGCCACGATATGCTTTGTTCTGTGATAATAATGCGTAGAGTTGCAACTTGATCAGCAGATAATTTGCATTTCCTGAATTCAGCTTGTTCCGGTGAGGCTGGCGGACGTCTGCATCCAGCGCATCTTTTATTCCTTCCAGAACGACCTGACTTAGTATCTCACTTGGTGTGGGTAGACAAGAGCATAATTCCACAGCAATCAGTTCTTGCAGACAGAGACGTAAGTCTCCCTTCTTTGATAACGCAACAAGTTAGCCAGCTTTTCTTCCAATCAGTGGGCTGACTGTATGTGTACGTCAGTGGTACAACGGTTAGGACTCTCGCCAACCAAGCACATGGTTTAGGGGCACGATCCCCAGCCGATGCACACCTCATATCAATGGTCGGCCTGCAAAATTTGGGCTACCGATATCACATACTGAAAATTCTGTACTTGTACCAAAAATACGGTGTGGAATCAAGCTACAATCAAATAAAGGTGAATTCGTGTATGATGCCCGTTTGCTGAGGTAACAATAAGTTAATCGACGCTGGTGTGCACAATCGTTTCAGCTCTAGAACAAGAGTAGCATCACTAGAACACTGTTTGCCGAGGCAACAGTCTCTACCAAACTCCTGAAACCTTATTTATGTGTGTGTGTTCGGGAAGAAGCAGTTATCAGTCTTTCCCTACCACCCTGGTCAGTGACTGGGTGTCTTTATTCCCTTTTTCATTTGACTAAGCGATCTTTGGTTTTAACCTCACCTCCCTCCTTTGATATTGTGTAATTTTGCTCGTCTGTTTTCTCTGTGATTTGAATTGAAATCAGTATATTGTTACTTAATTTATTAGTCACTCAGCATCTCACCTACTTCTCGTCCTTATTACGTAACTCCCTGACGATTGTATCCATACGTTTATTATTATTGTTTCTTTTACTTCCTAGAGGAACATAAGGCTACAGCCGAACGTCTCGATAGCGTTCGGTTCTCCGCCAACGTTTTTTAGCCTGGCTTCAAGTCTGCTCATATGCTTTCATCTCCTCTTCATATGACCTCCTCTTCCAAGTCACCATCGCAATGATGACCAATTCGCCGATTCCCACTAGGATTCCACTCGAGCTGTGGCCTGCCGTGTGATGTCACTCACTTGATGGTTTGTTTTCTCAGAGTAGGACTAATCCGCCTCCATTTCTTCCCGCATACATATTTGTTGCACAGGTGGTTCATGCGAGGTTGGTTCGTTCATCCGCAGAGATCCCTGCTGCTGATTTCTTCTGGCCAGCCATCTGATCTTGAGTAGTATTGAGCGAAGACTGTTGTTGATGAAGATGTGTAGTTTTTTAGAAGTGTCCTTCATGACGCGGCGCGGCGCCAAGTCTCTGATCCCTATGGAGTAGCACTGACTGACTTTACATTGGAATTGAAAATCCGGATGTTATTTTTCATGCTGAGTGCTGTCGATCTCCACACAGACTTGTTGAGGGTAATGAAAGCTTTCTTTGCCTTCCTGATCATTCATGTTTTGATATCTGCCTGTAGTTGAAATGATGCTTCTCAGGTAGGTAAAAGAGGTTGTTTTTTTTCAGGTTCCTCCCATTTGTGCTGATAGTTGTCTGTTGCTGTTACTGATGGCCAGGAATCTTCATCACCACATCTGTTTTCTCTATGTTCATCTGAAGTCGTGCCTATCTTTTATGCTTCTTCTATCGCCAAGACTTGTGTCATCATCGACGAAGTTCAGATCCTCCAAGTTTTTTGTGTGGGTCCATTTTATGCCTGTCTCCTCGTTGCCTGCCATGTGTCTTTCACATTATCCATTCCATCACTATCAGGAAAATCATTGAAGAGAATAGACAGCCACTTCCTCGAAGGATTCCTTGAGTTCCCCGTTGTGGATTACTTGGCATGCAGCATTGTCCTGCAACTATTGGATGATATGTATAATTGTTGGCGGCACCCCTTGGTAGTAACGAATTAGTTGCTAAATCACCTCTTGATCGACACTGCGCTATCGAAGGTCTTTTTAAAGTCAATGAAGTTGGGATAAAGAGCTGACTGACTGCCATTCCAAGCTCTGTTCAATGATAATCCGTAGTGTTGCAATTTGATCGATGCATGAGTTATTCCTCCTGGAGCAAGTCCACATACATACATTTACTTTGTTTAAAATTAAACTGTCTGTGTAAAACCTTTATAAGCGTAATTTTATGAGTACTGTTCACTAAGTACAGAATCCCCTTTTTGCAAGTGATTATAGTGTGGTAAGAGCTGGCTGCTAGCCAAATTGGTGGACAGTAATTTACATCAATGTTTATGTCCCAGATATTGGTCGTGAGAAGAATATCAACAAAGACTGATTCAACAACCAACCACAAAAGATTTTGCGTAGGTGTATACAGTTAGCATATAGATGATCTGATATTCAAGAAACTGCTACAAAGAGATGGAAGATTAACTTTCTGTGAGAAACAACCAATCAGAAGACTGTATTTGTTTGCTTAATTATTCTATAATAATGTACCTGAAAATATATAAATATATGTTGATTTCCTTAATAAACGATCTGTTGCCTGGCCCGTGTCTTCTTTTGTTACAATAGTACACTGAATCATGCGGTAGGTCATCCAGGACGAATAGACAGGAATACATTGGACAGTTGAAAAGACTCTAAAAGGTCTGGACTTCGCGAATGAATTTTATGTAGTGTCACAAGAACTTTATGACCTACAGGCGAAAACCAACAACCAACGGTTGAAGAGGTAGGCAGCAAAAACAGGACTTCAAGTGAACTTAGACAAGGCGGAGGTTGTGAAGATGACCAAACAAAGAATAAGTGATAATCACCATCAACGGGAAATATTTTTTTTCCTTCACTTTCCCCAGTGGAACATAGGGGGCTTCAAGCTAGTGGCTTGAAGTTTCCGCAGCAGTGATGTTTATTTTACAAGATGGGGATGCTAGCCAGTCTCATGCCCATCCTTCCCTCTTTGCCAGCATTATTTCTGGCTTAGCGAGGTAAAGGAGTGTGTCGGCCGGTGATCGAACCCCGGACCATAAGCATGGTCGGCAGCGCCCTAACCGCTATGCTACCGACGCACCAAACGGGAAATATATGAACTTCTTTCAGAAATCCAGGTAGCATCGTTTCGAACACAGTCAGTTGGGATGGATAACCATGTCAAAGCCAGTCAGGACTTCCCGACCGAAAACTGCTACCTTGACGTGGTGGTTGGGCTTGAACACCGCAATGACCTAATCAAGCTATACTGGCTGAGACTTATGTCTCTTGAGGTACTACCATGCCAGGCAGGTTGTTTGGATAGCGGTTAAACAAAAAGCAGCTACCTCGTCCAATACCATGATCCAAACAAATTCACAAAATTTCATGCCGGATCGGCCGTGGCCCGGATTAACGACGACCGCGCTTCCTGCTGCCGTGTCACAGGGCAGGAGTGATAAGTATGCTACTGAGGCACACCAAACAAAAGAGAACAAACAAAAACAGGCCGCGTGTGACCGGCCTAAAGCAGTTGTCCCCTGGGCTCTGCGGCCACGCAACCAACTTCCACGGTGTGGGCAGCCGGGAAGTAACAAACGCCCTCACAATCCGAAATGCACACAAAACCTCTCTAATCCTCACTTATCTTTGTCCTCATCTTCATCTCTATTACCTTACCTTCCTCCCACTGATGCAACTCCTCTACTTGATGGCTCCTCACTCCCTCTTCACTCT
This sequence comes from Trichobilharzia regenti, assembly GCA_944472135.2. NCBI lineage: Eukaryota > Metazoa > Platyhelminthes > Trematoda > Strigeidida > Schistosomatidae > Trichobilharzia > Trichobilharzia regenti. The sequence continues at coordinate 6,786,221 of OX235264.1, read as the reverse complement.
GTGTCCACTAAAAACGACGTGGCAACTCGAACTGCTGCACTTTGGTGCCAAGTTCTATGTTGAATCCAGACTGACAGACAGAGTCAGGACTTAAAATCAAAACAGACGTCATTAGGTCGGAAACCAGTGTGGTAATTTTACTGCGATCAGAAAAGAGAACAAATTTCATATTTTCAACACCCATGTCAAGTTATTATTTTTGTATGCTTCAGCAGCTTTTTTATCACGGAAAACATTTCGAAAAGCCTCCTGTAGAACTTTATGAAGAGTTATCCACTTTGTTCCATAATAGAGACAAGGTATAACCGGAAAGGATCAGCAATGAGGATCTCTGGTAACTAACCTAATAACAATCTACTGACCAATGAATAAACGGACTATGCAGACATACGAACACGCACACACGCACAGAAGTAGTTAGGTATGACTGCGTCTGTGTAGTTAAATCAATGAATTCCCTCGGAAAAAAGAGACTCTTCACTGAACTGTTTCTTTCTTATTTCCATATCTGGATGGTATTCAAAAGTTTCTTAGAGGAGCGCACACTCTCTGATGTTAACGGATGAGAAAGGAAAAGAGGGTGAAGAAATATCAAACATTACTGAAACTCCCTTTAAGCAAAACAACTACCCAAGGAACTTCATCAACAAAGTCAATACAGATATTAAGTATGGTCGAAAACGCATTCCGAAAACATGGACATCAACAGTCATCATTCCATATAAGGCAGACACATCAGAAGAGTACTCAATCAGCTCGATATTAGGGTTTTCTTCAAAACACCAGACACACTTCAAAGGAACCTTGTCCCTATAAAAGACCAAATTCCGAAAGATTTCTCTATCTAATTGTGTCTATAATATAAAATGCTTGCTTGGAATGTGATGCGATCTACATCGGACAAACATTTATTATTATTATTATTGTATCCTTTAGTTCCTAGAGGAACATAGGGCTTCAGCTGCGCACCTCCATTGCCTTCGGTTTTCTGACAACTGTTTCACCCCGCTCCAGGTCTGTCCACATGCTTTCATCTCCTCCTCGCATGACCTCCTCCAAGTCACCCTGACACTGACGACCAACTCGCCGCCTCCCTTTCGGGTTCCACTAGAGGGCTTGTCTAGTGATGTCACTTGATGGTTTTCTCAGCGTATGGCCAATCCATCTCCATTTCTTCCTGCCTATTTGTTTCACAATCGGTTCCTGATTGGTTCGCTCCCAGAGATCGCTGTTGCTGATCTTTTCTGGCCATCTGATCTTGAGTATTGAGCGGAGACAGCTGTTAATGAAGGTCTGAAGTTTGTTTGAGATGCTTTTTAGGACTCGCCAAGTCTCCGATCCGTATAGTAGCACTGACTTTACATTGGAGTTGAAAATCCGGATCTTATTTTTGATGGTGAGTGCTGTTGACCTCCACACAAACTTGGTGAGAGTAATGAAAGCTTGTCTTGCTTTTCCGATTCTGGTTTTGATATCCTCGTCAGTTCCGCCTGTAGTTGAGACAATGCTTCCCAGGTAGGTGAAGGAGGTTGTTTCTTTCAGGTTCTTCCCAATTATGCTGATTGTTGTCTGTTGTTGTTGTTGCTGTTGATGTTGGCTAGGAATCTTCATCACTTCTGTTTTATCTATGTTCACTTGAAGTCCTATATTTGATGCTTCTTTGGCCAACTTGTTGCTTTTCACTTGCATATCTTCCAGTTTGTGGGAAATCAGACATAAATCATCGGCGAAATCCAGATCCTCCAAGTCTTTTGTGTCAGTCCATTTTATGCCTGTTTCCTCACTTCCCGGACAAACATAACCGACTAGTAATCAAAATCAGAAGAAATGAACACCGTAGAGCATCTCTTCAACCACCGAGAAATCTACTCATTAAACAAAAAATCTATCTATACGCTATAGAATCAGGCCACAATATTGATTTTGACAATATTGAAATCATTATCCAGAAAAAGCATTTCAAAAATCACAAAGAATGTCTTATATCAATGAGAAGCACTTCATTTCATCAAATGGAATCCAAATTTTCTGAATAGGAATGACAGACTAAAACAGAATTTAACATGGTTATAACACCTCCCTCCCCTCCCCCATGAAGTGACAAAATCAACACGAATGTGATAGGCAAGTTCACTATGTAAACACACACTGCCTTTTATAATATTACACACTGATCAAATCCAACAATCTACAATTGATTTTGTTATCTTTACCAATTGACCAACTTGTCAACACGAAAATGACCCCAGACTGACGAACGATGATCAAGTTAGTAACATTGTTTTGATGATACCATAACAGATGTACTATTACCTTTGTTTTTTGGTTTAGTGATTGATCTTCATTACTATTTTGACTTTCAATATGTCCCTTTAACTTGACCTAAGTCTATATATATATATATATATATGCTGAGATTTTGTAAATTCCGGTTTAATAATACAAATTTGATAAAGCTATTAGCAGTAATTATTGAATTGAATTTTTGATTTTCCCGTCGATTGATTGGATCGAAGTGCTCGGTCTGAGGTTGACATGTCGGCTTCTTGTGCAGATGCCTCGTCGATGTCTGGGGATTTGATTTGTATACAATTGGTGGATGGTGGCTAGCAGTGGAATCCATGATGCCCATTTCGTCCTATTTGGGACTCATCCGCTGGATGTACCTGCACTTCTCAGTGAGTGATGATGTTCCCATCACCGAGGCTCGAACCCAGTGCCCATAGTTTCAAACGCCAAAGCGTTATCCACTAGACCACTTGGGCCACGAGAGCCACCTCTTGTGCAACGGGACCGAGCACTTCGGTCCAATCAATCGACAGGAAAATCGAAAATTCAATTCAATAATTAATATGACCCGTTGCACAAGAGGCAGTGGCTCTCGTGGCCCAAGTGGTCTAGTGGATAACGCTTTGGCGTTTGAAACTATGGGCACTGGGTTTGAGCCTCGGTGATGGGAACATCATCACTCACTGAGAAATGCAGGTACATCCGGTTGACGAGTCCCAAATAGGACAAAATGCGCGTTATCCTGGATTCCACTGCTAGTCACCATCCACCAATTGTATACTATTAGCAGTAAGATTAAATAGCGAAACGTCAGTAAAACCAGCAATATCGATTTGTTTTTCATTCATTCATTGAGAAATACAAAAACACCTTTATTATTTATTTTCCATGAAGTATATTTATAAATATTTTTATATTAAATGTATGTCTATATCAGAGAAACAAAAGAGATGAGATGGAATGCAGTATTACAGATAGAAATCAAACAATACTGACACCTTCACTATTTAACAAGAAATGAAGGTGGGGATCAAAACTATAAACGTGATTTTTTTTGTATGTGATCCGTTTGTTTGTAAAGAGAAAATGTCGATGGTCTTTGTTTCCTTTGTAGTAAAGTTCACAGATGTTTCTGTATATATCTTTATTTTTTCATTTGTGTTTACAAATTTATTTTATTCTCATAACTTTTAAACGGTTTAACACACCTATCTATCACATGCTTAAAAACAAATACATTCTAAGTAGTGCCAATCAATAATTAAAAAGGCCGCCATTATTAAATTTGAATTTTCCGCCGCTCGTTCAATGGTGTCCACTAGTTTTCTCATTATTTGATTGTATATGGCATTTTATGCAGTTTTTTTAAATATACATGTCACGTATGAAGTTATATTATCCTTTTTTTTCAAAACAGTATTTTAAATGTTGTACAATATTGTACAGGACATAATTTTTCTGAGAGGTAGAAATTTTACATTTTGATTTTGTTTAAAATAAGCGGTAAATTACTGTGTAAAAATGTCTGCACCATTATGCACTTCACTCAGAATTTCTTCTTCTGTCAGTGAGTTTCATCAGTAGAATACTGTGGTATGCTTCTTTTTTCAAATTTACAATGTGGAATCCATACACATTTGTATGAGATTTTGATACCAGCTTAAGAATATGCTAAAATGAGTGAGACTCGACTTTATTTCACAGTGTAGGTGAGCCAAATGTTAATGTTGCCATTGTTGTTGTTGTTGTTGTTGCTGCTGTAGGCATTAACACTTGTTCATCACATGGATCAGGGAATTGTGGTTCATTTTGAGTTGAACACTCATAGATTCCATCGAATGGATTAATACTACTTATAGTATTACTAACTTGATCTGTTGGAGATTTTTCATGTATTTCAGTGGACCATAATACTGTTTGTTGTGGTAATGGATAGACAGTTGAGGGGAATAATTCCTGGGGTAATTTAAGAGAGTTACTCAAGCTTTCAGGATATACTGATTGTATCGAATCACTACCCAATCGATATTTTCTCCATCCTTGATATGGATAGGCTATGGATGTTGTTAAAGATGGTGATGAAGGGGTTTTGGTGTAGACTAATCCCGAATTCTTTATCTCACTAATATTGATGTTTTGATGTAAATAGCATTGATTATCATTGAGGCATTTATTAAAATGGCATAAACTGTGAACATTTAAATTTGTGTTGCCGTTGTTATCACATTCATAATCATTTTGGTCAGCACCACTGTCGTCATTTGGATCACCATTAATATTATTATATTCCTCATTAGTATTATTATTATTATTGTTACTATGGTTATCACATTTTGGTGTAGAGTATACTTTTGGATTGAAATGTGCGCTTGAATTCAATGTATCCGTCATTGGTAAACAATAATTAGATGATTCAAACAAGGATTTTGTCCAATAATGATGATCAGATTTTGATAAATTATCTACACCCAGTATTTCATTACAATCTGTTGAATGAAAATTTCGACTTATATACTCATCATTTCTATTGAATACGTTCAATTTTCCTGGATTCCCGCCTAAATGATGACTGTCAATAGGCATTGTATAATAATCTTTAATGTGTGTACGCCATGTAGGGTGATGATGGTGATGATTTGATGTCATAGTCACTTCGGTGTCTTGTTTCAACTCACATGAGGTTTGTAAATCAGATTTTATGAAACAATGTTTATGATGGATCGTATTTTCAGGTGAATTACTATTACTTATACTTACTACTGATTTAATAATTGGACTGTTGGAATTACTATTTTCAAAGCCTGATGATGAATCGATTGGAAGGTCATCTGAATGCATGAAATCTGTTTCACACGGTAAATTTTTCATCAGTATATCATGATGACAGTCTTCATAGAAATTCTAAAAAGAAAAGAAATTACTGAATGATGAAAATATAAATTCTTCAATTTTTGTGGGTTAGAGAACCATTGAAAACCAGCAAGGAGTACTAGGCAGCTGTTTCTTCCGAGTTACAAACATTTTAATCAGTACTCAGTCGGCCCCAGGCAGAGTCTCTACCTAGATGTCCAAACTATACTTTATTTTTATTATTTTTTTTGATTACAGCTTGATTCCACACTGTATTTTTGGTACAGGTATGGAATTTTCAGCACGTGATATCAGTAGCCCAAATTTGGCAGGCTGACCATAGATATCAGGTGTGCGTCGGCAGAGGAACGAACTCCGGACCATGTGCATGATCGGCGAGAATCCTAACCACTGTGCAAACCGACGCATGGCGAAATCAGTGTGGAACTCAGCTGCGCTCAGCATAAATTTGGATTTTCTTGACTAATGTCAAGTCACATCGTGTTTTTCTGTTATTCAGCGAGTTGATGTGTTACGGAAAACATTCCCACTGAACTTTGATCTCTTCGCTGACTTGATACTCAAGATCAGAAAGGGACAAGAAATTCTCCTAGACAGCACCCTGACAAACCAAAGCCGCATCACCCTACAAATACTTTGAGAAAAATGGAAATGGATAGGACACACGCTGAGTGATATCAAGCATTAGGCAGACCATCGAGGGGAACCTGAAAGGAAGATGATAATTTGGGAATAAGTCCAAGGGTGACGCGTAGGGTATCGTTAGGAGAGAAGAAGATGAGAGCTTACTGGCAGTTGTGGAAGCAGATAAAGAAGATTACAAAGATTAGCATGGATAAAGATATTCTGTTGAAGGGAATAATAATATTTTGTGGAGTAAACGGTCCAGGGTGTTATAAAAAGCTTATACAACTGTCGACACTGAGAGAAATTCGTTCCATGCTGCTGACTACATATTATTATTATTATTTCCTTTAATTCCTAGAGGAACAGAGGGCTTCAGCCACACATCTCCATTGCCTTCTGTTTCTTGCCAACTTTTTCACTCCGCTCCAAGTCTGCCCACACGCTTTCATCTCCTCTTCACATCACCTCTGCCTCTTCCAAGTCACTCATACACTGACGACCAACTCGCCGCCCGCTTCCCTTTCGACCGGGTTCCACTCCACCGATGGCTTGTCTAGTGATGTCACTTGATGACTCGTTTCCTCAGAGTATTGCCAATCCAATCCATCTCCATTTCTTCCTGCCTATTTGTTTCACAATCGGTTCCTGCTGGGTTGGTTCACTCATTGCTAGAGATCCCTCCCTGTTGCTAGTCTTTTCTGGCCGGTCATCTGTTCTTGAGTATTGAGCGAAGACAAACAGCTGTTAATGAAGGTCTGTAGTTTGTTTGAGATGCTCTTAATGACACGGCGTCAAGTCTCTGATCCGTATATTTAGTAGCACTGACTGACTTCACATTGGAGTTGAAAATCCGGATGTTATTTTTGATGGTGAGTGATGTTGAGCTCCACACAGACTTGGTTAGAGTAATGAAAGTTTTTCTTACTTTTCCGATTCTGGCTTTGATATCCTCGTGAGTTCCGTCTGGCTGTATTTGAAACGATGCTTCTCAGGTAGGTAGGTGGTTAGGTGAAGGAGGTTGCTTCTTTCATATTTCTCCCATTTATGCTGATTTTTGTCTGTTGTTGTTGTTGTTGGTGTTGGCCAGGAATCTTTATCACCTCTGTTTTCTCTATGTTCACTTGAAGTCCTATCTTTGATGCTTTTTCTGCCAGCTTGTTGATTTTCATTTGCATATCTTCCAGTTTCTGGTAAATCAGACATAAATCATCGGCGAAGTTCAGATCCTCCAAGATTTTTGTGTGGGTCCATTTTATGCCTGTTTCCTCGTTGCCCGGCTCTCTGTCTGTCGAATTATCCAATCTATCGCAATCAGGAAAATCATTGGAGATAGTAGACAGCCAACCAGCTTGTCTTACTCCCGTCTTCACTTCTTCGAAGGATTCCGTGAATTTCCCGTTGTGGATTACTTGACATGCAGCATTATCGTACAACTGTTGGATGAGATGTATAATTGTTTGGTGGCACCCCTTTGTAGTAGCGAAGTAGTTCCTAAATCACCTGTCGATTGACGCTGCACTATCGAAGGCCTTTTCAAAGTCGATGAAGTTGAGGTGGAGAGCTGACTACATGTACATGGAACAATATTTTAAATAAAAAAGGTTCTTCAGTATGGATTGATTACATCACTTAAGTTCTTTGGAGGTCCAGTAGTAGAATAATCGCTAACACACGCCAAAGATACAGGTACGATACCTGGCCACTCAATCTTATACCTGCTGATATGCTCAAACTAAAAGAGGGGAGGTTGGACATGGGACTAACGAAAACACCCAGTAAAAAACAGCACCACTGTTACTAAGACTTGTAAATCTTTCAGTCGCATTTCCTACCCAGAACAAAACAGATAACAGTCTCAAATTCTCTTAAGATAATATATATATATATATCATTTCTCTGCATTCCAAGTGTAGCATAGGTCTACAGACCATGAAGTTTCATTAGCGATTGTTTCGTTTCATTCTACAATACGGGTTTCTAGTCTCATGTCTAGGCCTTCCTAGTTTTTTTTGGATTATTACAGGTTTGTTTACCTGGCCGAGGTTAGGTGACAAACTGCAGTCAACTACAGAACAATTGAAAACCACAGATCCCCAATATCAGATATGATTGCAGAAGCAGTGATACAAAGGCTCGAAAACATAATACTACCGAAGAGCAAACCCAATATTTGGATACGTTATATAGACGACAGATTTGTAATGATCAAAAGAAACGAGTAAGATAAAACTCACAACTTAATAAACACCGTCTTCAGCGACATCAAATTCAAAAGAGAAGAAGATTCCGAGAACCAAATCCCATTTTTGGACGTCTTAGTCAAGCGAACAATCACAAGGGAATTAGAAACTCAAGTTTATAGAAAATCAACTCACACAGATCAAATCCTGAATTGCAACAGCAACAATCGAATAACATACAAAAGAAATTGCATACAAACATTATTCGAGTGAGCGAGGCCTCATTGCAGCACTACCACCTTGAGGAGAATTGAAAAAATAATATCTCATAGACGTCTTCCAAAAGAATGGATATCTATGGAATTTTATCAAAAGACATAAACGACCAAACCAACCTATCAAACCAAAAGCCCCCAAGGAAGGCACAAAGAAAATCGCCTTACCATATATAAAGGGTATCTCAGAAATCACTACAAGACTCTTCAAACCTTTAGGAATTGACGTCGTACACAAACCAACAAAGTCGCTGCACTCAATTCTATGTCAACCAAAAGACTCAACAGCGAACGAATATAAAATCAATATTATCTACAAAATAAATTGTAACAACTGCGAAAAACACTACATTGGCCAAAGTGGACGTCCCCTTCGTCTTCGTATCCACGAACATAAGCTAGCCGTCAAAAGACATGATATACACTCCCTCATTTCACTACACACAGACAACCACAGACATCAATTCGACTGGGACAACCAAAGTTCATATATTAGACAGAGGAAACAACAAGAATGCTAGAGAATTTTTAGAAGCCATCCTGGCATTCCAATGAATCATCAAACAATAGACACATAGAGATAGGCAAAATTTATCAACCGATAAGAAAGAAACCTAACATACAAAGGGTCGAAGTTCTAGTCAAAGAAACAATCATTCCAACACAAGTAACCTAGAAGGTATGAAAACACACAAAATCAACCAATCACGTTCAAGGTCACACACCAGGAGAGATGATTAATAAGCTCGTGGAGAAGTCAAACAGCTCACTTCAACAAATTGAAGTATGCTCTGAAGATGTCGCCTAGTAGGAGGGCGATGAAAGCTTCGCAAATTAACTATCCAGCACAGAGAACACAATCACATGAAAACCAGAGAGTATTGGACAGGTGCATTGTCCTAGTTTGGGACTCTTGAAGAGTGTGAAACACCCGTAATCGCCAAGAATTGGAAACACAGATGGGTGACAGACTAAAAGATGAAGCTACCTGGAATTCTGATGAGGAGTCGTGATTCTTTGACGTCTACTAAATCGTATGTGAAGACAAATATACACTTGTGACATTCATATATATATATATATATATATATATATATATAGTGAATTGTAAGGAGTTGAAATTCAGCACTCGGTCACTGTATTCCGTCCCAGGGGCTGAATGGTTTGTGTGTTTGCCTCATTATCTGAAAACCCAGGGTTCGACTTCTGATAGTGAAGTAATATCTGCGTACTACTGGAGACTCCAGAGCCAGAACGAGACAGCTAACCAGTATACCCTGGTTTCCATTGGTTCTCTGGCTGGCTTTATTTCATGATCTAATTCAATAATATTGGCTAACATACCAAAGCGATTGTTGGGGGAAATTTGAAAGAGGTCACTTCCTCCAGCTATCTAGGCTGTGTTGTTTCAACTAAAGAAAACACATATCAAAGCCAGAGTTGGAAAGGCAAGACAGGCATTCATCACTCTGAAGTCAATGTGGAGATATTCTGCCCACAGTCAGCATAAACAGCGAAATTCAGATTTTTAACATTAATGTTAAGTCAGTTAGTGCTGCTCTATATGGGTTACAAAAATTTGCCCGTCACGGAAACCATTTCCAGCAAGCTACTGCGGACTCTTATCAATGGCTTCCTTTGCTCCACACTCGAGGTCATATGACTAGAAAGGATTGATACTAGGGGACTTTGGAAGGCAGTGGACCAACAAAGAACCTATTGGCTAGTAAATTTGACGAAGAAAATAGAAGTAGATTGGACACACTCTGAAGAGATCACTTATTGTTATCACGCATCAGACCCTGGAGTGGAGCAATGATAAGTGGGAATGTGGTATGCAGGAGATCGTGTAAGGAGGAGATGCAAGCTAATAGGCAAGCAAATAAGCTCTGCAGAGAACCAGACAAATGTGGATACACTGTTGGAGCCCTATTTTCCACAAAGGAATAATAACAGAAACGTACCAAAGCAGATTATGTTACACATGACTATGAGTCACTTGAAAACTGAGAAATTACCAATTTGATTTTTTATTCGGGTTTGGTTTGAAAATGGTCAGAAGATGGATTCAGTCAAAGACCAGAGGTTATTCTAGGAGTGAACATTCATTATTTGTGTATTATATTATTATCATTCCCTTGGATTCCGAGAGGAAAATTGGGATTCAGCAGCACATCACACAGGCGGCCTGGGTTTTAGGTGAGTCGGTGGCACAGCGGTTAGGACTCTCGCCGACCATTCACATGGTCCGGGGTTCGACCCCCTGCCGACGCATCACCCGATATCTATGGTGGGCCTGCAAAATCTAGGCTACCGATATCACATGCTGAAAAATTTCATATTGTACCGAAAATACAGTGTGGAATCAAGCTGTAATCCAAAAATAAAATAAAAACTTCGTTCTCTTTTCTGCTGTCCGCTTCAACTGGCCTGCCACACGACTACCCATAATTGATCATCTTCTCCTCCCCCTCCTCGCCACACAACCCCCCCCCATGTCTCCCTCGCACTGACAACCCACTCGTCGGTTCCCATTGGGAATCCACTCGAACGAGGGCCTAGTGCGATGACATTCGATGGCTTCCTCAACGTGTCGCTGATCCATCTTCATTTTCTCTTACATATTTTTTCTAGGTGATCGGCTGGTGGTTGGTGTCTTCTCAACCAGAGTTTCTTATTTCTAATTCTTTCTGACCGGCTGGCGGGCAGTTTGATCTTTAGTGTGAAGCCAGCCAGTGAAGGGGGCAGCTGTTAATAAAAGTCTGCAGTGACTTTCTGGAAATCCTTTTCATGACCCGTACCGAAGAATTGACTGACTGACTTCACATTTGTGTTAAACAGAATCCATATCTGGCTGAGTGAGTGAAGCAGAAGATTTACAAACTGGTTTCAAGGTGATGAAGTCGTATCCAGCCTTTGCGATTCTCATTGGCTGACTTTCACATCTTTATCCATTCCAACTCCCTGTGGTTGAAACTATAGACGGATAAGTGAAGTCAGGAAGTAACCTGTATCAAATCCAACCCGTTGATGGTGATTGGTGCAGGTTGTCTTCATTGTTGCTGTTGTTCGCCTGCAGTCTTGTCTTCTCTGCCAGGCAGCCTCTTCGACCGGTTTGTTAGAATTAGTCTTCCAGTCTTCGAGTTTGTGTGACATTAGACATGAATCATCCACATACGTAATCTGCATCTTCTAGATTTTTCTTATCTGTCAGTCCAATGTATTCCTGTCTCCTCACTCCCACTCACAGTCTGACGCATATTTCAGTTCACCACAATTTGGAATATCATCAGTGATAATAGGCAAACAGCGGGACTTGTCTTACTCCTGTATTCGCTTCAAACTCCTCGCTGAGTTTTCTGTCGTGGATCACCTGACACACGACAGACATTGTCATATAGCCAGCTGTTGAATGAAGTCGATAAAGACTTCGGCATTGCATACCATAGTATTGAAGTAGTTTCCAAATTACCTCTTGATCAACACTGTCTGTCGAAGGCCTTTTTGAAATCGATAAAGTTGAGGTAACCTGTAAGAAATACACTGACCACAGCCCTTTAACTTTCATTCCTGGCAACACTAGCAAATATCAGTAATATTATTCACACATACAAATGTTTCAAAGAATTTTATTCTTACCTCTGATTGGTTGTTTAAATCACTTGTCTCCGATTTACATGTCACTGAATTTGTTGTTAAAAGGGAAACATCATGACCTTGATTGATTAATTTTTTAAATTTTGACCGCCTATTTTGAAACCATATTTTCACCTACAAATAAATACAATACAAGTAAAAATTCTTCTTTTTATTATAGTTTATGGTAAAATAGTATTTAACTAATACCAACAATATAAAAATATATTCATTCATTATGTGTGTCAGTCACGCACACCTATTCCACGGTTCAACTCCCGACTGACGAACTCCCTATCTTCTCCCCTTTCCTGGAAATAAATCAATAAAACGATAAAGTTGATAGTGAGTCTAGCAACGCCACTCCATAAAAACCATCATCACTGCTATCGAAACCTCAAAGGTCAAGCTTGAGGTCCTATCCTCCGCATGGCACGCAAAAGAATGAATTTTTTTTAAAAAAGCACTGGAATCCAGGATATGTATTCCATTCCTATTCAGGACTAGTTAGAAGCGTCCCGCATTGAGTAATGTTATCCCCATTAGGACTCAAACCCTTCACTCATTATTTCAAACATCAAATCAGGTGCATCCTCCAGACGATGAGTCCTAAGTTGGGACATAGTGCCCGTACATACACTTGATTTCATAGCTGGCCACCACAAACCAGAATCTTATGAAATCGTTGAAGCGTCTGCACCAGGAGTTGTTATTGTCAAGTCAACCAAGATCGAGCATTTTGTACCGTCATAGTCAACCAATCAAATAAAAATTTAAATCAAACTAAATAATAACTACTTAATTCAATTTTAAGTTTTGCCTTCGACTGATTGAGCCGAAGTGCTCGGTCTCAAGTTGGCATGTTGATCTGAGCATGTAATTACAAGTTAAATGGTGGATGGCGACTAGCAGTGGAATCCAGGACAACCAGCATTTCGTCCTATTTGGTACTCGTCTTAAGACATACCTGCATTTCACAGTGAGTGATGATGTTCCCACTGAGACTCGACCCCAGTGCCCATAGTTTCAAACGTTAAAGCGTTATCCTCCAAACCACTTGAATCACCAGAGCCACCTCTTGTGCAACGAATCATATTAATTATTTAATTGAATTTTAGATATTCTTGTCGATTGATTGAACCGAAGTGCTTGGTCTCAGGTTACTTCAGGTACATCCAAATGACGAGTCCTGAATGGGACGAAATACGTGTCCTGGATTCCGCTTCTAGTCGCAACCCACCAAATGACCCCAAGTAAACAATAACTACTAATTAAGTCACTTATTTTGATAGGATAGAACGATCAGAGCACCGAATAATTACACTGTCTACTAGTCATCTGTCCATTGTTAAACAACAAACTGTATATCCATCCCAGATTTGTTTAAATTCCATCTATTTTTATTTAGACGTGAACTACTGACAAGATTTATCAGTAGTACATAAAGAGACATTCGTCACCATAAAATAATAATAATAATTTGCTTCATTCCAAAACAGTACTTGTGATACAGAATGGAATTCTCAGCATTTCACTACAGTATTGCATCCAGTTCGTACATTATCAATAAAGAAAATTCTACATAGATTAAGGGTAATCTCAGTTAGTTTCGACAACAACATATTGGCATGTCGGTAGCATAGCCGAAAATTGAACAAAATGTTTGAAGGTGTTAGAAAAGTAGATGCTAGCAGGTCGAGATATACAGAGTGTGAAAGAACGAAGAAGAACGTTTTAAGTAGAGTTTGCAAGGAAGAGAGAAACAAAGCAGCATATCACTAAAAAATAGAGAGAGAGAGAAAGGGAAAAGAAAGAAAGAAAACGTCTCGATAAATGATATGAGTTGGAAAGACGAGATCCAGTTGTTCTACTGACTATTTAATAAGTTATAGGTATCACGCCTAATGCTTTCTTTATCGCACAGAACAGGGGCTAAGTGGGGTATGACTGAGTTTTTGTACTTGCTAGTGCGCGCATATAGTTTTCTATATAGGCTTCTGGTCCCGCCTGATGAGATATAAGGGGAGAGTTGTGAATGAAGAGGGTGTTGTGAGTTAGGTAAAAATTTTCACATGAGTCCTAGTGCCTGTCGACCAGAATATTAACAAGCTGGTTATATGGCACTCTGTGGCTTACCCTACTGACAACCTTTAGCATCCTACGTAATAAGATATAGTCTTTCTTCAATAGCCGAGGAAGAACTAAGGGGGAAAAATAGAGAATTATTGGGCAGAATGCAGGCGTTAATGAATTGTAGGAGTAAGGGTTGGGTTATACCAGAATATCTTAACTTCTTGATGTAGAAGGTAAGATGGAATATTTTCTTAGAAATCATCAAGATATGAGACGACCAGTAAGGAAAGATCAGCAGATAGAATGACGCCAAGATATTTAATTTCCGACTTGGTTTCTATTTCAGTGCCATCTGTGTTGCACACCTCGTGAGTGCTAACCAGTTTGTTTAAGTCAGATTTATGCCTAAAGGTGAAATTGACTGTTTGGCATTTAGAGGGATTTAAGGTCAGTAGACCGTTTTCCTTGGACCACTCACTGGCTGATTTCTGATAAAAAGCCATTTAGTTTAAAGCAGTCACTTTGAAATTTGACAGGCAAAGATACAGCCAGGTCGTCAGCATATTTAACAAAATTAATGTCATTTGAAGATGGTAAGTTATGCAGAATGAAAGAAAACAGAAGTGGGAAGAGTACAGCACCTTGGGGGACACCAGATTCAGTGAGAACGGCAGAGGAGGATTTACCTTTGTATACAGTGCAGTGCATTCTGTTTGAGAAGTAGGAATGCAACCAGTTTGTGACCCGAGACTCAATTTGTGTCATCAAGAGCTTATTTAGCAAGAGACATCCAGGTACAGAGTCGAAAGCAGAAGTGAAAACGAGAAACGTGCAGCGGACGTATTTGGCACCTTTATCTAATGATGAGACGATACTTTTGTGTAAGACGGCTGCAGCGTCTAAAATTGTTTGGGGTCTTCAAAGTTTTTAAGGCAGGGTTCAAGTTTAAGAAGTACTAGATTTTCCGTAAGCTTTATAAACGGGGAAGTGATGGCAATGGGTCTGAGCTTTACGTTCTTGCTATTTCCAGATTTAGGGACAGGGACTATTTTAACTGCAGATGGATAGATTTGATGTCAAAGAGAGAAAATGAACCAGTATTGCGCAAGACATGGCAAACACGAAAAGATGACAGAAAAACACAGTATGAAGAGCAGAAATAGCACAATAGAGAGGATCTGTGCAACTGACGATTTACAAATAAGGTGTACATAACTTCCCTCTATGTGTATATCAAATTACCAATAGACATTCCGCTACAAAGTTTCTTATCTTCTGCCCGTTACCCCACGTTTCCTTCACAATGTCTTATGCAGCGCTGAACACAACTGTTTTGCCCAACCATTACTGTAGAACTACCACGCAAAACCATAAGATTTATGAATGAATCATTTTGCATATTACTGATTCATTGATATGAGTAGATAGATACTAATCAGAGATAAAATTCACAATTTACAAATTAATTTACAGTTTTTCACGATTTGAAAAGCTGAAATCTCACCGTTGTTTCATTTGAAAACTAAAATATTTAGATCAAAATGCCTATGATCTGCTATATAACATAAGTGGTAATCAAGGAAGTAATCATAGTTACATAAAGCTAACTGTATACCACTTATCGATTTCAATGAGTACCAACCAGCAAGATGAAAGTGATCGAAAAACCGGACGGAGGTCCGTTTGAAGCATCTCAGAAAGCTGAATAATTTCAAACCATCGGCTAAAGGAGTTAGTCAGAAATTGGATGGCATGAACTGATTCGCTTCTATGAGTTGATTCAAATCGTATACACCAGTAATGAGCTCAGCCCCAAAAACGAACAATACAGCCCTGCACTGTTTTTCATCACATCAATCTGGTTAGCAAGTACTACTGGTTGGTTAAAGTAGTAGTGTACAACTACTCATCTCAGTCAGTTAGTAGTATATAGTTTTATACAAATTTACTTTCTAACTAAATCGAAGCAATCTACGTGGTTTTAATTAAATTTTAGATTTCTCCATCGATTGAACGAACAGAAATGCTCGATCTCAGGTTGATATGTCGGCTTCTCGTGTAGATGCTTCGACGATGTTTGGGCATGGAATTAGAGGTTAATTGGTGGGAACATCATCACTCACTAGGTATGCAGGTACATCTAGATGACGAGTCCCAAATAGGACGAAATGTTGGTTGTCCTAGATTCCACTGCTAGTCACCATCCACCAGTTAACTTCTAATCTAAGTGGTTGATGCTTGTTTACTGGTTTTCTTGAATGACATTTAGGCCATCAGACGATGGTCACATATTGAAGTCTGAATCACTGTAGCATCCAAAAGGAAAGTGTACTGTCGAATTTCATCTACTCAAACTGTGTATATTTTGTAAATCGAGAATTATTCAACTCTTTTACTATATTATCCTGTAGCATAGAAGGTTATTAAATGCCTATGATGCATTATAATTATTATATCTACGACTGTAATTCAAGGGTGACACACATCGAGTGAAATAATTACTAACAAGTTGAGAAAATCCATTCACAAAGGACTTTTTTTATTTTATTTTTGATTACAGCTTGATTCCACACCGTATTTTTGGTACAAGTATGGAATTTTCAGCATGGATATCGGTAGCCCAAATTTTGCAGGCTGACCATAGATATCAGGTGTGCGTCGGAGTGGGCTCGAACCCCGGACCATGTGCATGGTCGGCAAGAGTCCTAACCACTGTGCCACCGACACACAGTAAACTACGAGTTTTATTTTCTACACCATAGATGGTGATTCCTCGACTGAAAGATGAAGTACCTAGACTAGCTATTTCCACTTGTATCTACCTATTCAACTGCGCTCTTCATGGAGTGATTTATATTGGCCGTTGCTGCAGGAACTTGATTTTTCGTGGTCACTCGGGAACACCTACCAGTGTGGCTAAGTAAAGGTGTAGTCAACACAATCATCAGTTCGATATTATGCCACATGGTACAAACCAGCCAAGAATCCTTCTCTATCATCTATTTGGTACCAAATAAATTACCAAAATCATCCAAGTACCGCATGCTCCCGACAGCAGAGGCTATCGCGATTCGCCTGAAATAACCATTGTTCTGTGTGCAGAAGAAGCAACTCTAGAGAATACAACTGCCTTGATCAGCCTTCAGTGATGCTATCCAACCGTAATCCATTGACATTATTATTTTCACGGATTTGATGTTATTTAAACAACATTGATGTTGTTAATAACACTGATTCATTCAGTATTATTTATATATAACTGCAGAACCTGATGAGGAAGGCATTATCAAAAAGAATGATTTTGTTCAGTAACTACTATTTTGAAAAATGTACTAACACAGCGCCTTAGAAATTAGGTGGTAAAAACAGCATTCCCTGCAACTGAATTACGGTGTATCTTTAAAACCACTCCTCTTCTGCGTTCGGGAATAAAAGATAAACTGCCTAATTTCGCCTCCTCCATGTGTGTGTTTATCTACCAGTTTAACTTCTCTTGTGGAAGCAGTTGCATAGGCCGTTCAATTAGGCATGTTTCTCGTCGAATTTCCGGAAATCACCCTGGACAGTGGTTAAGCAAAGGACAAACAAAATCTATTTGCAACGCTCTTCTGTCTCATCTTGTGGATACAACAGAATACAAGATTGACGTTAACCATGCTTTCAGGATCATTTACCGCATACCTACAAATCTCAATTTTGCCTTAAGAATTCGACTACTAAATATTACTGAGGCTATGGGGATCCATATTAACAAGCCTACTTTATGCATCCAAAAGAAGTTAGCTCAGAAATTATCATTACGTTGGCCGTCCAGATTTGAATAATCCTGAATTTTTTTGGAATTCCCATAATTTTAGTTGATATTCTATTCGCTATTATATCTATTATATCTTTATTATTACTATGATTTAGGCATCTTTAATGAACTGTAATTCCATCGCGATCATACTTTACAAATCGATATTTAAAGGAACCTGAAAGAAACAACCTCCCTCAACTAACCACCTACCTACCTACATGGGAAGCATCGTTTCGAATACAGCCAGGCGGAACTCACGAGGATATCAAAGCCAGAATCGGAAAAGCAAGACAAACTTTCATCACTCTAACCAAGTCTGTGTGGAGCTCAACATCACTCACCATCAAAAATAACATCCGGATTTTCAACTCCAATGTGAAGTCAGTCAGTGCTACTAAATATACGGATCAGAGACTTGGCGCCGTGTCATTAAGAGCATCTCAAACAAACTACAGACCTTCATTAACAGTTGTTTGTCTTCGCTCAATACTCAAGATCAGATGACCGGCCAGAATGGATCATCAACATGGAGAAATCTCCAGGAGTGAACCAACCCAGCAGGAACCGATTGTGAAACAAATAGGCAGGAAGAAATGGAGATGGATTGGATTGGCCATACGCTGAGGAAACGAGTCATCAAGTGACATCACTAGACAAGCCATCGCTCGAATGGAGTCCGGTCTAAAGGGAAGCAGGCGGCGAGTTGGTCGTCAGTGCAAGGGTGACTTGGAGGAGGTGATGTGAAGAGGAGATGAAAGCGTGTGGGCAGACTTGGAGCGGGGTAAAAATAAGTTGGCAGAAAACCGAAGGCAATGGAGACGCACAGCTGAAGCCCTATGTTCCTCTAGGAATTAAAGGATATAATAATAATTATTATTTAAAATCACTAATACTGTTACTGAGTACTAATCTAGAATATTCTGAGTATATAAACATGCACATATAATTGTAGAGCCAGAAGAGGAGGAACTTATCGAAAAGGGGGATATTCTTTGCTCAATTATTTTGTGTTTCATAGATGTCTCAATGAATATTTTTGCTACTTTCTTATATTCTTCTTTCGTGTCCCATTTGGAGTTTCATTAGTAATGGTGTTTATTTTTCTACTGGATAAGGTTACTAACCTGACATGCCCTAGTCTTCCTTGTTCAGCCCCCGTGCTTACTATCGGCTAAGCGAGCATTAGGAGTGAGTACGCTGGCTCGGGATCGATCCCTAGACGCCACGTGTGTGTGTGTGCGTGTCTATGTGGTTGACGAGTATTACTCTACAACTAGATCACCGACTCCCAATGTCCATAATAATAATAACGGTAATAATAATAAAATAATTCGATTCTTCAATCACTTTGATGCTCAGTTAACAAAGAAAAGGCGAAGCATATTTCCTCTTGCATTTTGCTTCCAATTTCTTTTTTAAAGAATTATTGTAAATGATCACACACACACACACACACGAAAAAGAATAAATCCTAACCTCTACCTTTCATCATCTCTTCCTGCTTTGTCTTCTTCTCTTTCTGTCGTCTAAACTCTTACACTTGCTTACCTTTTCTTACTACTTCACTCTCACTCCCTCCCCCTTACTCTCTGTGTATCACTGCCTCTGCATTTCTCTCTCTCTCTCTCTCTGTGTGTTTTACTCAATTCCACCTGATTGAATAGTGTTCATTTAGCAGAAAAAACTGCCTGACTGACTGCCTGCCTGCCCGACTGACTGACTGAACATAAAAGATACTTTTTTCGTTTTTTTGACGTTTAATTTAGAAGAAAACAGAATAATAATAATACCAATAATAATAATAATAAGGATCAAAAGCAAAGGTACAACAAAGTTTTACCATTTCTGCCTATCTATCTATCCATCTAAGAAATTCACCCACCCACCCCCACCCACACACACACACACACACACACAAAAGAAAAAAAAGAAGGAATCATATATACTCAATAGGATGCAAAATAATATTTGTTTTTTGCCACTATATAACACTCACGCTTAGATACACAACAGTGATTGATACACAGTAAAGGTGTATGTATCCAGTGTTACTATTATGAAATAAAATAGTAATGAAATGAAATAATAGTAATATCAATAAGCTCGCATCAAAAATGAGAAACTGAGTTGTATTCATTGAAGCAACATCAATGAACAAGACGAAGACGAAGAAGAAGGATATCGCCTGCCCTCTCCCCCCCTTCAAACCAAAATATATTTGAGGAAAACTTTCACTGATCTTTAGAGAGAGAGAAAAACAGAGAGGATAGATATGAATTTTGTTGATGTTTTTCTCTTTTCTACAGATTGTTTTTTTTGTTCTTTTTTGAGGTAAAACCGGAGGGAAAGAAACTGTGTTAGAGAGAAGAAAAATAAACAACTAAGAGTTGATTGAAATAGTTTTCTCAGCTGTGTGTGTGTGATATTTTTCGGAGGAACATAGGCCTTCAGCTGTGCGTCTCCATTGCCTTCGGTTTTCTGCCAACTTATTTTTACCCCGCTCCAAGTCTGCCCACACGCTTTCATCTCCTCTTCACATCACCTCCTCCAAGTCACCCTTGCACTGACGACCAACTCGCCGCCCGCTTCCCTCTAGACCGGGTTCCACTCGACCGATGGCTTGTCTAGTGATGTCACTTGATGACTCGTTTCCTCAGCGTATGGCCAATCCAATCCATCTCCATTTCTTCCTGCCTATTTGTTTCACAATCGGTTCCTGCTGGGTTGGTTCACTCCTGGAGATTTCTCCATGTTGCTGATCCTTTCTGGCCGGTCATCTGATCTTGAGTATTGAGCGAAGACAAACAACTGTTAATGAAGGTCTGTAGTTTGTTTGAGATGCTCTTAATGACATGGCACCAAGCCTCTGATCCGTATATTTAGTAGCACTGACTGACTTCACATTGGAGTTGAAAATCCGGATGTTATTTTTGATGGTGAGTGATGTTGAGCTCCACACAGACTTGGTGAGAGTGATAAAAGTTTGTCTTGCTTTTCCGATTCTGGCTTTGATATCCTCGTGAGTTTCGTCTGGCTGTATTTGAAACGATGCTTCCCAGGTAGGTAGGTGGTTAGGTGGAGGAGGTTGTTTCCTTCAGGTTCCTCCCATTTATCCCGGCTGATTGTTGTCTGTTGTTGTTGTTGTTGCTGTTAGTGTTGGCCAGGAATCTTCATGACCTCTGTTTTCTTTATGTTTACTTGAAGTCCTATATTTGATGCTTCTTCTGCCACCTTGTTGCTAAGTCATTTTCGATAGCCTGCTGTTTTTAGTGTGAATTGGTGATTTAGTCGTTGAATGTTCGTCAACCAGTTGGGTGCATGGCTAGTCGTGCACGATTCCCGGTCGAGGAACTCGTTTAAACCAGTAAAAGAAAGAAAACCATACGGCCTCTGAAACTTCCAACCTGAGTGCTTGAAGTCCTATGTTCTACTTGGAATGGAAAGGCACTTTTGACTTCCACAGTGGATAGACTTCTGCCGCCTGTGGTACACTTGTTTTTCTGGCGACCTCTTTTCTAAAATCTCCTCATTAGTCAGACATAAAGTGAATTAAAGGTAGTGTGTTGTAATTTCCTGCCCGGCTTATTTCTGTTACAAAATAATGTGACTGTCTGTTTAGATATATGACTAAGCTGGTTTTTGCCACTACCGACAATCCCCCTCCATCAAATGAACGACCTGGTATGACATTTGACGGGTCAGTTCTATTCACTACCTCACAAAGTGAAAGGATAAGTAGAAACGTCAGCCACTTAAAACTCTACTAGTGGACATCCAGGTATACTTAGGGGAGTTGGAGAATCGTGAGTCCAAATATGTGGTGTGAACATGGGCTTCACAATCCGAAATGACCGAATCGGATGTCAGCTTGTTACGGTAGCCGGAAACCATGAGAACTTAGCTGTTGACTCTGTTCTACTGACATGTGAGTCAGATTTTAAGTCAAAAACTCAGCAGGGGAATGGATTACTTCTTAAGACAGTTACCACCTGCTTATGTCTAGGCGTCCAGGCAGTACCCTAGACTTCACTTAAACTATGTGATCTTGTGCGCCTCATCTCTTGGTTCTAGTCACTATTATTTATTATTATTGTTACCTTTAATTCCTAGAGGAACATGGGGCTTCAGCCACACTTCTCCATTGGGTTCAGTTCTCTGCCAACGTTTTCACCTTACTCCATATCTGTTCACATGCTTTCATCTCCTCTTCACATCACCTCTTCCTCCTCCATGTCACCCTCGCCCTCACGACCAACTCGCCTCTTGCCATTCGGGTTCCAATTGAGCTATATCCTGGTGTTTGATGCCACTCACATAATGGCTTGTTTTCTTAGAGTTTGGCCAATCCACCTTCATTTCTTCCTGCATATTTGTTGCACAATTGGTTCCTGCTTGGTGTCCATTATGTACCAATATTTTGTTTTAATAGTTATCAATAATAATAATCATAATATTACAGTGGTTTTGAGAAATTTATTGTAAAACAAGAAATAAAATACAGTGCTCATTTGTGTTGAGTAGGTGAACAGCAAGTCTATTTGGAGATCAGCAGCACTCAGCATGAAAATGAAAATAAAATCCGGATTTTCGACTCCAATATGAAATAAGTGCTACTTACCATACGGATCAGAGACTTGGCGCCGCGCCGCGCCGCGTTACGAACGGCACTTTGAACAAACTATACACCTTCATCAACAACTGTTTTCCCTCAATACAACTCAAGACCAGATATGTACGGTCAGAAGAGATCAGCAACAGGGACCTCTGAAAGCAAACAAATCAACCTAGCAGGAATCAGATGTCCGATATATATGCAGGGAGAGATGACGGTGGATTGGCTGGTCGTACTCTGAGAAAACAAACTGTAATCAATTGACTGGCATCACACGCCAGGCCATCGGTCAAACGGAACCTAATTGGGAAGCGGTGAGTTGGTTGTCAGTGTGAGGATGAAATGGAGGAAGAGGAGGCTATGCGAAGAGGGGATGAAGCTATGTGGGCATATATGAAGTCAGGTGAAAACTTTGGCAGAGAACTGAACGCAATGGAGATGTGTGGCTGAAAACCTATGTTCCTCTAGGAACTAGAGGAATCAATAATAATAATAATGTAATTAAATTTTTAGATTTTCTCGTCGATTGATTCGACTGAAGTGCTCAGTCTCAGGTTGACATGTCGGCTTTTTGTGAAGATGCTTGGATGATGTCTGGGCATTTAATAATAATTTAATTAGTGAATGATGATTAGCAGTGGAATCCAGGATGCACATTTCGTCCTACTTGGGACTCGTCACCTACTGGATGTACCTTCATTCCCCAGTCATTGAGTGATGATGTTCCCATCACCGAGGCTCTATCTCGGTACCCATAGTTTTAAACGCCAAAGCGTTATCCACTAGACCACTTGGACCATGACAGCTAGCCACCTCTTGTGCAACGGGTCATATTAATTTGCAGGTACATCCAGCTGACGAGTCTCAAATAGAACTAAATGTTGGTTGTCTTGGATCCCACTGCTAGTAACCATCCACAAATTAAATTATTATTAAATGCCCAGACATCGTCCAAGCATCTGCACACAAAGCCGATATGTCAACCTGAGACCGAGCACTTTGGTCCAATCAATCGACGGGAAAATCCAAAACTCAATTAAATAAACAATATGACCCGTTGCACAAGAGGTGGCTCTCGTGGCCCAAGTGGTCTAGTGTATAACGCTTTGGTGTTTGATACTATGGGCACTGGATTAGAATCTTGGTGGGAACATCATCACTCACTGTGGAATGCAGGTACACTCAGCTGACGGGTCCCAAATAGGACGAAATGCTGGTTGTCCTGGATCCCACTGCTAGTCACCATCCACAAATTAAATTCTAATGATAGTAATGGATTTATTTTCATTGTTGCATTCTGTATATCTACATATTTATTTAAAAGGAGCTAAATTTTTGTGATGTGTATAAAAACGCTGGAAAAATTCCATTCTGCATAATTATTACTGTTGTGTAGACTAAAGGGATTATTAGTATTATTATGATCAGATGTGTATATTCTGTTAATTGCCTATCTATCCTGGAACATGACTGATGTGCAGGTGTGTGTGTGTGTGTGAGTGTATGCGTCTGTCAGAATATTAACCCACCGACACTTACCGTTATCATACCTGTGTATGCATAAAGTAATAATAGTAGTAGTATGAAATGCAATTAAAACTAAAATGTTTGTGATTACAATCATAGTTAAATGTCGAATGGCAAAACCAATTAATGTTATATTTATGGAATAATTCATAGGATGGATAGAACTTGGAAGAGTCTGTCGGTGGCATAGCGGTTAGGACGCTCGCCAACCATGCACATGGTCCGGGGTTCGATCCCCGGCCGACGAGGCACTCCTTTACCTCACTAAGCCAATAATGAGGCTGGTAAAGAGGAAAGGTTGGGCATGAGGCAGGCTAGCAACCCAACCCTGTAAAAATCAACACCACTGCTACAGAAACTTCACGCCACTAGCTTGAAGCCCTATGTTCCACTGGGGAACGTGAAGGAAAAAAGATAGAACTTGAAAAAGGGTGTGCAATTATAGGCTTAGTAGACAAATCGAATAAAATAAAGAACACTATCCAGTATGGTTACGAATAGGTGGAAGTGGAGTAATAAGAAGCGCGATCATTGAACAGAATATCTGGTCAATAATGATCACCCTATCTTTCTGTACCCTCCGCCTTTAAAGTCATCTGCAAAGCAAAGAGTAATTTATCCAAATCCCTACATACCCGACTCATCTGTTGTATTGCTGAAGTCATCTTTGGTTATCAAAACAGAAAAGCCAGATCTTTGTGTACAGAACAATGTTCATTCAACCCCTATCCTCTAACTTTCATGGTCTTAATCCCTTCTCTAAGCTAAAGTATGCTAATCCGCAATCATATTTTAGCTCTACCAGTTTTTCATTTTTTCTATTCAGTTTGTATCATCTTCCTTTATTAAGTCAATTGTTACTATTACTGTTATCATCCAGACTTCTCTATCAAAACATCAATCAGCATTGCTGCCCTACCAACAAACTTTAATGTAATAAAACCTGAAAATTATATAAAAACTTGATGAAAATATGTTTTATTATTATTTCTATTATCATTGTCGCGACATATGTCAACATTGCATAAGTCTGCTGAAAGACTCATTAAAATTGATTACTTTATTGAGCATTGAACAATCTAGTCTTCAATGTTCAATTGTTCAATATATAAGTGATAATACATCTATCTCATTTTGATTTCATTGCATCATTGATAATTGCGCGTATATTAGTTAGCTGTCGATGGCGAATAATGAATTGATGATTTAAATCTATTCAACCGTAAGATATTCCTCACAAATCATTTGATATAAAATAATAAATTATTATCTCCTAATAGTCTAGTTTGGTTTCTGAACACACACACACGTGTCAGTTACATAATTATCTACTGGACGTCTGCTCAAATCACATATCACCTGAAAAATAGACACTGTGATCATAGGGATGGTAAGGTAAAGATTAGAGGAAAGGAAAAGTGTTATCTGCCTTCCCCCACCCTCTCTGTCACTCTCTGTCTCTCTCTCACTCGCTTGGTCGCTCCGTCGATGGTAATAACATTTCAAGTATGAGTGTCGAGACTTTCGTCTTTTTACTATCTTATAAATGCTTTTTCAAAGGTTTTTGGTAATTAAAAACAGCTATCCAGTACCCTCTCCTCCCCCGGGATTTTAGTATTTCTCTGAATCATGTCAATCCGTGGTCGGAGACGAAAAAGCAAATCAAATTCCCACGAACTAACTCTCATGAAAATGAATTTGATGCTGTCTAGTGACTAGCCACAGGAAGAATTTGCATGGAATTCTGGTGGGGGTCCACTCGGTCTGGAGTGATGAGAAATACTCATCGCCGATGATACTAACAGGTGCCATTCTCATGCGGGAATCACGAACTGAGGAGTCAGGTCCCAGTGGCTGGATGGTGTACGAGCTTGTCTTGTAACCGGAACGTCCTGGGTTTGAAACCCAATGGGTGTGTACTGTTGATGAGTCCTGAACTGGGATGAAACAGATATTCAGTACCCCCTGATTGTTTCCATTGGTTCTCTAACTGGTATCAATCCGTGGTTAAACGTGAAAAAAATCTAAATACCTGTCACTTAAGTGTCTATTTTATTAATGCTCTGTTCTTCTTAGGGAGGAGAGAGGGGAGTGTAGATTTCTTTCAAATTAGATAACTGCTTTACAGATGGGTGTTATTTAGCATACAGTAAATTTGAATTAAGTGATGCTGAATGGAATAATCCTAATGAAATTGAAATGCCTCCTACCAAAGTTCAAAGTTCAGATAGATAGATAGGAAACAGTCACAGTTAAAGAATACAGACTGAAGGAATGAGAAACACACAACTGACTACGAAGTAACCAGTCAGATTTTTTTTTATTCCTTTATATTCCCTGTAGAACACAAGGCTTCAAGCTAGAGGCTTCAATTTCCTGTAGCAGTGGTATTTATTTTTACGGGATGGGGTTGCTGCCAGCCTCAGGAGCCCAACTTTCCCTCTTCGCCAGTCTTATTACTGGCTCAGCGAGGTAGAGGAGTGCCTCGTCGGCTAGGGACTGAACTCCGGACCATGTGCGTGGTCGGCAAGCATTCTTTTGATGAGCCGCAGACGCGACCAGTCAGAATAACCAATAGTTTTTACGTAAAAGTGACGTTTGTTTACTGGAGAAATACAGGTAATGAAAACAGAATGCTCTAACCCAAACGATAGTGTTCTTGTTGACATTTGGCTATTTAAGTATTCATAAACCAGAATTTACAAGATCTCCTCAGCTTATATATTGAACAACTTAATCACAGATCCTCAGCATGAAGTCAATTTCGCGTTGTCCATCTGACTAATTGGTAAAGATAACAAAACCAGGTGCAGATTGTTGAATTTAATAAATGTGTAAAATTATAAAAGTAGCATGTGTTTACATTAATAAAATTGCTTATCACATCCGGGTTGATTTTGTCACTTCATCGCAGGTAGGGGGGTTGGTGTTGTAACCAGGTCAAATTCTGCGTTAGTCCATCATTCCTATTGAGCTCAGACAATTTGGATTCCATTTGATATGATGTGGTTCTGATGATATTAGAAGTTCTTTGTGATTTCCGAAATACTTCTTCTGGAATTTTGCAATAATGTCAGAATCAGTTTTGTGACCTCAGCCTACTATAGCTTTTAAAGACAGATCTATGGCTGATGATTTTTCAGACTTTTGTAGCTCAAGTGGATTTCTCGGTGGTCGAATAGAGTCGGCTCTACGGTGTTCATTTCTCCTGATCTTGATCTCTCTCTCTCTCTGGCGATGTTTTTCCGATGTATATCGTATCACATTCCAAGCAACCATTTTATATTATAGACACAATTCGTTAGAAAATCTTTAGATATTTGGTCTTTTATATGGACAAGGTTGTTTCATAGTGTGTCCGATGTGTTTGAAGAAAACTCTGATGTTGAGCTTATTGAGCACTTCTCTTATGATATCATCTGAGGTCTCTGCTCTATATGGAATGACAACTGTTGAGGTTCATGTCTTCGGAATACGTTTTCGACCATACTCAATGTCAGTGTTGATTTTGTTGATGAAGTTCCTTGGGTAGTTGTTTTGCTTGAGGAGAGTTTCAAGGAATGTTTGATATTTCTTCTTCTTTTCCCTTCTCATCCATTATCAAAGAGTGTGGTTGTCTAAGAAGACTTGAAACAACTGATACCTTTGCGCTGATGGGGTGTGGTGATTCGAAGTCTAAATATATGTTGGAGCACTTCTTTGAAGACTTTCATATCAAATGGAATCCAAATTGTCTGACCTCAATAGGAATGATGGACTAAAACAGAATTTGACCTGGTTACAACACCAACCCCCCTACCTGCGATGAAGTGACAAAATCAACCCGGATGTGATAAGCAATTTCATGATGTAAACACATGCTACTTTTATAATTTCACACATTTATCAAATTCAACAATCTACACTCGGTTTTGTTATCTTTACCAATTAGTCAGATGGACAACGCGAAATTGACTTCATGCTGAGGATCTGTGATTAAGTTGTTCAATATATAAGCTGAGGAGATCTTGCAAATTCTGGTTTAATAATACTACTTTGATAAAGCTATTAGCAACAGCATTAAATAGCGAAACGTCAGTAAAAACAACAATATCGGTTTGTTTTTCATTCATTCATTGGGAACTACAAAAACCTTTATTATAATGAATATCATATACCCAATACACGAATTTCTTTCAAACGGTTGAAAGTGAACTTGACTTGGATATATATAAGACATCTTAACCCTGATCATAATCCTAATCCTAATCTTAACTCAAATCGTAATGCTAACAAGCTATCAACCTATTATCCAAACACTACTAAAGATGAGATCGATATGAAATTTACACCTCAGCTGGTGCACAGTGTTCATAGTGTCGCTACAATAACAGTAGATCTCGTTATCCGACAACGAGTATTCATTCAAGATCGTTGGCTGCCTTTACCAACCTGGATGACTACTATTCTCTAACTTGGTCAGAGAAAACGACTACGTTAATTCAATATTTCAGTACATTATTTTACTACTTTTTTTGATGTTTAATCAGTAATATATATATGAGTTTTTACTGTAGAAAATATTAATTTCATTCTCCTTTCACTCTTGTGTCAAAATCTATAAGTTTTCACATGGAAATTATTACGACTATTTGTCCTTTAGTTTCCTAATGGAGAGTAGGACTTCACAGCAGTAAATTCCGATTGTTCTCTATTTTCAGCTAGCTCTACGATTGCTCAAAAACCTTTCGTCTCCTCTTCATATTGATCTTTTCTACATCACCATTGAATACCATCAGGAAATACTGGACAGCTGTTTTATCAGCCTAGTTTGGGAGTCATTGGCAGTACCCACTCACCGCCGGGGTTCGAACCCAGTACGTCCCGGTTACAAGGCAAGCTCCTATATTATTCAACCACTGGGACCCGATTCACTGGCCAGCCTATGAATTCTAACTTCTACCAATTCGTGATTTAGCGCCACCCCATCCATTGTCGTAGGTGGGACATCCATCCTCACATGTGACATCTGGATGAATCTCACTGGTCACGACTTCTCACTAGAACTCCAGGAAACTCCATCCTGTAGCCAGTAGTCACTAGCGAGCATCAGATTAATTTTCATGAGCCATTGAATCGGATCCAAGTGGTTGAATGGTATAGGAGCCTGCCGTGCAACCAGAAGGTCCTGGGTTCGAACCCTGATGGTGGGTGCGTACTGCAGATGGCTCCCAAGCTAGGATGAAATAGCTGTCTAGTACTTCCTGACGGTTTTCAATGGTTCTCTAGCTGATATCACTCTGTGATCAACTTGTAATGACAGGTTCTTGCCTGTTGATTCACTACCATCTGTCAGAGTTCGTTGTTGCTAATCTAATCTTGCATAAAGATCAGAAATGTCATCAGCTGTTGATGAAAGTTTTACAATAGTGTGTTTGAAATGTTTTTTAGTGACGTGGCATACATTAGCATTGGCTTAATATGAGTGTTACGAAATTCAGGTGTTACTTGTATAGTTTGGTTTGTAAGGATTAGTTATGTTTTACGAGTTGATCACGGATTGATATCAGTTAGAAAACCATTGAAAACCAGGGAGTACTGAACAGCTGCTGTTTCATCCCAGTTTGGGAATCATCGGCAATACGCACCCTTTGGGTTTCGAACCCAGGACCTTCCGGTTACAAGGCAAGCTCGTATACCATTTAGCCACTGGAACCCGATTCAATGGCTCGTGAATTCTAACTTCTACCAATTCGTGATTTAGCGCGACCCCAACCATTGTCGTTGGTGGGACATCCATCCACACACGTGACATCTAATTGGACCTTACAAACCAAACTATAGAAAATTAATCTGATGCTCGCTAGTGACTACTGGCTACAGGTTGGAGTTTCCTGAGTTCTAGTGAGAAGTCGTGACCAGTGAGGTCCAATTAGATGTCACGTGTGTGGATGGATGTCCCACCAACGACAATGGTTGGGGCTGTTACTTGTATCAACTTCTACAGACCTCTGCACATTGGCTTCAGAGAGATGAACACCCCTGGTTGGCTCTGACCACGTCATTTGTAAAAACTGCAGTTGAAACGATGCTGTCAGTTTCAGGACTCTTTTCACTTCCCTTATTACACACAGTAAGTGGCTCTACACTAATTAGCTAGCTAATATTATCAAGAAAGCTGTGGTTAGTTGGAGAACCATTTGAAGTTAAGAAATAATAAATAGAATCTCCCCCTTTAAAAGTGCTTCTTACCATGTTTAAATTCCAGAGATCACAATTCTTATCCAGTCAGTCTGTCCGTAACAAAATAGTCGGATAAAAAACAGACTGACCTACATCATGACCAGCAACTGACATATATAGATTTAGATATAAAAGTATGATTCTCTTTCTTTCAGTTGTATTGTCCATCAGTTTTCTATCTGAACTTATTCGAAGAAAATGGGGAGGGTGTGAATGCAGGGGCAGACAGACTATATCAGTTATGCTTACGTGTAATTTTTATTTTTAAAGTCTTGATTCCGAGGGATTTTGATTGGTTAAAGGTCTGATCACAAAGTGAAATCAGTTAGAGAATGACTAGAAGACTAGCAGGGAATACTGAACAGCTTTTTCGTGCTAGTTTGGGACTCTTCAGAACAGGCCGCCACTCACCGAGTTTCAGACCAAGTACATTCCACCTACCACTTCCAAACCAGGACTAAGTAGCTGTCCAGTACTTTCTGTTGGTTGGTTTCTTAGGGGTTCTCCAGCTGACACCAGTTCACGATCTTAATTGAAGTCAATTAAATTCCTGCGGAAATTAATCTTGTGCCCCTTGTTGACTGACTAAGCGATAAAGTTCCTTACAGTTCTAGTGGGAGTTTGTGACGAGTGAGGTCCACCAAGTTATGGATGTAAAGACAAATACTCTCCAAAGACTTTGGCTAGTGGCTGCTCCCAATAGATGACGAAATAACAGAAGTTGGGATTCATGAGTCATTCATTGGATTTCGTCCCAATAGCTGATTGCTAGACCAGTTTGCCTTGTAACTTGATGATACTGGGTTTAAAACATGGTGGTGGGAGGGGTCATGGATGCATACTGATGAAGAGTCCCAAACACGGATGAAACAGCTGCCCAGCACTCCCTAATATTCAGTGGTTCTCTATCTGAAGCCAATCCATGATCAGAACTCAAATCTAAACTGTAATGGTGCCTATCTGTGCAGTTCAAGTGGATGTGATAGCAAAAGAAGGCAAGACCAACATTATCTGTGGGATAAACTGCGATGACTGTGCATAACATCATATTGGTTAAAATGGACAGCTTTTTTGTGTTCACATTTACGAACACTAACTACCTATCAAAAGACAATAATATCCATCCTATCATATCAATACATACAGAAAACTATTAACACTATTCCAACTACAATCATATACAAATCTTAGGCCATGGTTCTGGCAGTCTGGTTTCTCAGAAAAATCTTCAGTCGACAGAAATAACTGATACAGATGAAACTTACTAAAGAATACATTTGGCTGCCTTGATAAACATCCATAAAGAAAGGAAGACCAAACTTGCAGTATTAAATATGATATCATCATTCTATTTCACAGGTTCTCATCAACTGCACATTACTACCTGAAAATACAATAGTGTTATATGGATGATAACAACATACTTTAATTTTTGTAAGTGGTATTAGAGAAGAAATACTATAAAATTGGCACATCCGAAATGTAAACAGCATTACAATTTTTAGTTTAGGTTTTCATCATCAATTTATGCGCTTTCAAAGTAGAAAAGAGGGGGGGGAAGGGTAATACAGAAATCAGAAGAAATTAACAGATAGTATTAGCTACTAGGTTCATATAGCAACTCAAAAAATCACCAGGGGCTACAGTTTGCAAGGTTGAGATTCGTTCAGCGAGTTAAGATCACTGAATTGGATGACTAATTAATGTAATCAAAATTCAATCACCAGGGGAGTGAGAGATTAATCACACTGACTTTCTGAATGCATAAGTCTAGTTGGTTCAAATCGTTTGATTGCGATCACTTCAGCAAATTGTAGTAAATTTCCTGTCGTTTGTCTACGTACACTTCCGGGAACAAGTACACTGGAAGGACGGGAAGAAGAGCTTTTATCCGGTTTACTGAATATATTCCAAGAAACCTGTGTCTGAAAGGAAGCAAATATTCTTGGAGTTCAGTTACCAGACATATTGATGATATTGGTCATCTCGTAGAGATTTCTAAGTCCTTCAAAATATTAAATGATCAAAGGACAGGAAATTTACTATGATTTGCTGAAGTGATCGCAATCAAACGATTTAAACCAACCAGACTTATGCATTCAGAAAGTCAGTGTGATTAATCTCTCACTCCCCTGGTGATTGAATTTTGATTACATTAATTGGTCATCTAATTCAGTGATCTCAACTCGCTGAACGAATCTCAACCTTGCAAACCGTAACCACTGGTGATTTTTTGAGTTGCTATATGAACCTAGTAGCTAATACTATCTGTTAATTTCTTCTGATTTCTATATTACCCTTCCCCCTCTCTTTTCTACTTTGAAAGCGCATAAATTGATGATGAAAACTTAAACTAAAAATTGTAATGCTGTTTACATTTCGGATGTGCCAATTTTATAGTATTTCTTCTCTACTACCACTTACAAAAATTAAAGTATGTTGTTATCATCCATATAACACTATTGTATTTTCAGGTAGTAATGTGCAGTTGATGAGAACTTGTGAAATAGAATGACGATATCATATTTAATACTGCAAATTTCGTCTACTTTGCTT
This sequence comes from Trichobilharzia regenti, assembly GCA_944472135.2. Lineage (NCBI taxonomy): Eukaryota > Metazoa > Platyhelminthes > Trematoda > Strigeidida > Schistosomatidae > Trichobilharzia > Trichobilharzia regenti. The sequence goes on along the minus strand of OX235264.1, from coordinate 6,753,554 downwards.
TATCGAAATATTTTATTCGTTTGCTATCCCTGTGGTATATATGCCGTCAGGTATGAGCTCTGAAATCTCACTAGCAGAGATATTGATTCTTTTATTGTGTAAGATTGCTAGCCTCACGCCCAATATGCCCTCTTTACCAAATAAGTGCAGTTTAAGAGTGCATCATCCAAGATTTTGCCCCCCAGACCACGTGTGTAAGCCATTGATAAGCAAATCAGCCAATGAAATATGTCAAATTCAAAGTTGATAAAAAAAACGATCAATACTAGTGCAAATCAACAACCAATCAAAACCAAGGTCATTTCGTATTTTATGCAGCCTACACTGAATACGTTGTCTAGGTAGATAATGAAGGCTTCACTGCAAATAAACTACTCGGATTAAAGAGAACACAAAATGGAAGATTTAAGGTAACTGTTTATTGGACAGATGAAGTGAGAAACATTGCTTACATTTAAATGAGAAGATGAATAGAGAAGAGGAGAGAACTTAGAAAATAATAATTAAATAAATTCCGATTTTTTTTTAAAAAAAACTGTATAATTATAGGGTTTGAAAGAAGGATGTAAGCGCGTAAACATCCATTTATTTATTTAGTTAGTTAGTAATGTTTCTAAATTTAGCGAAAATCAATAAAAAAGAGAATGACATTTAAGATAGATTGGTCAATAAATAGACAAATACTTTTCGTAGGACATGAAGAGTATTCAGTGAGCGAGAGAAAAAAGGTATTGGATAAGTGTAAACACATGAAACTATATACTACTGATAAACTGAGATGAGTAGTTTTGTATATGGTTCACTTACATCAACCAATAGTGTATGCCAATCAGCCAAGAAGTCAGATTATCAAAGTGATTTAAACACTACTGGACGGCTGTTTCTCTATTTTGGGGCTGAGTTTATCAATGGTGTAGATGGTATGACTTAGCCTCGGTAGCTGAATCAGTTCAGAAGCACATGATTTCTGGCTAGCTGCTTAAAGGAACTGGCAACGAATTTGCAATTCGCAAATTATTTAACAGGATGAAATATTCCCATATCATGAATAGTTTTCTTGTCCAAATAGCTTTAAACATGGACTAGTCAAGACTCTCTATACTACAGAATGAGGAAATTATGCTCTATAGAGAAATTAGAGGAAGAATTTATTTTATTTATTTTTATTTATTTTATTTTTGATTACAGCTTGATTCCACACTGTATTTTTGGTACAAGTAGGGAATTTTCAGCATAGATATCGGTGGCCCAAATTTTGCAGGCCGACCATAGATATCAGATGTGCGTCGGCAGGCGATCGAACCTTGGGCTATGTGCATGGTCGGCGAGAGTCCTAACCACTGTGCCACCGACGCACAGAGGTTGAAAAGCAATAATTACCCTCAAAGATTCATTACCAAGTACAGAAGATCTGAAGTCTCAAATTTCAAACAAACAACAGTGGGTAAAAAGCCAGTCTATATTCGACTTGATTATAAAGGTGAAAACATTGCAGCAATGATCAACACAGAAGGCTGAATACATCACTAGCCATAGCCTATCCGGTAGCTAAGCTCGTTCCCATCTATCGAACAACTTGCTCTTTGGTGCAACCAAAAATCGATAGATATCCTTCTCATGCTAACTCCAACTGTATATACAAATTTACATGTATCTTCGGGAGTAGTTACATTGGAAGAACAGAAAGAAGGGTATATCTCCGATTTTCTCAACATGTACCAAAAAGCCTACGTCTAAAGGGAACAAATGCTTTCAAGAGTGCTATCACCAGGCATCTCCTTGACACAGGTGGTCATGAGGTGGACGCCTCATGATCGTTCAAAATTATCAATAGGCAAAAGAGAACAATTCTCCTCAAGTTTGCTGAAGCCATTTCCATCAAGCGCCTGAAACCTGATTTACGCGTCCCGAAAAAAAGTGGCTATCAGTCTTTTTTGTCCTGGTAACTGGATATTTTCACCTCTCTTTCATCCGAATGCGAAATGCTAAAGTTTCCATTGTGTATGATTATTATTGTTCGGAATAGTGTTCAATATTGCATATTTTATGTATGTATTATTAGTGTATGCGTATGTTGATCGATTGATTTTTGTTTAAAATGAACTCTGTGGGCAAGTATGTCAAAATTGTTGTTGTAAATATATCTAATAATGTCTTGGCCCTGTAAGCAGCTAACGAGAAGGCAACGAAATAAACACTGATGGTACCAATTTATTCTGCAGAAGCTGTAGTTCTTGCTTTGTTCAAATTCATTAAGGGGAATAAATGTATAAAATTAAGAGTCAATTTGAACGAAGAATATTCTTTTCAATGCATCCTTCTCTTCAGGTTCTTACAGTTATGAAATAGAATATTTGTTACAGGATTTCATCATGAGCTGACTTTGGTTAGAGAAACATTGGAAAACCTGAGACTACTGGATAGCTGTTTCATCCTAGTTTGGGACTCTTCAGTAGCACGCACCCACCACCAGGGTTTGAACCCAGGACCTTCCGGTTACAAGGCGAGCTAGCTCGTAGACCATTAGGCCACTGGGACCCGATCCAATAGCCGGCCAGTCCATGAATTGTAACTTCTGCCAATTCACGACATAGCGCGACCCACAGCCAATGTCTTCGGCGAGTATTTGTCCTCACAACCGACCTACTACACCCTACTGGTCACGATTTCTCACTGGAAACTCAGGTAACTACCTACCTGAGTAGGTAGTTAGGTAGGTTACAATAATGATTGCCAGTTATGCGGCTGATAAATTTTTCTATCGTGGAATAACAGATTAATTATGGGGTGACAAAATAAAATAGTATTTCTGTGAATAAACGTGTTAGGTTGAGTTCAATTACAAAATATTGTAAAATGGGAGATAATGCTTGTGGTGAGCGATTTTAGTGGTTTAGACTTCACGGATTTTGTGATGAGTCGCTGTGGGTAACCATTTTCGAGAAGGATTCTCTTCAGAGTGTCCAGCTTCTCTTCCATAATATCAGGACTACAAATGTTATGGATTCTTTTGTTTAGTGGACGGATCAGGTTTCATTTTGTAGATAGAGGCATTCAGCAATGAAAGTTAGTGAGTTATTCATTCCATTTCAGCCTTCTGTAGATTGATGTTTTTAGTGTTCCATGTACGCAGAATGCTTCATCACAAAACCCATGAAGCTTAAACCACTGAAATCGCTCATACTTTCTTCTCCCCAGAAAACTTCTCTACTTCAATCTACAATTCAATGGGGACTTATCAGTAGAAATACTGAAGAATAACCTCTCCCAGTCACTGAGGAAAACCTTACTGGCAGCCGTACTTGAACTAACCTTCGCTACGAAACCAGTGATTTGCATGAACGTGAAGTATAAGCTACCACTGCTGGTCTCATCAATGTACACCTATCAATTTACCTGCTTGTGTGGGACTAGGTGTGTTGGCCGAACCCAGCTGTTGCTATCCAAAAGTATTGTTGAACACTTAACTTCATGGTTTTATAAAGGAGAAAAAAGATACTCCCGTCCGCATCTCTATCCTCGGACACCTGATCGAATTTGGACACCAATCAGACCCGCAAAGGAACTTCAAAGTCATTTACAGGGGATACATGAAAATCTTACTAAAACAGTACGAATCAAATTCTTTCAAACCTCAGAAGCAATGACGATTCACATGTTAAATCCTGAACTGTGCATACAAAGGAAGTTTTTAAGTCATTATATCTACAATGGACCTGATCCATCTTGACACGAAATAGGTAATATTCCTGGTTTTTCAAGTGTTGGTTTGTAGGGATTTGATTGGTTACAAGATTTCATCATGAGCTGACATTAGTTAGAGAACCATTGAATAACAAGCTGGGAGTACTGGACAGCCAGCTGTTTCATCCCATTAGTTTGGAACTGCTTAGCAGTACACACCCACCACCAGGGTTCGAACCCAGGACCTTCCGGTTACAAGGCGAGCTAGCTCGTAGACCATTAAGCCACTGGGACCCAATCTAATGACCAGCCCATGAATTCTAACTTCTGCCAATTCATGATATGGCACGACCACTAGCCAATGTCTTCGGCGAGTATTTGTCCTCACACGCGACCTGCTGCACCCTATTGTTCACGACTTCTCACTAGAACCCCAGGTAACTTAAATTTAGTATTTACCAGTCAAAATATGATTGGACAAGGCGTTAAGGATAAAATGCCACTTAAATTCACCTCCATGTACATACACTCAGTGACATGCTCTCGTGGAGCTGATTACATTGGACGTTGTAAGTGTGTTCTCCGTTAAAGCGTAGCTGAACACTACCCGGTTTGGTTAATGAAAAGTGAACACAGGACGACGACGTCTTCAATTTGTCGACACCTTCTAGAGTCAGGTAATTCAGCCTCATGTGATTTATCCTTTGAAGTTATCTACAGGACCAAATCCAACCATTAAAAAGGCCGAAGCCCTAGCTATTCATGGACAGAAACCTAAATTATATGTGTTCAAAAACGTTTTGTCAAATCCCTTTCTTTACCTTGGTCATAGTAATTTTCTCTGTTAATTTTATTCTATTTTGCCACTTGAATCGATTCCAGTTCAGTTCACCTTCGATGTCTTTATTGTTAATATCAACGTTCTCTTTATTACTACTACTAAACTGATCCCATTACATTATAAACGGGAACTTTTGACTTGAATTCATAGTTGTCAGAATATTAGTAAAGGAGACTGAAATGTTAAATAATTACTGATGACAGTAGATGAATACTACGCCATATCATGGATTAAAATCCATAAAATATACAAGTATGTGAATATTAGAGCAGTCAGGAGGAAGCCTTGTCTGGTCCTAGGTTTCGTGCTTGTTGGCATTCCCCCAGTGGACGACACTTGTCTATAGTCTTCATGAAATTCATATCCCTTCTGAGACTTGAACCTCCAGTCACGCAGTACTGAAGTCAGAAACTTTACTACCATTAAAGAACCACTGAGTTCTGAACAACTGTCCTCGTCCTAATTTGGGACATTTCATCAGCACGAACTCACTAGGGTTCGAACATACAGCCTTCCGGTTACAAGGAAAGCTCTGCTGGATCATTCATCCAACCACTGAGACCTGATCCAGTGGTCATCCCATGAAATACTAACTTCTGCTAATTCGCGAAACATGTAGCTCAGCCGCCGGATGATTTCATCGGCTAGTAAGTGTCCTGTTACTTGACTTGTTGATCTGTTTGTTTCGATGGCTTCTCAATAGATATGAACACATCTGGTCTGATAGGATGCACGTCACCCATCAGAGTCTCTTCTTTAACGGAAGCTACAGTCAGTTCCTTAGATGTCTTATTTTAGGAATCATAGTCAACACTATATGAAATCTTTTTGAAGACCTCATAACTCGGTATTAGTTAGAATTGTTCACGACTTAACTCGGTCTCATTCTGTGACAACTATCAAACATGTTGAGCTGTCATAAGTGTCTCCTATGGCCCAGTTGCCTAGTAGATAATGCTTTGGGCTGTTGAAGTGACACAACTACTCTATTCGAGTCCCAGTGAGAACATCATTAGTCAGCGCAGATACAGCTACATTCAAATGACAAGTCCTAAATAGGACAAAATGCGTATACCCTGTACTCCACCGCTAGCCATTGTCAAGTAAGTGTCTTCGAATTAGAAGTTAATTGGTGGATGGTGACTAGAGGTAGAACCCAGGATAATGGACATTTCGTCCTATATGGGACTTGTCATTTGGATGTACTTGCATTCCCCAGTGAGTCAGTGATCATGTTCTCACCCAGGCTTGAACCCAGTGCCCATAATTTCAAATGCCTAAGCGTTATTCACTAGACCACCTGGGCCACGAGAGCCAACCCTTGTGCAACGGGTTATATTAATTATTTAATTCAATTTTAGATTTTCCGGGCGCGTCCCAAATAGGATGAAATGTTGGTTGTCCTGGATGCCACTGCTAGCCACCATCGACCAATCAACTTTTAATTACATGCCCAAATATTTTCGAAGCATCTGCATAAGAAGCCGATATATGTCAACCTCAGACCGAGCACTTCGGTCCAATCAGTCGACGGGAAAATTTAAAATTGTCGTCAGATTAGTGATAATTGATTCTATTAATCAATCCGTTCAGAAAGTTTATAGACCGAAATGAAGCTGATCAATTTACCGAAGAAGAAACCCGTTTGGAAATCACAAATATGAATAAACTAGTAGATAAAGTGTTTTTCAGTGGTACCTTTAACTGACGTTGGTTTGTGACGACAATCTAACATTCGAAGTTTATCCGAATCCCATAATATCTCAGTACCTATCGCCTTAAAGCTCTACTGAGAAGTTGTGACCAGTAGAGTCCATCAAGTGTCAAGGAGTAGGGGATATTCATTGAACACTGCAGTCAGCCTAGTGATATATGACTATATGACCCGGATGAAATTCACAGCTTATTGAATTCTGGGCGATTAACGAGCTTGACCTCATTACCAGATTGTCCAGATTTCGATTTCACATGGTGACGTCATGACTGTGCATTATTGGAGAGTCCTAAACTAGGACGAAACATCTATTCAATTGCTGTACAGCTTTCAACAATCCCCCCCCCCAACCGATGTGTTGATTTATAACAAAAACCTAACAGTTGAAATTAGTTCAGCGTGGTGGCCTGTTTAAGACCTGGGCTGACAAGAACCTCCATCAATGAATTTTGCATATCATTATTATTATTATTATTATTGTTCCTTTGGGTTTCGAGTGGAACATAGGGCTTCAATAACACATCACTACTTTCTTCTATTCTCTAAAGTCCTCTTCAGCCGGGTCCATGGTTGCCCACAATCCTTCATCTCCTCTTCACACGATCTCCTTCATATCACCCTCACATTGACGACCCACTAGTCGAGTACTTGCCATTGGGATTCCACTCGAGCGTTGGCCTGCATTGCGCGAGATGTCATTCAACGACCTCCTCAACGTATGTCCAATCAATTCATCTCCATTTTCTCCTACATATTTATTGAACGATTGGCTCTTGGTTGGTTCGTTTCCACAGTCTCTAGTTACTTATTCTTTCTGGCCACAAAGTCTTCAGTATGGAGCGAAGACAGCTGTTGATGAAGGTTTACAACCTGTTGGAACATCTTTACGTGACACTCTGGACAAGTTTCTGACCCGTATAGAAGGACCAACTTCACATAACTGTTGAAAATGTGAATCTTGCTCTGTATGCTGAGGCGAAGTGTAGAAGATTTCCAAACTGGTTTCAGGTTAATGAAGGCGTATCTTGCCTATCCGATTCTGGCTGGTTAGCTTTCCCATCTTCATACTTTCCAACTGCCTGTAGTTGAAACGATCTTCCCTAGATAAGTGAAGGAGGTAATCTTTGTTAAAACTCTCCCGTTGATGGTGATTGATGCTGGCTGTTGATGGTGTTGTTCGTTGGCTATCTTCATCATCTCTACCTGCAGTCCTGTCTTCACTGTCAGCCAGCCTTTTCAACCAGTCTGTTGGTTTACGCCTTCTTGCAACTCGTCGAGTTTGTATAACATCAGACATATATCATCTGTGAAATCTAAATCTTCTTAAGTCTTCTCATCAGTCATCCAGCGTATTCCTAACTCCTCGCTCCCAGTCCATCACAGTTACGAATATCAACGGTGATAGTAGTGGGCAGCCATGTCTTACTTCTGTATTCACTTCAAATGCCTAGCCGACTTTTCCTTTATGGATCACTTGGCACATGCCAATGTAATAGCTGTTGGATGAGGTTGTTGTATGTATATTGCATAAGATTTCTCTTAATCACTTTGTTTAAATCTACTAAACTACGCCCTTCAATAGTATCGTTTAGTCTAGCGAGTATTTAAAACATTCACAATCTGCTGATTCTCAGCTTTCTACTAAACATGTGAAAAAGCATTATCCTCAATGGATGGCAGCTTATCCCAGTACATGAGATAACAGTTCCTGACTGGTGTCCTTAGTTCACAAAAGGTACTCCTAAACTTTTAAAAATTGACTTTCAACAAAATGTTGTCGTGTATTTCTCGAAGGAGAAGCAGAAGAGATACCACATAATGGATTGGTTTGCACTTCAAGTCAGGATAGAAAGAACTGTGTCATACGATCTACTGTCAGTCACTCCCTGGTCAAACTCAAAAAAACAAATCTAATCCATGCAAACCAAAGTCTTGAAAATTAATCTGATGCTCACTAGTGAGTGACCAATGGCTACAGGATGAAGTTTCCTAGAGTTCTAGTGAGAAGTTTTGACCAGTGAGGTTCATCCAGTCGGGAGTGAGGATGGATTTCCCACCGATGACATTGGTTGGTGCCAATCGCACTAAATGCACCATGAATTGATAGAAGTTAGAATTCATGGGCTGGCCATCGAGGAGTCGTGTCTAAGTGGCTGAATTGTATACGAGCTTACCTTGTAACAAGAAGGTGGTGGATTGGAACCCTTGGGGGTGGTTGTGTACTGCCAATGAATGCCAGCCACTTTTATTCCTGCCTGCCTTGTTAAGAATTCTGCGTAAGTTGGTTTCCGATGTTCCTTCCTTGTATGGAATTACTACTGGTGATTTAGATTCTTTATTGTTGATGTCGTCATCAATATTATTATTATTATTATCACTATCGCTGCTATCATGAATGATAGTAGCATTCAAACACACAAACTCAAATAGAAACAAGCTTTGTCGGTTAAAGGATCCTGCCAATGGAGCTAATTAAACAAAACAATTTAGTTTATCTGATACCCTGCTGGAATGACTGTCAGGTCAAATACATAGGTCAAAGTAGTAGAACAAGTGAAGTCAGTCAGACTGACGGAGCACGAAAAACTAGTAGCAAAATCTATATTACACTGACCCTAATTGGATAAGAAATCTAGAGAATAGTTCAGTTATAACACTCACTACATGCAATTACACACAACACAACCATACAATAGGATGGGATAAGATGACAGTTTTAAAATCTAATGTCACAGGTTGTAGGGAGAGACTGATAACAGAAGCTTTGTGCTTATCGAATCAACTGCAAATACATGTAATAGGAATGATTCAACACCTGTCCATCCAGATATCTGGAAAATTCTACAACCCCTACGACGACAAATAGGAGAAGACAAAGAAAACTATAGAACTCAAGTTTCCAAGTCGTGTGATTATAACTGATGATATGATTATGAACCACAATAAATTTTGTTCGAAACCTTGTCATCCAGTAAATAATAATACTGTTTCACTGACTGTGTGATACATCTAATAAACAAACTAATATGGAATCAAAAAATCAATACTTTTATTTGAAAATCCTGGACGAAGAGAAAATATCATGCGATGAACTCTGCTAAAAATTCCCTACATTATACAAAACATTATTCAGTATAAAGCCATTACAAAATATAACATAACATTCAGCTTACCTGAGTTTGTGTAAGTCCAAGTGAAGCAGCCAATTCAGCTCTCTCAGGTAGACTTAAGTATTGAGTCAAGTGGAATCGTTTAGCCAGCTGTTGTAACTGCATACTAGAATAAATTGTTCGTGGTTTACGGAGTTTTTTATTTTTCTCTTGTCCAACAACTCTTGAACACGTCATTGATGTTGACTGTGGTGGTGCTGTTGGCGATGGTTCAATCGATGATATCGTTCCGGCTATTGATGATGTAATCGTTGTCATAGTTGTTGTATAAGCAGATGGTGAACAAACAGAACAAGCAGATGAAGAACATGTCGAATAACCTCCAGAATGTGTTAAACTAAACAGTCTATTGTTAATACTGTTCATTAAACTGTTAGGCATCATCTCAGGATTCATATATCCATGAATACTTTTCGATATTGTTGAAGCATGAAATGTATTATTCATCTGGTAATTTGAATAATCCCTGCTTAGGATTACATCTGTAGATCGATCTAAACGATATTGATTAGTTTCCTTTCCCAGTCGAGTATTTCCTTCACTCTCATTCAGACTTATTTCATCATCTCTTTCTTCAGATAGGGATCTTGTCAGTTGGATGTCATGACGTGAAGTGGAGGTGATGGTAGCAGTCGTAGTAGAAGCACTACCACCAGTCAGGTCTATTCTCCACGAAGGTTTATACTGTTCATAGTGTTGTTGTTGTTGTTGTTGGTTACTAATATTACTTCTGAATAACCTTTGACTTGGCTGGAAAGTCGACAGTCCGCTTGGACTGGTATTTCTACTATCACGTCCATGCGTTTGATGAGCGAGGTTAAATTCGGCATAATTGAAATATTCTTTATGTGATTGGTGAGCATCATTTGTCATTGGTGAAGGGTAATAGGCTTGTGAAAGATACTTTTCATAGACGACAGTTTCATTTTGTACATCAGTAAATTGACCTATACTACTGATTAAAGGGATTTGAGGAGTAGTAGTAGTAGTGGTAGTCTCTCCTTCTATAACTGACTGTTTTATTTTACTTACTGTTGTTGTTAAACATAATGAAGGTTGTATGCCTTCTGAAGGTGAAGATGCCGAAGCGACAGTAGACATAGCAAGTGATGTATTCGAAGATATGTAACCAGACGAAGAATCAGTAATATACTGTTGTATAGGATAACATGGAATATTTTCAGAAGACAGCAACATGGGATTATCACATGTGGGTGGAATTTCACATTTCATTTGACGATAATCATAATTGCTGGTGTCGTTAAACCAATTAATCAATGGGGATTGTCGACAATGTTTCATAGGGCTTGATGAAGCGGTTATGCTTATGGTAGGATTATTATTATTATGTGTTAAGGTATGTTCAGATAATTCGTCTTGATATTGCCTGTGATTATGATGGTGATGATGAGGGTGATGCTGACAGTGGAACTCCTGTAAGTACTCTTCATTGTCCAATTCACCACCTTCTTTCAATTCTTCTGTTTCTTCTGTGTCAATCGCTTTGATTTCTTCAATTTCTCTGTCATTTCTACATATCTTCAAAATTTCACAATTAAACTGCTGATCCATTCCTTTGTTTGTTGAAGAGTACTCACAGTTTATCAGTTTATCTCTTGATATACCTATAGGAAAATAAAGGAAAATAATATTTAAAATTTGTTTGGATCGATTTCATTGATTCTAAGACTGAGTTCAATTTGAGGATACCCTGAAAAGCTATTTCTTCAGCTGACCCATCGGTAGGTTACAAGGTAATCTGATGTACTGTTGAACTATTGAGAGAGAATCGAATGGCCATTGCGAGTAATGGCGCAACCGCCGGTCGGTACCATCACCAAGTATTTGACCTCACTCCTGTAATTTGGTGAACCGCGCTTCCTAAATGGTCTAGGAGCTCACCTTGTAGCCTAAAGATCCTGGTTTCGATCCCTGGCAATGAAGTTATGCCCGTCTGGTATGCTGAAGAGATCCAGGCTAGGACGAAACAGTCATCCATTACTCCCTGGTGGTTTGGTTTTCAGTAGATCTCTAAGTGAAGTCAATTTATGATCGATCCTGGCAGAGTAATTCACTAATAAAGCGTGGATGAAAACGTTACATAACATTTTTTTTAAACCTGAGAGTACTGAAGGCTGTTTCATCCTAGTTTGTGACTCTTCAGTGGTAGGCACCCAACAGGGTTCGAACCCAGGACCTTCTGGTTACAAGGTCAGCGAGCTCGTAGACCATTGAGCCACTGGGACCTGATCCAATGGTCTACGAGCTTGCCTTGTAACCAGTAGGTCCTGGGTTCAAACCCTGGTGGGTGCGTACTGATGAAGAGTCCCAAACTGGGATGAAACAGCTATCCAGTAGTCCCAGGTTTTCCTGTGGTTCTCTAACTGATGTCAGCTCCTCATGAAATCCTCCATGCAATCAAACAAAAATTCCTACAAAGCCAATACTTGAAAATTTTATTAACTTTAACTTAACTTTCTTGTTTATCTATTGTAAACAGAATATTTAAGAATTTTAGTACAATTTTTAGTATGCTTATACTACTAAAATCAAGTCAGCTGTAATTTCTGATCAAATTTACCTTTTTCCACAGAGTAATAAGTATTCTTTTTGCGAAATCTGAAAGAAGCAACCTCCTTTACCTACCTACCTACCTACCTCGGAAGTATCATTTCAACTACAGGCGGACAGAACTGATGAGGATATCAAAGCAGCGGGGATTGAGAAAGCAAGGCAAGTTTTCATTACTCTTAAATCTGTGTGGAGGTCAACAGCACTCAGCATGGAAATGAAAATAAGATCCGGATTTTCAACTCCAGTGTGAAGTCAGTCATTGCTACTCTATATGGACCAGAGACTTGGCAGCGCGCCACGCCCCGTTACGAAGGGCACTTTGAACAAACTACAGATCTCCTTTATTAACAGCTGTCTTCGCTCAATACCACTCAAGATCAGATGGCTGGCCAGAAGAGATCATCAACAGGGATCTCTAAGAGCAAATGAATCAACCTAGCAGGAAGAAATGAAGGTGGATTGGCTGGCCATACTCTGAGAAAACAAACTGCAATCAAGTGAATGACATCACAAGCCAGGCCTTCGGTCGAGTGGAACCCGAAAGGGAAGTGGCGAGTTGGTCTTCATTGAGAGGGTGACATGGAGGAGGTCATGTGAAGAGTAGATGAAAGCATGTGGGCAGACTTGGAGTGGGGTGAAAACGTTGGCAGAGAACCGAAGGCAATGGAGACGCGTGGCTGAAGCCCTATGTTCTACCACGAAATAAAGGAAACAATAATATATAATGACAGTAAGTTTATTCATTCTGCTTAATTTGCATTTTCCCCTTGATTAATTGCTTATAGTGTGCTGAAATCTTTGGTCTTGGTTGATTCGACATATCACCTCCTGGTAAGGATGCTTCAACGGTATCTGAAGATTTTACTTGTTGGGGATTAGTAATATTAGTAGAATCCAATGTATGCACATTTTATTCTGTATGAGACTCATCTTAACTGGGTATAGCAGTATCTCCAGTGAAATGAGAATTGTGAGTTTTATACTGTAGACTTTTGAAGTTCAGTCTGTCTGTTTGTCTGTTTTCAACGTAAAACTTTGTACCGATGTGCACCAGTTCAAGTCACTACACTCCCTCCTTGTAGCACACAAAGCCAGAGAAGAAAGTAAAAGAAAACGCAAAATAGAGACAGTAAATAGAGATATGAGGCAAAAAGAATAGTACTATCGAAGAACAATAGAGTTTCATTGGAAATTATAAGTCACAAGGAGTGAATGCATCTACTGTGTCATTGAGAACGATTTTGAGTCAGCCATATCACCGATTGTCTCCAGTCATTGTTTTTATACCGTCCCGAGGACTCCAACCAGGAAGTGTACATCTTCCTACGTGACTGGCTTAAACTAACTGTTGTGGATTTCATTAACTGATGAAGCCATGTTTTGGTTTGACCACAACGTACTAGCTCTTTTCCAGCCTTATCCTATGTCAGCTAACATTAACTGTTGAGGAAGGCGATGACTAGGCATGCGTAATACATGTTCTAACCATCTCACTCAGTCGATGTAACTTCACAACCTCCTCTATTGATTTCTCCCTCCTTATCTAGCACTCAACCAAAGCCTAACACCAATATTGCTCACTTCATTTTACCATTTCACAAGGAGGACAGAACGCAGGCACCCATGTTCAAAGACAGCTAGCCGACCTTTTCATGCCTTCCACTCTCATTGGCCTGGTCTCACTCACAGCCATAAAGGAGGACAGAGCGGACTAATGAGCAGTACACCCGCCCTATGGTCGATAGTCGGATATCACGTCTACGCCAGAGACGGCGTAAACTAGCCCTCTGTATCCTTGCTGAGATTTTGTCAGCGATCAACCCGATTGCACTAGCTGATGCAGCTTCAACACTACTGAACTTTGAAATTCAGTAGTATTCGTCATCGCAAATAAAATAAGTCAAATCCTTGTATCAGCTTCATTGACTGTGAAAAAGCCTTCAACATTTCGAATACGAAATAGTTTAGAAACTACTTCAACGCTACCTAGTGCCCAATCTTTTATCGATCTCACTCACCGGCTACATAACAACTTCATACACCAAATGATTCATGGCGGAAAGAAAGCGATGCATTTAAAATGAATAACGGCTGCCTAATATCGCCGGTAACATTCGCAATTTTGGTGTATTGGATTATTCAGAAGACTGTGTGCGGAATCAAGAAGACAAGAAGACTGTAGAAAATTAAGACTTCGCAAATGATTCTTGTTTCATATCTTGCGAACTTGAAGAGGGACAGCAAAGTTAGAAATTCAAGTGAATCTAGAAAAGATAGAGTCAGTGAAGGTACTCGGTGATCGACGACAACAACAAGCACCAATCACCCATCAACGAAATAAATGTAAAAGATATCACTTCTTTCCCTTACTTGAGGATCATTGTCTCAACTACAGGCAGCGGCGGGGATGAAGATGTGAAATCTGCCTCAGTCAGCATTATCTCAAGTCAGTCAGTGTTTCTGTGTGTTTCAAAGACTTCAAGCAACACAACAAGCATTTCAAAGAGCTTGTTGTAGACTTTTACAACAGTTTTCCCTTCTCTTCGTAATGAAGATCAAATGGTCAGAAAAAGGATTAACAACAAGGAATCCTGATAGACAAAGTACCAATCAATTAGACTAATAACTAATAATTTAGGCCAATGAAAGGTAGACATGGACTGGACATATAGTCTGAAGAGACTGTGGAGTAACATCAAGCGTTATCTACAACCTCAAGTGTAACCTTAGTAGAAAAAGAAGAGCTTTTTTGTGATTCGAGTATTGGCTTGCAGGGATGTGGTTGACTGGTTACAAGATTTAATCATGAGGTGATATCGGTTAGAGAATCTTTGGTAAACCAGTTGGAAGTACTGCCATACAGCCGTTTCGTCCTAGCTTGGGGCTTTTCGTTAGCATTCACCTACCGAGGTTCGAACTAAGAACCTTGTGGTTACAATGCGAGCTCCTAGACCATTAATTAGTTAATTAATTAATTTAACAGTGTTTTTGTGAGTTGGAGGGTGGTATGCAGGAGAACATGTGGGGAGGAGATGAGAAACCATGAACAAGGGGGAACTAGAAAACTGAGTGAAATAGAGATGCAGTGTCAGGCCCTATGTTCCATTTGTAACCTTAGGGAATAATAATAATAATAAAATCTTAAAGTGTTTACAGAAACTAACACCTCCACCTTATTTTCATCTCATTAAGACTAAAGACATTAACACTGGACTTTTTAGTTTTAAAGAAAGAACTATGCGTCCATGATGACTTCATGACTTCGATAAAATCCATATACGAATCTGTTTCATTACTTTGGATCTATGCTAAATTCAGGAAACGGTAACCAATGGATTCTGTAGATATTGCATCTATGTATGTATAGACCACTGTGCGTCGGTGGCACAGAGGTAGAATGCTCGCCAACCACGTCACGTGTGGTTTGGGGTTCGATCCCTAGCCGACGAGGCACTCCTTTACCTGGCTAGGCCAGCAAAAAGGCTGATAAAGAGGGAAGCCTGGGCATGAGGCTAGCAATCGCATCCCATAAAAACATAAATAGTGCTGCTACCGAAACTTCGAAGGGCTATCTTGAAGCCCTATGTTACACTGGGAACGTAAGTGGCCTACATATATATATATATATATATATTGGAAGATGTTTAGGTGTTTGAGATGATGGCCATTGGACTCGAGTCCCAATGGAAAGGCTATCACTCACTAGAGGGTATGCACATCAAACCGACGAATCACAAATAGGATGAAACCATCCTCAAGGATTCATTTGCTAGTTGCAATCAGACAACAAGGAACTTCAAGTCAAAAGTATTGATAAATATTCAGGTATACGTTTAAGAAACCTATAGGCTATAATAATGCTGCCTAATCAAAGCAATCTGAAAAAATGAGAACTAGAAATCAAACGAGACGAATAAATTATGCCCAGAATTCAAATAACATCAAAGACTGATATAGGTTACAGGATAACTGGAAACCCGACAGTGGACTGGACAAATGATTCTTTCAGAAATTTTGAACTCTTCAGTGCATGCCCATTACCCCATCGCGGGGGAATATGGACCTTTAAGCTTTGAGTTGTGAAATATCCTTTAGCTATGATGTAACCTACATTTCTCACAAGGTATAGTTGATGGCTTCATGATCAATCTTCCCCTTTTTTCTGGAGTAACTGTAGTCTGGATGAGGTTCAGGAGTGAGTCAGATGTAAATTCAGCCTAGACTTCGCTCATGGCTGGTAAACATTTTACCACTCAATCAATGATGCAGCCCTTCGTTCTAAATACCAAAGAAAATGTGTAGTGCAAAGTCCATGAAGATTTCTTCACAAACCGACATCAGGCTAAGTTAAACTTTAAGTACCATTAACTATTAAGGGATTGTGTCCGCATCACTGACCTTGAATGGTTCAATGAGTTTTATTCATCACATGAGTTGAAGCTTCTATTCCGCTTGATTCCAGTCAAATGCCTACTGTAACGGAGTTGTGTTTGCTGATGCTTCAAATATTTCGTAGGAACAGATTTTGCCAGATCCCATCTGTCATTAACCCAGATTTTGAATATTTGTAATTACTGGATTTTAAAAGAGCCTGTGAGAGATGCAACTGCCGAAACTCGAAATAGTCTCATTTCAACAGTTCAGTGGCACCAGCACTGCAGGGACATAGCATCACGGAAAATGGAGACGTTTACTTCCTTACTGGGAGGAGGAGAAGGTGTTGTCGTACAAGTAGATGACACCGTCTTATTAAAGAAAAAATACAACCGTGGTCGAGGACGGGCGAATAATGTTTCAATGATTGGTTTGAATGATACCCCTATGCAGAAAGCATTCATCGAGATGATAGCAGATAGAAAGTCAAGTACTTTAATACCTATTATTACTCGTCTGGTGAAACAAGGACATCTTATTCATTTTCTAACTCAGAAGTGCACTTTTTCACCCGTATAAACTCAATACTAGACAGAATCCAATAAATGGCATCTATGAGATTCTCTAACTAGTGCCAGTTCATCAAAAAAAAAATTCCTACACTGAACGTAATCAGACTCTCTACATACACTTAAAAGTTTAGTAGTCAGGGAACTGTCAAGTGGCTCGCACTCTCCGCCGTCTTTACCCGGTCTACTAACAACTAAGCAAAGTCTAGGAGTTCTTCGGTAGGGATTTGAACGCCAGACTAAGTGTGTGTCTGTGTGAGGTGGTGGGTGGGTGGGTGGTTGGTTGGTTGACGAGTGTTCGACCGCTGGACGAGCACTGCACACAAAATAGTTAATCAGAGTTTAAGTCATGTGAACTGTGGTGAACAGAATCGGATAGATCAGTGATGAGCACAGCTCTAAACGAGTAAAATCGAATTAGATCACTTCGATTCAGTAAGCAAGTACTGGTTTATATGAGCGGTATCCAACTACTTATTTCAGTCAGTCAGTAGTATGAAATGTCAGAAATTTTGATTTGGAAATTTAAACCCATCTGCTTTTTTATGTCGGAAGACACATCAAATTTAATCTATTTCTGGGTTTTGTACTACACGTGAAATGTGATCTTAGGTAAATAATTACTAGTGGTTAGTGTATATTTAGGTGGCAAGTGGGAGTGGGTCGGTGGTTCAGTGGTAGAACGCTCGCCAACCACATAGGTGTTTCAGGGTTCGAATCCCTGAAACCTCGACAAGCCAGTGGTGGGACAGATAATGATGGGAGCTGAATGTGGGGCTAAAAACCCCACCATTTAAAAATAAAATCACTGCTACGGAAAATTTGAAGCCCTTTATTCCACTGGGAACGGAAAGGAATATATATATATATATATATATACGTAACTCAGCGGTCCAGTGGTATGATGCTCGCTAGCCATGCACATGGTGCGGAGGTTTGAGTGATGGTGCCGACACACTCTTCAAACCTCATCCAGCTTGCTAACCGACAGTAAACCGAGGAAAAGAGGGAAAGTCGAGCATGAAGCTAGCAACCTCACTCCGCTCCTCAAAACTTGTCAGCTGCAAAACTCTATGCTGCACTCGAAATTCAAGGAATCAACAGGAACTTTTTTGATTTTTTGATTTACAGCTTGATTCCACACTGTATTTTTGGTACAAGTATGGAATTTTCAGCATGGATATCGGTAGCCCAAATTTTGCATGCCAACCATAGATATCAGGTGTGCGTCGGCAGGAGACCAAACCTCGGACCATGTACATGGTCGGCGAGAGTCCTAACCACTCTGCCACCGACGCACTTCTCATAGATACTTTATTAATGTATTTATTAATGTGTTTCCATAGATCATAAAACAGAATAAGTAACTTTTATTAGCGACTGAGACGTTCAGCTCAACCCCAAAAATAAAGTGGAGGTATGTAAATGACACATTCACTGTACTCAAAACGCAGGACATAAATAGATTTTTCCAATGCATCATCTTGAGGATAGAGGGGATTCAATTCATCTATGAATTGGAAAGTTAAGAAGGGGAGCTTCCAGTATTAGATTGTATCGTAACGAAGGTAAGAAGATGAGGAGTTTAGCACACTAGTGTTTGCAGGAAACCCACACATTCAAACGGATATTTGGATTTCCGATCATCCCACCCTACGTCAGTTAAAATAGGATTGGTGAAATGTTTAAGTAATAGACCACAAAAACTGAGCAGTAACAAGGAAAATCAAAGACAAGAAGTGAGGGATGTATGAGAAGTCGTGAAACTTAATAATTACCCTGACGACATGCATGTCAAACATTCAAAGGATAACGACAACACCAGAAATAAGGAATATAAGTCATCAGTACCACTTCCATACAAAGAAGCGGCCTCAGAAACCACCTTACACAGAATGCTTAACAATACATGCAGGAATAAAAGTAGCTGGCATTCAAACCACCGACAAACTCAATTAGAAACAAGCTATTTTGGTTAAAGGATCCTGCCAGTGTAGTCAATTAGCCCAAACAATTTAGCTTATCTACTGCGCTGCTCCAGTGATTGTCAGATCAAATACATACGTCAAAGTAGTAGAACAGGTGAAGTCAGTTAGACTAGCCAAACATAAAAACCTAGCAGCAAAATCTAGATTGGTTGACCCGAATAAGATAAGAAGTCTAGAGAATAGTCCAGCTATACCCCTCACTATATGCAATAACGTACAACCATACAATGCGATGGAATGGAATAAGATGACAGTTTCAAAATCCAATGTAACAACAGGGTGGAGGGAAAGATTGATTGAAACAACGGAAACTTTGTTTATCGAATTAACTGCAAACGTGTGACATAGAAATGATTCAACACTTGTCCAGCTGGACATCTAGAAACTTCTACTTCAATGACGAATCGAAAAGAATAAAGTAAACTATAGGATGAAAATTTCGAAGTTGTGTAATTATATTTGATGATATGATTATGATAATAATAATAATAATAATAATAATACTGTTTCTTCACTGTGTGATGTATCTAATAAACTAATTAACATGAAATTTCATTAGCTCTCCTCTTTACAGAGCAATAATCAGGTTAAAGTTTACATGGAGGATGAAAGCTCCGTCTACAAAAATCTAAGGTTAAAAGAGTGAAATTTAAGAATTTTTCAACCATTTAAATTTGCTGTAACACGATCCGTAGACAAATTCATTTACTAAATTTTCTATTTTTTAAATTAGTTTTCAATTAACACAAGGTGAAATTTCACGACAGTTTCGTCTTGAAACCAAAGCTGTTCAGATCATAGTATAGAATTCTAATAATACCTTTATTCGGAAACAGATTACTTTGGGTACAAATGATGGAATTTTCAGCATGTAATAGAGTATGCTGTTGGATCTAATTTTCTCATTACAGAGGCGATAATTAAAATAGGGCATTAACATTAATAATAATAATAATAATTTTTCCTTCACGTTCCCAGTGGAACATAGGGCTTCAAGCCATTGGTTTGAAGTTTCTGTAGCAGTGTATACTTTTACAGGATGGGGTTGCTAGCCTCATACCCAACCTTTACCCTTTACCAGCATTAATTCTGGCCCAGTGAGGTAAAGGAGTACGTCGGCCGGGGATCGAACCCCGGACCATGTGCATGGTCGGCGAGCGTCCTAACCGCTATGCCACCGACGCACGCATTAACATTAGTAGCAATAATAATAAAAATGCCGTTTACTTAAAGTTCCTCAGTATGTTGATAATTTCCTGTCTTACACTTTTCTAATCAAATAAAATGTGCCCTAGCCAAATAAGGTATTGTAGGATTTTTTGGCACTTAGTCGTCCGAGCATACAGTCTTCTGTAGTTGCTTCTAGTTCTACCCACCTGATGAGATGCAGCAAGGAGACAGTTGTGTATGGAGAGAGAGAGGGGGAGAGAGAGGGAGAGAGGATGCTCTGAGTCTGATAGGATAATATTTGCTAATTTCTTGCAGAAATCCAAGTGTCTATCTACAGTAGCATTAACGAGTTAGTTTAGCAACACTCCATTCACCCTACTGACAGCTTTTAATACCATACGCAGTATAAGAAAGTTTTTCTTAAGTAGCCTGGGAAAGATTAAGGTTGGAGGGAACAGTAAAGAAGTACAGGTAGAATACAAGAGTTAACAAACGTTAACAGTAGAAATGGAATGATACCAGATCGTCTTTACTTGTTTACATAGAATATCAAACGAAATATCTTTCTGGAAACTAACATGATGTGGGGTAGATCAAGAAAGGTGATCAGAGGAAATAATAATAATTTGCTTTATTCCAAAACAGTACTTATGATACATAATGGAATTCTCAGCATTTCACTACAGTATTGCATACAGTTTGTACATTATCAATAAATAAAATTCTACGTAGATTAAGGGTAATCTCAGTTAGTTTTGACAACAACATATTAGCATGTCGGTAGCAAAGCCAAAATTGAACAGAGTGTTTGAAGGTGTTATAAAAGTAGATGCTACCATATTTGCTGGCGTAAGCGGTGACAAAAAGGTCGAGATATACAGAGTGTGAAAGAACGAAGAAGAATGTTTTAAATAGAGTTTGTAAGGAAGAAATAAACAAAGCAGCACATAACGGAAAAGAAAAAAAGAGCGAGAAAAGAAAAAGAAAGAAAGAAAACGTTGTCCCGATAGATGATATGACTTGGAAAGACGAGATCCAGTTGTTCTACTGGCTATTTAATAAGTTATAGGTATCACGCCTGATGCTTTCTTTATCGCACAGAACACGATCTAAGTAGGAATTACACAGTCCCAGGTATTTAACATTCGATTTGGTTTCAACTTCAGTACTATCTATGATAGTGGAACCATGTGAACTAACTAGTTCATGGAAGTCGCACTTGTGCGTCTGAAAGGGAAAATAACCACTTGACATTTTGAAGGAGGGATTAAGCTTAAGACCATTTGACACGAACCACTAAATAATTTTAAATAAAAAGTGATTCATTATGGGACAGTTTGACTGCGAAGTAACCGCCGGCATTGAAACAGTCAGAACATTGGCATACTTAGCAAAATCGACTTCTTCAAAATGGGGCAAATAGTGTAAGAAGAATGAAAGCAGAAAAGGAACACCAGCTAGAGTAAGTCAAGCAGTGAATGACTTCCCATTGCAAACAATGTACTGCTTCCTATCAGAAAAATAGGAATGCAATCACTTCGTAATCCGGAATTGTGCTTGTGACTCAGAAAGCTTATTTAACAAAAGAGGTCTAGATACAGAGTCGAAGGCAGATATGTAATCTAGGAAGGCACACCGAACATATTTGGCGGCACTATCTAAACTAGAGACATTATTAAGATATAAGATGACAGTGGCGTCTAAAGTACACCTACTATGTTTATAAGCAAATTGATTAGGATCTCAACTTGACAGTTTGTCTATTTGATGATTTAGGCACAGGAATAATTTTAATGTCGTTCCAAAAAGCAGGAACAGTGGGAACACTGGGAAATGATTCTTTGAAAATACCATTGACAGGATGACATAAAATGTCAGAACACTTCATTGTGGATAATAGCTGGCACACCATCTGGACCAAGAGACTGGGTAGGTTTCAGGCATTTGAGACACTTGAGCATATCGTTTGAGTTAAAACCGGAGGAGCAGTCATTATTTCACCTTTCAGTATTTGAGATCATAACATCAGCTGGACGACGTATGAATGACTTACCAACATCAACTGTAAGAGGATCATTATTTATTTGCTCACTCCCGGTGATTTCCTTAACACAGAGTTGTTACATATTTGATGAGGTTTTACATGATAAGAAATTCTGGTTACAGATCTAATTTAATCGCCGTACTTCTAATTTAATCAAGATGTTGAAGTCTCTTAACAAGATGAGTGCCTTAACTTCATAATGTAAAAAGTCAGACGAAATATTCTTTTAGAAATCCCTAAGACATGGGAAGACCAGGATAGGTCAGAAGAAAGAATTAATCCAAGATACTTAACTTCAGACTTGGTTTCTATATCACCATCATCAATTTCGCAACGGTCATAGGAACCAACGGGCTTCATTTAACTTTCATTTACATCGGAAACTGAAATAATCACTGGCTGACTCCTGATAGAAAGTTGTTCATTTTAGTACAGTCTATGTTGGAGTTAACAGACATTGAAATATTTATGTCGTCGGCATACTTAACAAAGTTCATTTCATCAGAGTGAGGTAAGTCATGCAAGAAGAAAGAAAACAGAAAAGGAGAAAGGACAGTTCCTTGAGGGACACCAGCCTCAGTAAGCAATGAAGTGGACGACTTTCCTGACATACAGTGTACTGTTTTCTTACTGAGAAATAAGAATGCAGCCATTTGACAACCCAACAGTCAGTTTGAGTTTCAGAAAGCTTCTTTAACAAAATGTCCCTAGGTACTGAGTCTAAAGCAGATGTGTAATTTAGGAAGATGCAGTGAGCAAATTTACTTTTCCCCCTTGTATAAACTGGAGACAATGTTATGATACAAGACTGCAGTTGCATCTAAAGTACTTCTGCTGTGTTTATAAGCGAATGTTTTGGGATCGTTAAAGGCTTTAAGTGAAGGTTTAAGATTAAGTAAGAGTAACTTTTCCATAGTATTTTTTTAGAAAAGGGGAGGCAATAGCAATAGGTCTAAATTTAAAACCTGTTCCAGTAGATATACCAGTATATATAAATAAAATAAAAGTGCCAAAAATAATGGAATTGTATAAAAAAAGTTTAAAAGATATTTGACCGAGTGAGTGCCTCAATGTGATGAGTATGAGTAATGAATTATGCCTGAAACATAGTCACCACTAAGAAAAATTCATATTTCCTGGAGTCGTGACCAGTGAAGTCTATCTAGTCGGGAGTGAAGATGGATTCCCCGCCAATGACAATGGTTGGTGGTCGCGCTAAAATCACAAATTGGTAGAAGTTAGAAATCGTCAGTTGGCGAATGAGTTGGGTTACAATGCCTGAATGGTATACAAGCTTGCCTTGTAACCTGGAGGTTCTGGATTCGAACCCGGCTAGGTATGTACTGTTCTGAAGTGTCCCAAACTAGGACGAAACAACTGACTGTCCAGTACTCACTGCTGGCTTTCAATGGTTCTCTGGATGATGTCAATCCATGGTCAAACTTGATAAATAAACTAGGTGAAAAGGAATTATTATTTTTTTTATTATTTTTATTATTGCTCCCTTGGGTTCCTAGTGGAACATAGGGCTTCAACTGCACGTCTCCATTTTCTTCTGTCTTCTGCTGTACTTTTCGCCTGCATCCATGTTAATCCATATTCTTTCAACTCCTCTTCACACGATCTCCGCCATGTCACCCTTGGACGCCCCACACGCCGCTTCCCTTTCGGGTTCCACTCGAGGGCTTGGCACGCGATGTCACCCAGCGGTCTCCTCAGCGAGCGTCCGATCCATCTCCACTTTCTCCTGCATATTTGTTGGTTGGCGATTGGTTCTTGTTTTGTTTGTTTGTTCTCACAGTTTCTTGTTGGTGATTCTTTCCGGCTGGCCATCTGATCTTCAGTATAGAGCGAAGACAGTTGTTAATAAATGTCTGCAGCCTTTTGGAAATATTCTTTGTGACCCGCCCGCCAAGTTTCTGATCCGTATAGAAGAACTGACTTTACGTTTGTATTGAAAATCCGAATTTTGTTGGTGATGCTGAGTGACGAAGATTTCCAGATTGATTTCAGGTTGATGAATGTGTTTCTCGCCTTCCCGATTCTCGCTCGATTTGACTTCCTCGTCCGTTCCGACTTTCTGTAGTTGAGACAATGCTCCCTAGATAAGTGGTGAATGAAGCAACCTCTTTCAAATCTCTCCCGTTGATGGTGATTGACGTTGGATGTTGTTGCTGTTGTTGGTTGGTTATTTTCATAACCTCCGTTTTGTCTATGTTTACCTGGAATCCTGTCTTTGCTGCTTCTTTGACCAGTTTGTCGGTTTTCGCTTGTAAGTCTTCGATTGTGTATGACATCAAACACAAATCATCCACGCGCGAAATCCAGGTCTTCTAGGTTCTTC
This sequence comes from Trichobilharzia regenti, assembly GCA_944472135.2. NCBI lineage: Eukaryota > Metazoa > Platyhelminthes > Trematoda > Strigeidida > Schistosomatidae > Trichobilharzia > Trichobilharzia regenti. The sequence goes on along the minus strand of OX235264.1, from coordinate 6,729,082 downwards.
ACGTCGGTCCAGGATATTCCTGTCTTCTCGTTTTCCACTGTCTGACGCATAATCCAGTCCACCACAATTAGGAATATCATCGTGGGTGATAATAAGCACCCTTGTCTGACTCCTGTGTTTACTCCAAACACCTCGCTGAGTCTTCCGTTGTGGATCACTTGGCAGGTGCCGTTGTAGTACAGTTGTTGAATAGGGTTGATGAATATTTGGGGTACGCCATAGTACTCGAGTAGTTTCCAAATTACTTCACGGTCAACGCTGTCTGTTGAAGGCCTTCTCAAAGTGTATAAAGTTGAGGTAGAGGTTTGATTGATGGCCATTCCATGCTTTGTTCGATGATGATGCGTAGAGTTGCGATATGGTCAGAACATGATTTGCCTTTCCTGAATCCAGGAAAAGGAATAAGAAAGGCATAATATGACATGAAAATATGAGGTGAATGTGTCTCTACTGACCTTATAGTAGACCAGAGTAACACAAACAGGTTGAATGTGCTTCTTTCATACACATAGTCCAGGTTTCTGCCTGTTTATCTCTATAGCTTCAGCTGTAGCTAAGAGACGTAATCGTTTGTCTTTAGGCGCAGATTGTTTGGTAGTCGATATACTACAACGGTAAATGATTCGTCTATTTCGATGTGGTGTTCACTACGTACTAGATGAGACAAAATGACACTATTTATTGATTTGGTTACACTTTTTCCCAGCCAAACAGGAACATGTTCACGAGCGCGTAAGGATAAATTCCTCTGAGTTCGACCTATATATGACTAGCTCCGCATGAGTAGTTGGACTTGTGTGCACACACTAATGTGGCCATCTTTGATAATTTATCTCTGGTGCACTGTGTCAATAACGGTTTGGTTGAGAAAGTGATGTGTAGTTCTGCAGCACTGAAAGTTCTTTCAACTGATCTGATCAACCTGCGGTGTTAAATATCACTGCATATATCATCTTTGAACTGTACTCTTAAATAAAGCTTTTTCTTATTCACTGTGTCGCGCCTAATTTTATCAGTTCTCCTAGAAATATACTTCCTTACAAAGCTGGTAGGATAACTGTGGTGAGAGCTGGCTGCTATCCAAAATTGGTAGACAGTAATTTACGTCAATGTTTGTGTCCCTAATATTGGTTGTGAGAAAAATACAAACAAAGACTGATTCAACAACCAACCAGAGCAGACTTTGCATAGGCGGATACAATTAGCAGATAGATGATCTGACCTTCAAGAAACAGCCAGTGAGAAACAACCAGTCAGAGGACTGTGTTTCTCTGCTAAAAATAATCTTTAATAATGTACATGAAAATCTATAAATATGTCTTGATTTCCTTAATAAACGATCTGTTACCTGGCCTTTGTATTCTCTTGTTACATAACCATTTTGTAGCAGGGTATTTTTAAGATTTTTGATTTCATCTTCAATACAATCCTCAGTACAACATATGCGCCTTATTCTATGACTAAGACACCGAATCAAGTTCCATTTATATTGTACAGGTATGAAACTATGGGAATAGATATACCATGTGTTCAAAAGAAGCATATTCATCCTCTTTGCTTACCCTGGCTTACTATAAGGTCAGCAGTGACATAATCATCTCATATTTTTAAATCATAAAAAAAAATGAAATACATTGAATGACGTCATATAATTGACGACAATGAGGAAAACAACAACAAAAAAACGCATACTGTATCACTCATGATATGATTTTTATGTCAAATACATTTATTGCATGAATAATCCTCATCCAGACATTAACGCAAACAAAACACATAGTTCAACGAAGAGTCTCATTTCGGCGATGAATTCATTCACTTCACTGTATAATCGTAATTACATATACTTTTCTGTATGCGTGTGTCTTGCCTGGCCTAGGTTTCTTTCTAGTTGGCACTCGTCAGCAAGGCTTCCTGTCACCTGCCATCAACCAACCATCTAGTGTCATCAAATTAATGTGTACCGTGATGGTGAGCTACCTAGTGGCATAATGGCCACATTACAAATCTGACTAACAGAATTCAGTCTGTACCAAACACGAAGGACTAGACACATCACACTAGTAACTGACTAGTGACCTATCAAAGTAGGATTATTGTTGTCAAGACATTTCGAAAATGTGATAAGTAATCAAGTTGTAACTGGAGTGGGGGTGTCTGTCTGTCTGTCTGTTTTCGACATAGAACTATGCACATATGTGCACCAGTTCAAGTCGCCACACTCCCTCCATGTAGCACACAAGGCAAGAGAAGAAAGTACAAGAAATGCATAATAGAGACTGTAAGCACAGGTGTGAGACAAAGGAAGAGTAATAACGAAGAACAAAACAGTTTCATTGAAAATCATAAGTCACAAGGAGTGGATGCATCTGCGCTGGCCATTGAGAACGATTTTGAGCCATGTCACCAATTGTTTCCAACCATAGATTTTTACCGTCCCGAGGACCCCAACCAGCTATGAAGTCTACACCTTCCTACGTGGCTTAGACCAACTGTTGTGGATTTCATTGACTGGTGCCAAGTTTTTGTTTGACCGCCGCTAGCTTTCTTCCAGCCTGACCCTATATCCGCTAACATTGCTCGTCGAGGGAGGCGATGACTTGGCATACGTAACACATGCCCTAACCATCTCAGTCTTTGTAGCTTCACGATTTCGTCGATTGATTTCCCCTGTTTACCTAGAACTCTACGCCTAACCTCAATGTTGCTCATCTTATTATGCCACTTTACACGGGAAATAGAGCGCAGGCACCTATGATCAAAGACAGCTAGTCTTTTCATGTCTTCCACTCTCAGTGACCAGGTCTCACAGACATAAAGGAGGACGGAGCGGACTGATGAGCAGTACACCCGCCCTTTGGTCGATAGTCGAACATCTCGTCTACGCCAGAGTCGGCGTAAACTGGCAAATGCGAAACGAGCCCCCTGTATTCGTGCTGAGGTTTCGTCAGAGATCAGCCCGTTGGGGCTGATGGTACTTCCCAAATAAGTGAAGCGGTCAACGTGCTCTACCACTTCACTTACTATTTTTAAACTAGGCGTCGCTGTAGTCCAGTCCTGTAACATCATCTTGCATTTGGCGGGAGCGAATCGCATGCCAAACATTCGTAGATTGCGGAGTGGGGGTGTAAAGACTAGTAAGAAGGTAGTGGTGATGCGTTGTCAAATTACATAGTTATTGATTAGTTCACACCAGCGTTTATAAAAAAACCAACGCATTCTAATAGATATTTAGACTTCAATTTATCTTATCCGTTATCTGTCTGTGAAGGCAGGCTTTTATTTCTTATTTTTTTTTAAATTTTTGATTACAGCTTGATTCCACACTGTATTTTTGGTACAAGTATGGAATTTTCAGCATGGATATCGGTAGCCCAAATTTTGCAGGCCAACCATAGATATCAGGTGTGAGTCGGCAGGGGATCGAACCTCGGACCATGTGCATGGTCGGCGAGGGTTCTAACCACTGTGCCACCAACGCCTTTAGTTAAGTGTCCACCATACCCAGCAGTAACACTAAGGAGAACAAAAAAAGGCCTAAATGATGAAATAAAACACACAGAAGAGGCGTTGGTGTTAAATACCTAACTATCCTATAAAATTCATTAGGAAGACCGGTAAAGGCCAAAAGCGAAATAAAAATAATTGTGGAACTAGTAGTGATAACATAAATAAAAGAGAATACAAGTCATTTACAGTTATACCATATAAAGAGGGGACATCTGAGACACTACGTTGTAGGATTCTCAATAAAGCAGGAATTAGAGTGATGACATTTAAACCTACAAACTCACTCAAATAAGACAAACTCTGTAGGTTAAAGGAATCAGTGGACCAAATTACACAAAATAATATAATTTACAAAATACCCTGCAATGACTGTGAGTTGAGTCAACTACATAAGTCAAACTAGTAGGTCGGGGATAGTCAGACTGTCGGAACAATAAGAATTTAGCTAAGGTAAGAATGGTTGACCCCACCCGAGAAGATAAGTAATTTAGAAAAAAAGCTCAGCACTACATCGCATTGCACTGCATGCATTAACACACAACCACACAATAGGGTGGGTGGGAGAGGGATGAAATTCTGAAAAGTAATCTAGGTAAGTGGAGAGAGGGAGAGGTTGATTACTGAATCCTTGTTCACCGAGTGGTCTACACCAAACACATGCGACAGAAATGATTCATCATTCATACCGGGTATATGGAAAATACTACTGCCAATCAAGTCAAGCGATGAAAAATAATGATGGAATTATGTCAACGAAGTTAGAAAGTTGTGTGAGCAGTGCCTTGATATGATTATGAGCAGCAATAAATTGTGCTCGGAATGTGGTCATCAGTAAATATTACTGTATAACACAACACTGTTAGACTTTATCCAATTAAATTTTACCCATAATGGAATTATACCACAGTTCACAAGTTCTATTCTTATATCGATGTTGTTGATTTTAATCAATACATAAGAGAAGTTGAATAAGCGTAATATAGTTACGTAATAAGATGAGTAGTTTAATAAGTGAGGCGTGATAAGGATGCACATAGAAACAAGCTATAAAATAAAAATACCAAACACGCAAACATCAAGTCACTAGGAGTCAGCCCGATTGTTACCATGATAGTAGAAGTGGTTGGATGATTTCCCTTTTTGTATACATAACTGAATCGTTAAGGCTCCTGCAATACAAAAAGTGATGAAACTTATAGTTTGAGTACTCAACACATTTTTCAAATATCTCGACAACAATAGGCCTAACTTATTTTCATTGTAATAAAAGGTATTTTGTACTTCCCACCAAGAAATCCAGTTGAACTAGAAATGCTTGAAAAATCATCAGCCTTAGGTGATGGTCTACACGCTATAGAATCAGGCCGCAATATTGATTTTGACAATATTGAAATCATCATCCAGAAAAAGCATTTCAGAAATCACAAAGAACGTCTAGTATCATCAGAAGCACTTTATATGAAGTGGAATCCAAATTGTTTGAATAGAAATGATGAACTAAAACAGAATTTGATCTGATTATAACAGCATCCCCACCACCTGCGATGAAGTGACAAAATCAACACGAATGTGATGAGCAATTTCATGATGTAAACACATGCTGATTTTACAATTTTATACACTCATCAAATCCAACAATCTACACCTGGTTTCGTTATCTTTATCAGGTGGGCGAATAGCAACAACAACAGACAACAATCAGCCAGGATAAATGGGAGAAATCTGAAAGAAGCAGCCTCCGCCACCTACCTACCTACCTACCAACCGACCGACCTGAGAAGCATCGTTTCAACTACAGGCGGACAGAACTGATGAAGATATGAGAGCAGCTAGGATCAGGAAGGCAAGGCAAGCTTTCATTACTCTCACCAACTCTGTGTGGAGATCAACAGCACTAGACAGCTTGAAAATGAAAATAAGATGTGGATTTTCAACTCTTATGTGAAATCAGTGCTAATTACTATACGGATCACAGGAATGGCACCACGCCGCGTCATGAAGGGTACTTAGGACAAACTAAAGACCTTTATCACCAATACAACTCAAGATCAGATGGCTGGCCAGAAGAGATCAGCAGCAGAGATCTCTGACAACGAGCGAACCAACAAGGAACCAATTGTGTACCAGATATGCAAGAAGAAATGAGTGTGAATCGGCCATATTCAAGTAACACCACACGCCAGACCATCGGTCGAGTAGAACCCGAATAGAAAGCGGGAAGTTGGTCTTCAGCGCAAGGGTGACATGGAGGAGGCGGTGATGTGAAGAGGGGATGAAAGCATGCGGGCAGACGTGGAGCCATTTGAAAGTGTCGGCAGAGAACCGAAAGCAACGGAGACGTGCTGCTGAAGCCCTATGTATCTCTAAAAATTAAAGGAAACAATACTAATCAACTGGGCAATTTGACAACGCAAAAATGACCCCATACTGAGGAACGTTGATTAAGTTGTTCAATATATAAGCTGAGATTTTGTAATTTCTGACAAAGTTATTAGCAGCATTAAATTATGGAACGTCAGTATTTCATTCATATACCCAATGCCCAATTTTTTTTTCAAACTGTTAAAAAATGTGAACTTGGTTTGGACACATGTAAACTAATTTATTTTTTATTCTTATTTGGACAAGTGTGAATGATATTTACCGCCGAAAACCGACTATTCTCCAAAATACATTTATTCCATCATGGAATTACACCCTTCTACTACACAGTGCCTAAGTTGTCTTCTCATTTGATGAACAGTGAGTGACAGAACAAATATCAACGCAGAGAATTCTACAGGATCCCTTTTATTTTATTGGACGTTGCCAAATATGTATAAACTATACCATTTAATAAAAACCAGTTATAATACAATTTTAACAGACATTTTATTCGCCCTCATGATAAATCATTCCTCTAGTATACAAGGATTAATGTATATCGGTATAAGACAAGAGAATTTGTAAAGGAATGTTTATATTTGCAATTATGGTATCGCTATATAGCCAAACTGTGTACACCTTATCTTCATCGCATGCACCATTTACACAGATGTTTCATGTTGTGTCTGCTACTTCACACCCTCCTTCATATTGTGTTTGAGTGTGTTTCTTTGTGCTTCTTCACGTCTCCAATATATCTCAGCAACACTGTATCATTGGCTTTCTCTGACGCTGAATCTATCTCCCGACTACTTTTTGATGTTTTTGTGCCGATGGCCATCTCTTCATATATACTACTGATAAGTCTTATCAGTAGTACATGCCACAAATGTAAGTCATAGTTGGCTGTCTGTTTAAAAATTGGCCTACCAAAAACTTTCATTTCTCTTTCTTGTTTGTATATTTTCTTTCATTCGGTTTGTTTTCATCGATTAAGATATAACCTCTAATGGTATTATCTACTCTAGTGTGTATTTAAAGTGTTTACAAGCAGCTGACTGGCAAGTCCCCACCCACTAAATTTGAGGAATGGCCTGATTGTGGGTGGCAACGTATTCCTATGCAACATGCAATAACTGTTTTTCACTTATGTCCTTGGGTCTCCAAATGTACATGTTTTGAACATCTTACGATCGGCTTTCAACTAGATCGATATCATGGATTTCTTGAAGGAAGAAGACAAAGCAGATGCATCTCATAATGGAATGGTTGGTGCTTCAGCTCAGAGAGGATTGCGTCACAGGAAGGATATACTGTCAATTAATATTTTACTTGAAGGTATTTTACAAAGGGAAAATATCATCCAATCAACTCCCTCTAGAATTTAATTGGTGAATGGTGACTAACAGTGGGGAATCCAGGACAACCAGCACTTCGTCCTATTTGGGACTCGTCCGCCAGCTGGATGTACCTGCGTTTCTCAGTGAGTGATGATGTTCCCATCATCGAGGCTCGAACCCAGTGCCCCCCATAGTTTCAAACGCCAAAGCCTAATCCACTTGACCACTTGGGCCACGAGAGCCACCTCTTTCTTGTACAACAGGTCATATTAATTATTTAATTGAATTTTAGATTTTCCCGTCGATTGATTGGAACGAAGTGCTCGGTCTCAGATTGACATGTTGGCTTCTAATTAAATGCTCAGACATCATTGAAGCATCTGCACAAGAAGCCGACATGTCAGCCTAAGACCCAGCATTCCGGTCCAACCAATCGACGGGAAAATCTAAAATTCAATTAAATCAACTCCTCTGATGAAAATTGTGTACATTTTATCTATACTATTCAGGATAAAGATCTTATCACTATTATAGTGAAACAAAATATAAAGACGATAAGGTTATGTTAAATTATATACATATATATGGTCAAGAATGAATAGTTTTCAGTTACTGGTTTTTGTAGGGATTGTGTTTGATTGGATGGAAGGTTTCATCATGAGCTGACATTAGTTATTAAATTTCACATAATATTACGTAACGCTTTCATTTTTATTCTATTTACCTACCAATCTTATTCAAATTTACAACCCCTTGCAACTTGTATGTATTTGTGTAACGAGTCATAGATGAAACAAGTAGTCCTTCGGTGAAGAAAACTTTCCGAACTGATACGTGACTCAACAGCTGTACGATCGCATTTATATACACAAAACTCTAGATAGATAGATAGATACGATTATTATGTAATTCCTTTAAGGCCAGTTTAGAAAACGAGATCTAAAAATCAATAGTTGACAATTCCTTATTGGCGGCCTGCTTAAATCTTGGGCTACCAAAATTTCCATCCTACATATTGCATCTATTTCCTCGGATTTATTTTGTTTTAATTATTCAATTATGTATCCAAGTCGCATTACTTACTCTCGCGATTATTTAAAATGTTTTCAACCTGTTGATTTACGAGTATATAATAACGTTAAGAAAAAGCATCATGGAGGTTGGCAGAGATCATTAAAGTGTACTCCAATGCATCAGATGACTGTTCCTGTGATTATGAGCACAAATTGCAGGTCATTATCGAACAAGATTAACTACTTGCATTCTCTATTATACTCAAATGTATATTGTAATACTGGTGTAATCACTCTTCAAGAGACTTGGCTCCATGATTCATATGACGATAATTTAGTCTCCTTAAGTGGGTTCACAATCTACAGACAAGACCGATGCAGCTCAAAGAAGAAGAGAGGTGGTGGTGTTGCCACTTTTATTAATTCTCAGTGGTCTACTGCCAACAACGTCTGCTTCAAATTCTCAAATGACAATATTGACTGTATAACTGTAAAATGTCGACCTAAACACTTACCTAAGTACAGCTTCATTTTTGTCACAAATATCTATATCACACCTTGTTGCAGTCCCTCAGAACTATCTATCTTCGCTGATGAATTCACTATTTTTGCTGCTGCTTCGTTTGGTAACTCCTTATCTATAGTGACCGGCGACTTCAACTCCAGCGACTGCAGTTTTATTACATTGCTGGGCCATGCAAATGTTGTTAATTTCCCAACTCGACAAAATACTTCACTTGATTTAGTATTTATAAATGATTCTGGAATATACGAAGCTCGTAAAAGAGCCCCGCTCTTCAATTCTGATCATTGTATTGTACGAGTCTTACCCAAAATTTACGGAAAGTTACACAGTAAAGCCCTCTCAAACTTGTCTAAGAAAGTTGTTCACAGATGCTACTCAAATGAGAACGTACATCATCTTAGAAACATGCTCAGTGACACAAGATGGGATTTGTTTAATGATGATTCACTTGATGACAATATCTCTAATATTACATCCTATCTGAAATTCTGTTTTGAAATCTGTTGTCCAAAAGAAACACTATTCGTCAAATTTGACCGTTTCTCCTCGCCTCAACTTAAAAAGCTTCGTAGAGAGAAGGAAAAACTGTATAAAATCAAAGATAAAAGTGGTGTAAAAAGAACTAACTTCTTAATTAAGTCTGAAATGCAGAGGTTGAATGTAATATATAACCAGAAATTCATATCCTGCAAAAATCCTTCTAATATGTGGAAACTATTTAAGGAAATCACTGGTGGTAAGCAGATAAACAATATTCCATATTCTTTTGATGTATGTACTCTTAACAAATCTTTTATTTACTCTCCCTCAAATGCCATGCTTCCCAGCATCACTTGTGTTAATAATAGCCCCTTTCCAGGTTTTAACACAAATGATGTTCAAAAGTGCCTCAAGTCTCTAAACCCTTCCCAGAGCTTAGGTCCCGATTATGTACCTAGTATTATTTTTAAAAAATGTTCTGATATTCTGTGTCACCCTCTTACTGATCTATTTAACAAATCTTTTTCCGATAATATTGTGCCTGCCGTTTGGAAGGACATTAAAGTTGTACCCATACCTAAATCTTCTACTGGAGCATGTGTCAAATTTAGACCCATTGCTATTACCTCTCCTTTTTTGAAAACTATGGAGAAATTACTTTTACTTAGTCTTGTACCTTCGCTTAAATCCTTTAATGACCCTAAACAATTTGCCTATAAGCACAGTAGAAGCACTTTAGATGCAGCTGCCGTCTTATATCATAACATTGCTTCCAGTCTAGACAAGGGGGCTAAATTTGTTCGTTGCGCCTTCCTAGACTATACATCTGCTTTCGACTCGGTCCCTAGGGACATCTTATTAAATAAACTTGCTGCTAGTCAAACAGAATGTTGGGCTGTTAACTGGTTACATTCCTATTTCTCAGATAGAAAGCAGTACACCGTATATAAAGGGAAGTCTTCCACTTCATTGCCTACTGAAGCTGGTGTCCCTCAAGGTGCTGTTCTTTCTCCTTTTCTTTTTTCTTTCTTCTTGCATGACTTGCCTCACTCTGATGAAATAAACTTTGTGAAGTACGCTGATGATTTAACGGTTTCAATGGCTGTTAACTCCCAGCTAGATTGTACTAAAATAAATAGCTTTCTATCGGAAGTCAGCAAATGGTCTGAGTCTAACGGTCTTAAACTGAATCCTTCTAAGTGTCAAACTGTTGATTTCAGCTTAAGATGTAAACGACAGTTAAAAGAAGTCATCGATTCTCATGACACTTGTAAAATTGACGACAATGATATAGGAATCAAATCAGAAATTAAGTATCTTGGACTCATTCTCTCTTCTGATCTCTCCTGGTCTTCCCATGTCTTAGCAATCTCCAGTAAAATATTCCGCCTGACATTTTACATTAAGAAGTTAAGACACTCGGGTATAACTCAACCCCTCCTCTTACAGTTCATAAACTCTTGCATCCTACCTATTCTTCTTTATTGCTCACCCTTATTCTTTCCTGGTTTGCTTAAAAAGACTATGTCACAATTCGTAGAATACTGAAGACTGTCAGTAGGGTGAGTGGTGTCCCAGTGGACCACATAGTTAACGTCGTTGTCGATAGGCACTTGACTTCGTGCAATAAATTTGCTAAAGGGATTTTGTCTGACTTGGAGCATCCGCTTTACCCTCAGCTTTCACCTTGCATCTCCTCAGGTAGAACAAGGAGTAACTTCAGAAAACTGTATGCTCGCACGTCTAAGTATAAGAATTCTATGATACCATACTTGGCACGTATTTTATGTGATGAAAATAGTGTCAGGCAAGAATTAACTAACCTTTTTTCATCTAGTAAATAAACAATTTCCTCCATCCATCCTTATATACCTTCAAGTTTTACTTTTATTACTTCTATTATATTTATGGTCCTGTTACTTCTCTGTTTTACTCTCATAATTGCAAACACCAACTTATCTCCATGACGGCTGTAATCTTTGTTTTTCCCTTCACCATATCATGTAAAGAGAACATTATATTCAATATTTTTAAACATGTTAGGATTTCTATACCACATTGACAATACTGTGTGACACAAGCCAACGGCAATTTTCACTTGTATTCTTATTATTATTACCCTAGCTGTTATCATTATTATTGCTATTTCCATTTTATATGCTGCATGTTTTTGACACTACCTCTATTGTAAATGTGGAAAATTTTCTGTGTGATTAATTTTATTTATAATTTGAGGAAATTAGATGCAATATTGTGATTAATGCTGAAAATTCCATTCTGTATCACAAGTACTGTTTTTGGAATAAAGTAAATCATTATTATTATTATTATTATTATTATCAATACTGTACAAAACGTATATCGACGGTAATTTCATAGTCTGTCATAATGATTCCGAGATTTAAATTATACCATACAAGAATTTAGCAACTGCTTGGTATCCGTCAATTAAATTTACAACGGAATTAAAAAACGAATCAATGATTCTATTTCTGGCCACAGAATTTACAGAAGGATTTGATGGCACTCTGAAAAGATTTAATCTGTGAAAGCCATTATGCAATGATCAAATGACAAACTTCTATGGATGGATGGATACCTGTGAGTTGAGGAAGAGCTCTCATCATTTCACTGACCCACTGTATGAGAAACATTCGTCTTACTGACTGATTAGATGAAGAAGAGCTCTGATTTCTCAAATGTATTTTGGCTCAACATGAATAGTAGTCCTATAATTTCACCACCCCCTTTAATTGAATTTCATACTACTACTATTATTATTATTATTTTATGTATTCACGCCTGATTCATTTGCGTTATATATTTCTTTAAGATGTTGAGAATGTAAAATATTATACAGGTTGATAACAGTTGATGAGAACTGACGAAGTAAGATGGTTCTTTTTTCAAATTTTTATAAAGGGCAATTTGTTTATGAAGCTTTATTCTTATGTTTTACAATGTAGTTTTAGATTTTCTAAAAATATTAATAACGATAAATTTATTTTATTTATTAAACATACAGGATATAAACAGATTTCTCCAAGACATAAATTAACTAGAAAGTGGAAGTAATTCAGTTCACATATGAATTGGAAAGTTAAGAAGGGGAACTTCCAATGTTAGATTGTAACGTAAAAAGGAAAGAAGATGGGAAGTTAAGCACACTAGTGTGTGTTTACAGGAAACCCACACATTCAAACAGATATTTGAATTTCCGATCATCCCACCCTGTGTCAGTGAAAATAGGATTGGTGAAATGTTTAAGTGACAACAGAGCACAAAATCTAAGTAGTACCAAAGAAAATCTAAGACAGGAAGTGAGGCATATATGGTAAGCCTTGAAACTTAATAATTACCGGGATAAATTAGTCAGAAGGTATGTAGGGAAATGTAAAAATAAAATAAATAATGATAGTAATGATAGTGATAATAATAATATTAATATTAATGATGGCATGCATGTCGAACATGCACAGGATAATGACAACACCAACAATAGGGAATTTAAATCCCCATTAGTAATACTTCCATACAAAGAAGGAACATAGGAAACTTTACGCAGAGTTCTTAACAATGCAGGCAGGAATAAAAGTGACTGTCATTCAGACCACTCACAAACTCAATTAGAAACAAGCTTTGTCGGTTAAAGGATCAATTCTGTGCAGCCAGTTGAACAACAATTTAGTTTATCCAATACCCTACTGGAATGATTGTCAGGTCAAATACATGGGTCAAACTAGTTGAACAGGGGCAGTCAGACTAGCTGAATATGAAAACCTAGCAAAAATGTAGATTGGTTGACCCGAATAAGATAACAAGAAATCTAGAGAATAGTTCAGCTATAGCACTCACTACATACAGTTACACACAACCATACAATATGACGAAATGGGGTAAGATGACAGTTTTAAAATCTAATGTAACAACGGGATGGATGAAGAGATTGTAACAGAAGCTTTGTTTATCGAATCAACTGCAAATACGTGTATAATAGGAATGATTCAACATCTGTCCAGCTGGTTATCTGGAAAATTCTACTACCCACTCCGACGACAAATAGGAGAGAACAAAGAGAACTACTATAAAACTCAAGTTTCACAGTCGTGTGATTACAACTGGTATGAAGAGCAGTAAATTGTGTTCGAAACTGTGTTATCCAGTAAATAATAATAATAACACTGTTTAACTGATTGTGTGATATATCTACTATGTTATTTTGCTACAAGTAAGGAATTTTCAGCATATGATATCGGTAGATCAAATTTAGCATGCCAACCATTGATATCAGGTGTTCATCGGCCGGGGATCAAACCCCGGACCATGTACATGGTCGGAAAGCGTCTTCACCACCGTGTCACTTACGCACAATTTATTCCAAAAGAGTACTTATCAGGTACACACTGTGGGATTCTCAGCATTCTGTACAATATTGTTGCATCTAATTTACTCGACAACAGCAAAAACAAAAATATTGAAAATAATATTACAGGATGGATAATAGCCCCTTTTATGTTATTGGCAGTGACAATAAGGCCAGAAATGTACAATTAGTGTAAAATCATAATGATGGCAATAATGTTGTTGTTTTTCTAATTGCCTGTAACATTTGTAATGTTTAGAATTCTTATATAATACCATATTTTCACTTGTTTCTATGTGCATCCTAATCACGACTCATTTATTAAACTATTATTATTATTTATTATCTTATTATGTAACTGTATTACACTTACTTAATTGCTTATTTACTTACAAGGAGAATTAGCTGTGCTGTTAGATTGTAAAATAAAACGAATAGAAGAAGGTGAACTACACACTAGTGTGTACAGAAAACCAACTCATTCTAATAGATACTTAGACTTTAATTCATCTCATCCGTTAACTGTTATGGCAGGCTTAGTTAAGTGTGTAACGAACCGAGCGGTAGCCCTAAGTAGCACAAGAAAAGACCTAAATGATGAAATTAAACAGATAGAGGAGGCGTAAAGGCCAAAAGCGAAATAAAAATAATTGTGGAACTAGTAGTGATAACATAAATAAAAGAGAATACAAGTCATCTACAGTTATACCACATAAAGAGGGGACATCTGAGGCCCTACATAGGATTCTCAATAAAGCAGGAATTAGAGTGATGACATTTAAACCTACAAACTCATTCATGTAGGACAAGCTCTGTAGGTTAAAAGATACAGTTCACCCAATTAAACAAAATAATTTAATTTACAAAATACCCTGCAATGACTGTGAGTTGAGTCAACTACATAAGTCAAACTAGTAGGTCGGGGATATTCAGATTGTCGGAACAATAAGAATTTAGCTAAGGTAAGAATGGTTGACCCCACCCGAGAAGATAAGTAATTTCGAAAAAATGCTCAGCACTACATCACATTGCACTGCATGCATTAACACACAACCACACAATAGGGTGGGTGGGAGAGGGATGAAATTCTAAAAAGTAATCTAGGTAAGTGGAGAGAGGGAGAGGTTGATTACTGAATCCTTGTTCATCGAGTGGTCTACACCCAACACATGCAATAGGAATGATTCATCACTCATACCCGAAATATGGAAAATACTACTGCCAATCAAGTCAAGCGTTGAAGAATAGTGGAACTATATAAATCAAGTTAAGAGGTCGTATAAGTACCTTGATATGATTATGAGTGGCAATAAATTGTTCTCGGAATGTGGTCATCAGTAAACATTACTGTATAACACAACACTGTGAGACTTTATCAAAACAAAAATTTACCCATAATGGAATTACAGTCTACCACAGTGCACAAGTTTTATTCTTGTATTACGCCTATTGAACTTCTTTTTATGTGTTAATGAACATTAATCACTATGTGTTTGTTTCAAGTATTGGTTTTGTAGGGAGTTTTGTTTGATTGGTTGAAGGATTTCATCCCACGTAGTTTTCCAACTGATCTTCTGCTCACTAGCGGTTGACCCTATTCAAGTAGGCAGTTACTTGGGGTTCTAGTGGAGAAACCCTAACCATTATGTTTAAGTTAGAATTCACGGACTGACTGGTTGGCTATTGGATCGAGTACCAATGGCTTAATGGTCTACGAGCTAGCTCTCCTTGTAACCAGAAGGTCTTGCTTTCAAATGTTGGCGGTGAGTGCGTACTGTCCTGAAGTGTCCTAAACTCGGATGAAAAAGCGCTCCAGTAGTCCAAGTTTGGTTTTTCAATGGTTTTGTAACTGGTGTCAGCTATTGATGAAGTCCTTCAACCAATCAAACTATTTCCGTCTACAAAGCAGCACCACTACCATCTTACTAGTCTTCACACACACACACACACATCCTAGTTACAATATGATTACTAATGACTCTTTCGAAATGTCTTTACAACAATAACGGACAAGTACAAACACTCAACTATACCTTACTTAGCTCGTGTTCTGTGCGATAAAGAAAGCATTAGGCGTGATACCTACAACTTATTAAATAGCCAGTAGAACAACTGGGTCTCGTCTTTCCAATTCATATCATCTATAGGTACGTTTTTCTTTCTTTTTTTTCCTTTTCTCTCTCCTTTTTCTGTTGTGTGCAGCTTTGTTTCTTTCTTCTGCTTACGCCAGCAAATATGGTAGCATCTACTTTTCTAACATCTTCAAAACACTGTTTAATTTTGGCTTTGCTACCGGCATATCAGTATGTTGTTGTCAAAACTAACTGAGATCACCCTTAATCTATGTAGAACTTTATTTATTGTTAATGTACTAACTGGATGCAATACTGTAGTGAAATGCTGAGAATTCCATTCTGTATCATAAGTACTGTTTTGGAATAAAGCAAATTATTATTATTATGACAAGCCTAATGTATATACAACGTATGGCCAAATGGTACAAAGGATGTCAGGTTTCGGCTTTTGTGTATGGCGGAGGCGCTGGCAGTTAGTATATATATATATATGATTGCGATTGTGAACAGCTAAATGTGAATGAATTCACCACCGAAAAGAGACTCTTACCCACTGAACTACGTGTTTTGTTTTCATTAATATCTGGATCGCGGCGGGGGCGGGTGGAGTTGTTTATGAATAATTGAAACTGTGTCACCATAGATTACAAATAGGAGAACATAAAAGTTCAAAGCAATTAGTTCCTTTTTATAAATGTGTACACAATCTGACCTGTATTGTAATGATTCACGCCTTCAAATCACTGAAAATAGCAACACTTCTTGAGCAACTTAATTGACACTTTTATTTTTTGATAACACAATTAGAAGACGAAGTTTATCTGAAATGTGTAATGCAATGTGTATTTGTGCAAAACATTTCGGAGATTCTGATCACACACACACACACATGAGTACTTGTCAAATACAGTTCTGTAGAAGGCAAGAAGGTATGTGTGCGTTGGTGGCACAGTCGTTAGGACTCTCGCCGACCATGCACATCGTCCAAGGTTCGAGCCCACGCCGACGCACACCTTATATCTATGGTCGGCCTGCAAAATTTGAGCTACCGACATCCACACTGAAAATTCCATACCTGTACCAAAAATATGGTGTGGAATCAAGCTGTAATCAAAAATAAAATAAATAAATAAAATTATAAAGAAAGTAGAAGATAAATTCAGCGAAGAAAAGGCTTCTTTATCGACGAAATCATCTTCAGAGGCTGTACAATCACAAAAGCCTGAAAGAACCCAGACGAAAGCTCTGCAACTAAACCAACCAGCTTGGTGAACACTACTAATTGCAAATCATCCATTGATATAAGTATAAAACGTGGGCACTGTGGTGGTAGAGTATAACTCCACTATGGATCAGATCTCATTTTGATAAATCATACAGTATTGTACAGTAATATTAACTGATGACCACGTTTCGAGCACAAATTATTGCCACACAAAATGCTCGGAATGTGATTCGATATACAATTGGACAAACATAACAAGCTAGTAATCAAAATCAGAAGAAATGAACACCGTGGAGCCGATTCTGTTCGACCACCGAGAAATCCAGTTAATGAATTAGAAAAGCTTAAAAAATCATCAACCATAGATCTATCTACACACTATGGAATCAGGCCACAAAATTGATCTTGACAATATTGAAATCATCATCCAGTAAAAGCATTTCAGAAATCACAAAGAACGTCTAATATCATCTGACGCTCTTCATATCAAGTGGAATCGAAATTTTGCTGAGCAGGAATGATGGACTAAGATAGAATTAGACCTGATTACAACACCATCCCCGCTACCTCCGCTGAAATGACAAAATCAACACGAATGTGATGAGCAATTTCATGATGTAAACACATGCTGCTTTTATAATTTTATACACTCATCAAATGCAACAATCTACACTTGGTTGGTTTTGTTATCTTTACCGAGATTTAGATATGATAGAGAAGATTCATAGCTCAGGTGGATGATTTTGATGTGATTGTGTTCTCTGAGCGCTGAAGATGTCGCCTAGTTGAGCGATGAAAGCTTTGCAAATTAACTATCCAACTCAGAGAACACAACCACATCAAAATTATCTTGACCAAATTTACCAATCTAACTTGTCAACGCCAAAATGCCCCCATGTTGAAGAACGATGATTAAGTTATTAATATATAAGCTGAGGAGATTTATTAAATTCTCGTTTAATAATACAAATTTGATAAAGCTATTAGCAGCAGCATTAAATAGCGAAACGTCCATATCCTCTTATGGAGACGTTATGAAATGTTTTACAAATATAGGTTTCCAGACTGTAGGTGTTACGAACTTCCTGGAATAATCTGAGCGCCGAGTCAGGTTGATTCATTATAAATCATTTAAATTAATCTCAGATTTATTCAGATTTTTATCATACATTATGAATAATAAAACTCCGAATAAATCTGCTGAAGAAGCTGTGGCCTACACAGCGAAACGTTCGGAAAAATCTTGTTTTGATTTTCTTAACACCCTGGGATTATTTTCAATACTTTATAATGTTTTACAACTTTTTACCCACCCACACACACACACATATATACACACTGTTTAATGTGTTTAACAAAGGTAGATCAATATTTGTAAGTCCGAGGTCAAATTTTGATCACAGCTCATTCAAATTTTGTTTATTATACTTGTTAATACTTGTTTTATGACTCATGATTGGAGAAAGTTTTTAAAAACAAGAGATGTCTCACTTTTCCGCATATAAACCTCTGTTAGGTTAATTTCAATTAATTTCCCTGAAGAAGTTCTCGTCACCAGATTGTCGAACGTAGGAAACGTTGGAATTACTCATTTCAATCTCGCTGAGAGATTTTACAAATAGGATAATTTTTTACAAGTAGCAATATCGTTTCGTTTTTCATTCATTCACTGGGAAATGCAAAAAGAACCTTTATTACAGCCAAGAAATGTCACAGAAAAGAACTATTCCAAGGTATGTTTGGTAATACTATTACTATACTACAACAACAACTACTACTATTAATAATAATAATAATAGTAATAATTCATAATAATAATAATAAAGGTCTTACCATTATTTTTACTAATTATTTCACTAGAATTTTTTATATTCTCTCCTCTAATATTTTCATCATTCCAATTGTAAATTTTCTCAGAATTCTTCAATTTTTGTTCACTTTTTTCCAAACTGCTATTCATATCATTGATTAGCACATCATGATTTAATTTCTCTGTAAATTGATGACTACCACTCCGATAGCCAGTGTGATTAGTATTTAAGACATTGTCGTTATCATTATTATTGCTATGACTATTTGTATCGCTATCATTACTGTGAATAGTGCTGTACGGATCAATATTATTGATTTGTTTGTATTTCTCAATAAGATCATGTTGTGTAAGTGTGGTATACACTGATCTGCCTATCTGATCATAATATGAAGGACATTCAATGGCTTCTGCTGTTGTTGTTGTTGTTGTGATGGCTGTTTCCGGAGATGATGACTTTATCCAAGAACATTCATCACTCTTATCATTAGTATTATTATTATTATTGAGTCGAGACACGTCATAGCTTGACCAACTCGATGCATCCTTCATTATAGTACTCAATGTTACCATTTGTTGTGTTGATGACTGAGTACTTGTCATTATTTTACCGATTATTTTATTATTATTATTATTATCGAAAGTGAGAAAAAACGAAAATTATTCAACAGGATAAAATGTTAATATAGCAGTTGAAGACACCGAAGAATAACTGTGTAGTAGACAAGACAGGGATGAAGATGAACTCGGTGTCAGTGGAGTAAAAGAACAATCTTTGAGTTAATGATAACAATAATAATTCCCACTTGTATTATTATTACTAGTAGTATTTACTCCCAACTCAACGAGAATAGTATATCTCATGTGTAAATGGGATAAAAGTAACCAATGTGTATGTTTGTGTGTACATGTGTGCATATGTGTGTGTGTGTGTGTGAGTGAATATATCTAAATGTCAGTAGATGAATATTTTGGTTTTTACCAATGAATTCGTCAAAAAAAAAACAGAAATGATATATACACATATATCTACCACATAAAAGGCATAAAAGTCAAGGTAGGATAGACTTCATAAACGCGTGTATTTGCATGTATGTGTGTTGCTGTTATTTTAAATTGGGCGAAAATAGGCGCGCGCGCGCACGCGGATTATCTGAATACACGAATATGCATCTAAATGCATAGATATGCATATAACTACACAATTTTCTGATTATAGGGTTTCAACAAAAAATAATAAAATATTCTTTCCAAACTGTTTTTATCAGTTTCACATTCTGACTAATATTTTAAAAAAAGGAGGGATACGTGAGTGTTTGTGTATGTGTGTGAACGTGTATGTGTGCGTGTGTGTGTTAGAATCCAACTTTCTCGCAAAGGAATTTTTAGGTTAACGGGGGTGGTGGTGATAGAATTTCCCCCTAGCCTGTTTCATTATCTTCTTTCCTATTGGTTGATTGACTTGGGAGTTAGGCCAATCAGAATTAGCGGAGGATGGAGGGGGGGAGAATTTCGCTTCTAGCTTGTAATAGTAATTATGATAACAACTAACTTCCCTTCCCTACTTTCATCTACAACATATAAAAATACTCTCATTTCTTCCAAAAATAGAATATATTCGTTTTTATTTTTCTGGTCACATTTGCTTTGGTAACAGGTATACGTCCGTCCATACATTATGTTATTTATCTATGAATAGGATTGGGGAATAATGTTATGCCAATAGACCAATCAGATATAAGTATATTTTTTCGATCGAATATTTTTTTTAGACTTGGTTTGGTTTATAAGGATTTTAACTTGTCATTGACAGTTTGTTCGAATACGGATTGGAGTCATTTATAGAACTATAAGAAAATAATTCACCGCTAATAAACAGCTATATTTTGTCCCAGTTTGGAGGGACTCTGCAGAAGTGCACGGATTCGAAGCTAGAATGTTCCAATTACAAAGGTAAGCTCATAGATGACTGACCATTCAGCCAGTGTGGATTTGGTCGCGCTAAAATCACAAATTGATAGAATTTGGAATTCGTAGACTAGCCACTGGATAGAGTTCCAGTCACTGAATGTTCCATGAGCTTGCGTGGGGGTGAGGAGAGTACTGCTGAAGAGTGGCGAACCAGAACGAAACAGCTGGCTCTCTAATACTGCTTGTTGGTTACCAGTGGTTCTCTAGTTGCTATCAATCCGTGATCAGAGATGAATGTATTTGTTCATCGTCTCATAGGTAATAATTTGAAGTTTCTTTTGTAACGAAATTTTAAACAATCAAAAATCTCAGAATTTGATTGATGGTTGGTGACTAGCAGTGGAAACCATGACAACCAGCATTCCATCTTATTTGGGATGATGTTCCCACCACGACTTAAACCCAGTGCCCATAGTTTCAAACGCCGAAGTGTTATCCTCAAGACCACTTGGGCCACGTGTAAAATTCAGTTAAATAATTTATATGATCTGTTGCACAAGAGGTGGTGGCTCTCGTGGCCAAAGTGGTCTAGTAGATAATGCTTTGGCGTTTCAAACTATGGGCATTGGGTTTCAGCCTCTGTGGGAACACCATCAATGACTCACTGGGGAATACAGGTACATCCAGTAGGTGACGAGTTCCAAATAGGACGACATGCGCGTTTTCCTGAATTCCACTGCTAGTCACCATCAACCAACCTACTTCTCATTACATGCCCAGACATCGTCGAAGCATGTGCGCACAAGAAGCCGATATGTAAACCTGAGACCGAGCAATTCGATCCAATCAATCGATGGGAAAATCTAAAATTCAATTCAATCAAAAATATCAATTAGGAATAAATTTCACGTCTAATGCAAAGAAAAACGACATGCACTACTGATTATTTGGCTGAAATGTTTAGTACTTACCAACCGCGAAGCCAGGTAATCTAAGTGATCTAAACACTGGTGGACGGTGATTTCTCTCGTTTGGGAGTCGAGCTTATCAATGGTATAGGCAGTTTCACGGCTTAACCCCGAGAGAGCAAATCAGTTGAAACTGTCTCGACTTCTGGTCAGCTAATAGAGCGAACTAGTTACCTCATAGACCGAATCCCCAGGTTTTAAATTAACTTAATACTTATATGGTTCAAGAAGGGGAAATTTCATCACTGTTCCCAATGGAAACGCAAATAATTCGCATCATTGGATGGAATATTTCATCTTCAGCTGAAATCGGTGAGAGAACCACTGGAAAACACGGGAGTACTGGACAGCTGTTTCCTCGTCCTCGTTTGGGACTCTTCATCAGTACGCACCCACCGGGGTTCGAGCTCAGGACCTTCTGGTTACAAGATGAGGCAGTAACTTATCGAGGAAGACATTGTGAAATGCTCACGCTATGTCGTGAATTGGCAGAAATTCGAATTCATGAATTGGCCGTTGGATCGGGTTGCAGTGGCTCAATGGTCTACGAGCTAGACAGCAGGTCGTGGGTTCGAGCCCCGGTGGATGCGTACATATGAAGAGTCTCAAACTAGGGCGAAACGGCTGTCTGGCAGTACTCCCACATTTTCCAGTGGTTCTCTAACTGATGTCAGCTCATGATGAGATCCTCTTCTAACCAATCAAACAAAATCCCTACAAAACCATCACATAAAAATATCTATGATCTGCTGGTTACTATGACTGATAATCAAGAATACTTTGGCTGGACACCAGTCAGGCATCTCGTCCTTTATTTGGTGCTGACTGAATTCTATCAGTCAATTTTACAACGTGGTCACCATGCTGGCTGACTAGTTATCATGGTGAAACGGTAGAAGACGAAAGACTTGGTTAAGGAGTGTTTGTTTGGAAATTGGTATCTCTATATAGCCATCGCGCGTCATGCCATCATTGCTCGAGTGGAAACCGAAAGGTAAGTGGCGAGTTGGTCGTCCAAGGGTGACTTAGAGGCGATCATGTGAAGAGGAGTTGAAACAGTATGGACTAACATGGATGCAGGTGGTAAGTACAGTAATTATATAGCCAAATTATGTTCACCTTTTCTTCAACGCACGCATTTGCACAGATCTTCCGTGTTATGGTAATTCTGGGCTCCCTAAAGTGTTTCTTTGTGTTCCTTTCACGTCTCCCCTGTGTATCTCCACAACTCTGTGTCATTTGCCTTTTCTGACATCAAATGTGTCTCCCTGCTATGAGATGGTATTTTTTATGCTGATGAGCATCTATTTTTATACTACTGATAAATCTTATCAGTAGTACTCGCCACAATGGTACACTCTGAATTATTGTTACTAGATGGTTGGGAGGGCGATTTGCAGGAAGCCCTCTCTCGAACTATGTTTCGTGCTAGTTGGCTTTCACTAGCCAACAAAGGATGTATCTCTTCTGAGATTTGGAACCTCTAAGTCACTCAGTTAGAAACTAGTATCCTGTGTCTAGTCGTTTGCTTTTGTTGCAGACAAGAAAGCGAGGATATATTTGCATAAAACTATATATATATTACTGATTAGCTGATTTGAGTAGTACCCAACAACTAAATACCACGGGCTCGTTTGGGGATTGGAGCTCACCGTAAATGTAGGCGGTTTGACAACTTAGCTGATGGGAGAGTCGAATCAGTTCAGGCGGCCCCAATTTTCGGCTAGCTACTTGATTGGGCTGGTAACCCCATTTAGAGGAGGTGAAGTTTCACCACAGTTTATTCTGGAAACCCAAATTATTCATGAACACATATATGAACAAGGAGAATTAGTTACGGTGTTAGATTGTATAATAAAACGACTAGAAAAAGGTAAACTGCACATTAGCGTTTATAAAAAGCCAACACTTTAATTCATCTCATCCGTTACCTGTCTGTGAAGGCAGGCTTAGTTAAGTGTCTAACAAACCGAGCAGGAGTACTAAGTAGCACAAGAAAAGACCTAAATGACGAAATAAAACAGACAAACGAAGAGGCGTTGGTATCAAATAACTAACTATCCTTTAAAATTCATTAGGAAGACCAGTAAAGGCCAAAAACAAAATAAAAATAATTATGGAACTAGTAATGATAACATAAATAAGAGAGAATATAAGTCATCTACAGTTATACCATATTAGGAGGGGACATCTGAGACCCGTAGTAGGATTCTCAATAAAGCAGGAATTCGGGTGGCAATCAAATCTACAAACTCACTCAAATAAGACAAACTCTGTAGGTTAAAGGAATCAGTGGACCAAATTACACGAAATAATATCATTTAGAAAACATCCTGCAATGACTGTGAGTTGAGTCGACTACATAGGCCAAACTAGTAGATCCGGAGTAGTCCGATTATCAGAACATAAGAATTTAGTTAAGTTAAGAATGGTTGACCCCGCGAAGATAAGTAATTTAGAAAAGAAGCTCAGCACTACATCGCGCTACACTGCATGCATTAACGCGCAACCACACAATAGGGTGCTGTGAGAGGGTTAAAATTCTAAGATGTAATATGGGTAGGTAGGTAGCGAGAGATTGATTACTGAATCCTTGTTCATCGAGTGGTCTACACCAAACACATGCAATAGGAATGACTCGTCACTCATACCTGAAATATGGAAAATACTACTGCCAATCGAATCAAGTGAAAAACAATGGAACTATATAAATGAAGTTAGGAAGTCGTGTGATTACCTTGATATGATTATGAGTGGCAATAAATTGTGCTCGGAACGTCGTCATCAGTAAACATTACTGCAATAACACTGTGAGACTTTATCAAAACAAAAATTTACTCATAATGAAATTAAATTATTCAGGTCTAAATATACGTGATCTACTGCATACTATGAAGGATAATCAAGAGTGCAAGCATTAATGCATGAAACAATATACTACTGATATAGTTTAAGATTAGTAGTTGTATACCACTTAAAACTTGACCTGTTAGAAACCTCCATCGTTTATATTTCACATTGTTTTAATGCATAGAAATATGATCTCTAATGGTCATATTTAATTCCGCGAATTTTTAAACTGTTTACAGCCTTCTGAATCACAAGTTTCTACTAAACTTGAGAAGAAATCGCGTGGGTGTCACTGTATCCCAATAATATAAGATGGCTGTTCCTGAGATTTGTAGTGTAAACTCCGATTCCCTTAGGAGATAAACCTTACTGTCTGCAGTCTTTCATTATTCACTTGTGTCTTTGAGTCGTAAATTATACTCCTGAACTTCTCCTAATTGTCTTCCTACCAAATATCATTGATTTATCTTGGAAGAGGCGGCAAAGCTAAACTTTAAGCGCCACTAACTACCAATTAGCAAATGACCTTGAATACATCAATCACATGAAGAAGACAGTTTTTGGGTATGGAAAACATATAATTATAATGCATATAAATGCATTAAAACTGCATAAAAGTGTTACAGAGGATACCTTTTTCTCACATATGATAAAAACATCTGCCAATTCAGCACAGGAGTATCAAATGAAAAGTTACAACACATCTGGTACATATATTGATCTAAATGACTATAAATGACATCGCTTTGTGATCCGTGAACGTCTATAATCCTGTTTCATAACCATCCCCAAAAAGCCTTTGATAGAATTGGTGTGGGTCCCTGTAATGGAGTCCACAAAATCATTAGAATGGTTGACTATGAGGTGAATATATCCAAGGGATGACAAGGAGTTATAACCTTTCCACTCATCTGTGTGTATTATGGATCTTTGTTTCACCAGTCGAGTAATAGTAAGTAATAAAGTACTTGACTTTCTATCTGCTAACCTCTCGAAGAACCTTTTCAGTAGAGAGGAATCATATAAACCAATCATCCAAATATTATCCGCTCGTTCTCGACCACAAATCTATTTTTACTTTAATAAGACAGTTTCATCTACATTTACTGTGACACCTGTTCCGCCTAGTAAGTAAGTAAGCCCCTCCATTTTCCAGGATGCGATATCCCTGCAGTGCTGGTACCACTGAACTGTTGACATGAGGTTATATTCAGTTTCAGCAGCTCTGCATCTCTCACAGGCTGTTTCAAAACCCAGTAATTACAACAAATATACAAAATCTGGGTTAAGGACAGATGGGATCTAGCAAAAACCGTTCCTACGAAATATTAGAATCATCAACAAATACAAGTGCGTTACAGCAGGCATTTGACTCGAATCAAGTGGAATAAAAGCTTCAACTCATGTGATGAATAAAAAACTCATTGAACCATTCAAGGTGAGTGGTGCGGACTCAATCCATTGGTGGTTTGTGGTGCTTAAAGTTTAACTTGGCCCTCGAATGGAACCCAATTCGAAAACGAAAATTCCAGTGTGAGTCGGAAGGCAACATGGAGGAGATTGTATGAGATGAAGATGAAAGTTTATTGACAGTCATAAAGCCAGATGAAAAGGATTGTAGAATACAGGGTAAGATGGCAAGGTACTGCTGAAACCTTAGATGATTACTTGACTGATAGATTTCAGTCTGCACTAAACAAAGGACTGGATGCATGACAACCTATTGCGCTATCATTTATTTATGTATTTAGAAAAAAAAAACACATTAAGTGAAGAAATATGCACTCCTTTTCAGTTAGTTCCTCACCGTCGACTGGCTTTACATTAATATACACAAAACTTTTTACCAATCCAGTGGTTATTTTAGTTAATCTGTTTTAGGTATAGGGGGGTGGGTGGGGTGAAATTAAGAGGTTAAATGTCACCAAACCAATTCACTAACAGATATGAGTAACAAGACATCTAAGTTTTAAAGTAGGGAGGGGTGAAAACTAATTACGGAATTCAAGATAGGTTGATTCTTAGGTGCTAGGCACCAGTTATTTTAGCATCAAGAAATTTATTAAATAGCAATGCATTAAGAAGACAAATTTCGCGAGATGATATCGTCATTTCGTAGTTTCTTTACAACCGCTTTACAACTAACATGGTTAACAATGATAAAATAAAGTTCATGAAAATTACTCAGTTAAATAAAAACAAAAGTACATACTAATGACCAATCATATTAAGATAGGTCATGCAGTCCAGGGTAGGCGAAGATTGAAGTCTATTGATTTTTGTACACACAGTTTAGGCTGTATGTGATTAATCCAAAGTGCTTCCATCACCTTCAATAACCTTGAATTAGAGTTATGTGAAATAATTGTGAAACAGTCATTAATATTGATTTTGTGACCAGACATTAATAAGTGTTTTGCAATGGATGATGCTGGATTTCTATTAAGATTAATCGCGTTAGGATTTTCGATATGATTTACTAGCCATTTTGGAACATGTTCTTTTCGACGACATTGGAACATTCTGTTAGTTCTACCTATATAGGTGTCACCGCAGCTGCAGGTGAACTTGTAGATACAGTTTGAAGTAGAGTCCACAGAATTTCGTCCTTTAATTCAAGGTTATTGAAGGTGATGGAAGCACTTTGGATGAATCACATACAGCCTAAACTGTGTGTACAAAAATCAATAGACTTCAATCTTCGCCTACCCTTGACTGCATGACCTATCTTAATATGATTGGTCATTAGTATGTACTTTTGTTTTTATTTAACTGAGTAATTTTCATGAACTTTATTTTATCATTGTTAACCATGTTAGTTGTAAAGCGGTTGTAAAGAAACTACGAAATGACGATATCATCTCGCGAAATTTGTCTTCTTAATGCCTTGTTCAAATTTATCAAAGGGACTAATTGTTTTAAATAGCAATGATAACTCCAAAGAATTATGTGAAATGCAAACAAGTTATTCAAACTAGCTAGAATTGTAAAAATTAACACATTCAAACGATAGTTACAACTACATACTATGTAGTTGTACTATGTACTAACTTTGTTAGACTCAACTTGATGTCCAGTACCGATGAAATGAGCTAGTATTTAGCTGCGTATAGCTTTATTCAAATCTTTGTCAAACCAAGATGGGAGGAGGTATTCAGAAATTTGACGATAGATTTTCCTGATCGTACTCTCTACGTAATTAGCTTATATTGTTAAGATTATGTAAGTCAACAAGGAAATTTTGATACGTAACTTCACTTCAAAGCTATGCAGGCATTCATAATTATATCCTTTAATTCCTAGAGAAACACAGGGCTTCAGCCACGCGTCTCCATTGCCCTCTGTTTTCTACCAACTTTTTCACCCCACTCCAAGTCTGCTCACATGCTTTCATCTACTCTTCACATCACCTTCTCCTCTATGTCACCCTTGCACTGACGACCAACTCGCCGCTTCCCTTTCGACCGAGTTCCACTCGAGCAATAGCTTGTCTAGTGATGTCACTTGATGACTCGTTTCCTCAGAGTATGGCCAATCCATGCAGCTCCATTTCTTCCTGCATGCCTATTTGTTTCACAATCGGTTCCTGCTGTGTTGGTTCGCTCATTGCCAGAGATCCATCACTGTTGCTGATCTTTTCTGGTTGGCCATCTGATCTTGAGTAGTATTGAGCGAAGACAACTAACTGTTAATGAAGGTCTGAAGTTTGTTTGAGATGTAGGCACTTAGAGGGTTTATATGTGTATTAATATTAATTACCAACAGAGGTCTGAGGTTATTGTCAATTCATAAAAAAAAAATAAGTCAGAGTGTATGATCAATAACAGTGTTTGAAGCTTTGTGAATAGTCTTACGTAATCGAGAAGGTTGTGAATAACCATTTGTAAATAATCGATAGGAAACAAGGGAACACACCACTGAAAATAGACCGTAAAACGTAAAAAATGATAAAAGACAACACTCGCCGACCATCCACATGGTCCGGGGTTCGACCCCCGGCCGGCGCACTCCTTTACCTCACTGAGCCAGAAATAATCCTGGTAAAGAGCAAAGGTTGAGCATGAAGCTAGCAACCCCATCCTGTAAAAACTAAACATTGCTACAGAAACTTCAAGCCACTAGCTTGGAGCCCTATGTTCCACTGGGAACGTGAAGGCAAAATTATTATTATTATTAAATAAAATTCGAAGTCAATGCAGGAATAAGACAAGGCTACCGGCCTATTATCAGTGATGATATTCTTAAATGTGATGGACTGGATTATCCTTCAAGCTGTGCACAGGGAGTGAGAAGACAGGAATACGTTGGACAAGTGATAAGAAGACTCCATCTAGAAGATCTGGATTTCACGTATTGATGGTGTGTGTGTGTGTGTGTGTCTAATGTCACACAAAAACTGAAAGACTTGCAGGCGAAAACCAACAAACTCACCGGAGGAGGTGGCAACGAAAATAGGACTTTAAGTGAACATAGAGAAGATAATAGAGGTGATGAAAATAACCAACTAACCAAATAACAGCAGCAACAACAACAACAACAACCAGCACCAATCACCATCAACAGGAAAGACTTAACAGAGAGGTTATTTCCTTCATCAATCTAGAAGGGGTACGGTTTCAATCACAGGCAGTCGGAACGGGTAAAGATGTCAAACAACAGTCTGGATCGGAAAAGCGGGATACACCTTCATCAGTTTGGAAATATTCTGCTTCACTCAGTCAGCATAAAGAACAAGATTCAGATTCTGTTCAACATAAATGTGAAGTCAGTCAGTCAGTCAGTCAGTCACTTATTCTATATGGGTCAGAAACTTGCACTAGGTGTGCATCGTGAAAA
Source organism: Trichobilharzia regenti (assembly GCA_944472135.2). NCBI lineage: Eukaryota > Metazoa > Platyhelminthes > Trematoda > Strigeidida > Schistosomatidae > Trichobilharzia > Trichobilharzia regenti. The sequence continues at coordinate 6,699,811 of OX235264.1, read as the reverse complement.
GTATTTCCAACAGGTTACTAAAGACTTTCTTCAACAGCTGACACCTTAGCTAATTCCATACTGAAGATTAAATGGCAGTCGGCCAGAGAGAATTGGCAACAAGCAACTCTAGCTATCAACAAACCAACCAAGAGCCTATTGATCAACAAATATGTAGGAGAATATGGAGGTGGACTGATTGGGCATATGTTGAGGAGTTAGTCAAATAGCGTTGCGAGCAATGCAGGCCGCCGCTCGATTGGAAACCTAATAGGAAGCGATGATTGGGTCGTTGTTGTGAGGGTGACATGAATGAGATCGTGTGGGAAGGAGTATATTAGAGAGATTATGGGTAATCGAGGGATAAGCTGAAGCAGACAGCAGGAAATAGAATAATGTGGAGATGTGCGGTTCAAGCCCTATGTTCCACTCGGGACCTAAGGGAATGATATTAAATATATAGTTTATTATGCAACTATTGCGGAAAATTAGCATGAAGGTAGCAGTAAATAAAAGAGTCGGGATAAAACCCGGTCTGAACACAAAGTTCAGGTTATTCCTTATGATTTGCTATTACCTTCTGTTGCATAGGGATGATGTAAGCGAAATCCTTTTGGATGGCTTGGTCTTACTTTATGTATAACTGTGAAAGAAGTTTTAGCTGATTCTGCATGACTAGAAGTAATAATATGTTCTGGGATTGAGGTATTGACTATTTGGTGTCCTCCTTTTTGACAACCATCCTGGTAAAACTGTTCATGGCCCCACCTAGACAATGTCCTCCTTATATACGGTACATGTACTTAACTCTACAAGACTAAGTGGATAGGTAAATGCATATTATAGTTGCCATGTCTTTGACATTTTGATGAACAAGAGCGTATGTAGAGACGGTGAGTTGAATTGGGTTGAAGTGAGGCGTGGAGAAGCAGGTAATAACATTCTTCAAACTATTATTGACAAATGGTTTCAAAGAACACCAGTTTTGTCCCCTTTGAATTTTAGATCTCTTCCTGCATGGTTACAAAGAGATGGAAGTGGAGAAATAAGAAGCGCGATCATTGAACAGAACATCTGGTCGATAATGATCATCCTATCTTTATAGTCTCCGCCTTTAAAGTCATCTACAAGGCAGAAAAGTAACTTACACAAATCCCTACGTACCCGACTCATTTGTATTGCTGAAGCTTTGGCTATCGAAACAGAAAAGTCAAATGTCTATGTACAGAACAAAGTTCATTCAAACCCTCCAACTTTTGGCTCTACCTATTTTCCGTTTTGTGTATTCAATTTGTTTACTCTTCCTTTATTACGTCAATTGTTACTACTATTACTATTCTCACTTTGAACTGTCCCCGGGATTATTTCACTTGTTCCACTTGTCATTATAAATCACTTCTCCCTTTTTGCAACGTTAAATTCTACGCTATCAAATTTCGCACAATATTACGTAAGGTTTTTATTTTATTCGATTTGTCTACTAATCTTTATAATTGCACGCCCTTTTCCAAGTTCTATCCATCCTATGAATTATTCTATTATTATTATTTCCTTTAATTCCTAGAGGAACACAGGGCTTCAGCCACGCGTCTCCATTGCGTTCGGTTCTCTGCCAACGTTTTCACCCCACTCCAAGTCTGCCCACATGCTTTCATTTACTCTTCACATTACCTTCTCCTCTATGTCACCCTTGCACTGACGACCAACTCGCCGCTTCCCATTCGGACGGGTTCCACTCGAGCAATAGCTTGTCTAGTGATGTCACTTGATGACTCGTTTCCTCAGAGTATGGCCAATCCATCCAGCTCCATTTCTTCCTGCATGCCTATTTGTTTCACAATCGGTTCCTGGTTGATTCACTCCCAGAGATCTCTGTTGCTGATCTTTTCTGGCTGGCCATCTGATCTTGAGTAGTATTGAGTGAAGACAGCTGTTGATGAATTTATGAAGTTTGTTTGAGGTGCTCTTTATGACGCATCTAGTCTCTGATCCGTATAGTTAGTAGCACTGACTTCACATTGGAGTTGAAAATCCGGATTTTATTTTCATTTTCATGCTCAGTGCTGTTGACCTCCACACAGACTTGAGAGTAATGAAAGCTTGTCTTGCTTTTCCGATTCTTGCTTTGATATCCTCATCAGTTCCGTCCACCTGTAGTTGAAACGAAGCTTCCCAGGTAGGTAGGTGAAGGAGGTTGTTTCTTTCACGTTCCTCCCATTTATGCTGTCTGATTGTTTTTGCTGCGGTTGTTGTTGACCAGGAATCTTCATCACCTGTGTTTTCTCTATGTTCACCTGAAGTCCTTCTTATCTTTGATGCTTCTTCTATCTCCAACTTGTTGCTTTTCACTTGTATTATTATTCTATATGTGATATTAATTTGTTTTGCCACTTGACATTTAACTATGATTATAATCACAAACACTTTAGTTTTAAACTATTCGTTCTGTAGGGATTTTGTTTGATTGGTTAAAGGAGGATTTCATCATGAGCTGATATCAGTTAGAGAACCACTGGAAAACAAGCTGTGAATACTGCACGGTTGTTTCATCAACCTAGTTTGGGATTCTTCGTCAGTACGCACCCCCCGCCATCGGGGTTGGAACCCAAGACCTTCTGGTTACTAGGCGAGCTAGCTCATAGACCATTGAGCCACTGGGATTGCATTTCATACTATCATTATTATTATTATTATTTTATGCATTCACACCTATGATTCAATTCTTCTCTACAATCATATTTCGTGGAGTATCTGTTTTCCTGCTCAAAAGTTTATGGACGATGGAGTTTGGATATAATATGAGTAGACACAAACTCCTCTTTCATAGTGTTACCTTTGACTTACATTTCTCATAACAACAACACCACGAATAACAACTTTAGGGGGATATTTTCAGGTCAAACTCTATTACTCTATGAAAGAGCAAGCAGCTTAACTAAGTCAAAATATAACCTGTAATCATAATTAGTGGGTGCTAAAGACATCAAAACTTTCTTTTCACCTGTCTTACCCTGATGCTTTCCTTTTTATCCGTCTCTATTTTATGGTGTTCAAAAGGTCTTTGAGTCATAATAGTAATGACAATAATCATCCTGGTTATTAAATTCTGTTGGCTGTATAAAGCATCATACAAAGATGTCTTGTATATATTTAAGTTTACCTCATATATATATGTACATATTTATATATCCTCAGGGTATATGCTACGGCTTTTGCTCTTTCTGTCTACCAGCAAGTGAACTCAGCAGTTATTGCGTAATTCGCTTCTTTTGAAGAAGAACAAGAGGGAAAATGGTTGTCATGCGTTTTATTACTCTGAAGTGATCGATATATATATATACTGCAGAGTTGTACGAAAGTTTGCCGTTGGCTACATACATGTAGATTTAGTTAGCTAATATACCGGTTATATAGACACAGACTTACGCCCACACACACACACACACATCGCATTGAATAAAGAACAGAAGAAGCAGAAGAAGAACGCGAGGAGAAAAAAGTAGAAGAATTCTACGATACACTGACAGTTGAAGTAGGAAAGACAGCAGGGAAAAGAGACCTTAGAACATTGAATCAAATAACCAGCTGTTTGTATCTTTCACTGGAAAGAGATCAATACTGATGAAATCAATGAAAGATGGTCAAGACAGGCTAATAACCAGGGTGGAGAAGTAAAGAAAACAGTGGAATGATCACTTCTAAAGCACTCATTAATTGGTCATTACCTACAGCTCATCAGGAAATACTACCAGCATCATCACTCACAGGATTGCCAATGGTCACTAATTCTCCAACAAAAGCAGAAATCTTAAATGTACACAAGGTACTAAAATCCAGCCGGGATTTTTCAAGAAGCACTGAGCACACATTCAGAGATTGCGGCAGATACGCTCACGCCATTATTGTATGAGGTTTGGAAGGAGGGAAACTGTGTCTAGTGATTGGAAGAAAGGCTGGCTGCCTTGTCAAGCTACCAAGGAAGGGTGACTTAGACCTCTGCAAGAACTGGCGTGGAATAGTGCTCTTGTTCACACCAAGTAAAACACTAAGTCGTGTTATCCTGGAGAGAATGAAAAGTGCACTAGATACAGAACTCCTCCAGTCGCAACGGAACAAGCTAGTTTCAGGAGACACAAATCATTTGCTGATCAAGTTGCAACTCTATGCATCGTTATCACAGAACACAGCATAGAATGACAGTCATATCTGTACCTTAAATTCATTGACTGCGAAAAGGCCTTCGACAGACATCGTTGACCGAGAGGTAATTTTGAAACTACTCCAACACTACGGTGTGCAGTGCCCAAGTCTTTATGAATCTCATTCAACAGCTCGCTAGATGACAATGGCATATGTTAGGTGATCTACAATGGAAAACTCAGCGAGTCATTCGAAATGAAGACAGGAGTAAGACAAGCGGGCTGCCCACTACTATCACTGATAATATTCCTAATTGTAGTAGATTGAATGGTGCGTAGGGAATGAGAGGACAGGAATACGCTGAACTGACCGATAACAAGACGCCATCTAGAGTATCTAAATTTCGCGTTTGGCTGATTTATGTTTAATGTCATACAAACTCGAAGACTTGCATGCAGGAGAAAATCAACAAGCTGACTGAAGAGGCAGACTGCGAATACACAACTTCAGGTGAATATAGAGAAGACAGCGGTGATGGAGACAACCAACTGACAGCAACAACAACCAGCACCAATCACTATCAGTGGGAGAAATTTGAAAGGTGTCTCTTCCACCACTTCAACTACAACCAGAGGGCACGGATGGGAATATTACAGCCAGCGAGAATTGAAAAAGCAAGCTATACCTTCAACACTCTGAAATCATTATGGAAATCTGTCGAATTCAGGATAAAGAACAAGATTCAGATGTTTAACTCCAAATGTTAGTTCACTTTTGCATGTTTCAGACATGGAACATTACAGAAAGTTTTCGAACAGCCTTTGGACTTTTATCAATGACAGCTGCATCTCTGTGTTCTATACTAAAGATTAAATATCCAAAAACAGATAGCAACAAAGAACTCTAGGAACGATGATCGGGCACATACTGGGGATATCGTTGAGCGATATCATACTCTAGGGGGGTAAATTCAAGTGGAACATGGGATGGAAAATAGCGTGGGAAGTTTAGCGTGAGTTGGAGTGTGACATGAAACAGATTATGTGAAGAGGAGATGAAAGTCTATGGGCAATCAAGGATTGTAGTGAACAGCGTGAAATGGAGATATCTTGTTGTAGCCCTGTTGTGGTGTGTGGTACTGATAAGCTTTATCAGTGGTATATGAAGAGACCACACTACTATCGTCATTTACAGTACCGCTATTTTTGTATTTCCTTCTCCTTATGACAACTGAACCTTATTGGTTGTTAATTGTTTTATAACTCATCAATGAAATGCATGCTTACCTCTCAAGGTCATTTAAAACTTATGCATGTGGACTTGGCGATAGACCTGTTTGCTATTGATTTGAGACAGTAAAAAGATGCCTTGTTAACGGTCTGTTTTCTAGCTTTCTTTCTTGTTCCGTGTGTAGGCGGTGTCGTGTCATAGTGGTTGTCATTGCAAGTAGTGCGATTAGAACAGCAAGAGGCTACTAGGAAGGTTCATTGTTTCAGGGGACTTATAAATTACTGGGCTATATTGGTGGTGATATCAATAAGCAATATAAGTGTGACTTCTGAACACTTTTTACTATTTTTACAGTCTCCTGTTAACTGACATCATGTCATCTTTGCAAGCATATTAGAGAAATTTCTCTTTACACATTTTCATTAAATGTTATGTCCACATAAATGATCTATCACCGCCTAAGGTCTTCCTCTCTTCATACTCTTACTTATGGTCATGCATTCATAGCCTCTGCCACCAGGTGAGTTATATTTACTACTTTGACAAAAGTGGGGTATTCTTAATAACATTGGAAGGTCGAACTGATGGACATACTTTTCTACTCAAAGGAGCTGGAAAATCCTGATTCCATGGGCTCCGAAATCAGAAAGGATCAAATGGGTTTTTGTCACAGGGAACCATGGGAATGTAGCTCCTCCTTACACTGACTTACTGCCTTGTATACCATATTTTAAATCGAAGGTTCGGAGGAGTAACCCTCTTAAGACAATCACTTGCACAAGTCGATTTGTGAATGCAGTACACTGTATACAAAGGTAAGTCCTCCTCTACTGTGCTCACTGAAGCTGGTGTCCCCCAAGGTGCTGTACTCTCTCCACTTCTCTTTTTTTTCTTTCTACATGACTTACCATCTTCAAATGACATTAATTTTGTTAAGTATGCTGATGACCTGACTGTATCTTTGCCCGTCAAATGTCAAAGTGACTGCTTTAAACTAAATGGCTTCTTATCAGAAATCAGCCAATGGTCCAAGGAAAACGGTCTCACCTTAAACCCCTCTAAATGCCAAACAGTCAGTTTCACCTTTAGGCATAAATCTGACTTAAACAAACTGGTTAGCACTCACGAGGTGTGCAACATAGATGACAATGAAATAGAAACTAAGTCGGAAATTAAATATCTTGGCGTCATTCAATCTGCTGATCTTTCCTGGTCGTCTCATATCTTGACGATTTCTAAGAAAATATTCCGTCTTACTGTCTACATCAAGAAGTTAAGACATTTTGGAATAACCCAACTCTTACTCTTACGATTCGTTAACTCTTGCATCCTGCCTGTTATTCTCTATTGTTCCTTCTTAGTTTTTCCTGGGCTACTGAAGAAGGACTATATCTTATTACGTAGGTCCGGGGTTCGATCCCCGGCCGACGCATTCCTTTACCTCGCTAAGCCAGAAGTAATGCTGGTAAGGAGGAAAGGTTGGGCATGAGGCTAGCAACCGTATCCTGTAAAATAAACACTGCTACAGAAACTTCATGCCACTAGCTTGAAGCCCGATGTTCCACTGGGGAATGTGAAAGAAAGAAAAAAGGATGTTAAAGGTTGTCAGCAGGGTAAGCCACAGAGTGCCACTTAGCCAGCTTGTTAATATTCTGGTCGACAGGCACATGGACTCATGTGAAAAATGGGCTGAATCCATTCTATCTAACTAACACCACCCTCTTCATTCACAACTTTCCCCTTGTATCTCATCAGGCAAAACCAGAAGTCTATACAGGAAACTATATGCTCGCACTAGTAAGTACAAAAACTCATCCATACCCTACCTAGCTCGTGTTCTGTGCAATAAAGAAAGCATTAAGCATGAAACCTTTAACTTATTAAATAGTCAGTAGAACCAATGGGTCTCGTCTTTCCAACTCACATCATTTACAGGTACAACGTTTTCTCTCTACCATTTATTTTTCATTCTGTATTTATTTTTGTTATGTGCTGTTTTGTTTCTCTCTTCCTTACGAACTCTATTTAAAACATTCTTCTTCGTTCTTTCACACTCTGTATGTGTCGACCCTTTTGTTACCGCTTACGTCAGGAAATATGCTACCGTCTACTTTTCTAACACCTTCAAACATTCTGTTCAATTTTGGCTTTGCTACCGACATGCCACTTAACTGAGACTACCAATAATCTTTGTAGAATTTTATTTATTGTTAATGTACTAACTGTATGCAATACTGCAGTAAAAATGCTGAGAATTCCATTCTGTATCACAAGTACTGTTTTGGAATAAAGCAAATTATTATTAATATTATCCAATGAAATCAATCGGTGCAAAATTCAAAAATAATTATATCAACGGATAATAAGTGAATTTAAGCTGAAATATTTTGAAGTCAGAATGACAACTACAGTTATATCCCCATCGGTGGTTCAACAGTTTGTAAACCATATACACTTTCTCCGGGGTCTATTCTTAACATAGACACACCTTGAGCTCTTCCATATCTGGTAGGTAAACCTAGAAAAGACTGAAGGTTGAGCATGAGGGGAGCGACTCCAAACAAACAACACTATTAGTGTTTGTTGCTGCACTTGGTGGTTGTTGTTGTTGTTGGGTATCTTCATTACTCCTATCTTCTCTTTGTTCCCTGATTCATCTGACAACTTATTGATTTTCGACTGGGGAGATTCGAGTTTGTGTGTAACATTCGACATAAATCTTCAGTGAGTCTTCAAGTCTTCTAGTGTGGTGAGAGCTGTCTGCAAGCCAGAATTTAAACACCAAATGACGTCGATGTTTACGTCCCGAATCGGGGTCACGAGAAGAGACAATAACATAGCTTAACCTTGAGAAAGTCATCAGTCAATCATGGGAGACTTAACGTGTGCAAATATGATTGGCAGATATATGGCTTAACTTTCTAAGAAACGGTTACAAGCAGTATAGAATTACCTTCAACGAGAAAACAACCAATCATATGACGTTGCTTGTCTACTAGAATAACAAATAATAATGCACCTAAAAATGTATAAATATCACTTGATTTTTTAAATAAACGATCTGTTGCCTGGCTTTTTTCTTCTGTCGTAACAGTAGAGTCTTTTTATTAATCCAACGCATTTTTGTCTTTTATCTTCTCAAGGGATGTTGCATGATCCGGTCCACCACAGTTGAGAATATCTTCAGTGATAGTGGACAAGCTTGTCTTTTTATGCATCATGAATCACTTGATATTTTGCACTAACATTTAGCTGTTGGCTAAGGTTGATATGTGTTTAGAGGACTGTATTCTGTAGTGTTGAAAGAGTTTCCAGATCACTTTTCAGTCAACGCTATCAAAGACTGCTTCAAAATCAATGAATTCGGATTAGACGCTTAACAGCCATTATATGCTTTTATCGACGATGGTGATGTTGCGTAGCATTACGATTTGATTTACACATGATTTGCTTTTCTTAAATCCACTTCCTTTCTGGAAGTGGAGTTCCGTAGGCAGTGTATCTTTTTTTCTTCCAATCAGCAGGTACCTTTCCTTTCTTCCAAACTTTGTATAGTTGTGGCGTAACGTTATTACTAATAATTGTGCTAGCTAGCACTCATCAGCAAGGTGTATTTGCAACCTTAAAGGAAGTGATGTCTTTTCTGAAATTCGAACTCGCGTCACTCAGTGCTGCAGTCATAGACGTTACCACTTAGCTATTCGGACTAGCGATTGACCTCCTGTACGACTGTATTGGATATTTTTGATTGGGCACTGATTATTAACTAGTGTAATGTGTCTAGTCCTATCTTCGGTGCAGACTAAATTCTATTAGTCAAGTTTGCAATGTGGCCAACATGCCACTAGGTGGCTCACCATCACGGGTGCACTGTGAATTGTTGGTATTAGATGATGGTTGGAGGCGATTGTCATGAAGCCTTGGACCTAGGTTTTGTGCTAGTTGGCACTCATCAGCAAGGCACGAGACCTAAGCCAGGGAAGGCTTCCTATGGCCTATTGCCTCCAACCATCTAATACCAAGAACTCACATTGCACCGTGATAGTGAGCTACCTAGCATGAGGGTCACGTTGCAAGCTTGACTGATAGAATTCAGTCCGCACTGAACAAAAGACTAGATACATTACACTAATTAGTAACCAGTGTCCAATCAAAAAATTATAGTGGTCTGTTCACATGGTCAGATTTATACTTCTATGAAGGAGTATTTCCTTTTTATGAACAGAATGCATACAACATTTTTCAGAATTAGAAATTGCCTTCAATTTACTCACTTAGTACCTTTTCAACTATATGAATGCGTATTTCTACTTCTTCCAAAGACCAGCAGTTTTAGAGTACACGATGGGGATCCTCTAGGAATTACACGACTAACTGAATGTTTCTCACTATGTTTACAAAGAATGTATCCTGTTCCTGGCATAATGTGCTGAATAATGTTGAATTCAGGTATATAGATTGTTAGATGGCAAAGACAAGCAAACCACCGGTGAGTCTGTGAAGCTACACAGACGTGTCAAACAGTGTTAGCTGATGTAGGATTAATTTAATTTTAGATTTTCCCGTCGATTGGTTGAAATGGATTGCTCAGTCTCAGGTTGACATATCGGCTTCTTGTGTAGATGCTTCGACGTTGTCTACACATGTAATTAGAAGCTGATTGGTGGATGACGACTCGCAGGGGAATTCAGGACAATCAGCATTTCATCCTGTTCGGGATTTGTCACCTACTGGATGTACTTGCATTCCCCAGTGAGTCAGTGATAATCTTCCCACCGAGGCTCGAACCCAGTGCCAGTAGTTTCAAACGCCAAAGCATTATCCACTAGACCACTTGGGCCATGAGAGCCACCTCTTGTGCAACGGGTCATATTAATTATTGAATTGAATTTTTGATTTTCCTGTCGATTGATTGGACCGAAGTGCTCGGTCTCAGGTTGACATGTCTCGTGGCCCAAGTGGTCTAGTGGATAACGCTTTGGCTGGGGTTTGAAACTATGGGCATTGGGTTCGAGCCTCGGTGATGGGAACATCATCACTCACTGAGAAATGCAGGTACATCCAGCTGACGAGTCCCAATTAGGACGAAATGCGCGTTATCCTGGATTCCACTGCTAGCCACCATCCACCAATTGTTTAAAAATTAATACCATTTACAAAATAAATTGTATGAACTGTAACAGACATTACATAGGTTGTCGAAATGGGCGTCCTTTTCGAAACAGAACATAAATTGGCTGTGAAAAGACATGATATAATACTCTTTCATATTAATACATGTGGATAATTATAGACATCAGTTTGATGATTGGGATAATGTCGAAATCTTAGAAAGAGGAGACACCAAAAATGCAGTCAGAGAATTCCTAGAAGCCTGATTGGTACTCAATCGAATCAGTCAGCGATTAACAAACATATTAATCAATCTAGACCACATCTACCAACTAATAAAAAGTAAATCACATGTGACGAGAAAGTTTCAAATCCAAGTCAATAAAAAAAAAGATCAATACATAGGTAAAAATGGTTACCAGGAGACGCCATACGATCATCATTCATGGAGAATTTAAATCACTTCACTTGCTGCTAAAATTTGCTCTGAAGGGGGATGTTGTCTACAAGGTGGATGACAAAAGCTCTATAATTAAACTATCAACCAACCAGCTCCTCAGAGAACACAACTAATTGCAAAAACTGAGTAGTAAGTATCTCAATAAAACACCGAATGATTGACGTCAATTAATTGACGTAAAAATACTCATAGAGGGCTAATAGTTTAGGACAGGAGGAGAGAACAGATGGCTTTAGTGTGTGTGTGTGCGTGTGTGTAGAGGGGAGAGGAGTAGGGAGAAATAATTACACTGAAACGCAAATATATTCATATTTTAAATCAATACAAGTTTTTGAAGTATATATATATCACTAATAATCATGATATTAGTAATATAATAAGGATATATGAAATTTTTATTTATATTTTAGAGTAATTAACATTTACTTCCGGTGAATAAAATTTTTAGCAGAAAAGATTCTGTTCACTTTTCCACATTCTTGCCACCACCCCCACTTTCTCCAACCCTTCTCTTCTGCCTTCTTTCCTTTCATGGTCTTCCATTCCTGTCATTATGCCTCCCTCCCTCTCTCTCTCTCTCACTCGGAGTTATTCTGTTGTCATTAAACAGGATTTTGATTAATGTAGATTACATGAAAACTGATGCGTTTTGTGATCATTATCATCCTAACTCTACATCAAAACATACATGTTAAATGAATAAGTAAGTACATTATTTAAATGAATCTTTAAAGCTAAACGTATTATGATTATCACGAAATTAGATATTATTAATATATTATTATTATTGTTTTCTTTAATTCCTAGAGGAACACAGGGTTTCGGCCGCGCGTCTCCATTGCCTTCGGACCTCTGCCAACGTTTTCATCCCGCTCCAAGTCTGTCCACATACTTTCATCTCCTCTTCACATGACCTCCTCCAAGTCACCCTTGGAAGACCAACTCCCCGCCTCCCTTTCGGGTTCCACTCGAGCAATGGCTTGTCTAGTGATGTCACTTGACGACTCGTTTCCTCAGAGTATGGCCAATCCATCCAGCTTCATTTCTTCCTGCCTATTTGTTTCACAGTCGGTTCCTGGTTGATTCGCTCATTGCCAGAGATCCATCACTGTTGCTGATCTTTTCTGGCTGGCCATCTGATCTTGAGTATTGAGCGAAGACAACTAACTGTTAATGAAGGTATGAAGTTTGTTTGAGGTGCTCTTTATGACGCACCAAGTCTCTGATCCGTATAGTAAGTAGCACTGATTTCCTAATGGAGTTGAAAATCCAGATTTTATTTTCATTTTCATGCTGAGTGCTGTTGTCCTCCACACAGACTTGAGAGTAATGAAAGCTTGTCTTGCTTTTCCGATTTTTGCTTTGATATCCTCGTCAGTTCACTCCGCCTGTAGCTGAAACGATGCTTCACAGGTCGGAAGGTGGAGGAGGTTGTTCAGGTTCCTCCCATTTATGCTGGCTGATTGTTGTCCGTTGTCGTTGTTGCTGCTTCTGTTGACCAGGAATCTTCATCACCTATGTTTTATCTATGTTCACCCGAAGTCCTATCTTTGATGCTTCTTCTTCCAACTTGTTGCTTTTCACTTGCATATCTTCCAGTTTGTGGGAAATCAGACATATATAATCGGCGAAACCCAGATCCTCCATTTTTTTAGTGTGAGTTCATTTTATGCCTGTTTCCTCATTGCCCGCCTCTGTTTTTCGCATTATCCAATTTACTGCAATCAGGAAGATCATTGGCGATAGTAGACAGCCTTGCCTCACTTCTGTCCTCACTTCTAAGGCCTCCGTAAGTTTCCCGTTGTGGATTACTTGGCATGCAGCATTGTCGTACATCTGTTGGATGAGATGTATAATTGTCGGTGGCACCCCGTAGTAGCGAAGTAGTTACCAGATCACCTCTCAATCTACGCTTTAGGGAGTAAATCGAATATTGTCCATCTTGGCATCAATTTCTCTTCAAATGTCTGTTGATTTCTAAGAAAACTTGCCGTTTGACTTATTCATAAATAATCCCCATCCATGCATTAATGAAAACAAAACACGTAGTTCAGCGAAGAGTCTCTTTTAAGCGGCGAATTCATTCACTCTTAGCTGTCCAATCGCAAATATATGTATGGATTATTTTGTATGTATGTGTACATTAAGTTCGTCAAATAAAAATACAAATGGTTACGCCTATTTTAACTAAACAGGTGAAGATTGGTTGTTGGACTTACGTAATACAAGATCAGTCAGGAAATTTAGGTGTTAATGAAAGCACGGTAGTAACAAAAGTGATGAGTTGTCACAATCAGTTGTTAAAAGAAGTTAGGTAATAATAATATGAATAGTTTGATGAGTGAGTTTTACTCAGGATGCGCATAGGAACAAAGTAGAGAATACCAATTTACGTAAGAATTCTAAATGAATGGAAGAATTATAAGCAATTAAAGAACAGACAAACAAATAAAATTAAGTCACCAAAAATCAACAAAGTTGTTCCCATGATAACAGAAGTGGTTGAGTAATTCTCTTTTGTATGCACCGCTCCGATTTTTCTGTGTGAATGGCCAGAGCTTCAGCGATACAAAGAAGACGGAACCGTATTGCCTTTGATAGGTTATTCTTGACTCTGTAGATTACTTTGAAGTAGGAGGCGTTTGTTGAAATGGAATGATCAGTGTGTTAACCAGGTGTTCAATTATCGCACTCCTTATTGCACCACCGTTGCCTTTTCGCAACCATGCTGGATAGTTTTCTTGAATCCTCTTGGATAGGGTGCGCATCGAACGACCGATGTACTTGGCTGGCTCCACAGCAGCAGGTGAACTGATATATGCAGATAGAAATAGTCAGATGTGGGGTCTTGTCTTTGAGGCTTCTGCAAATCAGTGGACGACTATTCTTAGTGTTGCTGCAAAGAATGTTCTTCTCAGAGATGATGTGATCCTTCTCTCGAGAATATCGCTTGTTAAATCTCCCTTGAAATCCAAGTTCATGTAAAGTTTCTTTTTAGGTGCAAGTGAAGTTTCATTTCTCCAAATTCTTGGTTTGATATTTTTCTCAATAAATCTTATTGGGTATCCATTTTGGATGAAAATTTCTCTCATCCTGAGTAAAACTCAATCATCAAACTATTCATATTATTACATAACTTCCTTTTAACAACTGTCGGTCACAACCCATCACCTTTGTTACTACCCTAATTTCACTAACACGTAATTCTGTTAACCGATTTTGTATTACGTAAGTCCAATTACCAGTCTTCACCTGTTCAGTTAAAATAACCATAACCAATTGTAATTTTGTTTGACGAACTTAATGTACACATACATACAAAATAACCCATACATATATTTGCGATTGTACAGCTAGGAGTGAATGAATACGCCGGCGAAAAGAGACTCTTCGCTGAACTACATGTTTTGTTTTCGTTTGACTTATCACATAAAGAAGTTGAGGCTTTCTGTTGGCTTAACACAACGTTTTCTATTTCAGTGCCGGTTTGTAGGGATTTGGTTGGTTTCAGGATTTCATCATGAGCTGACATTAGTTAGAGAACCACTGGAAAACCTGGGAGTACTGGACAGCTGTTTCGTCCTAGTTTGGGACTCACCAGGATTCGAACCCAGGACCTTCTGGTTACAAGGCGAGCTCGTATACCATTAAGCCACTGGGACCTGATCCATTGGTCCTTGAATTCTAACTTCTGCCAATTCACGACATAGCGCGACCGCTAGCCAATGTCTTCGGTGAGCATTTGTCCTCACACTTGACCTGCTTAACCCTACTGGACACGACTTCCCACTTGAACCCCAGGTAACTAACTACCTACCTGCCTACCTGAATAGGGCCAGTCGCCAGTGAGCATCTCATTGATATTCAAGTATTGGTTTGTGGGGATTTGGTTAATTGGTAACAGGATTTCATCATGGACTGACATTGGTTAGAGAATTCCGGTGGGTGCGTACTGATGAAGAGTCCCTAACTAGGCTGGTGAAACAGCTGTCCAGTACTCCCAGGTTTTCCAATGGTTCTCTTACAATCGATTAATTCATTTATTCTACCCATTTCACTTCCTATTGTTCGTTCTAAGTCGCATCATCCTGGAGAGAATCAAGGCTGGATTAGATACAGAACTCCGCCAACCCTACCGGAACAAACTGGATTCATGAAAGGCAAATTATGTGGTGATCAAATTGCAACTCTCTGTACGCATCGTCATCACAGAGCAAAGCCTGGAATGGCAGTCAACTCTGCCTGTACCTCAACTTCTTTCATCGACTTTGAAAAGGCCTTCGACAGAAAGCGTTGACAAAGAAGTAATTTGGAAACTACTTCAACACTACAGCGTGCAGTGCCCAAGTCTTCGTAAACCTCATTCAACAGCTGGCTACATAAAAATGCCACATATCAAGTGATCCACAACGGGAAACTCAGTCGGGTATTCGAAATGCATATGGGAGTAAGACAAGGCTGATTATTACCACCGATGACATTCTTAGTTGTGGTAAACTAGATTATGCGTCAGACTGTTTGGGGGCGAGGAGTTAGGAATACTCTGGAAGACCGATAAGAAGACTCTTCAAGATGTGGATTTCGAGTGTGGATGATTTCTGTTGAACATCACACAAATTCGAAGACTTAGAAGCAGGCGAAAACCAACAAAATGGCAGAAGAGTTAGGCAGCTAAAGCGGGACTCCAGGTAAACACTAAGAAGACGGAGGTGATAAAAATAACCAATCAACCCAAAGCAACGAAAATCAGCACCAATCACCATCAACAGGCGAGATCTAACAGAGACTACCTCCTTGACTTATCTGGAAAGCATCGTTTCAACTACAGGCAGTCAGACAGTATGGATGAAGATGTCAAATTCAGTCAGTCAGAATCGGAAAGGCAAGATACGCACGCCTTTATCAACCTGAAACCAGTTGGAAAATCTTCCGCACTCAGCATAAGGAATAAGATTTGCATTTTTAACATCAACGTGAAATCGGTTCTTTTATATACGGGTTAGAAACTGATAGGGTGTGTCACAAAAAGGATTTCCAACAGTCTGTTGCAGAGTTTCATCAACAGCTGCCTTTGCTGCATACTGAAGATCGAATAACCAAAAAGAATTATCAACAAGAAATTATGGGAAAAAACTGATAGGGGAGAGCCGATCACTCAACAAATATTTAGGAGAAAGTGGAGATAAATCGGGCATTCATTGAGGAGGCCTCCAAATGACATCGTACGCCAGACCATCACTTGAGTGGAATCCCGTCGAGAAGCAACGAGTGGGTCATCAGTGAGAGGGTGACATGGAGGAGATCGTCTGAGGAAGGGATGAGAGGATTTGGTCAGTCGTGGCCCCAGCCAGCTGAAGGGGGTGGCGGAAAACAGAACAAAGTGGAGATATGTTGTTAAAGCCAGCCCTACATTCCACTCGGAACGCAAGGGAATAATAATTATAGTTGTTCTCAAGAAAGACTCCTATGTACTACGTAGAACACTGAAGACTGTAAGTAGGGTTAGTGGTTTGCCTTTGAGTCAAACAACTGACAATGTTGTCAATAGACACTTCAATTCTTGCAAGCAATTTTGACTAAAGTTATCTTGTCTGATACCGAACATGACCTACCATCTTCAAATGACATTAATTTTGTCAAATATGCTGATGACCTAACTGTATCTTTACCTGTCAAATGTCAAAGTGACTGCTCTAAACTAAATGGATTTTTATCAGAAATCAGCCAGTGAGTAATCCAAGGAAAACGGTCTCACCTTAAACCCCCCCAAATGCCAAACAGTTCATTTCACCTTTAGGCATAAATCTGACCTAAACATACTGGTTAGCACTCACGAGGTGTGCAACACAGATGGCACTGAAATTGAAACCAAGTCGGGAATTAAATATCTTGGCGTCATTCTATCAGCTGATCTTTCCTGGTCGTCTCGTATCTTGACGATTTCTAAGAAAATATTTCGTCTTACTGTCTACATCAAGAAGTTAAGACATTCTGGAATAACCCAACCCTTACTCCTACAATTTCTTAACTCCCGTATTCTCCCTATTATGCTATATTGCTCCCCCTTAGTTTTTCCAGCGCTACTGAAGAAAGACTATACCTTATTACGCAGGATGTTAAAGGTTGTCAGCAGGGTAAGCCACAGAGTTCCACTTAACCAGCTTGTTAATATCCTGGTTGACAGGCACATGGACTCATGTGAAAAATGGGTTAAATCCATTCTATCTATCTAACTCACACCACTCTCTTCATTCACAACTCTCCTCTTGTATCTCATCAGGAAAAACCAGAAGCCTATACAGAAAACTATACGCTCGTACTAGTAAGTACAAAAACTCAACCATACCCTACCTAGCTCGTGTTCTGTGCGATATAGAAATCATTAGACGTGAAACCTATAAGTTATTAAATAGCCAGTAGAACAAATGGATCTCGTCTTTCCAACTCATATCATTTACAGGTACAACGTTTTCTCTCTACCATTTATTTTTCATTCTGTATTTATTTTTGTTATGTGTTGTTTTGTTTCTCTCTTCCTTACAAACTCTATTTAAAACATTCTTCTTTGTTCTTTCACACTGTGTATATCTCGACCATTTTGCTATCGCTTACGCCAGTAAATATGCTAGTAGTATCTACTTTTCTAACACCTTCAAACACTCTGTTTAATTTTGGCTTTGCTACCGACATGCTAATATGTTGTTGTCAAAACTGACTGAGATAACTTTAATCTATGTAGAACTTTATTTATTGTTAATGTACTAACTGGATGCAATATTGTAGTAAAAGAATGCTGAGAATTCCATTCTGTATCACAAGTACTGATTTGGAATAAAGCTTATCTTATCGTCTCTACTTATTCATAACTTTTGCCTTGCATCTCTTCGTGAGTGAAACCAGAAAAAACTTCATAAGAAGCATTTATGCTTGTACAGCTACTAAATATAAAAATTCTACCATACCACCACCATATTTGGCGCCGGTGGCTGCGTGTGTGAAGAGGAGAGTCAGATGTCAGGAGAGAAATTATAAACTTTTTAATACAGTAGTAACAGAACTGCAAAGTATACGCAAAGATTATTATTATTATTATTATTACATGTATTACGTGTGATACTATCTACTTATACTTCATTACGTTCCCACCAATATTCTGTTTATAGTGGTGGTTTTATTACTAATAATAATATTGTTATTATTTAAAACAAGCAATAAAGGTTAGTAAAGCAGGATGATTTAATGAATTCATCAAATTTCGGTAGAAGTCGTCAGCTGAATACTCTACATGCACGGATATATATACTTTTGAAATTACATTGGGAGATATAAGACTGATAAGTAAATAAACTACATTGAATTCAAATTGGATGATCATGCAAAAGACCAAACTTTATCAACCGAAAGGAAAATTGTGCAGCATCTACGACAACTCTTCAAAAATAAATACATTGACGAAAACACATATAGAAATATCAAACCGATTGGGTCACAAATCCCAAAACTATACGGACGCGTAAAAATACACAAACCAGGAGCGCCGTTAAGACCCATACTCTCTATGATAAACTCGCCGTACCACAGACTAGCACAGTGGTTATGTGAACTGTTGCAGCCCTTGTTGAAACGTTTCGGAACACATATAGTCTCTGATTCATTTCAATTTGTCAATCAAATTAAAGATTTCAATGTATCCGATAAGCATTTGGTCTCTTTCGATGTTACCTCCCTTTTCACAAATGTGCCAGTCGTTGAAACTATCGACTTCATATGTAAAGAAGCTGAAGACATACCCATTCCAACATCGGAATTGAGGAAATTACTACTTTTATGTACTAAAAATGTCCAATTCCAATTCAACGGGCGTCTGTTCCGTCAAGTTGATGGTGTCGCAATGGGAAGCCCTTTGGGACCACTTTTCGCAGACTTATTCTTGTCACGCCTAGAAACCGGTACTTTGCAGCAACATACACAAGAAACAAATGTATACCTAAGATATGTTGATGACATTTTTATTGTCTGTGAAAGCAGATCAAAAGCGGAAGACATGTTGATAAAATTCAATTCATGCCATCCAAATCTCAATTTCACAGTAGAACACGAGGAAAACGATACTATTAAATTTCTAGACGTTCTTCTAGCCAAAATGAATGATGGCACAATCGAAAGATCTATATTTAGAAAGTCTTCATGGACAGGACAGTACATGCATTTCAAGAGCTTTGTTCCAATCCAGTACAAAAAGAACTTAGTCAGAACACTGTTCAATAGAGCACGAAAAATTTGTTCTGACAGTACTATTGAACATGAAATAAAATCTCTGAAGGATATTTTATGTAAGAATGGATATCCTGAGAAGTTCATTAATAAATACTCTAAAGAAACTACCCCTTGCAAAACAATTCAAACAGTTCCAAAGAAACCTGTCTATATCAATTTGCCATTCAAAGGAGATGACGTACAGGAAGTAGTGAAACGAAGACTCGACAAAGCCATCAAGAGAACTTATTATGCTGCAAAACTTGTTATCCTTAACACCACCAAGCGAGTGCTTCAACAATCTGGGAAAGACCAGTCGCCAATCCTCGACACTTCAAACTGCATATATCAATTTGAGTGTGTTTGTGGCAGCAAATACATAGGTCGTACGGAAAGGCGATTGTCTACTCGCATGATGGAGCATTTGCCAAAATGGTTGAAAACAGCTGAGTGCAAAGTGCCAAAATCCTCAATAACAAAACATCTTGTGGATTACGGACATGATATCGACGCAGTCAAGTCATTCACCATTGTCAGCAAACAAAGAAACAAGAAGATGCTTGCAATTGCAGAGGCTTGTGCAATTCGAATTTATAAACCAGCTCTCTGTATACAAAAGGAGATGGTCGTGACTCTGAATCTACCATGGTAATACGTTTTACTTATTATTCTCTACTTGTTATTACTTGTATTATACCTCTTATTATTATTATTCTTGATTCATCTAAAACTATGCCTTATCCGTAAGATTATCTTAACTCACTTCAACACTATTAAAATTGTTATTATAACTATTACTATTGATATTAGTCTGTTTGCAATTCTCGTTATATTCCCTAGTGACTAATTGTTTATCTAAGTGATGTAATTGAAGCGTAATGCATTTTATCTTAATTTTGATCTCTCATACTCTCTCTCGCCTTATCTATTTGAACATGACCTGGAAAACATTCGCACGTGTCTTTCTGCATGACTAATTCAATGTAGTTTGTTTACTTATCAGTCTTATATCTCCCAATGTAATTTCAAAAGTGTATATATATCCGTGTATGTAGAGTATTCAGCTGACGACTTCTACCGAAATTTGATGAATTCATTAAGTCATCCTGCTTTATTAACCTTTATTGCTTGTTTTAAATTCGTATCGGGAAATAAATGTTTCCAATTGTTATTATTACTATTTTAAATTTAATGTGTGTGTAAAATAATCCTGACACTGTGACATTTCCCAACCCGGCTGTTTTTGAATTAGATTTTGTACTGATATGATTAAGTCCCCCACCCCCCATCTGAAATGAACCAATGGTCTATATTCAGCAGGTCTTGAACTCAACCTCTCTAAATGTCAAATAATCCCTATAGATAATACATTAATGAAAACAAAGCAATAGTAGTTCAACGGCAAAGAGGCTCTTCTCGACAGCGACGAATTCATTTTCTGCATTCGTTGTACAATCGCATAATTCCATATTTTCCTCCATTTTTATAGGTATTATGACTACAACTCATTCATTAAATTATTCGTCTTATTACGTAACTTTAATACACTTATTCAACTCCTCTATTATACACTGACTAATATTAACAACTAGGACTGTAACAGTTGTACGACAATGCTGCATGACAAGTAATCCACGACTGGAGACTCACGGAATCCTTTGAAGAAGTGAAGACGGGAGTAGGACAAGGCTGGCTGTCTGTCTGCTATCTCCAGTGACTTTCCTGATTGATGGCGGTAGACTGGATAATGCGACTAGACAGCGAGCAACGGGAAGACAGGCATAAAATGGACCCACACAAAAAAAACTTGGAGGATCTGGACTTCGCCCATGATGATATTTGTCTGATTTTCCACAGACTGGAAGATATGCAGGTGAAAAACAACATGTTGGCGATAGAAGAAGCATCCCGGGGAAGACAGGAAGAACTTCAGGTGAACATAGAGGAAACAGAGGTGATGAAAATTCCTGGCCAACAGCAACAGTGAAAACAACAGACAACAGTCAGCATAAATGGGAGAAATCTGAGAGGAGCAACCTTCTTTACCTACCCACCTATCTAGGAAGCATCATTTCAACTACAGGCGGACGGAACTGATGAGGATATCAAAGCAGCGGGGATCGGTAAAGCAAGGAAAGCTTTCATTACTCTCATGTCTATGTAGAGATTAACAGAGCTCAGCATGAAAAATAAGATTTGGATTTTCAACTCCAATTTGAAGTCACTTATGCTACACTATACGGACCAGAAACTTGGCGCCGAGTTGCTTCACGACGGGCACTTTGAACAAACTAAAGACCTTCGTCAGCAGCTGTTTTCGCTCAGTATCACTCAAGACCAGATGGCCTGCCAGAATAGATCAGCAACAGGTATCTCTTGCAATGAATCAACCAATCCAGCAGAAATTAATTGTGCAACAAATCTTCAGGAAGAAATGGACGTGGATTGGCTGGTCATACTATGAGAAAACGAGTCATCAAGTGACATCATACGCCAGGCCATCGGTAGAGTGGAAGTGGCGAGTTGGTCGTCAGTGAGAGGATGACATGGAGGAAGAGGAGGTGATGCGAAGAGGAGATAAAAGCATGTGAGGAGATATGGAGTCAGGTGAAAACGTTAGCAGAGAACCGAACGCAATGGAAACGTGTAGCTGAAGCTCTATATTCCTCTGGGAACTAAAGGAGACAATAATAATAATAATGATGTTTCCACCAACCTTTAGTGGTTTTATGGTTTCATTTTTTTCTTCTTTTAATTCTATGTATGTATGGACTTATATAAAAGGATCTAAACTGTTGCAGTATGTATAAAAAGGCTAAAAATTCCATTCTGTTTAATTATTATTATTATTGTTTGAAATAAAGGGATTATTATTTTGTTATCAAAACTGTTATTTATTCCACTTATTACATCCACATTTCTACCTTTTCGTAACCATCCAGCATAGTGTTCTTACACCTTTTAGGATATAACGTCACTCGGACAACCAGTATATCTAGTATGTAATTGGTGGATGGTGACTAGCAGTGGAATCCATGGCAACCAACATTTCGTCCTATTTGGGACTCGTCGACTAGCTGGATGTATCTGCATTCCCCAGTGAGTCATTGACGATGTTCCCACCAAGGCTTGAACCTAGTGCTCATAGTTTCAAATATCAAAGTGTTATCCACTAGACCACTTAAGCCACGAGAGCTGGCCAACTCTTGTGCAACGGGTCATATTAATTTAATTGAATTCAATTAATATACCTAGCACTGCATGAACATGTGTGAATTGATAAACATTTTTGTATGGAGTTCATAAACTACCGCGATCTTGTTCTTCAGGTTATTGAACAATAATGGTTGACTTGAAGACTCGATTCCTGATGATTTCATTTTCAAGGATTGTGAGAACTGTTTTTAAGCCTGTCGGTGTTAGCTGCTTCTTTGAGGTTAGGTATATTGATCTTTCAACTCGGATTTTACCCAAGACGGTGCGAAAACATTACCCTGCAGGGTTATGAATAACAATAATAATTTGCTTTATTCCAAAACAGTACTTGTGATACAGGATGGAATTCTCAGCATTTTTACTACAATATTGCATCCAGTTAGCACATTAACAATAAATAAAATTCTACATAGATTAAGCGTAGTCTCAGTTAATTTTGACAACAACATATTAGCATATCGGTAGCAAAGCCAAAATTGAACAGAGTGTTTGAAGATGTTAGAAAAGTAGATACTACTAGCATATTTACTGGCGTAAGCGATATCAAAATGGTCGAGATATACAGAGTGTGAAAGAACGAACAAGAATGTTTTAAATAGAGTTTGTAAGGAAGAGAGAAACAAAACAGCACATAACAAAAATAAATACAGAATGCAAAAGAAAATGGTAGAGAGAAAACGTTGTACCTGTAAATGATGTGAGTTGGAAAGACGAGATCCATTTGTTCTACTGGCTATTTAATAACTTATAGGTTTCACGTCTAATGATTTCTATATCGCACAGAACACGAGCTAGGTAGGGTATGGATGAGATTTTGTACTTACTAGTGCGAGCGTATAGTTTTCTGTATAGGCTTCTGGTTTTCCCTGAAGAGATACATGGGGAGAGTTGTGAATGAAGAGTGTGGGTGGTGTTAGTTAGATAGATAGAATGGATTTAGCCCATTTTTCACATGAGTCCATGTGCCTGTCGACCAGAATATTAACAAGCTGGCTAAGTGGCACTCTGTGGCTTACCCTGCTGACAACCTTTAACACCCTACGTAATAAGATATAGTCCTTCTTCATTAGCCCAGGAAAACTAAGGGGAACAATAAAGAATAATAGGGAGAATGCAAGAGTTAAGAAATTGTAGGAGTAAGGGTTGGGTTATACCAGAATGTCTTAACTTCTTGATGTGGAAGATAAGACGGAATATTTTTTAGAAAGGGGAGTGATGAGGCTAATAAGAAGCTGAATAATGAGTGAAAGTTTTTGTCAGTGTAAAATGCTGAGAAGTGAATTTCTGAGTCCTAACACAACCGAAGATGGAATACCAGGAGACATGGCGAGTTAATTGGACGAGTATTAGTAGTTTCCGGGATTAATAGATGTACGAAACTTGGGCACTGTGGTAGTATGTAATTCCATATTAGTGTGTTTATTAGATGTATCACACAGTGAAGAAACAGTATTATTTACTGAATGACGAGGTTTCAAACACAATTCATTATTGTTCATAATCATATCATCATGTGTAATCACACGACTTCGAAACTTGAGTTTTATAGTTTTCTTTGTTCTCTCCTATTTGTCTTTCCACGGAATAATTATTATTTATGTCATGTAACTGGAAGCATGATTTTTTTATGAAAGTCCACACACTTAATATCCTTTATGAATTTGAATAAAGCAAAAACAAAGGTTGGTGTGGTATAAGATGATATCATCATTTATTTCGCTGGTTTCTTACCATTCGCCTACTACTGCTTGAAGAAATTACTAAGTTATTACAAAGATATTTGCACAATTAGTTTAATTGGACACTATTAACTAGTGCAACATATCTAGTCCTTTCTTTAGTGCAGACTGAATTCTATCAGTGAGGTTTGCAATGTGGCCACCATGCTACTAGGTAGCTCTCCATCACGTTGCACATTGATTTGATGATATTAGATGGTTGGAGACAATCGGCACTAAGCCTTCAACCTAGGTATCGTGCTAGTTGGCACTCACCAACCAGTCAGCAAGGCGTATCTGCAACCAGCCTGAAGGAACTCATGTCTCTTCTGAGATTTGAACTGGCGAGCTACCTAGAATGGTGGCCACATCGCAAACCTGACTGAGAGAATTCAGTCTGCACCAACGAAAGAACTAGTCACATAGCACCAGTTACTAGTATCATATTGAACTGTCCACTACAGTCCTACAGGAAGTCAATCGCGAGCCCTAACAGCTCAATGGTAACGTCTCTGACGGCAGAATTCACTGGGAGACGCGGGTTGCAGATGCCCCTTGCTGACTGGTCGGTGAGTGCCAACTAGCACGAACTGTAGGTGGGATGAGGTTTCCTGCCGACCGCTCCCAACCATCTAATATTTGCACAAATGTTACATAATGTCAGTCAGTTGACAGCAGACTCTAAAATTAGCGAATGCTGCTCAGATAGTAAACTTATATTAATTATATCCACATGGTTCAAACTTAATTTCAATTTATAATAATAAATAAAATAAATAAATGTGTAAAACTTGGGCACTGTGTTACTAGGTAATTCCATAATAGTTTGTTTATTAGATATATCACACACACACACAGAGTGAAACAGTATTATTATTACTGGATGACCAGGTTTTGAATACAATTCATTATTGTGCATAATCACATCATCGATGATAATCACACGACTTCGAAACTTGAATTTTATAGTTTTGTTTATTTTGGAAGAAGCGAAATTCTATTTTTTATTTTTGATTTACAGCTTGATTCCACACTGTATTTTTGGTACAAGTATGGAATTTTCAGCATGGATATCGGTAGCCCAAATTTTCCAGGCCGACCATAGATATCAGGTGTGCGTCGGCGTGGGCTCGAACCCCGGACCATGTGCATGGTCGGCGAGAGTCCTAACTACTGTGCCACCGACGCACAGTTTATCTTTAACTCCCTAATGTAAAACAGGGGAGGTTTTGGTAACACAGCATAATTCAGCAGCGCTGAATGCTGTTCTAACCACCGCATTCCTTAAGTGTTGTGTTAACATCTCACTGATGTCACCATCACCGAGGAACTGAAGTTGTAAGAGTAAGGCCTTTTACAGAACAGTTAGTTGGTATTTTAACCTGCCTTGACTTTTGACTCATGTTCTTATAGATGAATTTTTCTGCGTAGCCATTCTCACTCAGCAACTGTTTAGTAATAATATTAAGCTCTTCAAGAAGACGTTAACCAGAGGAAATTGCTCTTGCTTTGTGAGCCAAGCAGTTTGATCGTATTTCAAAGGCAGAAAATTACGAGTATGCTGAATAGTTGATGTTAATTTTCTACGCATACTTCTTACTGTACCATCCTGTTTATCGAAAAGTACATTCATTGCTCAATTTTATTATCTTCTAAATGTCTGAATATTGAATATTTTCGAGTTTGACTACAAATTGATATCAGTGAGAGAAGCATTGAAAACCACTGGGAAGTACTGGACAGCCAGTTGTTTCATCCTAGTTTCTGGGAATCATTAGCAGTACACACCAACCGCCAGGGTTCGAACCCATGAAATTTCGATTACAAGTCAAGCTCACTGGCGACCATTCAGCCACTGGGACCCAACTCCTTGATGGCCAGTCAGTCTATGAGTTCTAACTTCTACCAATTCGTGGTGCGTTAAGCGCGACTGGCACCAATCAATGTCATCCTCAGGAAATCCATCCTCACTCCCGACCAGATAGCTCTCACTGGTCACGACTTCTCACTAGAATTCTAGGAAACTCTATTCAGTGGCCAGTAGTCACTGGTGAGCATTAGATCAGTTTTCGATATCAGTTAGAGGACCACTGAGAGCCACAAACCTTAAAAACCAGCTCTTGAGAATATTCCCGTATTCTTTCTTGTTGTTGTTGTCTTTTCAAGTAGCTCTGTCTGTCTGTCTGTTTTCGACATAGAACTTTGCACAAATGTGCCGAAGTTCAAGTCGCCACATTCCGTGTAGCACGCGAAGCAAGAGAAGAAAGTACAAGAAAAGCATAATAGAAACAGTGAGCAGAGGTGTGAGACAAAGGAGTAATAAAGAAATACAAAACAGTTTCATTGAAGATCATAAGTCACAAGGAGTGGATGCATCTGCGCCACTGAGAACGATTTTGAGCCATGTCACCAATTGTTTCCAACCATAGATTTTTGCCGTCCTGAGGACCCCAGCCTGGAAGTCTACACCTTCCTACGTGGCTTAGACCAACTGTTGTGGATTTCATTGACTGGTGTCAAGTTTTTGTTTGACCGCCGCTAGCTTTTTTCCAGCCTGACCCTATATCCGCTAACATTGTTCGTCGAGGGAGGCGATGGCTTGGCATACGTAACACATGTCCTAACCATCTGAGTCTTTGTAACTTCACGACTTCGTCGATTGATTTCCCCTGTTTACCTAGAACTCTACGCCTAACCTCCATGTTGCTCACCTTATTATGCCACTTTACACGGGAAATAGAACGCAGGCACCTATGATCAAAGACAGCTAGTCTTTTCATGTCTTCCACTCTCAGTGGCCAGGTCTCACAGCCGGCCATAAAGGAGGACGGAGCGGACTGATGAGCAGTACACCCGCCCTTTGGTCGATAGTCGAACATCTCGTCTACTAAGCCAGAGTCGGCGTAAACTAACAAATGCGAAACGAGCCCCTTGTATTCGTGCTGAGATTTCGTCAGAGATCAGCCCGTTGGGGCTGATCAATTCAAACTAACCCCAGTGGGTGCGTAATACTGAAAAGTCCCAAACTAGTGGGACGAAACAGCTAGCTGTTCAGTACTCTCTGTTGGCTTTTCAGTGGTGCTGTAAGCGGTGTCAGCTCATGATGAAATCCTTTAACCAATCAGTCAAATCCCTACAAACCAATATTTGAATATCAATGAGATGCTCATTAACAACTGACCCTATTCAGGTAGGTAGTCACCTGAAGTTCTAGTTGGAAAGTCGTGACCAGTGGTGTACAACAGGCTGGTTATAAGGACAAGTACTCGCCGAAGACACTGGCTGGTACCAGTCACGCTATGTCGTGAATCAGCAGAAGATAGGATTCATCGACTGACTGGTCATTAAATCGGGTTCCAGTGGCTGAATGGTCTACTAGCTATTTGACCTTGTAACCAAAAGATTCGAACCAGGTTTCGAACCCTGGCGGTGGGTGCACACTGTGAATAGTTTCAAGCTAGTGGGACGAAACAGCTAGCTCCCTAGTACTCCCTGTTGGTTTTCCAATGGTTCTCCGACCGATCTGTTAGCTCATGATGAAATCCTGTAACCAATGAAATCAAGTGCTTACAAACCAATCCTTGAAAATTAAAAATTTCTGTTTTATATTTCCACCTTTTTACGAGTTGATCTCGGATTGATATCAGTTAGAGAATCATTGAAAACCAACATGGAGTACTGAACAGCCAGCTGTTTCATTCCAGTTTGGGAATCATTGGCAGTATGCACTCTTCACCAGGGTTCGAACCGGGGACCTTCCGGTTGAAATGAAAGGTTGTATAATATTCTGCCACTGGGACCCACGTCCTCAATGGCCAGTCCCTGAATTCTAACTTCTACCAATTTGTGGTGCATTTAGCGCGACTGGCACCAACCAATGTCATCGGTGGGACATCAATTCTCACACGTGACATCTAATTGGACCTCACTGGTCACAACTTCTCACTAGAACTCCAGGAAACTGCATCCTGTAGCCAGTGGTCACTAACGAGCATCAAATTAATTTTCTATAGTTTGGTTTGTAAGGGTTAGTTATGCTTTTACAAGTTGACCATGGATTGATATCAGTTGGAGAACCATTGAAAACCGACAGGGAGTATTGGACAGCTGTTTTATCCCAGTTTTTTGGGGATCATTGGTGGTACGCATCCACTGGGATCGGTAGACGTTCGAATTCATGCAGAGGCCATTGAATCGGGTCCCAATGCCTAAATGGTCGCCAACGAGCTTACCTTGTAACCGGAAGGTCCTGGGTTCACACCCTGTTGGTGGGTGGGTGCGTACTGCCGATGATTCCCAAACTACTCCCTGTCGGTTTTCAATGGTTCTCTAACTAATATCAATCCTTGATCAACTCGTAAGAGGCATAACTGACCCTTACAAACCAAACTATATAAAATTTCCACCTTTATATTTTTCTCATTTTTTACGGGTTACTCAAACTGGTTATCGAACAAAAAAGCTTTGTCTTTATTATTATTGTTATTATTATATTTGTTTAGGCTTGTGAAAATATGAGTGTGTGTGTGTGTGTGTTAGGGAGTGAGAGATAGAGAGGTGAGTTGAAGTTTATGCTCAACTAACTAACTCAAGTCACTCACACCTCTCACTCCAGCTGATACTGATGATCATAAAATGTTAACTGACGAAGGTGTGTGTGCTTCTGCGTGGGTGCGTGAGTGCGTGTACATGTGTGTTGGTGTGTGTGTGTGTGTGTGTGTGGAGGGATAGTTCAACCTCTCTCTCTCTCTCGTCACAACATCACTGACTAGGTGACGAATAATAATAATAAGAAGAAGTATCACCTTTTACAAGTGTGAATACTCATCATAATACGAAGATACGGAGAGAGGGAAGTCAGCAGAAGGAGGAGCAGAAGAGAAGACCGACAAAAATCAAAAGATTAAAAAAATATTCCTTTCAGGTGAATAAAACTCACTCACAAAATACACATGAATGAATTTTAAGAATTTTTAAAAATCTTTACACATTAAAATATACATATACATTATATACATAGTATGATATAATAATATAATAATAATTCGAGGGTATACGGCAACTCTACCACACACACCCCTACACACACACACACACACTTCAGTGTGCTTATATATAAGCATTCACCTACAGACTGACTGTTCTGCAGGTGTGTATGCCTAAGGGACATGGAGGTACAAGGTGGGTTATTGGAGTGGGGAGAGGAAGGAGGGCGGTGGTTACCTTTTGTTTGCTTCATTGCTTAAGAGGCAATAAATCAAATCAAGTTTTGTCTAATTATTGAATTGAATTCTTGATTTTCCCGTCGATTGATTGGATCGAAGTGCTCGGTCTGAGGTTGACATGTCGGCTTCTTGTGCAGATGCTTCGACGATGTCTGGGGATTTGATTTGTATACAATTGGTGGATGTTGGCTAGCAGTGGAATCCAGGATGTCAACCTGAGACCGAGCACTTCGGTCCAATCAATCGACGGGAAAATTAAGAATTCCATTCAATAATTAATATGACCCGTTGCACAAGAGGTGGCTTTCGTGGCCCAAGTGGTCTAGTGGATAACGCTTTGGCGTTTGAAACTATGGGAACTGGGTTCGAGCCTCGGTGGGAACATCATCACTCACTGAGAAATGCAGGTACATCCAGCTGACGAGTCCCAAATAGGACGAAATGCGCATCCTGGATTCCACTGCTATCCACCATCCACCAATTGTATACAAGTTTTGTCTAAGCCCATCTATCTAATTAATAATAGTATTATCTAATCCTTATTCTGTACAAGTGTTAGTTTGAAAAGATAGCATTGGTTACAGGCTTGGTTACGAGATGACATCAGTTAGAGAACCATTTTAAAAAAACCAGTGTAGGGTACTGGACAGCTGTTTGGTCAGACTATTTTGCGACTGTTCTGTGGTTCAAATCCAGGGCCTTCCAGTTACAAGACGAAGTCGTAGACCATTTAGAGGGCAGTTAGTTCCTTACCGATAATACTGACTAGCGGTTGAGCCATATATCGTTAATTGGCAGAAGTTGGAATTCACTGGTCGTTTGGGTCGGCTTTCGGTGGCTGAACGCTCAACGGGCGTCCTGTGTTCGAACATGGTGGGTGCGTACTGGGTGGAAGAGTCTGAAACTAGGACGAAACAGTTGTCCAGTACTCCTTCGCTGGTTTGCTAATAGTTCTCTAACTTATGTCAACTTGTGATCAAACTTGTAAATAATCAATACTCTGCAGACTGAGACTCAACAATTTTAGTCTTATCAAATTGCAAAACTCTTTCTTCCATTATGTCACTGACTATTACGCAATACGTCGAATTTCCTATTTTATTCTGAAAACCATTTCTGAGTAATTAAAGCAGTTATCTCACACACTATTAATTAATTATAGACTATCATATGTGTTTCTTTTCAGTAAATCTGATGCTTGCTAGTGATTACTGCCTACAGGATGGAGTTTCCTGGACTTCTAGTGAGAGGTCGTGACCACTGAGGTTCATCCAGTCAGGAGTGAGGATAGATTTCCAGACAATGACATTGATTGGTGCCAGTCGCGCTGAATGCATCCCGAACTGGTAGAAGTTAGAACTGATAGACTGACTGGCCGTCGAGGAGTCAGGTGCCAGTGGCTGAATGGTGGTCGCCATTGAGCTTGACTTGTAAACGAAAGGTTCTGGGTTTGAACCCTGGCAGTGGGTGTCTACTGCCGGTGATTTCAAAACTAGGATGAAACAACTGACTGTCCAGTACTTCCTGTGATTGGTTTTCAATGATTCTTTAACTGAGATCAATCCATAGTCAAACTCATGAAAAAATAAATATATGTTTACTGAAATACATATGTATATATATCAGATGGAGAGAAAGAATTAGCAACGAAAAGCTCTGCAGTGAAACAAACACCAACCAACGAAGAGCAGATTCCTCAAAACATACGTAGGAGGAAATGTAGATGGATTGGTCGGACATACGCTACTGAGGAGGCCGTCGAATGATATCACGAGCAATTCAAGCCATGAATCACTCGAATCGAATCGAAATGGGAAGCATGCGACGAGATGGTCGACAGTGTGAGGGTGACATGGAGGAGATCGTGTGTTGGAAGGAAGGAAGGAAGGAAGGAGGCGGAGAATAGAGATTATAGGCAATCGTCGACTCAGGAGAGGAGGAGAATGAAAAACAGAACAACGAGGAAATGTGTTGTTTAAGCCCTATTTTCTACTTGGAGACCAAGGGAACAATAATAATAATAAATATATATATGAATATACTTTTCTGCACGACTGGATGTGATTCCTGAATTGAAAGATAAAGTACCTAGACTAGCCCCTTCTAATTGTATCTAAAAATCCAGCCACGTTTGTGGAGTGAGTTACATTGACCGTTGTTCTAGGAATCTGATGTTTCGTGATCGGGAGCAATCTACCTATGTATACAATTGGTGGATGGTGGCTAGCAGTGGAATCCAGGATAACGCGCATTTCGTCCTATTTGGGACTCGTCCGCCAGCTGAATGTACCTGCATTTCTCAGTGAGTGATGATGTTCCCACCGAAGCTACTGGGTTCGAGCTTCGGTGGGAACATCATCACTCACTGAGAAATGCAGGTACATCCAGCTGACGAGTCCCAAATAGGACGAAATGCGCGTTATCCTGGATTCCACTGCTAGCCACCATCCACCAATTGTATACTAATTAAATACCCAGACATCGTCGAAGCATCTGCACAAGAAACCGACATGTCAACCTGAGACCGAGCACTTCGGTCCAATCAATCGACGGGAAAATCAAGAATTCAATTCAATAATCTACCTATGTGGCTAAATAAAGGTGTGGTCGACGAACATTCTACCGCTGTGTCACCGACACCAGCTAACTAGTTTGCAGTTTGTGAATTTTGATACATCTATGACATATCTATCTATCTATATCACACATCAACTTTATATTTCATATCCTGTGGTGCATTATTTGAAATGTAAACACTACGCTCGTTTTTTTAATTTTTATTTATCTTTTATTTCTTTTTGGTGTTATTTATTTATTTTTTTTGATTTTAAAAATCTTATAAAATTTATGAGGTAATTAGATTCAATATATATTGTAATGCACGCTGGAAATTCCAGACCTGTACCACAAATACTGTTTGGAATAAAGCTGTTAATAATAATATTACTATTATTATTATTACTATTATAAATCTCACTTTGTATTTACGCAAATTTCCGAATGTAGGATTCAACCTACCGTTCTGGATTTTTCAAAAAAGACCGGAACAGAAGCACAGTAGATTACTAGAACCTGTTTGGGATAGAAGAGTATTGCTTCAGATGATAAATAATACCGATTATAATAATTTTAATTGAAGATGCTACACCAGGAGTGAATGCTTCACCATAGAATATTCTGAGAATTCTACAATAAATATCCGTATATATATCAAAGTACTTTCCAGGATAAAACTATTATTAGTATTATCGAAATATTCCTGTTACAGTGAAAGAATCTGTTATGTTCCTAAAGTTTTCTGTTAAGTTTTATTATTGGTATTACTGTTCCCTTGGTTTCTGAGTGGAATATAAGCCTTGTACAGCATATTTCCATTTGTCCTCTCGCCTACAATCCCCTTTACATGACTGCACGATTGCTCTTACACCCTCATGGTCCCATCACACGGTCTTCAACATGTCACCCTAGCAACCCACGCCCAACTTATCCTATGGCACTTGAGTTTCACCCAGGCGCCTGACAGACAACGTCATCCAACGGTATCCTCAGCTTGCCTTCTAACCATCTTCATTTTCTTCCGAATATGTAGTGAGCAATAAGTTCCTGATTGGTTCGTCCCCAGAGTCTATTGCTGCTAATTCTTTTTGACCGTCTGATGTTTCGTATGTAGCCAGCTGAAGCAACTGATGAGAATAAAAATCTGAAGGCCATTCGAAATACTCTTCGTGACGTATTCGCCAAGTTCCTGATTTACAAACTGATTTCAGAGTT
This sequence comes from Trichobilharzia regenti, assembly GCA_944472135.2. Classification (NCBI taxonomy): domain Eukaryota; kingdom Metazoa; phylum Platyhelminthes; class Trematoda; order Strigeidida; family Schistosomatidae; genus Trichobilharzia; species Trichobilharzia regenti. The sequence continues at coordinate 6,666,704 of OX235264.1, read as the reverse complement.
TTTATAAGTTTGACCACGGACTGATATCAGTTAAAGACTCACTAGCAGTACGCACACATCAAAGGGGTTCGAACCCACAAACTTCCGATTACTAGCTCGTTGACAACCATTCAGGTACTTGGACTGAACTCCTCAATGGTCAGGCCATGATTTCTATCTTTTACCAATTCGTGGTGCAGTTAGCGCGATTGGCACCAACCAATGCTATCGATGGGAACTCCATCCTCACTCCCGACTGTATGGACGTCACTGCTCACTACTTCTCACTAGAACTCCAGAAAATTCCGTCCTATAGCAAGTCACTAGCTGTCATTAGAAGGATGAACGCCATTCTTGTCTTTCTAGGTCTGGTTTTGACATTCTACTCCGTGCCGTCTGCTTGTAGTTGAAATGATGTTGTCTAGATAAGTGAAGAGAGCAACCTCGTTCAAATTTATTCCGTTGACAGTGATTAGTGCTGACTGCTGTTGTTTTTCTTGTTGCTGTAGGTGGTTATCCTCATCACCACATTGTCTTCTCTATGTTCATCTGGAGTCCTATCTTTACTAACTGTTCCTTCTGACAGCTTGTTGAGGTTTTTCCTGTCAATCTTCGAATTTGTGACATTAGATTTAAATTGTTGAAGAACCGTTCAAACCTTCTACAGTCTTCTTATCAGTCCAATGTACTCCTTTTTTTTCTGTTAAACTTACTAAAAGAGAATAAAAGAAAAGAGATTTAGATGTTCACTTTTCGTTAACTTTCAAAAAGTTCTATTAGTGTTATCCTTTTCAGTATGCACACGTGTTAGATTATGTACATGAATGACTTCCACACATGCCCCAAATTCGATTAAGTCATTTGGAAGGAGAAAAGGTTAATGCCTTCAAGGTACAAATAAATCGTCGTGTGACTTACATTATTACAAAGTAAATGACTTTTAGACACGTTTTTACTTTTACGAGTGGATGACTTTAAATGATAGCAACCCAAACTGCAATTACCTAGCGAACGGATAAATGACCTTGACAACGGCAACGTTGACCAGTCAGATGCGTCTATGGTAAAAGCGCATAATTTGGATACAACTTTTATATAAAAAGTAATGCAATGTTAAAAAATAGTTACAAAGAATAACTTTATCGTACATGTTCCAAAATATCGCCCAATTTCTCATAGGAGTCTTCACAGCTATGTTAAACGAAGTCTTGAGCATAAATTCATCGTGACAACTGTATATCATTGTGTTTCTCGATTCAATCACAGATCTGATCCTTTTTTTTTGAGGTGACTTCAAAAATTTTTGATGGATTTGGTGTGAGTTCCATAGAAAGGATGATGAATACACCTCAGGGATTGTAGCTGGATATAACTGCTCCATTCATCTGGGTGAATATTTGTTCCAGGCATCGTTGAGCGTTGGATTATAGGCAGTAAGATATTAGCACTGCGATTAGAGATCGCCTCAATGTATCCTTTATGGAGGGTGGTGTCATATATCCCCAACATCCACTGCTGATTTGCTCTCAATCTACCTTGATTAAATTTTCTTTTTATAAGCACTGTCTGTCCTGCATGAACAGTGATGCCAACGCTACCAAGTACTTGAGTCAGTCTGTTCATTTTGCATGATGTTATGCCTCGTCACTACTGGTACCATTGCACTGCAGATACTTCTGAATTTTCTGTTTTTTACGCTGTTGCTGTCACTGGTCCTTTAAGGATCCAGTTATGACAGATCACCAAAATTTTCGTTTGGGATAATTTGAGCTTGGCAAAAAAGTACGTATGGAATCTATGAAACTGAAAAAAGAACGACATATCTTCTTGGACTGATTTTCTGGTCCAGCACTCATTGCACTTGTAGACAAATCCATCAGTGCACCTGGTGTATCTTTGTATATGCATGACACCTCTACATTCACAATTTTGACCTTCCTATCAGTCTGTTCTCCAAACAGTAATCAAATACCAGATCTGAATCGAATTTGCTACACAATAGGTGTACAGCATCCATAAATACGAGACTGTATACTATGGAATCACCTGATTGGTCGCTCAAGGTCATTCATCCGTTCGCTAGGTAGTTTCATTGTAGGCTGCTATAGTTTATAGTCACCTGCGGGTGTTTAAAATTATTAAATATACCTCTATTTTTAATTATTCATGAACGAGAGACCTTTATAGGATGTATTTGAATAAGTTCGACCTAGACAACAGTGACAGATACTTGGACGTGTGAGGTGTTATGACCGAAACTATGACCCAGTAGACTATGAGCGAATACTAACTGAATGCTCGGGCTAATATTTCCTAATAGCACGTGAACAACAACAACACCACCGGCAAGTAAGACAAAAGAAAAGACTGACGCCTAGGGAGAGAGCTTTTCACTGTCTCAAACAACAGGCCAAATGCTACTCAGAAACTCTGTATTCATTTACAGTTAGAATGACCCTGAGAATGCAGCAATTCAGTGATGCATTAAAAGTATTAACAGCCAATAGGAATTCAGAAATCCAAACATAGGGAAATACAAAGGGTTGACGTCAGTGGGCGACAACTCCTTACATTAGCTATTTTAAGGTTCTAGGCAAGACCATCAAGTGACATCACTAGACAAACCCTCGAGTAGAACCCGAAAGGGAGGCGGGGAGTTGGTCTTCCAAGGGTGACTTGGAGGAGGTCATGTGAGGAGGAGACGAAAGCATGTGGACAGACCTGGAGCGGGGTGAAAAAGTTGGCAGAAAACAGAAGGCAATGGAGGTGCGCAGCTAAATCCCTATGTTCCTCTAGGAACTAAAGGATACAGTAATAATAATAGGCAAAACTAGGTGTATATAAGATAAGGTAATAAAACGTCAATGTTCCGTTAGATATATAAAGAAATGTGCTGTCACTAAGTTAAAAACAGTTCTTTTGATAAATGATGATACGTACTACTAATTAATTTAAATGAGTAGTTGGATAACACTCACATAAACCAGTTTAACGCTTGTCAACCAGCCAGATTATCGAAGCGACCTAAACACCGAAGTGTCTTTTCACTAATTTGGGGCTAGCTTGTCAGCAGCGTACTCAGTACGACTTAGCACGACGAACGAAATCAGTTCAAACCAACAGCATTAGGACTATGAGGATACAACTTTCCCCGCTGTGGTCGAGCATAACTCCATTATGGATAAAATTTTATTTCGATAAAATCGCACATTGTAGTGTTGTTATACAGTAATATTAACTGATGCGACCACGTTTCGAGCACAAACTATTGCCATTCATAATCATATCAAGTTACTCACACACCTCCTTTTCTTTCATTTATATACATGTGTGTTATCGATTAGATACTGGCATAAAAATCCCTATGAGTTAATGTGCATTCAGAAATAATATTAGGAGTGTTATTGATCAATTACAATCACATGGGAAATAAGACGAGTGTTTTTTACAGTCATAATAATAAGTAACTTGTTAGAATGTTGTGATGTGCCTGAATTGAAATAACACTCATATTATTATTTCTGAATGTACATTATCCCATATTGATTTTTATTCCAATATCTAATCGATAACACACACACGTATATAAATGAAGGAAAAAAGTTGTATGAATAGTGACTTGATATGATTATGAGCAACAATAGTTTGTTCTCGAAACGTCGTCATCAGTAGTAAATATTACTGTAATAACAAACACACTGTGTGTAATTTTATCAAAATACAAAATTTATCCATAATGGTGCATTAAGACTACCTACTTTGATGAAGTGATAGTTAAGTACATTGGATTGAATTCCTTATTTTCAGTGGAAACAGTTCAAGACGAAATTCCACCAGAATATTCTCTGGAAACTGAAATTCTGTGTGTGTGTGTATGTGTATTGAACTACTCATGAGCCTGCCAGGATTCGAGCCTAGAGTCTCCTGATCAGAAAGTTAAAAGCATTATCCATTGCCCCACAGACCCACACGATCATACCATACTGAAAACATCGATTATTGTTTGATCACCAAAGTTAGGCAACTCTGGGACTGGTAAGTATGGGTGCATGGGTGATCGGTTGGAAATATTGGGTGCTTTTAGTTTTTTGCGCCTCGGTAGTTCATTGGAAGAAGAATACTCGACAACCACCCTGATGCATTTGTAAACATCACTTAGCTGGCAGTTAGGCTGGTAAAAAGGAGATATTGGTGTGGTGAGAGCAGGCTGCTAGCCGATTGGTTGGCACTAATCTACGTTAAGGTCTAGGTCACTAATATGGGCCGTGAGAAAATATGAACAAGGCTGAGTCAACAACCAATCACAGCAAAGTTAACGTGGCAAAATATGATTCGCAGATAGAGAACTCTATTTGTCAAGGAATCCCGAAACAACCAATCAGAAGCCTGCGTTTGTCTACCTAACTTCTGATAAACAACCAATCAGATGACTGCGCTTGTCTATAATAATGTAGTTGAAATATGTATAAATACGTGTTGATTTTCATAATAAAACGATCTGTTGCCTGGCCCTTGTCTTCTGTTGTTACATTGGTATTGAGGTTAGCCTTGTACAAAGAAATATCACTACTACCGAAACTTCAAGACTCAAGATTGAAGCCTTTTATTCCATCAGGAAGGGAAAGGAAAGGAATAAGGTGAAAACATGCAACAGTTCATAAGTCGGTTAGTAGTATGAACCAAGAAGAGCACTAGATAGGTGTTTCGTTCCAGTTTGAGACCAGTTGACTCCATCATGTGTCAAGGTTGAAGCGGATACCCACCAATGGCATTGATCGAGGGTGACGTCATATCACGCGATGACAGGGTTAGAATTCAAGAATGATTGAATTCCACTCCAAATGTCTGAATGGTCAATAAGCTTAGTCTCATAACTTGAAGGTCTTAGATGTGATCTGTGAGGAGGTGGGGTCGTGATTGTATATTACTGAAAAGTCCTAAACTCGGGAAAACACTTGTTCAGTGCCCTCCTGTCTGTTTTCTTTGATTTGTGATGAAATCTAACAATAGAGATTAAATGAATCCAAATCTTAACAAATCTTATAAACTGTACTTTTTATTATTCTGTTGTCAAATACCTGTTTTTCCGTATACCGCCTTTTCTTCACCTCTAAGCTCAGTAAATATGAAGGAAGAAATGGAGACGGATAAGACATACATTGAGATCACTGAGAGTGAAATCACTCACTAGAATGTCCCCTGAACGGCAGATAAGTGGCAAACGACGAGTTGTGCATCCAAGGATGAAGTTATATAAGTTCTGATGTGATGAGGAAATGAAAGTTTGCGGACGACAGTGGTGGAACGATTTGCAAATGAGGTCAGAATTGACATATTCCCGTCGGAATACAAGGTAGGAATAATAGTGTGGTGAGAGCCGAAATTGCAAGCAACAATTTATGTCAGTGTTTACTTTCCAAATCGTGGTCATGAGAAAAAACACGAAGGAAGATTAACCTTGAGGAAATCATCAACCAATCACATCAGACTTAACATGTGCAAATACGATTAGTAGATATATGGCTTAACATTCTAAGAAACGGTTGCAAGCAGTACAGAATAACCTTCAGCAAGAAAACAGCCAGTCAGAAGACGTTGTTTCTCTGCTAACAATAACAATAATGTACATAAAAATCTATAAGTACCTGTTGATTTTCTCAATATACGATCTGCTGCCTGACCCTTGTCTTCTGTTGTTACAATAGTAATAATAATTTTCAATGGTTATCCTATAAAGTTTAATCCTGGACTGATGTCATTCAGAGAACCTTTGAAAACTATCATGGAGTACTTGACAGCCGGCTGTTTCGTTCTAGTTTGGCCCTCGCCATCAGCATTCACCCACCACTCTACTGAGATGAATTGAACTCACGATCTTCGGGTTAAGAGACCAAACTCATTGACTTGGACAGGAATCCAGTGACAATTTCATGAATTCTAACTTCTATCAATTCGTGATATTTGCGATAGCACGAATACCAACCAATATCATCGGTAAGTATTTGTAGTCACACCTAACCTCGTAGGCTTCCATCGGTCACGACTTCTTACTGGAGTTGCAGTGAGTCAGTTAGTCAGACAGTCACTAGTGGACGTCAAATTGATTCTCAAGATTTAGCACTTAAGGATTTGATCTGTTTTAAGTATGATCGCGAGAAGTGATATCAGTTAGAGGATTTATATATATATGTCCAAACCAAGTTCACTTTTAACAGTTTGAAAAAATTTAGGCGTTGGGTATATGATATTCATTGTAATAAAAGCTTTATCTTATTTCCCAATGAATGAAAAACTAAACTAAATTACCGTTTTTACTGACGTTTCGCTATTTAATGCTGCTGCTAATAGTTTTATTAAAGCAGTATTATTAAACCAGAATGTACAAAATCTCAGCGTGCTGTATATAACAGCTTAATCATCGTTCCTCCAGTTGGCCAGTTGGTAAAGATAACAAATTTTCTATAGTTGGCTTGTAAGGTTTAGTTTTGTTTTTACGAGTTGATCACGGATTGATATCGGTTAGAGAACCATTGGAAACTAGTACCGGAGTACTGGAGAGCCAGCTGTTTCATCCAACTAGTTTGGGAATCATTGGTAGTACACACCCACTGGGATTGGTAAAAGTTAGAATTCATGCAGTGGCCATGAAATCGGGTCCCAGTGGCTGAATGATCGCCAATGAGCTTGCCTTGTAACCGGAAGGCCCTGGGTTCAAACCCCATTGGGCGCATGTGTGCCACCGATGATTCCCAAACTAGAATGAAACAGCTGTCCAGTACTCCATAAGTGGTTTTCAATAATTCTCTAACTGATATCAATCCACGATCAACTTATAAAAAGATAACAAAACCAACCAAGTGTAGATTGCTGGATTTGATAAATGTATAAAATTATAACTGAGTGTTACCATTAAAGGATACTTAAAAGCCAACGGTGAGTACTAGGCAGCTACGTGTTACGTCCTATTTTGTTACTGGTTACTTAAAGGTGTTAGACTCGCTACCTGATGAAGCTACTGAAGAGTACTTTCAAACTAAACCAAAATGGATGACTGTTCATTATTCCCTGTTGATCTTCGCTGGTTCTCCAAACAACATCAAACCGTGATCAAATTTGAATTATTATTATTATTGTTCCCTTGGGAACATAGGGCTTCAAATACACGTCTCCAATTGCCACTTCTGTCTTCCTTCTCCTGTACTTTCCACCTGCTTTCATGTTAGTCTATACTCTTTCAACTCCTCTTCACACGATCTCCTCCATGCCACCCTTGCACTGACGACACACTCGCCGCTTCCCTTTCGGCCTGGTTCCACTCGAGCAATGGCCTGACGCGCGCGCGATTTCACCCAGCGGCGGCCTCCTCCCCAGCGAGTGTCCAATCCATCTATCTCCACTTTCTCCTGCATATTTGTTATTGTTGGGCGATTAGTTCTTGTTTTGTTTCTTCCCAGCCACAGTTTCTTGTTGGTGGTGATTGTTTCCGGCCCGGCCATCTGATCTTCAGTATAGAGCCAGCGAAGACAGTTGTTAGCTGATAGACATCTGCAACAGGCTATTGGAAATATTCTTTGTGACCCACCCACCAAGTTTCTGATCCGTATAGAACAATTGACTGACTTGACGTGTTTGTATTGAAGATCCGACTGAATTTTGTTGTTGATGCTGGCTGAGTGATGAAGATTTCCAGATTGGTTGTTTCAGGTTGATGAATGTGTTTCTCGCCTTCCCGATTCTCGATTTGACATCCTCGTCCGTTCCGACTTCCTGTAGTTGAGACAGTGCTCCCTAGATAAGTGAATCAAGTAACCTCTTTCAAATCCCTCCCGTTGGTGGTGATTGGCGCTGGATGTTGCCGCTGTTGTTGTTGTTGTTTTTGTTGGTTGGTTATTTTCGTAATCGCCGTCTTGTCTATGTTTACTTGGAGTCCTGTCTTCGCCGGCTGCTTCTTCGACCAGTTTATCGGTTTTCGCTTGTAAGTCTTCGATTGTGTGTGACATCAAACATAAATCATCCACAAGCGAAATCCAGGTCTTCTAGGTTCTTCACGTCGGTCCAGGATATTCCTGTCTTCTCGTTTCCCACTCACAGTCTGACGCATAATCCAGTCCACCACAATTAGGTATATCATCGTGGGTGATAATAAGCACCCTTGTCTGACTTCTGTGTTTACTCCAAACGCCTCGCTGAGTTTTCCGTTGCGGATTACTTGACATGTGCCGTTGTCGTACAGCTGTTGAATAAGGTTGATGAATATTTGAGGTATGCCGTAGTATTCAAGTAGTTTCCAAATTACTTCGCGGTCAACGCTGTCTGGTGAAGGCCTTCTCAAAGTCTATAAAGTTGAGGTAGAGGTTTGATTGCCATTCCATGGTTTTTTCTGTGATGATGATGCGTAGAGTTGCAATTTGGTCAGTACATGATTCGCCTGACTTTCCTGAATCCAGCTTGTTCTGGTCGGAGTTCTGTATCCAGTGCGTCCTTTAATCTCTCCAGGATGATGCGACTCAGGGCTTTACTTGGCGTAAGTCGCCAATCTTCGGTAGTTTCACGAGTTAACCTTTCATCCAGTCAGTAGGCACCTTTCCCCCTTCCAGACATTTTTGATCAAATTTGAATTAATAACATTAATAACAGTAATCGACTTCAAGTTAATAAACTCGCGCTACACAAATAATAACAATTATATATTGTAATCATTGTATTTATTAATTAATATAATTACGTTAACATAGACATATCACGTAAAGAATAAAATTCATAATAGCGAATAAAATCAGAAGAAGACATCATAGACAGATAGATAAGCAGTAATGCCAATACAAAAGAAACAAGGAAGCACTAGTCCTCGTAGTTAATGAAGCATACTTTCACAGGGTAGATTACATAATCGCCATCTGTGTATAATATACACTAGTAAAACATAGCAGTCTTAAAGACGAATGAGAGAGACAAGTATTGCGTAAGGTTGGAAGTGCTGGAGCGGGGATGGGGGTAAGGGTGGGGGCGGACGGGAGGATTATTGATTAGAAGGATGCTTTACAGATTATCACAGCTTCTTATGCCTTTTTACAGCACAAGAGCTATCTGTCTATCTATCTATTTATCTATCTATCATTGTCAGGATAGCAGTACAGAATAGCTAATGTGATTGACAGTCCACAATATCTGTGGTGTATATATGATAGAGTGAGATATGTGCTATTAGAATACGACTCAGAATACATATAATTATATCTACACGGTGTACTGCTGGTAATACTACTACTGATAAAGGATTATAAGTAGTCTGTTACCCTTCCTTTGTGCACAGATGAATAGCAGGCATTTGTAACGCAGAAACCAAAGTAAACAAAGCCCAGTTACGCAGAGATTGGTAGATACACTTCGCAGGATTGTTCTAATTACGAGGACTGATGTATTGAGTACCACACAGTAAAAAATATATGTTTTTGGGCAATTTACAGAGCACATGTTAATAGGAATCAACCAGGGGAAGAGAAATCGAAAGTACCATTGAAATAAAAACGTGTGACGCAATAGGTACCATACAATATATAAAGCAATATGAAATTATAATGACGATTCAGGAAGGAAATCTTTGTTGTTATTGTTGTTGGTGGTTTTGTTTGAAATATTCACATGTGTGATTTGAACTTGAGCTCTACATTCCGGGGGGTTGGGGGTAAGTTCATCATCTGAAAAAGAGAAAAGATGACAGAATACTTTTACACAAATATATGTACATGAGAAGAGAAACTCAACTACATTCGTTTACATTCCCAGTGAAAGAGAGGGCGGATTCAAGCTAGAGGCTTAAAGTTTCATTATCAGAGGTGTATATTTTTGTGGGATGGGGGTTGCTGACGACCTCTTGACTAACCTTCCTTATTTATCAGTCTAATTAATGGTTTAGCGAAGTTGTGAAGTGCGTCGGTTGGCGAGCATTCTATCTCTATGCCACCGACGCTATTCATCAAAAATGGAATAGTGTAATCTTTGCGGCGGAATGTTCGCCAACCACGCGTATAGTCCGGGTTCGCTTCCTGATGGACCTAAGTGTAAAAACCTGAGAAAAATAGGAAGGTTGTCTGGGAGACTAGTAACCTTCGACGTATAGAATAGAACAACGTCATTTCTGTTGAAACTTCAAAGCTCATACTTGAAGCTCCGGCTATTTTTTTTATTGAGAATGTAAGGAATTGATTAGACGACTAAATATATTGAGAATATTCAAGTGTTGGTTTGTCGGCATTTGATTGGTTACAGGATTTCAACGTGAGCTGACATTAGTTAGAGAACAATTGGAAAACAAGCTGAAAGTACTGGACAGCTGTTTCGTCCCAGTTTGGGACTCTTCACCAGTACGAACCCATCGCCAGGGTTCAAACCCAGGACCTTCTGGTTACCAGGCGAGCTCGTACACCATTAGGCCACTGGGACCCGATCCAGTGGCCCATGAATTGTAACTTGTGACAATTCACCACATAGCGCTATCCCTAGTCAATGTCTTCGGCGAGTATTTATCCTCACACCAGACCTGCTGTACCCTACTGGTCATGACTTCTAACTAGAACCCCAGGATATGGCTGGATTGGGAACAGGTCTAATCGTTTATTCCATTTGTAGACGTTGTGGTAATTGAAAATAATTTGAAGTAAACTGGTGAATGTTGACTAGCAGTGGAATCTAGGACAATCAGCATTTTGTCTTATCTGGGACTCGTTAATTGGATGTACCTGCATTCCCCAGTCACTGGATGCTCGAACCCAGCTCTTTGTGAAGATGCTTCAAAGATGTCTTATTATTATTCAACTTGAAGTAAACTGGTGGCCAAAGTGGTCTAGTGCATAAAACACCTTGACGTTTGAAACTATAGGAACTGGGTTCGACCCTCAGTAGGAATACCATAGCTGACTAACGCATTGCGGAATGCAGCTCCAAAATAGGATGAAATGCCAATTGTCCTGGGTTCCAAGGCTAGTCTTCATCCATAAATTCACTTCATAGTTACATAATCAGACATCGTCAAAGCCTCTTCACACGCAGCCGACATGTCAACCTGAAGCTAAACACTTCAGTCGAATCAATCAACTGGAAAGTTCAAAATGAATTCAATAATTCACAAAAATAATATTTGAAGAAACTAAAGGAAGAATATATATACCTTCTGCTAGCTTTTATAATATGGACTGAGATCCATAGGCACATAGATATTGCGTTCCCAAAATACATAAACCTGAGATGCTGTTAACACCGGTTACAGAAAATGTATTTATTCGTTGAAGTTTCTGTAGCAATTTGGTTGTTTTACGGGGGTGGAGTTGCTAGCACCACGCCCCAACCCTCCCTCTTTATCCGGGCTTGGGAGTGGCTAGAAAACCAGCAAGCTAGTAATCTGGCGAGGTCCGTTCCTCCAGTAGTTGAGACAGGAGGAACGGAGGAGGATGTCAAATCGAGAATCGGGAAGGCGAGAAACACATTCATCAACCTGAAACAACCAATCTGGAAATCTTCTTCACTCAGCCAGCATCAACAACAAAATTCAGTCGGATCTTCAATACAAACACGTCAAGTCAGTCAGTTCTTCTATACGGATCAGAAACTTGGTGGGTGGGTCACAAAGAATATTTCCAATAGCCTGTTGCAGATGTCTATCAGCTAACAACTGTCTTCGCTGGCTCTATACTGAAGATCGGATGGCCGGGCCGGAAACAATCACCAACAACAAGAAACTCTGTCTGGGAAGAAACAAAACAAGAACCAATCGTCCAACAATAAGAAATATGCAGGAGAAAGTGGAGATAGATGGATTGGACACTCGCTGGGGAGGAGGCCGCCGCTGGGTGACATCCCACGTGCGTCAGGCCATTGCTCGTGTGGAACCAGGCCGAAAGAGAAGCGGCGAGTGGGTCGTCAGTGCAAGGGTGGCATGGAGGAGATGGTGTGAAGAGAGAGGAGTTGAAAGAGTATAGACTAACATGGAAGCAGGTGGAAAGTACAGGAGAAGGAAGACAGAAGTGGCAAGTGGAGACGTGTAGTTGAAGCCCTATGTTCCGCTGGGAACCCAAGGGAGCAATAATAATAATACAGAAAATGTAAAATATGCCATACTATACTTTAGGTAAACGGTTGACAATTATTCTAAGAACCTTAACATGAACATCTAGTGACATAATGTAGTGTGATAGATGTGTTTCAGTTACACGATTTCATCATGAGATGATATTGGTTAGAGAACCATTGGAAATCCAAAAGGGAATACTACCAGACAGCTGTTCCGTCAGCCTAGTTTGGGACTCTTCAGCAGTACTCACCCACCGCCAGGGTTCGAACCCAGGATCTTCTGGTTACAAGGCTAGTTAGCTCGTATGCCATTCAGCCACTGGGACCCGATCCAATGGCCAGCCAGTGCATGGATTCTAACTTCTGCCAATTCATGATATAGCGCAACCGCTAGCCAATGTCTGCGGCGGGTATTTGTTCTCACACCCGATCTGATGCGCGCTACTAGTTAAGACTTCCCACTAGATACCCAAGTAACTGCCTACCTGAGTAGGGCCAGTCGCCAGTGAGCATGTCATTAATATTCAAGTATTGGTTTGTAGGGATTTGGTTGGTTAGTTACATGATTTTATCATGAGCTGACATTGGTTAGAGAGCCCGGATGGGCGCGTACTGCTGAAGAGTCCCTAACTAGGCTGGCGAAACAGCTGTCCAGTATTCCAGGTTTTCCAATGGTCATATAACCAATGTCAGTTCATGATGAAATCCTGTAATCAATCAACCAAATCCCTACAAATTAATACTTGAATGTGTTTCAGTTCATAGACAGAATTCAAGATATTAATATCAAGGATAAAAATATGATTTCGTTGGACGTAACATCTCTATTTTTACAAATGCACCTCTCTGACTGAAACGGTTAACAAGTCAGTAAACGTTGGGATCCCTCTGGAAATCCTAAGACAAAAGTGTATCATGACTGTGAATTTGACATTTTAATGATGTACTCTACAAACAAGCAGATGACATGGCAATAGGCTCTTCATTTGATCTCATGTTTGTAGATTTCTTTCAAAAGTGTTAGTATCCCAGGTATTTGATTGGTTACATGATTGATTATGACTGACGTCAATTAGAGAATCATTGGGAAACCATCAGGGAGTACTGTTGCCAGACAGCTGTTTCCTCAGACTGGTTTGGGATTCTTCAGTAGTACACACTCACCACCACGGTTCGAACCCAGGACCTTCAGGTTATGAGGAGAGCTTGTTGGCCATTCAACCACTGGGACCCAATTCAATGATCAATGCATTAATTCCAACTTCTGCCAATTCGTAATCTATACCTGCCTTCGTATTAGACGGTTGAAGGCAATCGGCCACAGGAAGCCATGCACCTAGGTTTCGTGCTAGTTGGCACTCACCAACCAGTCAGCAAGGCGTATCTGCGACTTTGAAGGAACTCACGTCCCTTCTGAGATTCGGACTCGCGTCCCCCAGTGAGTTCTGCAGTCGGAGACGTTACCACTGAGCTATTCGAGCTCGCAATTGACCTCCAGTGGGACTGTATTGGATATTTTTGACTGTAGCACTGGGTGACACGGGTTCGAATCTCAGAAGAGACATGAGTTCCTTCAGGCTAGTTGCAGATACGCCTTGCTGACTGGTTGGTGAGTGCCAACTAGCACGAAACCTAGGTCCATGGTTTCCTGTGGCCGATTGCCTCCAAACTATCTAATACCAACATCTCACAGTGCACCGTAATGGCTAGCCACCTAGCATAGTAGCCACATTGCAAGCTTGACTGATAGAATTCAGTCTGCAGTGAAGATTGGACTAGACACATGACACTAGTTAATGACTAGTGTGCAATCAAAAATATCTAGCCTTACAACCAGCCAGTGTCATAGGTGAGTAACCATCGTTTTATCCGACTTGGTGGACCTCACTGGTTATGACTTCTCACTAGAATCGCTGGTGACTTCTTGTGATAGAACCAGTCGGTGTTGAGTATCAGATTAACTGAGGTGTATTAATTTGCTGTGATTTGATTTGTTACAAGACTGATCGCAAACTGACAAGAGAGTTAGCGAACTCATGGAGTATTGCACTAACTTTATATACATATATCAGTTATTGGAAGAAGTTGGAATTCACGCACTGGCCAATGGATCAGGTCCCATTGGCTGAATGATTTACGACTTCACCTTATGACAGGAAAGTCGTGAATTCGAACCATGGTGGTAGGTGCATGCGTAATGCTGAAGAATCCGAAACTAGGACGAAACACCTCGTGATCAGTCCTAGAATAATGGTAATAACAATAATTCTCTTAATTATTTTAGATTTCTATCTGAAAAAAAGAGGGCAGTATATCAAAAAGTAATACTCTTTACTCCTACTAATTTCAATATTTTGTGAAATTATTTTTAAAAGTCACACACACACAAAATAAGAAAATGAAATATATACATGTATTTTTTGAATAAATCAAGGGCTTAAAAATTCTAGAAAGAAAATAATGGTAATAATGATAATAATATTAATATCAGTCGTATTGCTTTATAAACTTGCGTGTTGTAAACTGAATCCTACTTAGGCTAGATAACGAACGGGTGACGGACGGATGGCTGCTAGGCGAATGGGTTGGACACAGAGAGGGATAGGGAAGGGGGAAATCACAGCTACAACTCATGAGAAACAAATGAAATAATCGCAGAGCAGAAGAAATTGTTGGTCTTTCGTAGAAGGATACGGTAGCTTTTGCTTGTATGTGTTGCATATGCCTATATATATATACGTATATATAAGCTTCGCATGACCCCAAGTAAATATATGTACATATTCGGGATATTCGTTTAGGATACGAGATTATCTTTTCGTTTCTGGATGTTTCAGCTCACTCATACCATCTCTCTCTCTTTCCGCTCCTCACCTCACCTCACTTCACCTCACCTCCATCCACCCCTCACACATACACACACACTCACAAGCATATGGGCATATAATACAACAGGTGAATATCGAATCTATTGAAAGATAAAAATTTTTTCCTTGTCATCAACTTTTTTGTTGAAGGCGGTCCTCAAAACAGCTACAGCAACACCACCACCACCACCAACAGCAACAACAACACGATAACATAGTGAGGGGAGGGAAAAAGCAAGAGTTGAGAAAAGAAAAATAAAATAATAGTTTTTAAGTAAGCCCAAAAAAAGAATAATAATAATAAAAGCAAAACTTGAGACAGTAGAGACAAAAAAGAGAAGGAGAATGAGATGAAGGATGGTGGGAAGGTTGGCCAAGGTGGGGCGGGGGGGGCGGATCAGCAACAACCGACAAGCCTAAAAATGAAAAAAAAACAACACAGAAGAAAACAACCTTGAGGGCCTATAATTACCTTGTTGTTTTTATCGATAACAAGAACGAGAACACGAAGAAATAGGAAAGGGTATAAGATAGTTTTAACCCGAGAAGAAATACTCAGAGAGAGAGAGGGAATGGATAAGGTTAGTTAGTTTAGGTAAAAGACTAAGTTCAGTTACACACCCACACTCACATACACACACACACACTTACGTACATTCACCCAAGCAGTCATATGAACTTATGCATGCATGTAAGCACATTTGTCCTATTTCTCTTTCACATATACAACCTATGGATTATACGTTTTTCTTGGATGTGAGTGTGAGTGTGTGTGTGTGGGGGGTTATTTTTAAAGACATAACAGATACGCAATTATTTATTTATTTTTCGAATTCACGTGGTAGAAATCAGTTGAATAGTATTCATAATAACAATAATAATAACAATAAGCAAGTGAAATAACACTGTGGAAGCAGTGATATGAGTAGGTCGTAATGGCTGTATGACTTTTGAGCATTTCAGTTGGAATGATGTTTTAGAAAAGGCTTCAATATTCAATTTATCCCTAGTAAGCAGTGTTCATAGAACCAGAAGACCGGAAGTGAAACAAAAACAGTAAGGAGAAGAAGGAGAACATACGCTTGCGCTTGCGTTGGCGCTGGCGCTCACGCCCACGCACACACATACACAAACACACACACAGACACGTACAAAGCTATGATATTTTTAAAGATTTTGGTATTTCAAGTGAAGAAAAGAGGTCAGGTCATTCATATTAGTGAAGAGTATTTTCCTTAATTACCTTAATGCCCTACTACTCACCCATTGACACACACGCGCGCGCGCCCACACCCACACACTTACACACATACACACGCATGTAACATATTCAAATCATCAAATATCAACTGTAGAAATGAAAACAAATGGAAAATCTGTAAACGTATATATTGATGAAACACAACATATTAGGCGATATATATATATAAAACTCTAGAAATATTAGAATTCTGATATAGGCAGGTGAGGGGGCAGGGAGGGGAGTGGACTGGTGGGTAGGTGTCTCCGTAGATGCGTGGAATATGAGATGAAGCAAGAGTAGGAGAGGAGATATTCTACAAAATGATTGAAAACCGGAAGTAAAACTTGGAAAATGAAGTTGAAAAAGTCACAAAAATAAATAAATAAATACTATTTTCGAGTAAATTTTTACAAAATAATTATTAACACAGAGGTTGATTATCTATTATCATTAAAACAATACTATTATTTATTTTGAAATTGTGGGCTTTATGACAATTTTGGGTTAATTTCATCATTTTTATTTTTGATTTACAGCTTGATTTCATACTGTATTTTTGGTACAAGTATGGAATTTTCAGCATGGATATCGGTAGCCCAAATTTTGCAGGCCGACCATAGATATCGGGTGTGCGCCGGCGTGGGCTCGAACCCCGGCCCATGTGCATGATCGGCGAGAGTCCTAACCACTGTGCCACCGACGCACATGGATCAACATCGGATAGGGACTCTTCATCAGTATGCATCTTCGACTCTACTTTCGTGAGTCGATACCGGGACTTTCAATTTATAAGACTAAGGTCGTTTACTATTCAGCTATTTGAATCGGGATTCCAGAATGACCCGTGAATTCCAACCTTCAAGTATTGATTTTCTAAGGATTTTTGTTTGATTGGTTGGAGAATGATTTCATCATGAAATGACATCAGTTAGAGAACAATTGGAAAACCAACAGGGAGTATTGCCAGATAGCTATTTCGTTGGACTAGTCTGGGACTCTTCAATAGTGAGAATCCACGACCTTCTGGTTACAAGGCAAGCTAGCTCGTAGACCATTGAGCCACTGGGACCCAATTCAACGGTCCTTGATTTCTAATTTCTGTCATTTCACGCACGACAGAGCACTACCACTTCACTCAATGTCTTCTTCCATGAGTTACAGACTCATCTTCAACCTGTTGCACCCTACTGGTCACAGCTTCTCATTAGAACTTCAGATAACTGCCTACTTGAATAGGGCTAGTCGCTGGTGAGCATCAGATTAATCGGATGAGGTAGTAATTCATCAAAGTAGACATTGCGAAATGGTCGCGTTGTGTCGTGAATTGGCAGAAGTTAGAATTCATCGACTAGCCATTGGCTTGGGTCGCACTGGCTGGCTTATTGGTCTACGAGCCAGCTCGCCTTGTAACCAGAAGGTCCTGGGTTCATACTCTGGCGGTAGGTGAGTAATGCTGAAAAGTCTTAAACTACGCTGATGAAACAGCTATCTGTTGGTTTTCCGATGGTTCTCTAATCAATGTCAGCTCATGATGAAATCCTTCTCCAACCGATTCTAACTTTGTCAGTTCATCAGTATAGCGTTACCTTCACCAGTACTTTAGATGAGCAACCACTGATGTCGGTCCATGGAGAAAGCTAACAATCCAGATTAATACAGGAACCCTTACAAATTCTGTAATCTGAATATCATTCTGCAGCTCATTGGTGACTGTGGTATGGATGTTCTGAAATCGTAGCCAGTGTGGTCCAAAGTGTGTCAGTCGAAGACAGCGCTATATCACGAATAGCTAGAGATTAGAAGAATACACACGAGTCACTGAACTGGATTCATGCACAGGCAGCTGAATGGTCAATGAGCTCAGTCTCTCAACCTGAAGGTCCTAGGTCCTATCTCTGATGATGAGTGTGCGGCACTGAAGAGTCCCAATCTAGGACGAAACAGATGTCTTGAGCTTTTTGGTTTTACTGATTTCCCTACACACACGATGTTGTTTCACGACGAAATCTAACAACTGAGAACCAATTAATCTAAAATTATTACAAATCTAAGTATTAATAGTATTGTTTATTAACCACATTTCATCAACAAAGATTAACTGAGGAATTATATGATAGAATTTTTATTTGTCTTTCCCTTTTTTTCTTTTTTAAACTTTATTTTCTACCCTTTACTTCCGGTTCTAAGAACTTTTCTAAAATTTCTTTTATCCCACGCATGAAAACCCACTCGGCCTCTTCGAAATCTCAATATTTCTGCAGTTTTATACGATGCTAAAATTTTTCCCAGTATTTTGATGTGGTTGTGTTCTCTGAGCTGGATAGTTAATTTACGAAGCTTTCATCGCCCCCCTACTAGGCGACATCTTCAGTGCGTACTTCGATTTGAAGTGATCTCTTAGATTTCTTCACGAGTTTATTAATCATCTCTCCTGGTGTATGGCCTTGAATGTGATTCGTTGTTTTTGTGTATTTTCACACTTGAATTTTGACCCTTTGTGTATGAAGCTTCTTTCTTATCGGTTGATAAATATTGTCTATCTCGATGTGTCTATTGATTGATGATTCACTGGAATGCCAAGCTTCTAAAAATTCTCTAGCATTCTTGTTGTTTCCTCTGTCTAATATTTGAACGTTGTCCCAGTCGAATTGATGTCCGTGGTTGTCTGCGTTTAGTGATATGAGGAAGTGAATATCATGTCTTTTGACGGCTAACTTATGTTCGTGGATACGAAGACGAAGGGGACGTCCACTTTGGCCAATGTAGTTTTTTTCGCAGTTGTTACAATTTATTTTGTAGATGATGTTGGTTTTATCTTCTTTCGCTGTTGAGTCTTTTGGTTGACATAGAATTGAGTGCAGCGACTTTGTTGGTTTGTGTGCGACGTCAATTCCTAAAGGTTTGAGGAGTCTTGTAGTGATTTCTGAGATATCCTTTATATATGGTAAGGTGACTTTCTTTGTAGTTTCCTTGGTGGCTTTTGTTTTGATAGGTTGGTTTGGTCGTTTATGTCTTTTGATAAAATTCTGTGAATATCCATTCTTTTGGAAGACATCCATGAGATATTATTTTTTCAATTTTCCTTAAGGTGGGAGTGCTGGAACGAGTCCTGGCCAACCATTTTGAATAGTGTTTGTATGCAATTCCTTTTGTGTGTTTTTGTATTGTCACCATTGCAATTACGTGTTTGGTCTGTGTATGAGTTGATTTTCTATGAACTTGAGTTTCTAATTCCCTTGTGGTTGTTCGCTTGACTAAGACATCCAAAAATGGGATTTGGTCCTCTGATTCCTCTTCTCTTGTGAATTTGATGTCGTTGAAGATGTTGTTTTATAAGTTGTGAGTTTTATCTAACTCGTTTCGTTTCCCAGTGTATATCTACACATTTTCCATTTGGTTTACTTCTAGAGTGAATCATATTCGAAAAGGTCGTTGTCAGAAGTCGGCGAAATAAACAATGGTACGGCCTTATTCTGCACAACCAGTGGTCCTTACACAAGACTGCTTACACCAGATTCCCAGTCATCTGTTAAAATATTATCTTTCATGTAGAATACCTTAATAATTCAACTCAGTGTCTGAATGGTTGATCGGTTA
This sequence comes from Trichobilharzia regenti, assembly GCA_944472135.2. Classification (NCBI taxonomy): domain Eukaryota; kingdom Metazoa; phylum Platyhelminthes; class Trematoda; order Strigeidida; family Schistosomatidae; genus Trichobilharzia; species Trichobilharzia regenti. Next base: position 6,646,952 of record OX235264.1, on the reverse strand, counting down.
CCTTCATAACCTAAACTTCAAGAGAGAAAGATCATGAGTGTATACCGATGAAGAGCCCCAACCTAGGACGAAACAATTGCTCAATACTACTCGGTTTTCGATGATTATCTTTTACTGTGTCAATGATTGTGAACATTGAATGTTTGTTCATTGGCCTTGGTCGCCAATGGCAGGCAACTTGAAGGCGCGAATGATTCAGTCGTGTACAAGTTTGAAGAAGACAAAAGAATACGAATAAAAGTACAATACATTCCTTGTAAAAATATTTGTTTATATATTTAGTACAGAATATTGATTTTAACAATCGAAGAATACGATTTCTTGTTATTCATTATGTTTTGAAATTAAAGTTGATATCTGTGTTTCGTGGTTATCGATTCGGAGCGTCTTCGGAAATAATAGGAAGTTAGGATTAAGTCCCTTGACAGACTATCTAACTACTCAAAGATCCTGCAAAGAATACCACAAAATTCTTAAAAATCCACTGCAAGTACTTTACACACCACCTCATAGGTGCCTGTGTTCTATCTCCCGTGTGAAGTGGTATAATAAGGTGAGCAACACTGAGGTTAGGCCTTGGTCGAGTGCTAGGTAAGGAGGGGAAATCAATATACGAGGCTGTGAAATTACATCGACTAAGATGGTTAGGACATGGGTTACGTATGCCTAGTCATCGCCTTCCTCAACAGTGGGCAATGTTAGCTGATATAGGGTCAAGCTAAAAAGGAGCTAGCGGCGGTCAAACCAAAACATGGCTTTACCAGTCAATAAAATCCACAACAGTTAGTTTAAGCCAGCCACGTAGCAAGGTGTAGAGTTCCTGACTGGTTGGGGTCCTCGGGATGGTAAAAACCAATCGTTGGAAACAATTGGTGATATAGCTCAAACTCATCGTTCTGAATGACTGGCACATATCCATCCACTCCTTGTGATGTATGATTTCCAATGAAACTGTATCGTTCTTCGTTATTACTATCCCTTTGTCTCACACCTCTGTTTACTGTCTATGTTATGCATTTCTTCTACTTCCTTTTCTTGCTTTATGTGCTACATGGAGTGTGGCGAATTGGACTGCCGCACATAGGGGCAAAGTTCTATGTCGAAAACAGACAGACAGACAGACACACCACCTCAATAGCTGGCAAGTAATATATAACTCAACTAATAGGCCTGCCTTTCATCGACTTTGATAGAGGCCTTAATTAGTGTTGATTGTGAAGTAATTTGGTAACCATTTCAACACTATGCAGTCCCCAAAAAATAATTTACTAATCTCATTCAAGAACTATTATATAACAAAGCCACATGTCAAGTGATTTACATAGAGAAAGTTTGACGAAGCCTTTGAAGGGAAGACAGGAGTGAGATAAGACTGTCTACAATCACCGGTAATATTCCTAACTGTCATGCAATGATTCATTTGGCGAACCGTGGGAAGCGAGAAGATAGAAATACGTTGAATCAAAACGATGACTCTAGAAGATCTGGTCTTTGTGGATGATTAATGTCAAATGTCTCACAAACTGGAGGAGGAAAATTAAAAAGAAAAAGAAGCTGTGAAGACAGAACTATAACATGGACCAATCTTTACAAATGGGGTGGGGGGAAATCTGACGGAGATCTAGAGGGTGAAGATTCAACTACAGCCGAGGGTACAGATAAGGGTATCAAATCTAGTCGGGATTGGAAAAGCAATACAGACCTTTATTAATCTGTAATCAGTGGGAAAATCTTCTGCAGGTAGTCAGTACTTGTATAAAGTTCAGAAACTTGGTGCGTCATAACCAGCATTTCCAACAGGCTGCTCGAGATCTTCGTGAATATCTTCCTTCATTTGTGCGATGGTGAAGACCAAATAGCTAGAAAGCAACAGTACTGCTCCAAAAATATATGTCGATGAGAATGGGCTGGAGTTGAAGACACACTACTAAGGCGACCGCTGAGTGATACAACGCATCAAGCATAAGCTGAAATTGAACCCAGATGGAGAAATGTTAAGTTGCACGGTGATCCAAGGATGACATGGATGAGAGCATATTGTAACGACAGAAAACAAGGGTCAGCCAACAGATCGTTTATTGAGAAAATCAACAGATATTTATAGATTTTTATGTATCTTATTGTCAGCGAAGAAGCAACGTCCTCTGATAAGTTGTTTTCTTGCTGAAGATTATTCTGTCATCTCTTTGTGGCCGTTTCTTAGAAAGTCAGGCCATATATCTGAGAATCGTATTTGCAGACGTTAAGTCTGATGTAATTAGTTGGTGATTTCTTCAAGGTTAAGCTTTGTTCTTGTTTTTTCTCATGACCCCGATGCGGGACGTAAACATTAACGTCAATTGTTGTTTACAATTTCGGCTTGCAGACAGCTCTCACCACACTCGTCCGCCTGTCAAAGAATTTCGACTGGAGTTGATTCGGTCTTCTTGGTTCTGGTAGATTTGTTCGTTTGTCTTGCTGTTTGGAATTCTGGCGGTCTCTGACGTTCACCCGTTTCTCTTTTTTTTCTTACATTTGTGATCGCATTTACATGACCATGTGTGGTCCTTCCACCTTTTGGAAGCTGTTTGCCTGACCCTACCGAGCATTCATAGGTGTTTCACCGTCACCCGACTTCCCAGCCGCGTTCCAAGTAACAGCCTCATTTCTGACTGATGTTGAACGCCATTCAACTGCGCAACAGTCTCAAAATCCTGCTCAAAGATCCATATATCTCCATCAATAACTGCAGGGCATATAGGTTTTCCATTTGCCGGTAGCCACCTCTCACGGCAATATGACAAAGAGATGAGCGCCTAATGAGCAACTGTACAACCAGTTGAGAAAGACCACAAAGAATAGGACAAAAAAAGGGAAGTGTACGCTTGAAGGGCTGAATGAAACCTGTTCACACTTTCTGTATGTGTATTTAGCCGACTGAAACACACAAACGCACACACACACACAGACACGCACGCACGCACGCACACAGGCACACCGGCATATTTTTCACCTCTAACTTCAATAAAACAAAAGTGTTAAGGCGGTAAACAATATACGCATCCATACAAACTTAGTATAGTCCGAAATTAAGATAATGTTAACTAAACCATCTGCTCAAATATTTTTGATTTCATTCCATGGTAGTAGTGGTTATAATAATATTAATAGTAATAATGACCATAAACAAGGATTAATGACTGTTAAAATAAGCCATCAAACAATAATGAAATAAAATAAAACCCAAGCGAAGTGACATGATGAAGGGGATTTTTATATATAGCACAGAAAAGGGAAGACAGATGAAAGCGAAATGCAGTGAGTAGTTAACAAGCAGAGGAAGAAGAACCAGCCAGGAGGAAGAGGAGGAGGAGGGGGAGACTTGTCTAGAAATACACAATCATCTATCCGAGGGTATATTACCTTCTGTTATAGAGTATAAACAGCAGGTGAATTTAGTCACAGTTACTTCTGTCTACATTTATATATACATATGCATACAACATGTGTATTGAAAAGTGACGGTTTCAATAATGCATTTTGCGTTGTTGATATTTTGAGAAATACAACCATATCATAACATCATGAGAAGGAAGCATATGAAACTCCGGTCAGCCCACCCCACCCCCACCCCCTACACACACACACACAAACACGGAAAAGAAAACCTAACCAGAGGACAAAACATACTAGTTGGAATCTTGAAAAGAATGATAACTCTGGAGTAAATGATACTACGAAGCAGTGAGAGACAGTGAGAGTGGTAGATATGAAGAAATGAAAGTTGGATAGGTGGTGTGTGTGTATGTGAGTATCTTTATATTCGACTGGAAGTTGAGGAAGTGGGGAATAATGTAAACGAGTCAGTGCGTGTTTACGAAAAAAAAGAGACTCAAATATAGTATTGAATGTAGGGGAAAATATACCTGAAAGGATGAAGCTGTTTCTTCATTAAAAAGTATAAAATAACATGATTATACATGTTTACTGAAAAAAAAGCTGACCAATACACCTTCTTCTTCTGCTGTTGCTTCTGCTTTACTCCGAGTGTACACATTAAGAAAGAACATTGACAACATTTTCTACAACAGGTGGTCAGATAGAAAACCCAAAGAAAAAAAAGCAACACGATAGGTAATAATAATAATGTTAAAAGAATATTATTTATGTATTTTTAAAAAAAAAATTTTCTATCTATAGTTGGTTTGTAAGGATTAGTTTTGTTTTACGGGTTGATCACGGATTGATATCAGTTAGAGAACCATTGAAAACCAGGGAGTACTGGACAGCTGCTGTTTCATCCTAGTTTGGGAATCATCGACAGTACGCACCCGGATGTCCCACCAACGACAATGGTTGGGGTCGCGCTAAATCACGAATTAGTAGAAGTTAGAATTCACGAGCCATTGAATCGGGTCCCAGTGGCTGAATGGTATACGAGCTTGCCTTGTAACCGGAAGGTCCCGGGTTCGAATCCCAGTGGGTGCGTACTTCCGATGATTCCCAAACTAGGATGAAACAGCAGCTGTCCAGTACTCCCTGGTTTTCAATGGTTCTCTAACTGATATCAATCCGTGATCAACCCGTTAAAAGAATATTATTTATGTTTTTTTTTTAAAAATTTTCTTTCTACAGTTGGTTTGTAAGGATTAGTTTTGTTTTCACGAGACGGATCACAGACGGATTGATTGGTGATCGTGGTAAATGCACCATGAATTGGTAGAAGAAGTTAGAATTCATGGAGTGAAGGGACATTGAAGAGTCAGGTCCCAGTAGCTGAATAGTCGTTAACAAGCTTGTGTTGTAACCGGAAGGTCATGGGTTGGAACCGCGTTTGTGGGTAGGTGCGTACTGATGATGATTCCTATACTAGGACGAAACAACTGGCTGTCCAGTACTCCCTTCTGGTTTTCAATGTTTCTCTGATTGATATCAATCCGTGATCAACTCACATTTACTACTGTTGTTATTATGATTCCGTTGCTTTTTTTTTCAAAATAAAATGGAATACTCCTTTTTTAAATGTAAGGATAGTTTACTTCATCTTCAACAAGAGTATAAAGGTGATCTACGCGGGCTGGTATGTTCATATGAGGCTTTTAGCAGGGTGACGGTACTGAAATAACTAGGAGTGGTTTTATTCTCTGACGTTTCTTGGCCGTCCCAAGTCTTATTATTGATTTTTAAGAAAATGTTTCGCCTAACCATCTATAATGGTTGAGTGAGTGAGTGAGTGAAGCAGTCACTTGATGACACAGTGACATGCATTCGAGGCAAGTGATATTGTTAATCGGCCGGCTGATGGAATGGTGGACGAATGCAGAATTGAAGGGAGGAAGGAAGGGAGGACGGTTGGAAGGTAGTCAGAAAGAATGAATAAATAAATAATTAAATAAATACATAAGTGAATGAGGTATCTTGTTGCTTTATTTTCAGCTATCGCAGGTCTAGTTCCAGAACCAGCCGCCGCCGCCGCTGCAGCAAACAGTGGTTGTCCTGGCTGTCCCGGTGGATGACCTAATTGCCCTAGGTGTTGTGGATGCCGTGGATGTCGAGGTGGAAAGTGTCCAGGAGGCTGCTGTAGAGGCTGTCGAAGACAATAAACCACCAAAACCAAACACCTCATTCATACAAACAAGTCTTCTGTCCTACCTGAACAAATTCTTGTCATCATCATTTCAAGTCGGCGGACGACCAATGCAGTGTACTTTCAAATCTCCACTCTCCATACTAAATTATTGATAAATAAATGAATACACTCGATTTATCTCAATCATCTCACATTTGAGACGTCTTCTTCTTCCTCCTACTCGATGAATAAATAATCAGTCGGTGGGTGTGGCGGTGTTCTCGGCATTCTTGGTGGTCGTGTCGACGCCGACAGGTCAACTCTCCCACTGACGGAAACTCGCATGCAGCCATCATGTTGAAATTTCCCCGGCTTTCAATCTGTCAGCTTGTTAGTCCTTTCGTTAATGAAGAATAAGCGAGTGAATGAGTAGTCAGTAGTTTAGTGTAGAGTCGATTGCAGACAGTCGACTGCGGAATAATTCGCTGAGCTAGCCAGCCAAACAGCCAGCCAGACAGCCAGCCAGCCAGCCAGCTAGGTAGCTGTCTAGTTATTCAGATAGTGAAACACTCACTCTCTCAGTTTGGTTATTAAGATGTTAAGATAATCAGGTGGGTATCATTCAATCTCTACTTTTAAAGTTTGTTAACCCTTGCATAGAATAGCAGTCAAACCTCTACCTCAGATTCTTTCATCGACTTCTAAAAGGCCTTCTACAGACAGCGTTGACTTAGAAGCAATTTAGAAACAACTTCAAAACTACAGCGTACAGTTCCCCAAATCTTTATCAATCACATTCAACAACTGACTATATGACAATGCCTGACGCGTGTGTCAGGTGATCCACAACGGAAAACTCAAAGGGTCGTTCAAAGTGGAGACAGGAGTAAGACAAGGCTGCTACGTACTACCACCGACGACATTCCTAATTGTCATGGACTGGGTTGTGCTTTAGACTATGATGGGGAAGTGGGGGGGGGTGAGCAGACATGAATACGCTGCATTGACCGATAAGAAGACTCCAGAAGATCTGGATTTCATGTGTGAATGGCTGGCAGAAGAAACAGGCAGCGAAGGCAGGACTTCAGGTGAACATAGAGAAGATGAAGATGATGAAGAAAACCCAACCAGCTAACAGTAACAGCAACAGTGACAGCACTCAGCAATAATCACCATCAACAGGAGGAATTTAATGCAGTTTACCTCCTTCATTTATCTAGGAAGCATCGTTTCAACTACAGGGAGTCGGAAAGGATGAAGACGCCAAGGGCAGCCAGCCAGATTTAGAAAGGCAAGATACGCCTTCTTCATCAACTTGAGACAAGTTTGGAAATCTTCTGCACTCAACTCAGCATAAGGAACAAGATTTAGATTTTCAACACAAATATGAAGTCGGTCCTTCTATGCGAGTCAGAAAAGGCTTATCACTAAGAGCATATTATTATTTCCGAATGTACTTTATCGTATATTGATTTTATTCAAATGTCTAATCATCAACTTTTACTAATATATGTGTAAAACACAGATTAGATAATTTAAAACTAGATAATGAAGAAAAAATGGTTAGTTTTGACATTGTCAGTTTATATACACGTATACCAAGCCACTAGCTTGGAGCCCTATGTTCCACTGGGAACGTGAAGGAAAAATTATTATTATTATACCAATAAATATGGTTATAGAGGCGGTTAGAAACGAACTCATTTCTGACCAAGAACTCGAACTTAGGACAAAAGTGCCAATTGAGGACATAATGCTGGGAGTGCAGCTTTGCCTGACTTCTACAGTATTTAAATTCCAAGGGAAAATATACAAACAAACTGAGGGAGTTGCCATGGGATCACCAATATCCCCGGTGGTAGCAGATATATTCATGGATAGGTGGGAAAAGATAGCGATTGAAACGTTCACCCCCACCCCAAAAGTATGGTGGAGGTATGTAGATGACACATTCACTGTACTTAGAACACAAGATATAGATAGATTTTTCGAGCACATCAACTCGAAGGTAGAGGCAATTCAATTCACTTATGAATTGGAAAGTCAGGAAGGGGAACTTCCAATGTTAGATTGCAACGTAAAAAGGAAAGAAGATGGGAAGCTAAACACTAGTGTTTACAGAAAACCCACACATTCAAACAGATATTTGGATTTCCGATCATCCCATCCTATGTCAGTAAAAATAGGATTAGTGAAATGTTTAAATGACAGAGCACAAAAACTAAGTAGTACCAAGGAAAATCTAAGACAGGAAGTGACACACATAAAAGAAGCCTTGAAACTTAATAATTACCCGGATAAATTAGTCAAGAAATATGTAAGTAAATGTAAAAATAAAATAAATAATGATAATAGAGATAGTGATAATAATAATAATAATAATGGTAATAATAATAGTGATAATAATAATATTAATAACGACACCAACAATAAGGAATGTAAATCATCAACAATAATTCCATACAAAGAAGGAACCTCGGAAGCCTTACGCAGAATTCTTAACAAGGCAGGAATAAAAGTGGCATTCAAACCCACAAACTCAATTAGAAACAAGCTTTGTCGGTTAAAGGATCCTGTAGAGCCATTAAAACAAAACAATTTAGTTTATCTAATACCCTGCAATGATTGTGAGGTCAAATACATAGGTCAAACTAGTAGAACAGGGGCAGTCAGACTAGCCGAACATAAAAACCTAGCTAAATCTAGATTGGTTGACCCGAATAAGATAAGAAATCTAGAGAGTAGTTCAGCTATAGCACTACATGCAGTTACACACAACCATACAATAGGATGGGATAGGATGACAGTTTTAAAATCTAATGTCACAGGGTATAGGGAGAGATTGATAACAGAAGCTTTGTTTATCGAATCAACTGCAAATACATGTAATAGGAATGATTCAACACCTGTCCCAGATATATGGAAAATTCTACTGCCCATACAACAAATAGGAGAAGACAGAGAAAACTATAAAAATCAAATCTCGAAGTCGTGTGACAAAAATTGATATGATTATGAACAATAAATTGTGTTCGAAACGTCATCCAGTATACAATACTGTTTTCACTGTGTGATACATTTAATAATCAAACTAATATGGAATCAACTTTTACTCATGTACATAAATGAAGCCAGAAAGTTATATGAGTAGTGCCTTGATATGATTATGAGTAGCAGTGATAAATTGTACTCGAAATGTGCTCGAATCAGTAGTAAATATTACTGCAATAACCAACACTCAGTGTGTGATTTTATCAAAATACAAAATTTATCTATAATGGAGTTATACTCTACCACCACACTGTCCAAGTTTTTTATCCTTATATCAATGAACCCACTATAGTCAGAACAATCATGCATCAATGCCAGATTCTGAAGAAAGAAATACTTATGGGTTGCACACATACAAAGAAGATGACTTAGGTGAAATTACACGCAACACATAGTCCCTCAAATGGAGCCTCAATAAAGAAGTGACGATTTATGCGTTGGAGGGTGAAATGGCCTGGGGGACTATATGAAAGCCAGTTGGAAGTCGTTGAGCCAACTGAAGGTGAGGACAATGAACTGAGTGAGGAGAATGAAAACACGCTTTGTTGAGGCCCTATGTTCCCCCCCCTCCCCCTTAATGAAAGGAACAAATAAATAAGTAAAAATGATAAAATATAGACGGCGATTAAATATGGCCACATACCTGATTTATTATATATCCGTTTCTTGTAGTTCTAATGGCTATCAGGACAGAGAAAAAAACAAACATCATAAAAGTAACGATGAATGTGATTTAGAAATGCAATAAATTGAATAGTTTATATTTTCTAAGCGTAACACATCCCTGAGACACAGTTAACAAGGTACATAAATATGGGTTAGATGTTTTTACTGATGTCTGTCAATCGTGAGTACCTACACCTAATGAGATCAGATAGTTAACCGGATTGAGATAAACAAATGGAGATTCTCGGGGTACGCCAACGAGGAACGTATTGGTGACGAATCAGACACACTCTGAACAGACACTTGAGCAGCCCTACAAGTCAAGCAGAACCTCGAGTGGAATCGGTATGAGAAACAACGAGTTGAATGGTTATCCAAGGCTGACATGGTGCAGATCGTATGAGGAGGAGATGAGAGCGTGTGAAAAATCGTAGGACAGACTAAGGAGGATATTAAACAAAAGGATGAAATGGAGATTCTCTGTCGAAACCTTGTGTTCCACTCCGAACTGATGAGAATTACATATATGCACTTTTCACTAGGGCAAAAGTTTAATTCAGAAAAGTTTACTACTTATTAACGTTTCAGTAGTCTTAGTTCAAATCTTGGAAAATCCTATCTGGATATTTGAAAGGCGAAGAAGGTCATCAAGGATGAGTATATTTTCAACGATTTCATCTCCACAAGTAGGTGTACAATCGCATTTAATTAAATAAGTTCATGCAGTATAATTCTACATGACAACAAAGGAGATTAAAGGCGATAATAATTCTGCAGTACTGCCTTGTGTTCAGTGGTTCTATAACTGATATCAATCCATGGTCAAACTCAAAAAACAAATCAAATCCTTTCACATCAATCCTCAAAAATTAATCTGATGCTTGCTATTGTCTAATTCCTACAGGAGAGAGTTCCCTGAAGTTCTAGTGGAAAGTCGTGACCAGTGAGGTCCATCCATCCAGTCGGGAGTGAGGATGGATTTCCCACCGATGACATTGGTTGGTGTAAGTCGTACTAAATGCACCACGAATTGGTAGAAGTTAGAAATCAATGGGGTGGCCATCGAGGAGTCAAGCACCGGTTATTTCACGCGAATTGAGATAGCCTCTGTTGTTTGGAGTTCGCAGTACCCCGATGTTTTCGGCAGTTTATTCGGTATCTTGCAATGAAGAATCCTTCTGTATCATCTACAGGGTACCAAATAAATTGCCAAAAACATCGAGGTGCTGCATACTCCAAACAACAGAGGCTGTCGCGATTCGCGTGAAGCAACCAGTGCTTTGTGTATACAATAAGCAAGTCAAGCCACTACTACTACCCTGGCCAGCCTTCAGTGGAGACTATAAATTCATGAATTTGTATTATTATGTTTCTTGATTCACCTGTGTGATATTCAGTGTATTGTTATGTTGACGCTATCGAACTGTAATCCATTGATATTGACATTGATTCAATTTTATTTAAACAACATTAATGTTTTTCATAGCACTAATTCATTCACTATTATGGATGTATATAACTGCAGAGTTTGATGAAGAGCAGGTTATCAAGAAGAATATTTCTTGTTCAGTAACCATTCTTTTGATAAATTGTTTTGCCCTATGACATTTAGCTATAAAAATATGTTTCCTCTATAGAATTGTTTGTCATTGACCAAAAGGAAGTTAGATAACCTTTGATTTATTTTCATTCCTCTGCCTTCAGAGGCTTGAGGGGTGCTATTTATAGGTACGCACTGAATCTTTTTTCTTCCCATGGCTTAATTTTGGCAAACAAACACATTAAGGATAGACCACATCTAGAAAAGACACCTTCTGTACCAAAGAAAGTTGTCTATCTTTATTAACCTACCATTCAAGGGTGACTATATTATGCAGTTGACAGGTAGCTAAAAGACTTCATTCAGCCATCACAAACGCACATTCTACGCCTCATCTCTTTCTCTCACATGTCAAACATTTTCGATACCTGTACTTACGATTAAAGGATGAAATTCTGTGGACTCTACACCAAACTGTATCTACAAGTTCACCCTACAATTGCGGTGACACACACTATATAGGTAGAACCAATAGAATGTTCCAATATGCTAGTCAAAAAGAACATGTTCCAAAATGGTTATTTAGACACACGGAAAATCCCAATGCAGTTAATCTGAGTAGAAATCCATCATCATCATCATCCATTGCAGAGCACTTATTAATGTCAGGTCACAAAATCAATATTATTAATGACTGTTTCACAATGGTTTCACATAACTTTAATTCAAGGTTGGTTATTGAAGGTGATGGAAGCAATTTGGTGGATTAATCACATTCTTCGTAAACTATGTGTACAAAAAAACAATAGACTTCAACTTTCGCCTACCATGACAAGTACGCTTGAATTATTTAAAAATGATTGGTCATTAAATATGTACTTTTGTTTTATATAACTGAGTAATTGTCATCCATTTTATTTTATCTGATTATTGTGAACCCTATTAATTGTAATTCGGTTGTAAAGAAACTACGAAATGACGATATCATCTAGTGAAAATTGTCTTCTAAATGCTTATTGAAACTAAGCTACGTTTAGGAGTTCATCGACAGGGAATCGAAGTAAGAGTGCCTGCGAGTGTGGTTGTCGGGCATCACATCCCACTGAACTATCAACGTACAGACAATATTAGATTTAGTCTGTACCAAAGAAAGGACTAGACATGTCACACTAGTTACTAGTGTCCAATCAAAATACCCGCTACAGTCCTACAGGAGGTCAATTGCAAGCCCGAATAGCTGGTTCAGAGATAACGTCTCTGACTGCAGAACTTACTGGGTAACGCGAATTCGAATCTCAGAAGAGACATGAGTTCCTTCAGGCTAGTTGCAGATACGCCTTGCTGACTGTTTGGTGAGTGCCAACTACCACGAAACCTAGGTCCAAGGCCTCCTGCCGATTACCTCCAGCTATCTAATATCATCAAATCAATGTGCACCGTGATGGATGACGAGCTACGTAGAATAGTGGCCAAATTGCAAAACCTGACTGATAGAATTAAATCTGCACCAAAGAAAGGACTAGACACGTCACACTAGTTACTAGTGTCCGATCAAGATTAAGTGTATCTTAGAGGAGTTTGTACTACCACCTACGGCCTAATTATACACAAACACACACATATTCCTTCTGGTTAGCTCATCATTCATTTCTTTCACGACTGTTTAACACCAGTACAACGCAGCATTCACTTACTTGAGAATTTGTTGAATTGAGATTTATGGCTGTTGTAGACTCTTGATCTAGCTGTTGATTACAGTCGATCTGACAGTTGAGTTCGACTTCATCAGCCTGTTTATAATAAAAAAAAAGATACAAAGAATTCAAAATTCCTATTATCACAAATATTCAATTTCTTAGAATATATTTTTAAAACACGATGATAAAGTGTTCTGTAACAGTGAAGGGAACCTCGCCGAGTTAACTAGCTCGCTAGTTTTCTAGCCGCTCCCAAGATCGGGTAAAGAGGGAGAGTTGGGCGTGGGGCTAGCAACCCCATACCACTAAATCTTTCAAACCACTAGAGAATCTTCAATACACACACACACACAGAAAATATATGAAAAATACGAAAACTTCAAAAAAAAAACAAAACAAAAAAACAACAATCTTATTCTTCGCTCGAATTGGAGAGGCGAAATGACACAGCTGGCCGGCTGATGAAGGCCTTCGGCAAGCCAGTCAGTCAGTCAGCCGATCTGTCTTCCCTCCGGATGAAAACAAGAATAAGAATGCGTAGGTGGAATGTCCGTACAATGCACGAGACTAGCTGGGAAGGCTGCCCAGATAGCCAAAGAGATGCGAAGATATGGCTTAGAAGTGCTGGGTAACTACAAAATCAGATGGAATAGATGTGGATTGACAACATTGTCAGTGGGAGAGTCAATAATCTATTCCGGTCACCAAGACATCAACCTGAAATCAGTTTGTAAATCTTTCGCATTCAACATACGGAACAAGATTCGCATTTTTAACACCAATGTAAACTCGGTTCTTCTATACAAGTTAGAAACTTGCACTGAGTCTCACGAAAAGGATTTCCAACAGCCAGCTGCAGACTTTCATCAATAGGTGCCTTCGCTGGCTCCATATTGAAGATCAAATAGCCGGCCAGAAACGATAAGCAACAAGAAACTCTGGCTGACAACATACCAATAAGCGAGAGCAGATCGCCCAACAAATATGTAAGAGAAAGTGGAGATGGATTGGGCATACATTGAGGAGACGGCCAAATGACATCACGCGCAATGCAGGCCATCACTCGAGTGCAGTCCCAATGGGAAGCATGTGACAAGGGGGGTCGTCGGTGCTAGGGCGACATGGAGGAGATATCGTGTGGGGAAGAGATGAGAGAGTCTTGTCAATCGTGGTCAACCCAGATAAATAGGACGGCGGAAAACAGAACAAAGTGGAGATGTGTGTTGTTGAAGCCAGCCCTATGTTCCACTCGGAACGCAAGGGAACAGGAATAACAGTGAAGGCAGGAGTAATATAAGGTTGGGCATTATCACTGATTATCTTCGTATGTGTGGTTAACTGGGTCATGCGGATGACTATGGGAAGTGAGGAAATGGTCATGGGTTGGACCAACAAAACGATCTTCGAATATCTTGATTATGTGGATGATTCATGTTCCCTGTCTCATAAACTTGAATGTTTATAGATAAAAACCGATAAAGCAAGTAAAACAACGGTTTTTACAGAATAAAATGATAACGTCACACCGTTTATTTCGTTGCCTTCTCATCAGCTGTTTACAGGCCAAAGTCATTCACTATTAAGTATATCTACAGAAACAATTTTAACATACTCGCACAGACAGTTCATTTTTAAACAAAAATCAATCAATATATGCATACAGTAATAATATATAACAATATTAAACATTATTCCGAACAACAGTGATCATACACAATGGAAACTTTCGACACTACGTAATCAGATGAAAAAGAGGTGAAATTACCCACTTACCAGGATGGGCAAAGAAAGACTGACAACTGTTTCTTTCTGAACCCATAAATCAGGTTTCAGGCGCTTGATGAAGATGACTTCAGCAAACTTGAGGAGAATGGAACTCTTTTACCTACTGATGATTTTATACGCTCTTGCGACGTCCACCTCATGATCACCCGTGTCAAAGAGATGCCTGGCAATGTCAGTGTCTGCAGTATTTTTTTCCCTTTAGACATAAGCCTTTTAGTATATGTTCAGAAAATCGTAGATATGCCTTTCTTTCTGTTCTTCAAATGTACCATTTTTGTAGGGATTTAGTTTGATCGGATGGGGGATTTCATCATGAGCTGACATCAGTTAGAGAACCAGTGAAAAACAAGCTAGCAGTACTGGACAGTTGTTTCGTCCCAACAATTTGGGTGCCTTCATCACTACGCACACACCACCGGGGTTCGAACTCACGAACTTCTGGTTACAAGGTGAGCTCGTGAACTCTAACTTCTGACAATCCACGACATACCATGACCAATTTCGCAATGTCTTCTTCAATGAATTACTGTCTGTCTCATCTTCAACCTGCTGTACCCTACTGGTCACTCGCGGCTTCCCACTAGAACCCCAGGTCACTGCCTGACTACGGCCAGTCGCTAGTGAGCATCAGATTAATTTTCAAATATTGATTTTTTGTAGGGATTTTGTTTGACTGGATGAAGGATTTCATCATCCTCCTTCTTCCTTTGTACCGTTGAGTATCGCGTAATTTGTGACTTGTATTTTTACTTTTGAAGCCACATCTGAGTAATTATTTCAATTATATCGCCGCCCCTCTATTACTCACTAATGAACTACTATACATATTCTAATGAATATAAATACGAGTGTACCACCTGTGAAGATGATTTCGTCGATAAAGAAGCATTTTCTTCGCTGTATACATTCTACTACACAATCGATGTATTATAAACTCCTCTTTCACTTCTCAATTTATGCATTCTGTTGTAAAAATGCTATAGGAATCAAATCAGAAATTAAGGATCTTGGACTTATCCTCTTTCTTCTGACCTCTCCTGATCTTCCCATGTCTTAGCAATCTCCAGTAAAATATTCCGTCTGACATTTTACATTAAGAAGTTAAGACACTCGGGTATAACTCAACCCCTCCTCTTACAGTTCATAAACTCTTGCATCCTACCTATTCTTCTTTATTGCTCACCCTTATTCTTTCCTGGTTTGCTTAAAAACGACTATGTCACAATTCGTAGAATGCTGAAGACGGTCAGTAGGGTGAGTGGTGCCCTAGTGGACCACATACTTAATGTTGTTGCCGATAGGCATTTGACTTCATACAACAAAGTTGCTAGAGGGATTTTGTCTGACTTGGAGCATCCACTTTACCCTCAGCTTCCTTTCACCTTGCATTTCCTCAGGTAGAACAAGGAGTAACTTCAGAAAAATGTACGCTCGCATGTCTAAGTATAAAAATTCTATGATACCATACTTGAGAGCAAGTATTTTATGTGATGAAAATAGTGTCAGGCAAGAATTAAGTAACCTTTTTTCATCTAGTAAATTAACAATTTCCTCCATCCATCCTTATATACTTTCAAGTTTTACTTTTATTACTTCTATTATATTTATGGTCCTGTTACTTCTATGTTTTACTCTCATAATTGCAAACACCAACTTATCTCCATGACGGCTGTAATCTTTGTTTTTCCCCTCACCATACCATGTAAAGAGAACATTATATTCAATATTTCTAAACATGTTAGGATTTCTATACCACATTGCCAATACTGTGTGACACAAGCCCACGGCAATTTTCACTTGTATTCTTATTATTATTACCCTAGCTGTTATCATTATTATTGCTATTTCCATTTTATATGCTGCATGTTTTTGACACTACCTCTATTGTAAATGTGGAAAAGTTTCTGTGTGATTAATTTTTATTTATAATTTGAGGAAATTAGATGCAGTAATATTGTGATTAATGCTGAAAATTCCATTCTGTATCACAAGTACTGTTTTTCGAATAAAGTAAATCATTATTATTATTAAATCTGTGTGGAGGTCAACAGCACTCAGCATCAAAAATAAGATCCGGATTTATCAACTCCAATGTAAAGTCAGTGCTACTATACGGATCAGAGACTTGGCGAGTCATAAAGAGCATCTCAAACAAACTACAGACCTTCATTAACAGCTGTCTCCGTTCAATACTCAAGATCAGATGGCCGGCCGGAAAAGATCAGCAACAGGGATCTCTGGGAGCGAACCAATCAGGAACCGATTGTGAAACAAATAGGCAGGAAGAAATAGAGATGGATTGGCCATACGCTGAGGAAACCATCAAGTGACATCACTAGACAAGCCATTACTCGAGTGGAACGCGAAAGGGAAGCGGCGAGTCGGTCGTCCAAGGGTGACTTGGAGGAGGTCATGCGAGGAGGAGATGAAAGCATGTGGATAGACCTGGAGCAGGGTGAAAAAGTTGTCAGAAAACCGAAGGCAATGGAGGTGCGCAGCTGAAGCCCTATGTTCCTCTAGGAACTAAAGGATACAATAATAATAATTATTATTAATAGAAAAAATTAACAAATTATTAAGCATGCTTCACTTACAAATATACTCATATGATTAGGATCAATTTCAACAGGGCAGACAAGTTCTTCAACTTCATCGTTTCCTTTATGTCCACGAGTAGAATGAAACAGACTCTTCTTTTTACTTGGCTAATGTAAAAGTGAAATCAATAAAAAAAGAGTACAATAGTGAGAATAGGCTACAGTTATTATTTCTTTAATTCCTAGAGGAACATACGGCTTCAGCTGTACGTCTCCATTGCATTCGGTTCTCTGCCAAAGTTTTCACCTGGCTCCAAGTCTGCCCACACATGCTTTCATCTCCTGTCTACACATGACCAACTTGCCGCTTCCCTTTCAGGTTCCACTCAAGGGATTGTCTAGTGATGACACTTGATGGTTCACTCATAGTATAGTCAATCCACCTCCATTTCTTCCTGGATGCATATTTCTTGTACAATCGGTTCCTGGTTGTTTCGTTCCCAGAAATCCCTTGTGGTGATCTCTTCTGAAAGGCCATCTCATCTTGAGCGAAGTATTGAGCGAAGACAGCTGTTGATGAATGTCTGTAGTTTGTTTGAAGTGGCCTTCGTGACACGGTGCGGCGCCAAGTCTCTGATCAGTACAGTAAGTAGCACTGGCTTCACATTGGAGTTGAAAATCTAGATGTTATTTTGGATCCTGAGTGCTGTTAATCTCCACACAGACTTGAGAGAAATGAAAGCTTACCTTGCTTTCCCGATCCTCACTGCTTTGATATCCTCGTCAATTCACTCCGCCTGTAGTTGAGACGATGCTTCCAAGGTAGTTAGGTAGGTGGGTAGGTGAAGGAGGTTGCTTCTTTCAGATTTCTCCCATTTATGCTGGCTGGTTGTTGTCTGTTGTTGCTACTGTTCCTTGCGGTTAGGAATCTTCATCACCTCTGTTTTTTTTATCTTCACCTGAAAAAGTATCTTACCTGGATGCTTATTCTGCCAACTTCTTGCTTTTCACTTGCGTATCTTCCAGTTTGTGAGAACTTAGACATGGAAGGATTTCTCAAATGCAGCTGAGTATCTTGAGTTCATGAGATGTTCCTTTATCAAACTATAGACACATTTTCATCCTCCCGTCGATAACCGGACTGGATAGTGTTCGCTAGCTCTAGTAGCCTGTGAACAGATATTTTTTAAGAAGTAACTATTCAGCCAACACATGTGGGGAAGACAAGCTGTCTCAGTGGGTCAGTTCAACACGGACAGAATAGTATAAAAATTTGCTGGGTGGGAGTTTCAGGAAATGCATCACATTTTCCCGAAATACCCAGTGGGTTTCGCCAGAATTCCCTAAAGCTCCTTTCATTATTACTATTCCATTGAAATCCCAGTGGAACATAGAGCTTCAACAGCACTTCATCATTTCATTCTGTCTTTCTCACTCCATTCCAGCTGACTGCATGATTCTCCGCAAGCCTTCATTTCTTCCTCCTCACACGGACTTCTCTGTCTCATCCTTTGAAACATGCCCAACTAAACATTTTGTGTCCAGGTTCCATTCGAGGTTACGCCTGGCACTTAATATCACTCAGCCGTCACCTTAGTTTGTATCCTATCCATATCCATTCCCCTCAGCATTAGGCTATGCAGTGGTTCATTGCCCGAGTTCCTTACTGTTCATCCTTTCCGACTGGCCATTTGATCTTTTATATCAAGGGAAGGCTATTGTTGATAGAAGTCTGATGTCTTTTGGAAATACTTTTGGTAATTCGCTAAGTTTTTGAATTACACAGAGGCACTGATTAACTTGAAATTAGCGTTGAAAAAAAATCCAAATCTTAATATTCATGATGATTGCACTAGATTTCCACATTGATTTGAGGGTCATGAAAGTATACCTTACCTTCCTGATCCAGTTTGGCGTCGACATCCTCATCTATGCTAACTGCCTGTAGTAGAATGACGGTGGTTGGATTGGCGCTTGTTATTTTTAGTGATCACGTTACTTCATCACCTCTATATTCTTTATCTTTCACTTGTGCATCGGTGGCACAGTGGTTAGGACTCTCGTCGACCATGCACATGGTCCGGGGTTCGAGCTCACGCCGACGCACACCTGATATCTATGGTCGGCCTGCGAAATTTGGGCTACCGATATCCATGTTGAGAACTCCATAGCTGTACCAAAAATACGGTGTGGAATCAAGCTGTAGTCAAAAATAAAAAAATAAAGTCCTGTCTTCGCTGATAGCTTCCCCAAACCGATCGGTTTGTAACGGTAGAAGTCAAGAGAGTCGGCAACGGAACGTTTATTAAGAATTTGGTATTTCTATGTAGCAAAACTATGTACACCTTATCTCAAAATCGTCATTTGCACACATCTTCCGTGCTATTTCCACCCCTTTCGTATTGTATTTCTTTTCCTTCATTCGTGTCTCCCATGTTTTACCGAAATGATGAATCATTTGTGCTTTTTTGTGTGCCGATGTACGTCTGTTTTCTATACTACTGATAAATCAAGTCAGTAGCACACACGTCACAGGCTTTCCCTTCCAGATCTTCAAGTTTGTGTGGCACTGCACATAAGTCGTCTGTGAAGTCTAAATCTTCCATCGTCTTCGTATCCATCCGAAACCCTCCTATGACCCTAAATTCCCCAAAACCCTGAAATCGTCACAGATTCCCCCAACATTTCTCCCGAAGTGTTCTAAATTTCCCAGAATTTTAGTTGGTGGATGGTGACTAGCAGTGGAATCTAGCCAGGATGCGCGTTTCGTCCTGTTCTGAACTGATCAACTGGATGTGCTTGCATTTCTCAGTGAATGGTGATGGGAACATTATCACTGACTCACTGGGAAATGCAGGTACATCCAGCTAGTTGACGAGTCTCAAATAGGACGAAATGCGCGTTGTTCTGGATCTCACTGCTACTCACCGTCCACCAATTAAATTCTAATTAAATGCCCATACATCGTCGAAGCATGTGCTCACAAGAAGCCGACATGTCAACCTAAGACCGATTACTTCGGTCCAATCAATCGATAGGAAAATCTAAAAATTCAATCAAAATTCCCAGAATTTTCCCCGAAATCTTTCATTGGGTACAGATATTATCATCAAAGGAATTTTTGAAGTTTTTGTATTTTCTTTCTAAGGAGTTAAGGTGTACGCCTAAAGAATTCCGTCAAATATTATAGGGTGTCAAAGAAAGCTTTTACCTGCATTTGATCAACTGGACAAGTTTGTAAGGAACTGAACAATTCTTTTTGTTTGAACATTTATTCGCAATGAATAACTAACTCTATCTTAAACATTCAGAAGACAGGAGAAGTAAATACCTCTAGAGATTAATAAGTTTTTGAAAACCTAAAGTTACTCAATCCGTTTGATGTATTCATCTAGAACAAGTGACGAAGGTTAGTTATTAAAGCAGGATTTAATGAATTCATCTGATTTTGATAGAACTCTTCAACTGAATAATCTAGTCTCTTATATGCTGCAAAACATGTCTTCCTTAAATCCAACAAGCAAGTGCTTCAATGATCTAGGAAAGACCAGTCAACAACCTCCGACAGCACAGTCACACTGACTATACCAATTTGGGTGTGTTTGTGGAAGGAAACAAAATACAGGTCATACAGAAAGGCGATTGATTGTCTACTCGCCAAAGTGGTGGAAAACAGCAGAAGTCAAAGTGACTCAAAGTTCAATAACAAAGCATCTTGTGGACTACGGACATGATATTGACGCTGTCAAGTCATTCACTGTCATCAGCAGACAGAAAAACAAGAAGATAGTTGTGATCAGCGGAGTTTATAAAGTAGGTCTCTGTGTACAGAAGGAAATGGTAGTCACTCTGAATCTACCATGGTAATATGTTTTACGTATTTACCATTATTATTAATAGCAATAACACTTTGTTCTACCTCTTATTCCTGATTCACTTAAAACTACCTTTTATTAATAGCAGTGTGGTGAAAGCTGTTTGATAGGCAAAATTGTAGACAGCGATTTACGTCAATGTTACGTCCCCAATCGGGGTCATGAGAAAAAAACAATAAAGAAAAGCTTAACCTTGAGGAAATCAACAACCAATCACAGCAGACTTAACGTGTACAAATAAGCTTCGCAAATATATGGCCTGACTTTCTAAGAAATAGCAATAAAGAGATGACGGAATGACCTTCAACAAGAAAACAACCAATCAGGAGACATTGCTTCTCTGCTAATAATAACGCTACTAGTAATGTACATTATAATCTATAAATATCTGTTGATTTTCTCAGAAAACGATCTGTTGCCTGGCCCTTGCCATCTGTCGTTACAGCAGTATCTTAACTCATTTCGGCCTTCTTACTGCAACTATTACTATTAATATTACTCATTTCGCATTTCTTGATATACTTAAGTTCTTTGCCTTATGACTAATTGTTTGTATAAGTGATGTAATTCAAGCGCAATAAATTTTCTCTTAATTTTAATCTTTTATACTCTCTTCCCCCATTTCCTTATCAGTCTTATATCTCCCAATATACTTCAAATAGCGTGTATATATATCCTTGTATTTAGAGTATTCAGCAGCTGAAGAGTTCTGCAGAAATTTGATGAATTCATTAAATCCTGCTATGTTTACATGTTTTGTTACTTGTTTTAAATTCATATCGGGAAATAAATGTTTCCAATATCTGTTTAGCTATCCACTTTGAATGACATGAATTCTATCTGTAGAGCTTTCAAGAATCTTAGAAAATCAAAGTTCAGAGTAAAAATAGAATTGCGATGAACCACCCACAGGGGAGTAGTACACACCTAAGAATCTACTCACTTTATTAGGGAATCAAATTTTTTAAAAAAAGGGGGAATGGAAATGTGACTATAGTTCGATAACAGAACATCTCATGAACTCAAGATACTCAGCTGCATTTGAGAAATCCTTCCATGTCTAAGTTCTCACAAACTGGAAGATACGCAAGTGAAAAGCAAGAAGTTGGCAGAATAAGCATCCAGGTAAGATACTTTTTCAGGTGAAGATAAAAAAAACAGAGGTGATGAAGATTCCTAACCGCAAGGAACAGTAGCAACAACAGACAACAACCAGCCAGCATAAATGGGAGAAATCTGAAAGAAGCAACCTCCTTCACCTACCCACCTACCTAACTACCTTGGAAGCATCGTCTCAACTACAGGCGGAGTGAATTGACGAGGATATCAAAGCAGTGAGGATCGGGAAAGCAAGGTAAGCTTTCATTTCTCTCAAGTCTGTGTGGAGATTAACAGCACTCAGGATCCAAAATAACATCTAGATTTTCAACTCCAATGTGAAGCCAGTGCTACTTACTGTACTGATCAGAGACTTGGCGCCGCACCGTGTCACGAAGGCCACTTCAAACAAACTACAGACATTCATCAACAGCTGTCTTCGCTCAATGCTTCGTTCAAGATCAGATGGCCGTTCAGAAGAGATCACCACAAGGGATTTCTGGGAACGAAACAACCAGGAACCGATTGTGCAAGGAATATTCAGGAGGAAATGGAGTTAGGTGGATTTCCCATACTCTGAGAAAACAAGCCGTCAAGTGAGTGACATAAAAAGATTGAGTCGTTTCTCTTGTATAGAAGCGAATTTTAAACTAAAGTCGAGATTTTTAGCATAAAACCATGAAGGCTGAATAAAATTCTCACTTTGAAGTTCAGATGAAGTTCAAGCAGGTGAGATTTTCCCACAGATTTTTTTTTTGGAAATTTCACCTCGGATGAACTGTGTAAATTGCAGATTGAGAATTTGATTTAAGATGTTGCCAGTTTGCTAAAAGTGCCAGCCATTAATCGTGTGATTTCAACTGATTCATCCCTCTTACCTGAGTTAAACCGGTAACACCACTGATGAAGTAGGCCCCAAACGAGTAAAACGTTCATTCAGTGGTGTTTAGATTGCTTCGATAATCTGGCTGGTTGATATCACTGAATGGTAAACAAATACTACTTATCTTAGCCAGTTAGTAGTATATAGTTTTACAGAGAATATTATTCTGAAAAGATGATATGTCATCCATTTTTTTACTAGTATTATCTGTTGTAAACCAAACATTGTGAATGTACTAACTTTACTGCCTTTGTTGATTCACTGTTTCGTTATAATAGTACAAATAATTATGTCCCTTCTCCCTCTTAAAATATTTTAGTAGCACTCCCTAGTTGAGTCTCACCTCTAAGGTACATGTTTACTGGTGGCCACCGGTAAGATCTGAGATTTGTTAGGTCTCTAGTGAGTAGTGGTATTTCCACTAAGACTCATGCTGAATAACAGTCACTTCAAACGTTGTAGCGTTAACTGGGAGGCCAGTAGGCTTTTTGTGTTATGCCCCTAACTATACGACGCAGTAGACTATGAGCGAATACTAACTTAATGTGTTGGCTAATCTATCCTAGTCGCACGTCAACAACAATGACAATAACACTACCGGCAATGCAAAGACGAGAGGAAAGACTGGACGCCAATAAGAGAGACTTGATTTTCTCAAACAACAGTCAAAATGCTAGAAAGAAACTCTGAATATATACAGTTACAATGAATGACCTTGACGGTGTAGTAATTCAGGGATACATTGAAAATACTAAACAGCCAATAGGAATACAGCAATCATAACACAGGGAAAAACGAAGGTCTCACTCCAGTGCTCGACTACTCCTTAATAAGTTAGGCTAAGTTAAACTTTAAGCATCACTAACTACCAATTAGCGAATGGCCTGATGAGGTTCAAGCACTGGACTTCAAGGTAGTATTGCACTTGATTCGTATCAAATGCCTGCTCTAACGAAGTTACGCTTGCAGTTTGATGAGGATAAGGTTTTGTAATATTGTCTGGATTTGGGGTTGCTTAGGAAGGAGAGGATTTTTTTCATGTGGAGGTGTTATCGGTTTAAAAATCTTTAGTAGATAGATTGATGGATGTGTCCATCGTTGTGCAATTAGCTTGAAATGAGTTAGTATTAGGGAAGGTAAGCTGATGATTTTAATATTTCGTAGGAACATCTTTTGCTTGGTTGCATCTCACCCTAACCCATATTTCGGAATGTTTGTAATTATTGAGTTTTAAAACAGCCTGCGAGAGGTGCAGCCGCTGAAACTAAAAATAGCCTCACGTCAACAGTTCAGTGATACCAGCACTGCTAGGTTATCGCGTCATGGAGAGAATTACTTCATTATTACAAGGCGGAGGTGACATCCTACACGTGGACGAAACTGTCTTATTGAAGACAAAATACAACGGTGGTCGTCAGCGAGGCAACAATGTTTGGGTGATCACTTTATATGACACCTACCTGCAGAAAGAATTAGCGGAGAGAATAGCAGATAGAAATTCTACTACCTTAGTACCTATTGTCACTCGACTGGTAAAATAGGGATCTATAGTACCTACTTATGAACAAAAAGGTTGTCATCCCTTGGATATATTCATCACAGAGTGAACCATTTTAGTGATTTTGTGCATCCAATTACAGGAAGACACACGAATTCTACAAAAGGATTTTGGGGAGGATTAAAACACAGGGTTGGGGCTTTAAATAGGTCTCAAAAGGATGTCATTTATGGTCATTTGGATGAATATACGTAGAGAATGTCGTGTAACCTTTCACTTGATACTCCTATGCTAAACTAGGAGATGATTTTAACATACACGTCAGAGAAAGATATCCTATTTAACAGTTTTATGCAGTTTTTATGATTTTTTTTCTCATAAATATACGTTTTCCTTAATCAAAAGTCTCTCTTTCATGTGATTAGTTCATTGAAGATCATTCGTTGATTGGTAGTTAGTGGTGCTTAAAGTTTAACTTTGTCAATTGTTATTTTAAGGTATTAGACAAAATTAGGTAAAACTAGGTGTATATAAAAGTTGGTTAGAGTTCTTAGTCTTAGTAATGTCAAGGTATAAGTTCTAGAAGGTTATAAATTCCAAAATCAGGCTAGTCACGTTAATCGAATATATCATAAAAAAGATTTCAAATACATGAAAAATAATGTTGTCACCTAGTTAGGTATTTATTTGTCACCTAAGACTTACAAGTGGTAGAGCAGACGGCGATTGTACATTATATCTACCCATACATTCAAAATTTCTATCACATCTGTTATACACTTCCAAATCAGCAGTAATAATTGATTCATTGACATCAGTAGTAGAAGCCCTTTTTAATTTTCAAGCGTTGGTTCGCAGCAATTTGATTGATAAAAGGTCTGATCACATACTGATATCCGTTAGGGAACCGTTGGAAATCCTGGGATGGAGTACTGAACAAGTGTTTTGTCCTAGTTTGGGGCTGTCACGCAGTATCCTGCCTCCGGGGTTCTAACAAGGGATCTTTGGGTCATAATGCAAGCTTTTAGATCATTCAACCGCTGGGACTTAATCAATGCCACATGGACTCCAACATCTAACAGTTCTTGACATGGCCAACACAGTCATTCTCACCGGTGAGTAACTATGCTTATAGGCGACATGGTGAACCCGGTCGTCACAAATTCACACTGAAAACTCCAGTTAACTTCCTTTATAAATCTAGGCACTAGTAAGTGTCAGATTAACTTTCATGTCTAAAACACAAAATAATTGAGCAAAGAATATCCCCCCTTTTCGATCATTTCCTCCTGTTCTCGCTCTACAATTATATATGCATGTTTAGGATATTCTAAATTAGTAGTCAACATCAATATCGGCCTGTTTTTTAAATAATATCAATTCCTTAAATAAGATCAAAACGTAATTACAGTTCATTAAAAGTGCTTAAATTATAATAATATTAATAAAAGTATAATAACAAAAAGAATATCAACTAAAATTAGGGAAATTTCCACAAAAATTTAGGATCATCGAAACCTAGATGGCCAGTGGGGTAAGGATAATGTCTGAACTGTCTATTTTGGACACATAAATTAGGCTTCTTAATGTGGATCTTACAAACACTTTATTCTTACAAACTCAGTTCCTCGGGGACAACATCACCGAGATACTAACACAGCGCCTTGGAAATGCGGTGAAAACAGCATTCCCTGTTGCTGAATTACACTGTGTCTTCAAAACCACCCCTATTTTGCTTTCAACAGTAAAAGATGAACTGCCTAATTTTGCCTCTTCCATGTGTTTTTTATCAATTTAACTGCTCCTCTGGAGCCAGTTAGTTGCATGGGCCGTACAGTCAGGCGTGTTTATCGTCGAATTTCCGAGCATTACCCTGCCCAGTGGTTAAGTAAAGGACAAACAAAATCTATTCGTGGTGCTATTCTATCTCATCTTGTGGATACAGAACACAAAATTGATGTCAAAGTCATCCACCTTATACCAAATAATCTTAACTTCGCCTTAAGAGTTCGTCTACTACTGTGTATTGCTGAAGTTGGCTGTTGAGATCTACATTAAGAAACTTAACTTATGTATCCAAAAGAAGTTGTTTGATTCGGAAACTGTCCTTACCTTGACCATCTAGGTTTGAATGATCTTCAATTTTTGTGGAATATTCCTAATTTTAGTTGATATTTTATTCGCTATTATATTTTTATTATTATCATTATAATTTAAGCATCTTTAATGAACTGTGGTAATTCCATTGTGATCATACTTAACAAATCGATATTATTTTCAAGTATTGGTTTTGTAGGGATTTTGTTTGATTGCATGGAGGATTTAATCATGAGCTGACATCAGTTAGAGAACCACTGGAAAACAAGCTGGCAGTAATGGACAGCTGTTTCGTCCTAGTTTGGGACTCTTCATCAGTACGCACCCACCGGGATTCGAACCCAGGATCTTCTGGTTACAAGGCGAGCTCGTAGACCATTGAGCCACTGGGACCTGATCCTATGGTCCTTGAATTCTAACTTCTGCCAATTCCCAGGTTTTCCAGTGGTTCTCTAACTGATGTCAGCTCATGATTAAATCCTCCATGCAATCAAACAAAATCCCTACAAAACCAAAACTTGCAAATTAATCTGATGCTCACTAGTGACTGGCCCTATTCAGGCAGTTAACCTGGGGTTCTAGTGGGAAGCCGTGACCAGTAGGGTACAGCAGGTTGAAGATGAGGCAGTAACTCATCGAAGAAGACATTGCGAAGTGGTCGCGCTATGCTATGTCGTGAATTGGCAGAAGTTAGAATTCAAGGACCATTGGATCGGGTCCCAGTGGCTTAACGGTAAACGAGCTCGCCTTGTAACCAGAAGGTCCCGGGTTCGAATCCCGGTGGGTGCGTACTGATGAAGAGTCTCAAACTAGGACGAAACAGCTGTCTAGTACTCCCAGGTTTTCCAGTGGTTCTCTAACTGATGTCAGCTCATGATTAAATCCTCCATGTAATCGATATTATTTAAAAAACACTAATATTGTTATTGACTACTAATCTAGAATATTCTGTGTATATAAACATGCATATATAACTGTAGAGCCAGAAGAGGAATTTATCGAAAAGAATATTCTTTGCTCGATTATTTTGTGTTTTATAGATGTCTGAATGAGTATTTTTGCTATATTAAATTTTTCATGTGTTAGTTTGTAGAGAAATGATTGGTGAGTCCAAACTTACAGTGAAACGACTGTCCAGTACTTAGTGTTTTAATTCCTTAATTTCCTAGCAAGATATACTCTTTCAGGGGTTTTAAAGTTTCCGTAGCTGTGGTATTGTTTTGATTCTATGCAGTCGGATTGTTTGCCCCAAGTTAAAACATTCGTATGGGAATCAGACTTGGACAATGTGCTTGGTTGGTGAGCATCATACCATTGGACCACCAGAGTACGACATATTGCAACTTTGTTCCAGTTGTACATAATCCCAATAAAAGATAGACATGGTAATGATTTCGATATCCAGCCCAAAACACTATTAAGTTTTCAAGTATTGGTTTTTTAGGGATTTAATTTGATTAGATGGACGATTTCATCACGAGCTGATATCAGTTAGAGAACCAACAAAAAACCTGGGAGTACTGGACAGCTGTTTCGTACTAGTTTTGGACTCTTCAGCAGTATGCGTCGAAGACATTGGCTAGCAATCACGCTATATCGTGAATTGGCAGAAGTTAGAATTCATGGACTGGCCATTGGATCGGGTCCCAGTGGCTTAATGGTAAACGAGCTCGCCTTATAACCAGAAGGTCCTGAGTTCGAAGCCCAGTGGGTGCGTACTGATGAAGAGTCCCAAACGAGAACGAAACAGTTGTCCAGTACTCCTAAATCTCACCTAGCCAGTAGTAAGCCCAGTAAAAAGAGGAGTTTAGACGTGAAGCCGACGATCTCAATTCGTAAAATCTAAATACTATTGCTATCGAAACTTCCCAATCCTGGCTTGAAGACCTATGTTCCAATTACAACGTGAAGAAATAAAAAATTAATAATAACAATCATAATAATAATAATCCCAATGGTGGTGATTTAATTTACCTTGATTTTTGAATTTAATGTCAGCGAATTATTGACTTCATTTTCTTGTTTACGTTTCCATATTTCTGGACCGACAAGTTCAATAAATTTATGTGTTAAATGTCGTCGTACAAGGGATTTTACAGGCGAAATTTGTAAAATATCAGCTAAAAGATCTGGTGTAAAACGATCTTCAAAAATCTAAGTGAAAGGATACAAAGAATAGGAAAACAGGTGACAGTGAATTGATAAAAGAAGATATGTAAATGAACTTGAACATTGAATGTTGGTTCATTCGCCTTGGTCGTCATTGGCAGGCAACTCGAAGGTGCGAATGTTTCAATCGTATACAAGTTGAAAGAAGACGAAAGAATACGAATAAAAGTACTATACATTATTTGTAAAATTGATATAAGTATAAAACTTGGGCACTGTGGTAGAGTATAACTCCATTATGGATAAGATTTTATTTTGATAAATCACACACAGTGTTGTACAGTTATATTAACTGATGACGTTTCGAGCACAAACTATTGCCACTCATAATCATATCAAGTTACTCACACAACTTTGTTCTTTCATTTATATACATGTGTGGAATCGATTAGATATTGGATTAAAATCAATGTCAGATAATGTACATTCAGAAATAATAGTACGAGTGTTGTTGATCAATTGCAGTTAGATGGGAGAAAAGAACGAGTGTGTTTTACAGTCATAATAAGCTACTTGTTAGAATGTTGTGTTTGAATGTGTTTGAATTCAAATAGAATTTTAAGATTATTTAATATCTTCTTCTGATTTGACTGATGGCAATAATACGAGTGTTATTGATCTACTATAATCAGATGGGAAATACGACGAGTGTTTTAATAGTCATAATAAGTTTTTATGTTAGAATGTTGTAATGTGTTTGAATTGAAATAGGATTTTAAGATGATTTATTATCCTCTTCTGATTTGACCGGTGGTAATAATATCTTCCATATCTCTGGTATTTTCATTGAGTCATTTCTGTTGCATGTGTTGGGTGTAGACTCGATAAATAAGGATTCAGTAATCAATCTCTTTCTCTCCGCCTACATAGATTACTTCTTAGAATTTTAACCCTATCCCACCATGCTATTTTGTGGTTGTTTGTTATTGAGTGAAGTGCAATAGCTGGGCTTTTTACTAAATTACTTATCTTCTCGGGGTCAACCATTCTTACCTTAGCTAAATTCTTATGCTCTGACAATCTGACTACCCCTGACCTACTAGTTTGACCTATGTAGTTGACCTCACTCACAGTCATTGCATGGTATTTTGTAAATAATATTATTTTGTCTAATTGGGTCAACTGGGTCCTTTAACCTACAGAGCTTGTCCCTGAGTGAGTTTGTAGGTTTAAATGCCACCCTAATTCCTATTTTATTCAGAATCCTACGTAGTATCTCAGATGTCCCCTCTTTATATGGTATAACTGTGGATGACTTATATTCTTTCTTATTTATGTTATTATTACTAGTTTCACAATTATTTTTATTTTGTATTTTGGCCTTTACTGATCTTCCTAATGAATTTTATAGGATAGTTATTCAACGCCAACGCTTCTTCTGTCTGTTTCATTTCAGCATTTAGGTCTTTTTTTGTGCTACTTAGTGCCACTGCTCGGTTTGTTAAACATTTAACTAAGCCTGCCTTAACAGTTAAAGGATGAGACGAATTAAAGTCGAAATATCTATTAGCAGAATTCGTTGGTTTTCTATAAACACTAGTGTGTAGTTTCCCTTCTTCTATTCTTTTTATTTTACAATCTAACATAGCTAATTCTCCTTGTTCATTTTCTGATTCCAATGTGAATATCATTCCCTCTACTTGTGAGTTTATATGTGTCAGGAAGCTAGAGATATGTTCTGTTTTTAACACCGTGAAAGTGTCATCCACATATCTCCTTATTTATCGAGTCTACACCCAACACATGCAACAGAAATGACTCAATGAAAATACCAGAGATATGGAAGATATTATTACCACCGGTCAAATCAGAAGAGGATAATAAATCATCTTAAAATCCTATTTCAATTCAAACACATTACAACATTCTAACATAAAAACTTATTATGACTATTAAAACACTCGTCGTATTTCCCATCTGATTATAGTAGATCAATAACACTCGTATTATTGCCATCAGTCAAATCAGAAGAAGATAATAAATAATCTTAAAATTCTATTTGAATTCAAACACATTCAAACACAACATTCTAACAAGTAGCTTATTATGACTGTAAAACACACTCGTTCTTTTCTCCCATCTAACTGCAATTGATCAACAACACTCGTACTATTATTTCTGAATGTACATTATCTGACATTGATTTTAATCCAATATCTAATCGATTCCACACATGTATATAAATGAAAGAACAAAGTTGTGTGAGTAACTTGATATGATTATGAGTGGCAATAGTTTGTGCTCGAAACGTCATCAGTTAATATAACTGTACAACACTGTGTGTGATTTATCAAAATAAAATCTTATCCATAATGGAATTATTTGTAAAACTTTTGTTTACAGACTCTGTATGATATATCGAATCAAACTGCTGAAGAATATATTTTATTATAACAAGTCCTCGTGTTTTGGAGTTCAAGTCGATAATCATACCCAGTATTTGTCGATTCTGAGTGTCTTTGCGAATCATAGGAACTTCGGGTTAAGTTCCTTGACAAGATATGCTACTGGTTATACTTTCTATTAGCTTAAAAGGGAAATCATACGATGACCATCGTTCATCCTTGTTTACATAATTAGAGGCGATTGGCAAAAAGTCTTGGCAAGGTGTATCTACAGCCTTGGAGGAAACAATTTCTTTACCTGAGATCTGAACTCATCACATACCTTACCACTGGACTCGTTGGTTTAGCGGTGGAATGCTGTTTGTCGGCAACTCGCGTGGTTCAAGTTCAACATCTGGTCAACCCACCGGTGAACTTCACCTAACTTACTTGCTAACAGTAAGAGTGGAGGGTAGGCAGCGGGTGGTTAGTAACCTCAGCTAGTACAAAACATCACCAAATGTTCCATTCCACTCACATCAAGCAGTAGTACTTGCCAACCATCTAGGTCGAGGCGATCTAAACACCAGATGGTCGTTTCGCTAGTTTTTGGCCGGTGTCAAGACGGAGAGCTATATCAGTTGGAACTGTCTGGTTTCTGCCTGGCTGCTTAAGCTACTTAGGTCATACTGAGTTTACCACTGATAAGATCTACCCCAAACCAGCGAAACAGCTATCCAGTGTTTACATTACTTCGATAATCTGACTTGTTGACAAGCACTACTGGTAATACAGGTGAGTGGTATACTACTACTTATTTCAATCAGCCAGTAGTATATATTTTTATGCATCTACGCTTGCTTTCTTGATTACCATTTATTGTGTCAAGCAGATCACATACTGTGGTCTCAGTTTCATTGCAGTTATTTTTTGCATAAAACTATATACTACTGTTTGATTAAAATGAGTAGTTGTTGAGCTAAGTACAACTGGATACACTGCTGATGAGCTAGGCACCAAAAGAGTGAAATGGCCGTTCACAGTTTAGATCAACTCTATTTGGATGCTTGACACGGACTACTTTTTAATATTAGTATCGCACAACTACTCACCTTGATCAGTGAGTAGTATCTCGATAATTGCAAATATTCACCCTTCGAACTGTTCACATTGCAAATGGTCAATTAATTTACAAACTGTCAATTTCATTTATACACTAGTTGAAATGCAGTAACGATTTTATAGCATTACTAGAACTATCTGCATCGGTGGCGCAGCGGTATATTGCTCGCCGATCACGCCATATGTGGTCTGGGGTTTGATCCCCCACCAACGAGGCATTCCTTTACCTCGTTTGATCGGTAGTAATGCGGGTAAAGAAGGAAGGTTAGACATGGAGGCAGCAGCAACCCCATCCCTTAAAAATAAATACCACTGCTAGCGAAACTTCAAGCCTTTAGCTTGAAGCCGCCCTATGTTCCACCGGGAACGTAAAGGAATACAGAAAAAAGAAAAGACCAAAATGAATAAACAAGTGGATGTGAAGTACCAAAACATACCATTAAAGCTCCATGTACACCGCTACCGAATAATTTTGGTGCATATTCTGGCAATTCAATACTTTGTAACCAATCTAATACTCTTTGCTGTGTCCAATAGCATATTTGTATAGGAAGATAAGTGGAAATGAATACCTCGGTTTCATGATTCACTGAATTTGGTCTTGAAGAAGCGTTTAAACCACTGATAAGGTTGTTGTTGTTGCCATTGGTGATAGTGGTGTTGATGCTGGGAGCATTATTCATACCTGAATGATTCACTCCATTCAGTTCACTGTTTAGCTTCATATTATCTGTAGTAGTAGGGAATGACTGCTTTGGAGAATTCAATAGATTCCTATTGATAAGTATATTTGCTGTACCTGTAAAGTATTACAATGTTAACAATATTTAGTTAATTATTTCACAGGCGATGGTTACTTCAGTTTCACGATCTTTGCTGCTTTGCAGGTCACCAACCCGGTGGTCTGGGTCGGATTCTAATTAGCGCTTGCGTGAAAACGGTGTAGCAGCCAGGTCCCGCCACTCCTAATAATGGAGAAGGCCCCAAAGTCCCAGGTTATCCACGTCAACCGCCTAAGTGGGGACAGTGCCCGACCTGGGTTATCGTCCAGTTAGGCCAACCGGATCTCACTATGCACCCTTCTCCGCTCTGCACCAACTCAGCCATCATCGCCCGCAGACACGAACGATGGTACCCAGAGCATTTCAGGTCTTTACTGCCCGCGTGGTTAGCAGACAATTGTCCGAGCTTCGGAATCAATTATCGTCCTGAAGATTCCATACGAACAGGTGATGGTTACATAATAATTAAAATAGTTAGTCCCTTTTGATACATTTGAACAAGGTATTAAGAAGACTAATATTATTGTGGCATTGCATCATTTCGTAGTTCCGTTATGAAGGCTTTCCAATCAGCATGGTTCACAATAATAAAATAAAAAACTTAGATTGGAGACTTACCAGTGACTAGCGTAGTGTGTCTAGTCCTCGGTGTTGTCGAAGACCGAATTCTGTCAGTCAAGTTTGCACTATGGCCAGAAGTCTAGGTGGCCTTCAGTCTAAGCATCCAATACAACCCCATAGGAGGTCAATCGCAAGTCCGAATAACTGGCTCAATGGTAACGTCTCTGACAGCATAACTCATTGGGTGACGCTGGCTCGAATCTCAGAAGGGACATGAGTTCCTTCAAGGTAACCGATACACCTTGCTGACTGGTTGGTGAGGGCCAACTAGCACGAAACCTAGGTCAGTCAAGCAAGGCTTCCTGTGGTCGATTGCATCCAACTATCTAATATCAATCAAATAAAATAAAAATGCATTCTCATGACGAGTCGTATTTGGGTAGCTCAAGTAGTTCATGGTAGGCAAATGGCTGAAGTGTGAGTCGGTGGCATAGCGGTTAAGACGCTCGCCGACCATGCGCATGGCCCTGGGTTCCATCCCTGGCCGGTGCTCTCCTTTACCTCACTCAGCCAGAAGTAAAGCTCATGAAGAGGAAAGGCTGAGCATGAGGCTAGCAACCCCATCCTGTAAAAATAAAAAACACTGGTACAGAAACTTCAAGCACTAGCTTGAAGCCCAATGTTCAACTGGGAGCGTGAAGGAAAAAGAATGGGTGAAGTCGATTGTTTTGACTGTATGCACACAGTTCGGAATCTATGGGATAACAACTTTGTGAATAAGAGTGATGTGTAATAACTAGAGAGGTAGTCATTAATATCAATTTTGTAACCAGACTTTGCTGATGTATTTCTATTCTATTTATTTATTTATTGCTCCCTTGGGTTCCTAGTGGAATATAGGGCTTCAACTGCACGTCTCCATTTGCTTCTGTTTTCCTTCTGCTGTACCCTTCACCTGCATCCATGTTAGTCCATACTCTTTCAATTCCTCAAAATAACACGATCTCCTCCATGTCATCCTTGCACTGACGTCCCACTCGCCGTTTCCCCTTAGGGTTCCACTCGAGCAATGGCCTGAGGCGCGCCTGATGTCACCCAGTGGTCTCCTCAGCGAGTGTCCTATCCATCTCCACTTTCTCCTGCATATTTGTTGGGCGAATGGTTCTTGTTTTGTTTGTTTGTTCCCATAGTTTCTTGTTGGTGATTCTTTCCGGCCCGCCCATCTGATCTTTAGTATAGAGCCAGCGAAGACGGTTGTTAATAAAGGTCTGGTCTGCAACAGGCTGTTGGAAATATTCTTTGTGACCCGCCTGCCAGGTTTCTGATCCGTATAGAAGAACTGACTGACTTGACGTTTGTATTGGAAATCCGACTGGATTTTGTTGTTGATGCTGGCTGAGTGACGAAGATTTCCAGATTGATTTCAGGTTGATAAATGTGTGTTTCTCGCCTTCCCGATTCTCGCTCGATTTGACATCCTCGTCCGTTCAGACTTCCTGTAGTTGAGACAATGCTCCCTAGATAAGTGAAGTGAATGAAGTGACCTCTTTCAAATCCCTCCCGTTGATGGTGATTGGCGCTGGATGTTGATGCTGTTGTTGTTGTTGTTTTTGTTGGTTGGTTATTTTCATAATCGCCGTCTTGTCTATGTTTACTTGGAGTCCTGTCTTCGCCAGCTGCTTCTTCGACCAGTTTGTCGGTTTTCGGTTGTAAGTCTTCGATTGTGTATGACATCAAACATAAATCATCCACGCGCGAAATCCAGGTCTTCTAGGTTCTTTATGTCTGTCTGTCCAGGATATCCCTGTGTTCTCTTTTCCCACTGTCTGACGCATAATTCAGTTCACCACAATTAGGTATATCATTGTGGGTGATAATAAGCACCCTTGTCTGACTCCTGTGTTTACTCCGAACGCCTCACTGAGTCTTCCGTTGTGGATCACTTAGCAGGTGCCGTTGTCGTACAGCTGTTGAATAAGGTTGGAGAATATTTGGGGTATGTCGTAGTATTCGAGTAGTTTCCAAATTACTTCGTGATCAACGTCGTCTGGTGAAGGCCTTCTCAAAGTCTATAAAGTTGAGGTAGAGGTTTGATTGCCATTCCATGGTTTGTTCTGTGATGATGATGCGTAGAGTTGCAATTTGGTCAGTACATGATTTGCCTGACTTTCCTGAATCCAGCTTGTTCTGGTCGGGGTTCTGTCTCCAGTGCGTCCTTTAATCTCTCCAGGATGATGCGACTCAGGATTTTACTTGGCGTCGGTAGGAGCATTATTCCTCGCCAGTTCTTGCAGAGTGAGGCCTGAGTCCCCCTTCTTTGGTAGTTTCACGAGGTAACCCTTCCTCCAGTCAGTAGGCACCTTTCCCTCCTTCCAGACCTTTTGCAATAATGGAGTCAGCATGTCTGCTGTAGTCTCTGGGTCTGCTTTCAGTGCTTCAGGGGGTATTCCATCTGGTCCGGCTGTTTTCCCAGCTTTCAGAAGTTTGATTGCGTTCAAGACTTCAGCTCTTGTTGGAGGATTGGTGTCAACTTGCAGTTGTGTGTGCGCTGTTGTTGGTATTTCTGGACGGGTTGCAAGTGATGGTCGGTTCAAGAGTCCTTTGAAGTGATCCGCCCATTGTTTAATCCGTTTTTCTTCCTTGGTAATTGGGTTCCCTTGGCTGTCTTTCATAGGTTTCGCTTGTGTTGGTCTCTTCCCGGATAGAGATTTGGTTATCTGATATAGTGTCCTCAGGTCCCTTTTGCCTGCTGCCTTCTCAGCTTCAGTGGCCAGGTTGTCGTAGAATCGTCTTTTGTCCTTCCTAGCACTTTTCTTCACTTCTTTGTCCAGTGTTGTGTAAGTTGAGCTCATCGTCTCCTTCTCCTGTCCTGTAACCAGACTTTGATGATGGATTTCTATTTAAATTAAATAAATTTAAGTTTTTTCTGTGTGACATATTTATCCATCTTTCGACAACATTGGAACATTCCATTGATCCTACATATATATGTTACACTTCAGTACCATGCGGACTCGTAGTAGATGCTGTATGAATTAGCATCCACAGATTTTTGTCCTTTAATCTTAGAGACACAGCAAGTGAAAGTATTTAAGATGTAAGCTGAACAGGATGTGATGTTGAATGTCGGCTTGATAGCTCATCGAAATCTTTGAGATATAAACTACATGATTCAACCATCATTGAATAGTAGTTTAATAAAGACAACTGTTTCGCCTTAATTTGGGACTCTTCGTCGGTAGGCACCCATCAAGGTTCATACCCAGGACCTTCCGGTTACAAGACGAATCGCTGGGACTTGATCCAATGGCCAGCACATAACAGACATAACTTCCATAGATCAAACTTGTCTACCAATGAAGAACAAATCACATGACAAAGAAATTAGAATTCCAGATCAGCAAAATGATCGATACTAATGTGCATAAATAAACAATTACAACCATGATATCATTCACAGAGTCTAGACTTATGCGATTTTGATTTGTTGGAGGATTTCACCACGAGCTGACATTGGTACAGTAGGTCGAAGGTGAGGACAGTTACTCATCGAAGACATTGCTAAGTGGTCGCCCTCTGTCGTGAATTGGCAGAAGTTAGAATTCAAGGACCATTGAATCGGGTCCCAGTGGCTCAATGGTCTACGAGCTCGCCTTGTTACCGGAAGGTCCTGGGTTCGAAATGGGGCGGTGGGTGCGTCCTGATGAAGAATCCCAAACTAGAAAGGGGGGAGACAGCTGTCCATTACTGCCAGCTTGTTTTCCAGTGGTTCTCTAACTGATGTAGGCTCAAGATCAAATCCTCCATGCATCAAACAAAAAGCCCTACAAAAACAATACTTGAAAAGACAGCTGTCTTTACAAGAAGGAGACTTCCTTTACTGTGACACACAATAAAGTTTACAGGGAATCCATCAGCCAAAAAAACTGAAGGTACTCATCGTAGCTGATACACTAATGTGCCATTAGTACAAATTTTATGGACCATTGAAAACAAACATTTCACTAGGAAGGTTTGTACTAGATAGCAACAAAACTGCTAACATGATGACATTATCTAATAAACATCTACTTGTGAAACATGGATTGCCTAATTGTTCCACCGTCCCCGGTGGAACATAGGGCGGCTTCAAGCTAGAGCTTTTAAGTTTCGGTATCTATGGTACTTATTTTTACGGAGTGGGGTTGCTAGCCTAGGATGCAATGACTAATCATTCCTACCAGAGATATGGAGATTATTACTACTAATGAAATTGAAGAGATGCGAATAGTGGAATTATATAAATAAAGTTGGACAGTTGTGTGAGTAGTGCCTTAATACTGGTATTATGAAGAGTCTGTCTGTCTGTCTGTCTGTCTGTCTGTCTGTCTGTTTTCGACATAGAACTTTGCATCAATGTGTGGCAGTTCAAGTCCCCACACTCCCTCCATGTAGCACATAAAGAAAGAGAAGAAAGTAGAAGAAATGCATAATAGAGACAGTTAACAGAGGTGTGAGACAAAGGAGGAGTAATAACGAAGAACAAAACAGTTTCATTGGAAATCATAAGTCACAAGGAGTGGATGCATCTGCGCCAGCCACTGAGAACGGTTTTGAGCCATA
Organism: Trichobilharzia regenti; assembly: GCA_944472135.2. Lineage (NCBI taxonomy): Eukaryota > Metazoa > Platyhelminthes > Trematoda > Strigeidida > Schistosomatidae > Trichobilharzia > Trichobilharzia regenti. Next base: position 6,609,117 of record OX235264.1, on the reverse strand, counting down.
TCACCAATTGTTTCCAACCATTGGTTTTTACCGTCCCGAGGACCCCAACGAGACAGGGAGTCTACACCTTCCTACGTGGCTTAGCCTTACTGTTGCAGATTTCATTGACTGGTGCTATACTTTGGTTTGACCACCGCTAGCTCTTTTCCGGCCTGGCCCTATATCAGCTAACATTGCCCGTCGAGGAAGGCGATGACTAGGCATACGTAACACATGTCCTGACCATCTTGGTCGATGTAATTTCACAGCCTTACCTAGCACTCGACCGATGCCTAACCTCAATATAGCTCACCTTATTATACCGCTTCACAAGACAGATAGAGCGGAGGCACCTATGATAAAAGACAGCTGGTCTTTTCATGTCTTCCACTCTCAATGGCCAGGTCTCATAGCCGCAGAGGAGGACGGAGCGGACTGCTGAGCAGTACAGCCGACCCTTAGTCAACAGCCGTTGGCGCTGGCTGATGGTGCTTCCCAAATAAGTGAAGCGGTCAAAGTGCTCTACCACTTCACCCCCTATTTCTAAACTAGGAGTCAGTGTGGTCCAGTCTTGTAACATCATCTTGCATTTGGCGGGAGCGAACCAAATGCCAAACATTAGTAGATTGCTGCCCTTCAAGGTGTTCAGAAGATTCTGTATTTTGTCAGTGTCCTCGCCTAGAAGGACTATATTGTCTACCTATTCTAAGTCAACCAGATTATTCCTTGGTAGCAAGTCAATCCCTGAGTCGCTGAAGTGAGTTAGAGTTAAGTCCATTATGAGCAGTGTATAAATTGTGTTCGAAACGTGGTCATTAGTGTATCTTAGTGCATAGCAGTGTGAGGTTAGATCAAAATAAATTTTATCCACAATAGAATGATACTCTACCACTACAGTGTACAAGTCCTATGCATTTATCAATGACCCAACCGATTTGATCCCTGTGCCTAGTCAAACCCCGTACACCGCCAATAAACTTCGCCGCATACCAGCGAAACTGCCGTCTCTTGTTTACTTCACATTGGTATATCTGATTAACAGGCGCTACTAATTGATGTGAGTTGGTGGCACAGCGGTAGAATGCTCGCCAACCACTCATGTGGTCTGGGTTTGAATCCCCGACCACCGACGCACTGGTAAAGAAGGAAGGTCATGCACGAGGCCAGTAGCAATCCCATCCTGTAAAAATGAATACTAGCGGTAGAATGCTCGCTGACCACGCCTCATGTGGCCTGGAGTTCGATTCCCGGTCGACAAGACACTCCTTTGCCTCATTAAGCCAGTAATATGACTGGTAAAAAGGAAGGTTTGGGCATGAGGCCAGCAGCAACTCCATCCTGTAAAAATAAATACCATTGTTACAGAAACTTGAAGCCTCTAGCTTCAAACCGCTCTGTGTTCCTCTGGAAACGTTATGGGAATAAATGTGCATGCAAAACGAGTAGTTCTGTTCCTTATAAACTTGCCCAGCTGATCAAATGCAAGGAAAAGCTTTCTTTGCCCGATCTGCAATATTTTACGAAATTCAACTCCTCTGGGAGAAAATACAAAAAAATTTGAAAATTCCCTTGGTGATAACATCTGTACCCTATTAGAGAGTTCGGGGAAAATTCTGGGACATTTAGGCAATCTGAGAAAAAATCTGGGGGAATTTATGGTGATTTGAGGGTTTTTGGAGAATTTGCGGTCATTGGAGGGTTTCGGATGGATACAAAGACTTTGGAAGATTTAGACTTCCCAGACGACCTAGATGTAGTGCCTCACAAACTTGAAGACCCTCAAGTGTAAGCCTGTGACGTGTGTGTGTGCTACTGACAAGATTTATTAGTAGTATAGAAAAAAAACGTTCATCGTCACGTGATTTACTTTTTGTTAGTTGATAAATTTGGTCTATATTAATATGTTTTGTACGAGTTGATCGTGGATTGATATCAGTTAGAGAATAACTGAAAACCATCAGGGAGTACTGGACAGCTGTTTCATCCCAGTTTGGAACTCATTGGTAGTACACACCCTAGAATTTCCGTGTACAAGGCAAGCTCGTTGACGACCATTCAGCCACTGGGACCCGATTCACTGGCTAATGAATTATAACTTCTATCAATTCGTGGTGCATTTAGCGCTACCACCAACCAATGCCATTGGTGGGAACTCCATCCTCACACTTGACTGGTTGGACCCTCACTGGTCACGACTTCTCACTAGAACTCCAGGAAACTCCGTCCCAAAGGAAGTAGTCACTAGCGAGGCTCAGATTAATTTTGCAAGAGTTGGTTTGTAAGGTTAAGATTTTTTTTTGATGAGTTGATGACAGATTGATATCAGTTAGAGAAGCATCACTGATTCGCTTGAGTACCCATGCTTATAGGATGAGAGCAGTATATATCTACTTATTTCAGTGAGCCAGTAGTATATAGTTTTATGCATTTATGATGTAAAGATCTGTAACTCAAATGAATGCAACAGCAAAAGAAGACCAAGTCGACGAGATCATGTCTAAGATAAACAGCAACAAATGTGGAAAAAATTATTTTACTTTAGGTGAACCGTCTCTTTAAAGCTACATTCACCAAACATAAATTGTCTAACAAAAAAGGCATGATAACCACTGCATCATATCAGTGCATGCAGGCAGTTATGGTCAACAGAGTGACTTCTTCTTAGGTAAAGGAAACAAGAAGAATGATAACGGATTTCTCAAAAACCTGCTACTCAGACGAATTGGCACTTAACAGGCGTAGCTTCCATCGATCAAACGTACCAACCAATGAAGAATAAATCACAAGACAAAGAAATTAAAATTCCAGATCAGCAAAATGATCGATACTAACATGCATCCATAAACAACTACAACGGTGATATCATTCACAGTGTCTAGACTGAAGGGATTTTGACTGGTACAACAGGTCAAAGGTGAGGACAGTTATTCATCAAAGACATTGGTTTGTGATCGTGCTACATTCTGAGTTGGCAGAAGTTAGAATCAATGGACTAAGTGTCGGATCGAGTCTCACTGTCTTAACGGTCTACGAGCCAGCTGAACTTGTAATCAGAAGGTCCTGGGTTCGAACCTTAATGGTGAGTGCATAGTGCTGAGGAGTCCCAAAGTACCTGGACGAAACAGCTGCCTAGTACCTCCTGCAGAGTTTTTCCTTACTTCTCTACCCTATGTCAGCTCATGATGAAATCCTCTAAACAATCAAACAAAATCTTCACAAATCAATACTTGAAGTGATTTTGTTTAGAAGGTCAGACAATGAAATCTTCTCAGTAAAATCACCCTCAGCTCAGACAGCACAGTCATATCGAAAAAGCAGTTGCTCAAAATATCGTGAAATGGTAGAAGTTGGAATTTATTAAACAGCCACTGGATCGAGTCTCAATGGCTTTGATTCGACTCCCGGTGGACGTGTGATGATGAAGATTTCCAAGCTAGGACGACGAAATAGCTGTCCAGTACTACCTCTCCAGTTCCCCACTGGTCTTCTAAATGACGTTAGCTCATTATTACACCTTTAAACAATCAAATCCAACCATAAGTTCCTTCTTTTAGCGCCATTTCTCTATTCTAGAATAAGAATTTCAACTAGATATTTGACATTTTGAAAAATAACACGCGTCTAGAAGAAACATTAACATATGTGTGTGTTTGTGTTTGTACGCGTTCATTGAAGATGATACAAGAGAATGGATGAAAAAAGAGCCATCAGACAACGACAATACCAACAACAGCAACAACAGAAAAGAGAAAAAAAAAGACTTTCACTTACACTGTTGCATGTGATCTCGACATAAACGATTTCGATCAAAACTGATATGTCTTAACATTTGTATACCCCAACGTAAACTTAACACATGCAGTTCATTTGACATTTTCAACACGGATAGATCATCCTTATATAAATATTTTTGTAAAAAAAAATTAATAAAAAAGATAAATAAATAAAAAAAATAATGATTTATAATTCAAAACGAACAAAGTGAAACACACAGCGTTAACCTAAATTACGATAACACATTACGATTATCATTATTAGTGAACAATATCTAAGGAATTACAATAAAAAAAAGTGTAAGGCGTTCGTGTTTTTCCCTTATAAATTCGCTTAATCTCGTCTATGCTTCTGTGCATCCTAACACAAAATACTAAGTCGCATTATCCTACATAGAATCAGATACGCTATCCTGGATGAAAATTGTCAGCCAGAACAGGTTGGATTCAGGAGGAACAAGTCATGCATCGATCCAATCGAAACACTACGGATCATCACTGAACAGAGCTTAGAATGGCAGTCACCTCTCCATCTCACTCAACTTCGTCGACTTTGAAAAGGCCTTCGACAGCGCAGTGTCGATCGAGAGGTGATTTGGCAACTACTTCGCTACTACGGGGTCCCATCGACAAATATACATCTCATCCAACAGTTATACGACAATGCTGCATGCCAAGTAATCCACAACGAGAAACTCACGGAATCCCTCGAAATGAGGACGGGAGTGAGGCAAGGCTGTCTACTATCGCCAATGATCTTCCTGATTGCAGTAGATTGGATAATGCGACAGACAGCGAGAAACGTGGGGACAGGCATAAAATGGACTGACACAAAAGACTTGGAGGATCTGAACCTCGCCGATGATAGATGTTTGATTTCCCACAAACTGGAAGATATGCAGACGAAAAAGAAACACGTCGTCAGAAGAAGCATCAAAGATAGGAAGAACTTCAGGTGAACATAAAGAATACAGAGATGATGAAGATTCCTGGCCAACAGCAACAACAATAGACAACAATCAGCATAAATTGGAGAAACCGAATCTGAAGGAAGCAACATCCCTTACCACCTATCGACCTGGGAATCATCTTCCCAATTACAGGCAGACGGAAGTGATGAGGATATTAAAGCAGAGAGGATGACATGGAGGAGGAGATAATGCGAAGAGGAGACAAGAGGAAGTGGAGAGACGTCGAGCGAGGTGAAAACTCTGGCAGAGAACCAAATGCAATGGAGAGGTGTGGCTGAATCCATATGTTCCTCTAGGAACTAAAGGAAATAATAATATATAATAATGCGTTTCATATTTAGTTAGAGATTGATTAAATGCTTACAAAAGTCGACAATTTAGAAGGGAAAACGAACAAGGTAGGGGAAACATGACTTCAGGTGAACATAGAGAAGGCAGAAGTGGTGACGATACCCGATCACCTCCTCCTCTATGTCACCACAGCCCTGACCACCAACTTGTCACTTCGCATTAGGGTTCCAATCGACCGATCACCTGGCGTGTGATGTCACTCACTTGATGGTTCGTTTTCTCAAAGTATGGCCAATCCACCTCTATTTCTTCTTGCATATTTCTTGCACAACCAGTTCCTAGTTGGTTCGCTCCCAGAGATCCCTGTCGCCAATCCTTTCTAGCCGGCCATCTGATCTTGAGTAGTATTGAGCGAAAACAGCTACTGATAAAAGTCTGTTGTTTGTTTAAAATGCCCTCCGTGACACGCAGTGCAAGTCTCTTTTCCGCATAGTAAGTAGCACTGACTTCACATTGGAGTTGAAAATCCGCGTGTTCTTTTCATTTTCATGCTGAGAGCTGTTGACGTCGACACAGACTTGAGAGTAATGAAAGCTTGTCTTTCTCTCTGATTCTCGCTTCGATATCCTCATCAGTTCCAGCAGTCTGTAGTTGAAACGATGCTTCCCAGGTAGGTGGGTAGGTAAAGGAGGTTGATTCTTTCAGATTCGTCACCGGCTAATTGTTGTCTATTGTTGTTGCTGTTGCTGTTGGCCAGGAATCTTCGTCATTTCTGTTTTCTTTACGTTCACCTGAAGTTCTTCCTATCTTTGATGCTTCTTCTGACAACGTGTTTCTTTTTCGTCTGCATATCTTCCAGTTTGTAGGAAATCAGACATACATCACTAGCGAAATCCAGGTCGACACTGCCGAAGGCTTTTTTAAAGTCGGTGAAGTTGGAGTAGAGAGCTGATTGCCATTCAAAGCACTGTTTAACGATGAAACACAGTGTTGCGATTTCATCAAAGCATGACTTATTTCTCCTGAATCCAACCTGCTCTGGTCGAAGTTTTTCATCCAGAGTGTGTTTGATTATTTTCAGAATGATGTGATTTATTATTTTGTTTGGGGATGACAGGAGCATAATGCGGCACCAATTCTTGAAATGACATTACTTGATGTTATTACCGTTAAATAGTACCGTAGATTTCACTTGAGATAACTGTCGTTTTTTCTGTCTTTAGGGGCATTTCCTGACTGCGCTTAACTCAAGGAAGTTTCATTTAGCTACAGAGTAGGACACGAAGAATGTTTTCCTCAGTTCAGACCATAACAGACGGTTTTTGGTCTTTGCCAAGACCAAATAAAACAGTCATAGACCAGATTAAACCGGAGTGAACAAATTCAGCGATTGAGTTAAGGCAAAATGTTTATTATAATGTAATTGAAGAGCCTTAAGATCCGAATTCATGCAACTAATTAAGTTAGATATTTGTCAACTTAACTTTTCTAGTTTTCTATAGTTTGGTTTGTAAGGATTAGTTATGTTTTACGGGTTGATCACGGATTGATATCAGTTAGAGAACCATTGAAAACCAGGGAGTACTGGACAGCTGCTGTTTCATCCTAGTTTGGGAATCATCGGCAGTACGCACCCACTGGGATTCGAACCCGGGACCTTCCGGTTACAAGGCAAGCTCGTATACCATTCAGCCACTGGGACCCGATTCAATGGCTCGTGAATTCTAACTTCTACTAATTCGTGATTTAGCGCGACCCTAACCATTGTCGTTGGTGGGACATCCATCCACACACGTGACATCTAATTGGACCTCACTGGTCACGACTTCTCACTAGAACTCAGGAAACTCCAACCTGTAGCAAGTCACTAGCGAGCATCAGATTAACTTTCTATAGTTTGGTTTGTAAGGATTAGTTATGTTTTACGGGTTGATCACGGATTGATATCAGTTAGAGAACCATTTTTTCTAGTTTTGTAATGTTTGGATATAATGTATTTTAGTGCAATAAATAAATCGAATTTTTATCACTGATAAGGACCTCTGTGTCTCCTATCTGAATTTTGTATGAGATCTGGGGATTATAAGTAATTAGTGATCAGTATTAGTATAGAAACGATCACTGAGTAGAATCGTTACATCATCACGGAACATGAACTGGATATTCTGTCAAAACACTTTCAACAGCTATGTGATAATGCCAAATGATCCACAAAGAGAGAAACTCAGCGAATCCTTCAAAGTAAATACAGTAGGAAGACAAGGTTGCCGCCTATTACAGATGATACTTCTGACTTTATTACACTGGATCATGAAGAATATAGGAGGGAGCAATACAACAGAAATACTCTGGATCGACAAGAAGACTCTGAAAGATCTGAACTTCGCAGACGATTTATGTCTGATGTAACACGAATCTGATTGTCTGCAGGTGTACACTAACAAGTTGACAGCAGTAGTAACGAAGACAGGACTTTAGGTGAACATATAAAAGGCAGTGGGGGGGAATGAAGATTTATAACCAAGAACACCAACCTCAGCAGCTATTTTGAAGGAAGTCACCAATTTCACAACTTTACCCAGTACAATGAACAAGATTCGAATTTTCAACACTAGTGTCGTGTCAATTCTTCTATATGGTTCGGAGGCTGGGTGTGCTGGTTACAATAAAACATCTCTGATAGGCATTAGACTTCCCCCAGCAGATGCTTTCGAACGGGTAGCCAGAAAGAATTAGCGACAAAAACTGTGGAAGTGAACCAACCAAGAACCTATTGCTTGACAAGTATTTCGACGGAAACGGAGATGAATTGAATGTATGCTAAGGAGATCGTTGAACGAAGTCACCCGCCTGGCCCTAGAATGGAACGTGGATGGGAAATTCAGTGAAGAGGAGATCAGGGCTGGTGGGCTATAATGACTCATTATAAAAACATGCTAACTTATAAGGTATTTCCGTTACACAGACCTAGTTTTTCTAGAATACTATATTAATCTTTACAGTGCAGTGCTGTTTATATTTCCCCTCATTTATGACCATGGCAACCTATTGATTGCTGACAGTTTTAACTTACCAATGTAGTTGGTGTCTCTCAAGGTCATTTAATGCTTATATATGTGCAACTGATCTAAACCCTTTTCTCTGTTCATTTGAGAAAGAAAAAGCTCTCACTGTCAACAGTCTGTCTTCTTGTGCCACAGTTTCAGTGGAATCATGTAGTGCCTTTGTTGTTGCTAATCCTCATTCAAAGAGGAAGCTCTGAAACCTACTAGACAGGAAGTTCCTTAGCACAAACTACGACCATATCAATTTTACTTCTTTATATTTCAAAAATACCTCAAATCTTATTTGAAATCGATGAAATTAGTACTGTTTATATACCTAGTACAGACATCAGTAGAATACAAACACGGTTGGGATTCGATTCCCATCCGGTGTACTTCGAAACCTTGCCTACTTTCCTAGCACTGGCAGTCAGGCTAAAAAAAATAGAGAACCTACTAATGCCAACTTGTAGAATAAAGCAGAATCACCGATGATGAAGCTTCAAAGCTTGAAACTCCATGTTTTATTCGTAATAGAAAGGAATTAAAAGAAAAATTACTGTTCTTGATTTTGACATGTATATACGATATCATAATTAGACATTGTGTCCTCCAGCGCTAAAATCCAAAAATAAGGTTTGAGGCAATCGGTCACAGGAAGCCTTGCCTGGTCTAGATTTCGTGCTAGCCGGCACCCACTAGTCAGCAAGGCGTATCATAAACGTTGAAAGAACTCATGTCCCTTCTATAATTCGAACCATCGTCACCCAGCGCTGCAGTCACAGACGTTACCTGCTTCCTGTTGTAGATTGCCTTAAACCATCTAATATCATCAAATCAATGTGCACCTAGAATGAGGGCCACATTGCAAACCTGACTGACCGATAGAATTCAGCCTGCACCAAAGAAAGGACTAGACACATCACACTAGTTACTGTTGTCCAGTCAAAATATCCACTACAATCTTACAGGAGGTCAATCATGAGCCCAAATACCTCATTGGTAACGTCTCTGACTGCAGCACTGGATGATGCGGGTTCGATTCTCAGAAGAGACATGAGTTCTTTCAGGCTAGTTGCAGATACGCCTTGCTGACTGTTTGGTGAGTACCGACTAGCATGAAACCTGAGCCAGTCAAGCAAATCTTCCTGTGGCTGACTGACTCCAACCAACTAATATCATCAAATGATTGTGCACCGTGATGGCAAGCTACCTAGAATGGTGGTCACATTGCAAACCTGACTGACTGATAGAAATCAGTCTGCTTCAAAGAAAGGACTAGACACATCACACTAGTTTCCAGTCAAAGGAATAAGGTCATTCCCTAGTCAGTTAATGAATTTGACCTTATGGAAAGTAAGATTTCTTTTTATCACACCTAATCTTTCATAGCTCACACGTTTTTTAAAAGACAAATTACCAATAATTTATTCAATCTTGTACACGTAAATGTGTAATCTTTGAGCAATTACTTAAGTCTCTTACACGTTCATTTGATGATAATTAACATGATGAGTGCCACTTTGTTCTTTAGCTAAACTTGAAACAACAAATGCCTATTGAAAGCCAGAAAACAGCCATCAAAATAACTGGACCAGTCAATATACCGACGGGTTTCACAGGTTTATTGCTCTCCTGTATAAAAAGAATTTGATAAAGGCCCTCAGCTATAAGATCAGGTTTTTGTATTTGTTTAGAAGATGTAATCGAAGATGTGAACATAAGCTTGAATACAACATGTCAAACGAAAACAACTACCCTGAGCCGTTTATCGACAGTATAGAAGAATCCTTCTGTATGTGTTAAGAATAAGCGTCTCTTTAATTGAATTTTAGATTTTCCCTTCGATTGATTGAACCGAAGTGCTCGGTCTCAGGTTGACATGTCGGCTTCTTGTGCAGATGCTTTGGCGATGTCTAGGCCCTAGTGGTCTAGTAGATAACGCTTTGACGTTTGAAACTATGGACACTGGGTTCGAGCCTCGCCGGTGGGAACATCATCACTCAACGACTGAGGAACGCAGATACATCCAGTGCCTGATGAATCCCAAATGGGACGAAATGCGCATCCTGGTGGATTCCCTGTGCTAGTCACCATCCACCAATTAAAGAAGAGTCTCTTTACACACAACTGCAATTCTCAGGTGACTTAGCAAACGAAATAATGATCAGCAAGTTTAGAAGGTCGGTCCGAAGGGCTTTCAATGCCAGTTAGCTGTCCTTCGCACTCTCTACACAATCATCTGTGATTCTTCAACTGAAAGATCAAGTACCTAGGCTATCCATCTCTTATTGTATCTATCAGTTCAACTGCTCCCTTGTGGTGCCAGTTATATTGGCGGCGATTGCACAAGGAACATAATTTTAGTTCTTGTGGACTAAATAGAGGTGCAATGAAAGCATCAATAGTTCTATAGAACTAACATTGAACAGTCTTTCTGTATCATCTATGAATTATCGAATAAATTGCCGAAGACCCCCAAGTACCTAAAACTTCAAACGGTATAGGCTACTGAAGTTCGCCTAAATCAACTGGAGCTCTATGTCCAAAATGACAGAGGTTCATTCATTATTGTCATGGTGGCCTTCCGTGGAACCTATAAAATCATAAATTTTTAAATGTCAAATTGAACGAAGAATATTCCTTTCAATACATCCTTCCCTCCAGGTTCTTACAATTATAAAATACAATATTTATTTTCGTTACAGTAATGGCCAGTTATGCGGCGGACACATTTTTTAACGTAGAATAACAGATTAGTAATTGTGGGGTGTCAAAATAAATTGTCGTATTTGTGTGAAATCGATTACAAAATATTGTAAAACGCGAGACAGTGGTGGTGATTCGTCGTCATAATAGATTTGTAGAGTGTGGGGTTAGAAAATAGACAAGTCAGTTCAAGGTTATAAAAGGTGTCAGGTGAGTGAGTGGCTAGTACAAAGTGGTCTGTCTTAAACAGGAGATAGCAAGACTGAAATGAGAGGTTCATAGTCGCATTGATGTCAACACAGTTTTCAGGGTTATATACCGCATCCCGAAGTCGTTATCACGTACAGTTCGCTTACATCTCCTACACATAGCTGAAGCTGTTGCAATAAGATCGACTAAACCGGAACTTTGTATCCAAAAAGAACACGTCCAGGCACTGTTCCTATCGTGGCCAAACTTGGATTGATGATTCTTCTTCTCACCAAGAGTGCTCCTTCCCCTTAACCCTCTTGGTTTTTTTCTTTCTTTGCTTATTATTGTTCGTCATAATTTATACTCTTCATGCAAACATTCTCTCAATACTATCGAATTTTCCATTTACACTATCCGGACTTATTATTAGTGACATTATCTCTTTTCTTAATATATGCCTCCATCTGTTTCATTTAACCTATTCGTTATCTCATTATTAACCTCTCATTTCAGTCTTACTATCTCCTGTTTAAGACAGACCACTTTGTACTAGCCACTCACTCACCTGACACCTTTTATAACCTTGAACTGACTTGTCTATTTTCTAACCCCACACTCTACAAATCTATTATGACGACGAATCACCACCACTGTCTCGCGTTTTACAATATTTTGTAATCGATTTCACACAAATATGACAATTTATTTTGACACTCCACAATTACTAATCTGTTATTCTACGTTAAAAAATGTGTCCGCCGCATAACTGGCCATTACTGTAACGAAAATAAATATTGTATTTAATAATTGTAAGAACCTTGAGAGAATGATGTATTGAAAGGAATATTCTTCGTTCAGTTTGACTTTTAATTTATAATATGGGAATATTTCCCACTTTCAAATCATAAATTTTTTATCGTTTATCTTAATTTATCTGATATATTCAGCTTAGAGTCATACCGATAATATGTTATCGCTTACAGATGCTTTTGAGCTGTAATCTATCGTTATTACTGATTCTATGTTATTTAAAACATGAATGTTGTATATACATAACTGCAGAACTTGTTGAAAAAGGCGTTATCGAAAAGAGGTATTCATAGTTTAATAAAATAAACTCTCCATTCAAAGCAAAATATCTTACTTACCATACTGAGTTGATCTAATACATACGGATCAATAATACAACTGTCGAATTGTGGAATGTACGCTGATAAACCAATATCATGTAACCAACCTGTATTGCACGAAAAAAAACAACCAAAAATAAAAGATTTATGCTGTCCGTTTCATGTGTGTTTAACAAAATAATCAGTGATAGTAAAAGAATACTTACTCATCAACCGTGCGCATCAGATCAAGGTTCGATTCCCGGTCAACGTACTCCTGAATCTCGTCAGTGGTAAACTCTAAGGAATGCGCGGGGGCGGGGGAAGGGGTTGGGCGTCTGGCTAACAAATCTTATTCCATAGAAAACACACCATCATTACTGTAATTTCGAAGCTTGAAGTTTTACCTTCCACTTGGATTCGAGGGAATGCAAGAAGAAGGATGTTTTAAACAGTCTAGTGGTTATACTGTACAGCCTCTTCAAGTTCTCTTTGACAAAGACAAGAACTTCACTGCTAATTTAGGTGCTTTTTACGATGTTTCTTTATTAGAAAGTTAAGAAACCATTAAATGCTTAGTCTGAGGTTGAATTTTAAGTGATTTATGGACCATTCATTTCTTCTGACATAAGGATACATAGCTGTTGACTCCGGAATGTGCAGAGAAGTCAATAAGACACTATTCTCCTCTGTTTTGTGTTTTCTAGATCATTTTTAGACAAGATTGAGTCACAATGAAAAGCATTATAAATATTAATGGGAATATAAGATTTCAAATGGCTCAAACCCATGTTTTGTTTAAGTGGGTGACGTACTACTGAACGATTAGGGGGGAGGGGAGTGTACTGTAGGATTTCCTAATTGTGCTTCATAATTCAGCTTTTATTTTCCAGTTTTTTGTTAATATCTATCCTTGAACACATATACAGTAGAATAGTTGGTGATTTTTGGATTTCAAATAGAAACAGTTCAAGATTTTTTAAGTCTTAATTCATTGGTTCCACTTCTCATCACTAACTGCCGTTAGTTAGAGAATTACCAAAAATCAAGGAGTAATGGACAGCTGCTTCATCTTAGTTTTGAGACTCTTCTGGAGTACACACCCATAGGAGTTTAAAATCAGGACCTTTCATTTACAAGGAGAACTCGTAGACTGTTCAGCCACTGAAACCTTATGCAATGGTCAGTTCATGAATTCCATTTTCCGCTAATTCGGGATATATATATATATAGCGCAACTGCCAGACAATACCATAGATGACTTGGTAGATAATGCTGGTTATAGATTTTCGACGGAACTCCAGGTAAATCCCCACCGATCAACACTTCAGAGTCAATGTTCAATGCTCACTTACGACTGGTTCTATGCAGGAAGTTATCTGGGTTCGAACCATGACAGTTTTTGACTCTTCAGAGGTACCTCTGAAGGATGAAACAGGTTTCTCTAGTTATTAATGGTTCTCTAAATGATACCAGCTGATGAACAAATCTGTGATCAAGATCTTTTTGTCAATTAAGATCCAAAATAACAAAATGTTTATTTTATTTGCTGATTTTAAGCATATCTCTGTCATCCTGCTCTAAACAGATTATGTATGGATCAAAGTTATTTCATATTGCGTCGGTGGCATAGCGGTTAGGACGCTTGCCGACCATGCAAATGGTTTGGGGTTCGATCCTCGGCTGCCAATGCACTCCTTTACCTTGCTAAGCCAGAAATAAAAGCTGGTAAAGAGGAAAGGTTGGGCGAGAGGCTGGAGAGCAACCCCAACCCTGTAAAAATAAACACCACATGCTACAGAAGCCTCAAGTCACTAGCTTGAAGCCCTATGTTCCACTGGGGAACGTGAAGGAATAAAGAAAAGTTATTTCATAAAATGAATCTACTGGTAACGAAAATGCAAGGTGAAATAAGGATTTCGACAAGCAATTAGGAATTTCAGAACTAGCGATGTTGTCTCATTTTTACTTAATGGGATTGCTAGCCTTACGCTCAACTTCCCCTCTTTCCTGAAATTACTAGCGGCTAATCAAGGTTTAGGACTCCGTTGGCCACGAATGGAAACAGGACGAAATGGATGGTTGTTGAGCATTCAATCATCGAATTATCGACGCACGACGAATCATACTTCTAGTTATTGAAAATACCTATACTGTTTATTCATTGCTGACAAATATGGGTGGATTAATCATACAGCTGTTGACTATAGTCCACTATCAAGCTGTGGATACACTTACTTTTGAGCTGAAAAGAAACTCTCTTAACCTCTTGGTGATTAATAAATAGAAAATACTGACAGTGATCGTATGTGAGATATTCTTGATCTTCTAGTATTGGTTTTGTAGGGATTTTTGTCTGATTGCACGGAGGATTTCATCATGAGCTCACATCAGTTACAGAACCACTGGAAAACCTAGGAGTGCTGGATATCTGTTTTGTCCTAATCTGTGACTCTTCATCGGTACACACCCACTACCACAGTTTGACCCAGGACCTTCTGGTTACAAGGCGAGCTGGCTCATAGACCGATAAGCCAGCCACTGGGACCCAATTCAATGGCCACCAGTCCATGAATTCTAACTTCTGCCAATTCGCGACATAGCGCGACTATTTCGCAATGTCTTTTTCGATGAATAACTGTCATCACCTTTGACCTGATGTGCCCTTCTGGTCACGGCTTCCTACTAGAAATGAAATCCTCCATCCAATCAAACTAAATCCCTATTAAGCCAATACCTGAAAATTAGTCTGATGCTCACTAGCGAATGGCCTTATTCAGGCAGTGACCTGGGATTCTAGTAGGAAGCCGTGATTAGTAGGGTGCAGCAGGTTGAGGGTGAGGCAATAACTCATCGAAGAAGACATTGCTGATTGGTCACACTATGTTATGAATTGTCAGAAGTTAGAATTCATGGGCAAATGGATCGGGTCCCAGTGGCTGGCATGCTGGTCTACGAGCCATCTTGTCTTGTAACCAGAGGGTCCTGGGTTTGAATCCCGGTAGGTGCGCACTGCTCAAGAGTCCCAGACTTGGGCGAAACAGATGTCCAGTACTCTCAGATTTTTTCAATGGTTCTCTAACTGATGTGAGCTTATGATGAAATCCTCCACCCAGTAATATTCTTGATTTCACAAATTTTATTGTTAATGTAATATAGGTCGGTAGTTCAGTGGGAGAATGCTCACCAACCACGCCTCATGAGATCAGGGGTTCGACTCCTGGCCGACTCACTCCTAAACCCCTCTTAGCCCGTAGTAAAACGAGTAAAGACGGGAAGTTAAGAGTGAGGCTATCAACTAAAGCTAGTGTTAGCAACACTGCTAGTAAAACCACATCAGACTGGTACATAAATACTGCAGTTTGTTATACCCAGTCAGTACCCTAAACCTTTATCAAGTCTTTTTCAAACAGCTACATGATGATGTCACATACCAGGTGATTTTAAACGGAAAACTCAGCTAACTGAGTCTGTGAAGCGAAGACAAGAGTAGGAGAGGGCTTTCCATTACCATCATCAGTGAAATTCCTAATTCTGGTAGACTGGATCATGCGTCAAACAGCTTGTAGGGAATCAGAAGACAGGAGCACTTTGAACTGACTAAAATACTTCAAAGCATCTAGACATCATGAATGATATAATGTCATATAAACCCCGAAAATGTATAAACGAAAATCAGCAAGCTAGCAGAAGAGAATTCTATTGAAAACATGGCATCAAGTGAACATAGAGAAGACAAAGGTGGCTAAGATAACCAACCAACAACAACAGGTATCAATCGCTATAAATGGGAGATATTTGAAGGAAACGACCCCTTTCACTAATCCAGGCAACATCATTTCAGCCACAGATAGATGGTATGGGGGAGGATGTCAAAGCCAGGATCAATTCAGAAAAGTAAACCAGACGTTATCATTAATTGCATGGAGGATTTATTCATGAGCTGACATCAGTTAGAGGACCACTGGAAAACCTGGGAGTACTGGACAGCTGTTTCGTCCTAGTTTAGGACGCTTCAGCAGTACGCACCCACCGGGATTCGAACCCAGGACCTTCTGGTTACAAGGCGACCTCGTATACCACTAAGCCACTGGGACCCGATCCAATGGTCCTTGAATTCTAACTTCTGCCAGTTCACGACATAGCGCGACCACTTCACAATGTCTTCTTCGATGAGTTACTGCCTCATCTTCGACCTGCTGTACCCTACTGGTCACGGCTTCCCACTAGAACCCCAGGTTAACTGCCTGAATAGGGCCATTCACTGGTGAGCATCAGATGAATTTTCAAGTATTGGTTTTTGTAAGGATTTTGTTTGATTGCATGAAGGATTTAATCATGAGCTGACATCAGTTAGAGAACCACTGGAAAACCTGGGAGTACTGGACAGCTGTTTCGTCCTAGTTTGGGACTCCTCAGCAGTACGCACCCACCGAGATTCGAACCCAGGACCTTCTGTTATCATTAATCTCAAATTAGTATGGATATCTATTGCTTTAAGCTTAAGGGACATAATTCGAATTTTTGACACCAAATAAAGTCAATCAGTACTTCTGTATAATTTATAGACTTAGAGCTTTATGTAAGGCATTTCTAACAGGTCTCAGACCTTCATCAACTGATGCCTATACTCGATACTTAAGGTCAAATGTTCAGCCAGAAAGGGTAAACAACAAGAAACCCACATTAAAACTAACCAAGAGCCTTTCAGATAAGAAGTGTGCAGCCAAGAAATAAAGATGGATTGGACACATACTGAGGAGACCGTTAGGTAATATCACTCGTTAGGCATAACTTCAAGTAGAAACCGAATGGAAGTCGACTATTGGTCCGAGAGTGATATGAAGAAGATGAAAGCTTCTGGACAATCTTGCATCCAGTTAAAGAGGACTGTAAAGAACAGCAGGAAGTGATACATCTCTGTTAAAGCCTTATGTTCCCTTCGGAACCTAACGGTTTAATAACAGTAATAAATAGCTATACACAATCAATAAAGTACTTATTATTACCTGTCATATCAAAATTCTCAGGTGCTTCTATACTTCTGTACAAAGAAGCATGATTGTTAAGGCTAGACTCTTTCATACACCGATGAATATGTATTGATAACTTTTTCAAATGTAGTGGATTACGAATACCCATCAACTAAAAGTAGACAAAAAAGAAAAAGACAAAATAGTAGTGTTATTATTAATACTAAAATTGGCAACAGTAAATGTCAGTGGGTATTGAATTGTAGAAAGATAAAAGTAGGATTTTAGCAGCTTTACAACGGCTGTTTTCGTTTACGATGACTCACAATGAGATCATCTAGAGTGCATATTTTGTCCTACTCGGTAATTATCATCAAGGTATAATATATCTGGATCCCACCAGTGAATGGTCGGACATATTCACGCTGAAACACGGACCTAGATTCCATCAAATCTTCTACATATATGAGTAAACTGTTATTCTCTAATTCAGGTAATCTAAGAGTTAGTTCGGAAGGATCTGATCTGTATCAATTTTGATCACGGATAGATCTCAGTTACAGAACCACTAAAAACTCACGAAGTTGTAAAAGTTGGAATTCATGAGCCATTGAATCATGTCTCTGTAGCTCAGTATTCTACGAAATCGTCGTTTAAACGGAAGAACCTGGGTCGGAAACTTAGTGTGTGCATGCTGATGAAGAAACTCAGACTAGGACGAGAACAGCTGTCCAATACCCCAAGCTGGTTGTCAGTGGTCCTCTAACTTACATCAATCTATGAGCAAACTTAGAATACATTAATCAGTATGAAATTTTCCCAACTTCTGATTAGATTCTTGAATGAATTGCAGTCCCGACACCATGCAAAAGGGAATGAGAGTTCTGAGAAGACGTTCTCATTGAAAATTACAACTTTGAAGGCTTTTATTACAAAATGCGATTAGTCTACACCACCAAATCCCCACTCACATACATACAGAGTCTCCAAAAGCGTTGTTGTCTAAAATCTGCAGTTCAGTGGAGACTCATCGGTAGAATGAATCCCAAGTGGATAATTGGACTTTATGGCTGTTCAGTTTTCAGATGCCATGGTGTTTTTTTCCCCAAAACGCTTCCACCAGCTCTATGTGTCATTTCGCCTATCCCATTTCAGAGAAAAATGAGTTTACTTTTAAAATATTTTTGGCATTTTCAGTAATTTTCCTGTGAGAAGAAGTTTGTGGCAGTTTTGTTGCTTTTCTGTGGTAGGATCTCTGGCCACTCCTTGTCTTTTCGGGTTCGGGACTGGCCAGAAAACTAGCGAGCTGGTAAACTAGATGAGGTTAGATTCAGGAAAGGCAAATCATGTGCTGATCAAATTGCTAATTTACGCATCTTCGTCGAATAGAGCATAGAATAGCAGTCAAGCCTATTCCTCAATTCCATCGACTTTGAAAAGGCCTTCAACAGTGCAGCGTTGATTGTTAAGTAATATGGAAGCTGATTCAACGCTATGGAGTTCCCCAAACCCTTACTTATCTCACTCAAGAGCTACATTACTATCCCACATATAAAGCGACTCACAGAAAAACTCAACGAAGACTCTGAAGTGAATACCGGAGTGAGATACGACTGTCCACCACCATCGATAATAATCCTAGCTGTGGTCGACTGGATCATTTGAAACACTGTAGGAAAGGAATACGAATACACGAATACGCTGAACCGACAAGAAGATTCTTGAAGATCTGGATTCCACGGGTGATTTATGTTTGCTGTCACACAGACTCGAAGAATTGCACACAGGCGACAAACCAACAAACTGGCTGAAGTGGCAGACAGCGAAGTCAGGACTTCAGGTGAAGAACATAAGGAGGACGGAGGTGATGAAGATACCCAAACATCTCCAACAACGGTCAGCACTAATCACTGTCAACTAGTGAAACTTGGGGGGGGGGGTCATTTCCTTCACTTATCTAGGAAGCATCGTTTCAAATACAGCTGGTGGAACGGATGAAGATGTCAAAGCCGCCTAGAATCTAAAAGGCAAGACACATGCCTTCATCAATCTGAAACCAATTTAGAAATCTTGTTGCGTATTCCGCCTCAGTATAGAGTACAAGATTCAGATTTTCAACACAAATGTGAAGTCAGCTCTTCTATATGGGTTAGAAACTTGCACTATGTTTAACAAAAAAGATTTTCAACAGGTTGAAGACCTTTATTAACAGCTGCATTCACTGGGTTCATACTGAAGATCAAATGACCAGAAGGAATTATTATTATTATTATTGTATCCTTTAGTTCCTAGAGGAACATAGGGCTTCAGCTGCGCACCTCCATTGCCTTCTGTTTTCTGACAACTTTTCCACCTCGCTCCAGGTCTGTCCACATGCTTTCATCTCCTCTTCACATGACCTCCGCCACGTCACCCTTGCACTGACGACCAACTCGCCGCTGCCCTTTCGGGTTCCATTCGAGCAGTGGCTTGTATAGTGATGTCACTTGATGGTTTCTTCAGCGTATGGCCAATCCATCTCCATTTCTTCCTGCCTATTTGTTTCACAATCGGTTCCTGGTGGGTTGATTCGTTCACTGACAGAGATCCCTGTTGCTGATCTTTTCTGGCTGGCCATCTGATCTTGAGTATTGAGCGAAGACAACTAACTGTTAATGAAGGTCTGTAGTTTGTTTGAGGTGCTCTTCATGACGCGCAGTGCAAGTCTCTGATCCGTATAGTAAGTAGCACTGACTTTACATTGGAGTTGAAAATCCGGATCTTATTTTCATTTTCAAGCTGAGTGCTGTTGACCTCCACACAGACTTAAGAGTAATGAAAGCTTGTCTTGCTTTTCCGATTCTGGCTTTGATATCTTTGTCAGTTCCGCTTGTAGTTGAGGCGATGGTTCCCAGGTAGGTGAAGGAGGTTGTTTCTTTCAGGTTCCTCCCATTTATGCTGGCTGATTGTTGTCTGTTGTTGTTGATGTTGGCTAGGAATCTTCATCACCTCTGTTTTATCTATGTTCACTTGAAGTCCTATCTTTGATGCTTCTTCTGCCAACTTGTTACTTTTCACTTGCATATCTTCCAGTTTATGGGAAATCAGACATACATACCAGAAGGAATTAGAGAAAAGAAACCCTGGCAACAAACCAAACAAGGATCAATTACTCAGTAAATATGCTCAATGAAATGGAGATGGGTTAGGCATACTGCACTGAAGAGACGGTTGGATGACGTCATCGCTCAAGTGGAATCCCAATAGGAGACAGAGAGTTATTCCACTTGGAATCCAAAGGAGCAATGATATTATAAAATATTTTTTTTTGCTAAAGTAGGGTTAAATAGCCTTACTCGAAAACTTTCCACTTTTCTGCAGTTTAATATCAGCGAGGCAAGATATACGAGTGCATTGACTACGCATAGAAAAAATGGACTACGTGCACTGTCGGCAAACATTCTCTTCTTGACTGATTAAAAATGTCCATTGAAACTGATTTCAAAAGAATGGTTACTGAACAAAGAATACTGTTTTCTATAACCTGCTCTTCATCAGGCTCTACAGTTATATATATATATGCAATATGGTGAATGAATGAATTGCTGTTATGAACGACATTAATGTTGCTGTTTAAATAACACGAAATCAATAATATCAATAGATTACAGCTCAGTAGCATCAACATAACAATAAAATCAATGTTAGAAAAATGAGGAAAAATAACAATACAAATTCATGAATTCATAGTCTCCACTGCAAGGTCAGGGCAGTAGAAGTGGCTGGACTTGTTTATTCAATATACAAAGCACCGGTTGTTTTACGCGAATCAAGATAGCCCCTGATATTTTCATTGATTTGTTTTGTACCCCAAAACATGATGGAGAGGAACTGCTCAATATTAACTTTGTGGCCAGTTTGGACCCAGTGTTCTAATGTCGATCTATTGATGCTTCTAACTACACCTTTTTTTATTCAGCCAAACAAGTGATTGCTTCCGACCACGAAGTACACTATTCACTATTATGGGTGCATATATAACTGCAGAACCTGAAGATGATGAAGTTATTGAAAAGGATATTCTTTGTTCAATAACCATTCTCTTGAAGAACAACCAGTTCACCAAGCTATCTGACTAGGTGATATATGTGTCATGTTTTCATGTATGGTATTGTATTCTGTTGAAACGTATGTCAACAGTATTGATTATGTTTGGTATCACTAAAGTTAATCGTTTTATTTACAGTGAACTTGAATGATAATTATCATGGGATCTAAGAGACGAAACTGTGATTCATTTAAGTTCAAAGTGAATTTGTAATTCAATAATAAAATTACAACAAAATGCTATAGAACTGTTCTGTAACCAATTCTAAGGTTAATTTGTATGTTAAACAGAAATTTTGTATCCGGATATATAAATATATATATATATATATTGTTGCTCGATTCGCGTGGGTATCTTCATCACCTCCTTATGTTCACCTGAAGTCCTGACTTCGTTGTCTGCCTCTTCAGCCAGTTTGTTGGTTTGTCGCCTGTGTGCAATTATTCGAGTCTGTGTGACAGTAAACATAAATCACCCGTGGAATCCAGATCTTCAAGAATCTTCTTGTCGGTTCAGCGTATTCGTGTATTCGTATTCCTTTCCTACAGTGTTTCAAATGATCCTGTCCACCACAGCTAGGATTATTATCGATGGTGGTGGACAGTCGTATCTCACTCCGGTATTCACTTCAGAGTCTTCGTTGAGTTTTTCTGTGAGTCGCTTTATATGTGGGATAGTAATGTAGCTCTTGAATGAGATAAGTAAGGGTTTGGGGAACTCCATAGCGTTGAATCAGCTTCCATATTACTTAACAATCAACGCTGCACTGTTGAAGGCATTTTCAAAGTCGATGGAATTGAGGAATAGACTTGACTGCTTGCTATTCTATGCTCTATTCGACGAAGATGCGTAGATTAGCAATTTGATCAGCACATGATTTGCCTTTCCTGAATCTAATCTCACCTAGCTAACAAGTTCGGTAGTTATTTAGCCAGTTCCAAACGCGAAAAGAGAAGGATTTTTTTGGGAATGTGACCAGCTATCCTACCCCAGAAAACCAACAAAACTGTCACAGAAACTTCATCTCTCAGGAAAATTACTGAAAATGCAAAAAATATTTTAAAAGTAAACTCATTTTTCTCTGAAATCGGAGAGACGAAATGACACATAGGGCTGTTGGAAGCCTTTTGGAAAAAAAACACCATGGCAACTGAAAATTGGATAGCCGTAACGTCGTATATATAAAGCGATTGCCAGTCAATATCATGAGTGAATTTTGATTGGACACTAGTATCTGATGCGACGTGTCTAATCCTTTTTTTGGTGTAGACTGAATTCTGTCAGTCAGTCAGTCAGGTTTACAGTGTGGCCACCATTCTAGGTAGCTAAGTGGTAACGTCTCTGACTGCACCACTGCACTGGGTGATGTGGGTTCGAATCTCAGAAGGGACATAAGTTCCTTCAAGATTGCAGATACGCCTTGCTGACTGGTTGGTGAGTGCGAACTAGCATGAAACCTAGGTCAGTCAAGCAAGGCTTTCTGTGGCCGATTGCATCCAACAATCCAATGTCATCAGTGAATAATTATTCTTACATCCAACCTGGTGGATGCCACAGGTGTAGTGTGGTCACGACATACTACTAGATCTTTAGACAACTTCATGACGTATTTAGTCACTAATGAGCATCTGATTAAGTTTTATGTGTCACTTTGCAGGGATCTAGAGGATTTCAAGTTTAATTGAATTTTAGATTTTCTCGTCGATTGATTGGGCCAAAGTGCTTGGTCTCAGGTTGATATGTCGGCTTCTTGTGCAGATGCTTCGACGATGTCTGGGCATTTAATTAGAGTTTAATGGGTGGATGGTGACCCGTTGCACAAGAGGTGGCTAGCTGTCGTGGCCCAAGTGGTCAAGTGGATAACGCTTTGGTGTTTGAAACTATGGGCACTGGGTTTGAGCCTTGGTGGGAACATCATCACTGACTCACTGGGGAATGCAGGTACATCCAGCTGGTGGACGAGTTTATGGTAAGTTTTATGGTAAAGTGACTTTAGTTAGAGCACTGTTGGGAAACCAGATAGAGAGCGTTCTCAACAGCTGTTTTTCTCCAGTTTGGTTAACGTCATTACATATACAAACAAATAGTTTGTCAAGCATGCTGCGTAATGCCTTGTGGATCATTTACGCACCTGGGTCGTCCACTTTGATACTAAATTTTCAGAACCGAATTCGAACTCTGTTTTAGGGTAGATAATTACATATTTGACATGATGAGCTCTCTTCCGGTATTGTCTGCTCCAAGTTCAACATTCATATCGCTTTTAAGGGTTTTGATGTCACCATCTGGGATGTTGTCCATTTTCCTTCTTATCTCGTTCCACCTTTCTTTTAGCCTTGTGCGTAACATTGGATAACTGTAGCCTGCATCCCCTCCTTCCCTTTGATTTGAGTCGTGCTGTCATGATCCTGGATGAAATTGGTCCCCACTGCATTAAGGCTTTGTCTGCCACTTCTGGCATCATGATAGCCACTCACTGCTTCAGTGTGCCCGTGGTTTGGGTAGATTACTGACTTTCCAGTTGACAATTTCAACAGTCCATATCCATTCCATCTGCTCTCACAGATTCCCAGAACTTCTATGCCATATCTTCTTATTTCTTTGGCTACGTGGGCAGCCTTCCCAGCTAGCCTCGTACATTGTACGTGCATTCCACGTCCCTATTCTTATTCTGACTTTGAACGAGAGAAGACAAACCGCTGACTGACTGACTTCCTGAAGGCTTTCAACAGCCAGCCAGCTGTGTCATTTTGCCTCTTCAATTTCAGTGAAGAATAAGTTTGTATTTTATATTTTTTAGAATTTTTCTAGTGCACTGAAGTTTCCCTAGCAGTCAATGATACAGTGTATAAATTACTGGATGACATTCTGAGGATAATGTTTTGCTTATATTTGAACAACTTGATAACTTGCTTAATAGAGTTCTATTACCACCTGATCTTTATTGCAAATTTCTATATATCTGGAATATACGTTGAATAATTTCAATAGCAGGTGTTTGATTCGGTTAGGAAAGATTCGGGGATTAACCTCTCTCTCTGTCTCTTTCTCTACACTTAACTATACTATTTTCTAATACTTTTTCCATATTTCACTCACTATATTGTGTGAATACATTCAAGTGAGGGCATTACAACAGCTGAGCTTACTCCTAGGTTATTTAACTTAGCGAGGTCAGTCATTCTACGTCTAGCTAAATTCCTATGTTCCGATAATTTAATTAACCTTTATCTACTAGTTTAATCAACTTAACTAACCTCAGATGGTGTGATAAATTAGAGTATTGTAACATAGAATAATAATTGGAACCGGAGAACACTTTCAAGACGACGATATTCATCGGAACATCAAGCAACCTATCTATCATTCAGTGAACCAGTTTTTATGAACCTTCAGTAACTATCATTTTTATATCCATAGATTTGATGGAAACGGGAAACAAGATCGACTTTGATAGGACTGAAGTTCTACACAAAGGTTTTAGTTCGTATAAAGAACGACTGATTGACTGCAGAAGCCCTACATATATGGGAGAGTCTCTACAGTTTGAACAGGCGTAAATGTGTGATATGTGTTGGCTGATGCATAGAGAGTCCTGATTAATAAATAAAAATGGATATGTATTAATAATTAATCATGCTTGATCTAAATTCCCAATTGTCTATATCTAACAAATGATTTAAAGTTGTCGCCGCATACACACACACACACACCATTGTTTACCCAATATAAACATACTTTTTCCACATTCAGAGTTATCTACAAAAATGAACTTTAGTCAAACGTAACCACTGGAATTCTGATGCAAAAGTACTCACTGTTTGCAGTGTTTAACAAAACTGAAGTAATATTTTCAAAAACTAGTTTTATATGGATTTTGTTGGATTGGTTGGAGGACTTTATCATGAGTTGGCATCAGTTAGAGAACCATTTGAAAACCAACAAGGAGTAATGCCAGATAGCTCTTTTGTCAGCTCAATTTCAGTTTCTTCATCAGTACACACCTACAACCCCATCAGGGCTCGAAGCGTAGACCTTCCGACTACAAGGCGAGCTTGTAGACCATTAGGCTACTACGACCAGATCCAATGGCCAGTACCTATGAATTCCAACTTCTGTCCTTTCACAGTTAGGCGCGACTAGCACCAGTCAATATCATCGCTGATCATATTTTGATCACAATTCATGCAGTTTTGTTTATTATATTTTGATGCGTGTTTCATGACTCACATGAATGGACTAGGTTTTTTAAAGACAAGAGATATCCACTTCAGAATGATTCATTTGAATTTCAATGTTTACATATGTCTGTTTCTCCCTGGGTACCCAATTATTTTTGGTACTGTCTGGTCAAATCTTGATCACAGTTCATATGAAGTACTGGACAGTGGTATCTTCCCAACTGAAGACTCTTCATCGGCACCTATCCAACTAGATTTGAATCCATAACCTTCTAGTTACAAGGCGAGCTCGTAGATCATTCACCCGCTAAAGTACAATAACTCATGAATTCAAACTTCTGCCAGTTCATGAATTTTTAGAGTGATCACCAGCCAGTGCCTTCCGCGTGTATGTATTCTCGCATCAAACTTGATTTAGTCCACCGGTCAGGACTCTTCACTAGAACTTCAGTCACTGGGGAACATCAGATTGAAGTTAAGGAGTGAGTTTGTAGGAGTCCTAGTTACTGAATGATCTCTGAGATTGCCTTGCAACTGGAAGATCATGAGTTCGGGGTCCAATGGATAGGTACTGTTGAGGCGTAATAGAAACTAGGATGAAACACCTGACTGTCAACTACTCTCCACTGACTTTCTAATAGTTTCCTAACCAAAATCAATCCACTGATCAAACTTAAAGAGGGGATTTCTTTGTTTTATACTTATTTTTGCCATATCTTAAATAAAACCAAAATTTTATGAGTGTAGGCAGAACATTCATTAATGGACTACATACAAATATGTGAAACGAAGTAATAACGCTAGAAGTGAGGTAAGAAAAGAAAAACGTGACATTCTACGCCTACATAACTTCGCTTCTTCTTAGGGAATCCTTTGAGGAAAAAACAACAACACGAACGTAATAGAAGCAATAATAATAATAATAATACTGTGACGATACAAAGTCCAACCTACTTAAGGAAAAAAGGGAAGAAAAAACAAAACCTACTACTCAAATGAATGAAAAGTAGAATAAGCTAACTGATGAAAAAAGAAAATAGATTGAGTACAATATATATATATATATATATATTTGCCCAAACCAAGTTCACTTTTAACAGTTTGAAAAAATTTGGCCATTTGGTGGTGGTACATGATATTCATTATAAAAAAGGTTGCTTTTTTGTATTTCTC
The DNA here is from genome assembly GCA_944472135.2 of Trichobilharzia regenti. NCBI lineage: Eukaryota > Metazoa > Platyhelminthes > Trematoda > Strigeidida > Schistosomatidae > Trichobilharzia > Trichobilharzia regenti. The sequence goes on along the minus strand of OX235264.1, from coordinate 6,582,635 downwards.
AATGAATGAATGAAAAACAAAAGGATATTGCGATTGGTTTTACTGACGTTTCGCTATTTCAAATGCTGCTGATAATAGCTTTATCAAAGTATTGCTCAAGTCTTCTTAGACAAGCACACTCTCTGGTGTTAACGGATGAGAAAGAAAAAGAAGAAGAAGAAATGCCAAACATTACTGAAACTCTCCTCAAGCAAAACACCTACCCAAGGAACTTCATCAACAAAATCAACACTGACATTAAGTATGGTTAGAAACACGTATTCCGAAAACATGGACCTCAACAGTGGTCATCCCATATAGAGCAGAGATGTCAGACGATATCAGAAGAGGAGTGCTCAATCAACTCGACATTAGAGTTTTCTTCAAAACATCTGACATACACACTTTTAAAGCAACCATTTCCATATAAAAGACCAAATCCCTGAAGATTCTCTGTCTAATTGTGTCTACAAAATAAAGTGCTTGCTTGGAATTTGTTGCAATATACATCGGACAAACATCAAAATCAGAAGAAATGAACACCGTAGAGCATCTGTTCGACCACCGAGAAATCCAGTTGAACTAGAAAAGTTTAAAAAATCATCAGCCATAGCTCGTCTACACGCTATGGTAGAATCAGGCCGCAAAATTGATTTTGACAATATTGAAATAATCCAGAAAAAGCATTTCAGAAATCACAGAGAACGTCTTATACCAATCAGAAGCACTTCATATCAAGTGGAATCCTAATTTTCTGAGCTGAATAGGAATGCTGGACTAAAACAGAATCTGACCTGGTTACAACACCTCGTTCCCGCCTCATGAAGTGACAAAATCAACACGAATGTGATAAGCAAGTTCACCATGCAAACACACACTGCTTTTATAGTTTTACACACTGATCAAATCCAACAATCTACACTTGGTTTTGTTATCTTTACCAATTGACCAACTTGACAAAGAAAAATAACCCCAAACTGACAAACGATGGTCAAGTTAGTAAACTTTGTTTTGATATAATAACAGATGTACTATTACCTTAGATATTTGGTTTTAGTAATCTTCATTGTTATTTTGACTTTCAATATGTCCTCCTTTTAACTTGACCTAACTTGTCTATTTTCTCACCTTTTAACTCTTTATTATATAGATATTCTGAGTGGATTTTGTAAATTCCGGTTTAATAATATTTTGAGAAAGCTATTAACATTAAATAGCGAAACGTCAGTAAAACAGCAATATCGTTTTGTTTTTCATTCATCCATTGGGAAATACAAAAACCTTCATTATAATCAGTACAATATACCATTGAGATGTATCTTCCATATAGTGAGATATTTATTGGCTAAAAGAAGATTTGTATATGCATTTATATATGTAGAACATCAGTCTTAGGCATAATTACATCATCTTCCAAGTTATATATACATATACTACTGACAGATTAAGATGAGTAGTTGTGTAAGACTCGTATCAATCAGTAGTGCCTGCCAACTAGCCAGATCGAGATGATCTAAGTAACAGGAGAGCAGTGTACCAGGTTCCACTCATCTCAGTTCAAACGACCCAACTTCTGGTCATTTACTTGGGTCCGTGGTTGACCAAACTCTCTCTTATCTCTTCCTCACACGATCACCTTCATGTCACCCTAGCATTGACGATCCACTCGTTGCTTCCCATCACGGATTCCACTCGAGGCATTGGTTGGGGTGCAATATCATTCGACGGCCTCCTCAATGTATGCGCGATCCATCCATCTCCACTTTCTCCTACATAATTGTTGAGCAATCGGCTTTTACTCCGTTGGTTTGTTGCACTGCAGAGTTTCTTGTTGCTTATTCTTTCTGGCCATTTGATCTTCAGTATGGAGCCAGTGATGGTGGCAGCTATTGATGAACTTCTGCAGTGGCTTGTTAGAAAACCTTTTCGTGACACGCTGTGTCAGTTTCTGACCCGTATGGAAGAACCGACTTCACATTGGTGTTGAGAATGCGAATCTTGTTCTTTATGCTGAGTCGGAATACAGAAGATTTTCAAACTGGTTTCAGGTTGATGAAGGCGTTTCTCGCCTTTCCAATTCTGACTGGCTTTGATATCTTCGTCCATTCCGACTGCCTGTAGTTGAAACAATGCTACCACGATTGACCGTAATCTTTTTTCTCCTCCTCCTCCTCCCAACACACAATCCACTCCACGTCACCCTCGCACCGACCCCCAACTCATCGCGTGCTCCCCATTGAGATTCCACTCAAAAAATGGCGTGTATTGCTTGCTGTATCATTCGATAGCCTCCTCAACGTATGCCTCATCAATTCATCTCCATTTTATCCTACATATTTGTCGAACATTCGATCCTCGCCTGTTGGTTGACTTCACTGCAGAGTTTGTTGTTGCCAATTCTTTCTGGTTGGCCGGTCATTTGATCTTCAGTATGGAGCTAGCCAGCTAGTGGGGTAGCTCTTGATGAAAGTCATGACTCACTGGTCAAGTCCCTGACCTGTTTAGAAGAACTGACTGACTGATTTCATATTTGTGTTGAAAATCCAAATCTGGCTGACTGAGTGAAGCAGCAGATTTCCAAACAAGTTTCGGGTTGATGAAGGTGTATTGAGCCTTTCCGATTCTGGCCGGCTGGCTGTGTTTGAAAACCGTGCTTCCTGGCCAGATAAGTGAGGTAAGTAACCTCTTTCAAGTCTCTCCCGTTGATGGTGATTAAAACCAGTAGTATAGAGGTTTCATAAAAGTACCCTTGACTCCTTGATTACCACTAACGGTATGAGTTAGATCACTTATTGTGATCTGATTAATTTGTCTTCCAAAAACAGCCGTCGCAGTGAAATTTCATTCCTCGAACTGTGTACATTTCAGATTGTTACTTTGATTTAAAGTAAAATAAGTATGAGTAGTGATCGAAAGCTTTGGATACCTTTGATTCACATCTAACTGGAACACAGATCTCACTTCACCTTCGATCATTACCTATCATGCTGATATTTGTAGTGTGACAGTCAAGGGTTATCTCAGATAATCACACCACCAAAATCATTATTATTCTCTCGGGTTAAAGTGGAAGAAACGACTTCAATAGCACGTCTCCGCTGTATTCTATTCCATTCAGTTTTTCCTAACTGGTTCCACAATCTCCCCCAACCTTAATAACTCAGCCAGCCCTATGTCAACCAAAAGACTCAACATCATCATCTACAAATTAAATCGAAACAACTGCGAAAAGCACTACATTCGTCTTCGTATCCATAAACATAAGCTAGCCGTCAAAAGACATGATATCCACTTTCTCATATCACTAAATGCAAACAACCAAGGACATCAATTCCACTGGGACAACGTTGAAATATTAGACAGAGAAACACCAGGAATGCTAGGGAACTTTTAGAGACCAGCCTGGTACTCCAGTGAATCATCAATCAATAGACACATAGAGATAGACAAAATTTATCAACCGATAAGAAAGAAGCCTCACACACAAAAAGTCAAAGTTCAAGTCAAAGAAACAATCAATTCCAATACAAGTAGCCTAGAAGGTGTGAAAACATACAAAAACAACCAATCACATCCAAGCTCATTCACCAGGAGAAATGATTAATAAACTCGTGGAGAAATCTAAAAGCTGACTTTCACAAACTGAAGTATGCAATGAAGATGTTGCCTAGTAGGGGAGGGGCGATGAAAGCTTCGCAAATTAACTATCCAGTCAGCTCAGAGAACATAGCCACATCAAAAGCAGAGGTATTTGCATAAAACTGCAAACTACTGATTGATTGAGATGAGAGAAGTTCTATCCCACTCATATCAGCGATTACCGTCTGCCAGTCAGATCTAGGCGGTCTAGACACCAGACGGTTGTTTCGTTCACTTGAGGCCCATTCAATCAACGGTGTACCCCGTTTGTTAATTCACATTGATTTTAGACTTATTGCTAAGATAGAAGATAGTTTCAACCAAGCTTTCTCAAACAGCCGATTACTTTGCAAACATTTCTACCTGGGTTCTAGTGGGAAGTCATGACCAATAGGGTACAGAAGGTCGAGCGTGAGGGAAAATACTCGCTACAAATCAAACTGGCTAGTGCCAGTCATGCCATATCGTGGATTGACAAAGCCTTGAATTCATGGACCAATGATTAGGTCGGATCCCTGTGGTTGAATGGTCTACGAGCGCACCTTGTAACTCTAATGCCCTGAGTTTGAACCCTGGTGGTGGGTGTGTACTGATGAAGAGTCACAAACTAACTAGGAGTACTAGCAGTACTCTCTGGTGGCTTCCCAATGATTCTCTAACCAATGTCAACTCTTGATAAAATCCTGTAGCCAGTCAAATCCCTGCAAACCCATGCTTGAATTTCTATTATTATTTATGGAATTTTCAAACTTTCTATATGCGTTTGTTTTTAAGATAATTTCTATACAATATTACGCTGAGAATATCATTAGTTATGCATAAACAACTTTGTGTGTCTATGAAAAATTTCATTAGACACAGACTCAGACACAATTAGAGAGAGACATGATGTGGGACTTTGAATAATCATGCAATATATTCGATGAAGATTCCTGGCCGACAGCAACCTGAAAGAAACAACCTCCTTCACCTAACCGAGAAGCATTGGCTCAAATACAGGCGGAACTGACGAGGATATCAAAGCAAGAATTGGAAAAGCAAGACAAGCTTTCATTACCCTTAAGTCTGTGTGGAGGTCAACAGCACTCAGCTTGAAAATGAAAATAAGATCCGGATTTTCAACTACAATGTAAAGTCAGTGCTACTTACTATACGGATCAGAGACTTGCACTGCACGTCATGAAGAGCACCTCAAACAAACTACAGACCTTCATTAACAGTTAGTTGTCTTCGCTCAATACCACTCAAGATCAGATGACCAGCCAGAAAAGATCAGCAACAGGGATCTCTGGCAATGAGCGAACCAACCCACCAGGAACCGATTGTGAAACAAATAAGCAGGGAGAAATGGAGATGGATTGTCCATACTCTGAGGAAACCATCAAGGGAGTGACATTACTGGACAAGCCATTGCTCGAGTGGAACCCGAAAGGGCAGCGGCGAGTTGGTCGTCAGTTCAATGGTGACTTGGAGGAGGTCATGTGAAGAGGAAATGAAAACATGTGGGCAGGCTTGGGGCGGAGTAAAAAAGCTGGCAGAAAACCGAACGTAATGGAGACGAGTGGCTGAAGCCCTATGTTCCTCTAGAAATTAAAGGATAAAATAATAATTTTCGATTAATATCATAACTTATATGTGATTTAGGTGTTCAGTGTTCACTGGCCAACTACATGCATGGTCTGGGGTTCCATTCCCAGCCGATACACTTCTAAACCTCGCTAACGCATTTGTAAACAATTTGTAACTTGGGAAGGTTGGGGGGGAGGTAAGACTAGCAGCCCCGCGCCGTAAAAGAAGGCACCCTTTCATCGCTGTTGAAACCTCGCAGCTTGAGACCGTTGAAAATATAAATACTTGAGAATATATAAATAATTGAAAATATAAACACTGTCTGCAACGTTCATGTGCTGATATTCACTGCTTCATACATAATAGCCATAAAGCCAGTAGATTCTTGTATAACCCCAGACATCCTTTTGAAGCTTTAGAAATCGATATCAGTAGTTATCATAACCGTTTAAAATATGTATACTTTTCTATAATAAAAAGCATTCACTGGACATCATGAAGTGGCCAGTGTTATAACCCTAGTCCTTTGCTTCCATACAGACGGCTAGCAAGAAGTTCTGGACCTAGGTTCCGTGTTTATTGATACTCATCAATAGGTTGGATAAGCATCCCCATAATGAACTATTATCCTCTCTTCGAGATTTGAACTAGTCATGTCATTTCTTTCGAAGTTGCAAATACTCCTTGATGGAGAGTACCAACAAGCAAGAAACATATATATATATATATATATATATATATATATATATATATATATACAAACACGAAACTTAGGTACAGAACGTCTTGCCAGCTGTCTATATAGAAGCGAAGGATTAGGGTCATGAGACCGGTTACTTCACGGTGTCCAGTGAATGTTTTATTAAAGAACGGTATGCATATTGTAAACAGTTATGATAACTACTGTAAACAGAGTAGTTCGTAATTCCTTTTATGCTAATTAATATCGATATCTAAGGCTTTAAAAGGATATCTGGGGTTATACAAGAATCTTTTCATTTGACACTAGTAACTAGTGTTATGTGTCTAGTCCTCTCATTGGTGCAAACTGAATTCTATCAGTCAGGTTGTAATGTGGCCACCATTCAAGGTAGCTCGCCACCAAAGTCCACATTGATTTGATACAGATACGCTTTGCTGACGACTGCCAACTAGCACGAAACCTAGGTTCAAGGCTTCCTGTTGATTGCTTCCAACCATGTAATATCATTAAATCAACGTGGACCATGATGGCGAGCTACCTAGTAGCATGGTGGCCACATTACAACCTGACTGATAGAATTCAGTCTGCACCAATGAGAGGACTAGACACGTCACACTAGTTACTAGTGTCAAATCAAAATATCCACTACACTCCTACAGGAGGTCAATCGCGAGCCCAAATAGCTCAGTGGCAACGTCTCTGACTGCAGCACTCACCGATCGACGCGTGTTCGAATCTCAGAAGAGAAATGAGTTCCATCAAGGTTGCAGATACGCCTTGCTGACTTGTGAGTGCCAACTAGCAAGAAACCTAGGTCCAAGGTTTCCTGTGGCCGATTGCCTCCAACTATCTAATATACAAGAATCTACTGGCCATATGGATATTGGTCACTACTCTTATCCCTCCGCCCCTCCCCAAGTGTTGGTATTTTTAAGGGATGGAATAGTTAACTAAACGTTCAAACGTTCCGTCTTCTGAATTATTATCATAATAATATAATAATAATATAATTTTTCCTTCACGTTCCTCAGTGGAACATGGGGCTTCAAGCTAGTGGCTTGAAGTTTCTGTATCAGTGTTTATTTTTACAGGATGGGGTTGCTAGCCTGCCTCATGCCCAACCTTTCCTCTTTACCAGCAGTATTTCTGGCTTAGCGAGGTAAAGGAGTGCGTTGGCGGCCGGGAATCGAACTCCGGACCATATGCATGATTGGCGAGCATCCTAACCGCTATGCCACCGACGCACGAATTATTATCGGATAAGTAAATTAGGCGAGGTTTTTAAGTGAGTTGGCTAGGAGTTGGAACCTAACGACGCCCGACAATGGTTGGCCAGTGTTCTTCCATTGAATTACCTATCTCATGATAAATACTCAAGCTTCAATATTTTTGTCATATTTTACTTCTATCTGTGAGAAAGAATTCTCAAGTAGAAATCATTAACCAAATATTTTACCCCCCAGAAAGGCGAAATTAACTAAGAGTGTTAATTTTTGAGCAAAAAAAAGGAGACATTTCACACACAGAAATATCATGGAGAGATTTTCAATTCTTCCTTCTTAAGTTGATAGTAGCCAAAGTTTCCTTAAAATTTTAGTCAATTGTCAATTAAGCCTCAGGCTTTATTGAGTATAAAAAATGGTGGATTAGTTAGCTATAATCATATACCTACCACTGAACAAAATTGTATAAGATCAACGTAAAGAAACAGAAATTGTGAAATTGTAAGTTAATCAGTCAGGATAAGAATATGGTCGGCCTGAAAATGTATTCAAGTCGAAGTTTTAAACAGAGTCTGAACAAAATGAAATTTAGCTAAATGACAGTATTTCTTTTTCATACATTTACGTTTTAACTCAAGCAAAGCGTTCAAACGTTTTCAATGTGTAGGTGTTGCCTATACAGGATGGAATTGTTACTTTCATGTCAAAGCTTCCCTTTTGCATATGCTTAATATCTATCATTGTACTAGAGGAGGTCTAAGATTGCATCAGTCGGGAATCCAAGATATTCATGTTATTATTATTATTGTATCCTTTAGTTCCTAGAGGAACATAGGGCTTCAGCTGCGCACCTCCATTGCCTTCGGTTTTCTGCCAGCTTTTTCACTCCGCCCCAAGCCTGCCCACATGTTTTCATTTCCTCTTCACATGACCTCCTCCAAGTCACCATTGAACTGACGACCAACTCGCCGCCTCCCTTTCGGGTTCCACTCGAGCAATGGCTTGTCTAGTAATGTCACTCCCTTGATGGTTTCCACAGAGTATGGACAATCCATCTCCATTTCTCCCTGCCTATTTGTTTCACAATCGGTTCCTGGTGGGTTGGTTCGCTCATTGCCAGAGATCCCTGTTGCTGATCTTTTCTGGCTGGCCATCTGATCTTGAGTGGTATTGAGCGAAGACAACTAACTGTTAATGAAGGTCTGTAGTTTGTTTGAGGTGCTCTTCATGACGCGCAGTGCAAGTCTCTGAACCGTATAGTAAGTAGCACTGACTTTACATTGTAGTTGAAAATCCGGATCTTATTTTCATTTTCAAGCTGAGTGCTGTTGACCTCCACACAGACTTTATCAGAGTAATGGAAGCTTGTCTTGCTTTTCCGATTCTTGCTTTGATATCCTCATCAGTTCCGCCTGTAGTTGAGATGATGCTTCCCAGGTAGGTGAAGGAGGCAGTTTCTTTCAGGTTCCTCCCATTTATGCTGATTGTTGTCTGTTGGTGTTGTTGATGTTGGCTAGGAATCTTCATCACCTCTGTTTTATCTATGTTCACTTGAAGTCGTATCTTTGATGCTTCTTCTGCCAACTTGTTACTTTTCACTTGCATATCTTCCAGTTTGTGGGAAATGAGACATATATCATCGGCGAAGTCTAGATCCTCCAAGTCTTTTGTGTGAGTCCATTTTATGCCCGTTCCCCCGTTGGTGGCCGTTGTCTGTCGCATTATTCAGTCTACTGCAATCAGGAAGATCATGGGTGATAGTAGACAGCCTTGCCTCACTCCCGTCCTCACTACGAAGGCTTCCGTGAGTTTCCCGTTGTGGATTACTTGGCATGCAGCATTGTCGTATAACTGTTGGATGAGATGTATAATTGTCGGCGGCACCCCTTGGTAGTAGCGAAGTAGTTGCCAAATGACCCCTCGATCGACGCTGTCGAAGGCCTTTTCAAAGTCGATGAAGTTGAGATAGAGAGGTGACTGCCATTCTAAGCTTTGTTCAATGATGATCCGTAGAGTGGCGATTTGATCAATACATGATTTGTTTCTCCTGAATCCGGCCTGTTCCGGACGAAGTTTTTGATCCAGGGCTTGTTTGATTCTCTCCAGGATGATGCGACTTAGTATTTTGCCTGGAATGGACAGAAGCATAATTCCACGCCAGTTTTTACATTGACTTAATTCTCCTTTCTTTGGTAGTTTGAATAAGATATTCATGTTAGGTAGTCACTACTTTACTATTCAGACAATGACTCAGGATCCTACAGTTCATGAAAATCAATTTGTTAAAATCCGCGATGTAAGATAATATTCATCTCATACTAAGACGAAATAACTGACTGGATCGAAAATGTCCAAAAGCAGTATAAAAGTAATTATGAAACTAGTAATGGTAACATAAATGAAAGAGAATATAAGTCATCTACTGTTATACCATATAAAGAGGGAACATCTGAGACCCTATGTTGGATTCTTAATAAAGCAGGAATTAGGGTGGCATTCAAACCTAAAAAATCACTCAGAGACAATCTCTGTAGACTGAAAGACCCTATTGACACAATTAAACCTAATAATATAATTTACAAAATACCCTGCAATGACTGTAAGGTCAACTATATAAGTCAAACTTGTAGACCAGTAGGGAGATGGCCTGTGAGAACATAAGAATTTACTTAAGGTAAGAATAGTTGACCCCGAGAAGATAAATAATTTAGAAAAAAGCTCAGCACTACATTGCACTCCATGCATTAACACACAATCACACAAAAGGGTGGGAAAGGGTTAAGATTCTTAAAAGTTATATGAGTAAGTGGAGAGAGAGATAGATTACTGAATCCTGTCTGGTTCATTGAGTCTACACCCAACACATGCAACAGGAATGACTAAATGCAAATACCAGAAATATGGAAGATATTATTACCACCAGTCATTGAAATCGGAGAAAGATAATAAATAATCTCAAAATTCTATATAAATTTAAGTACGTCATAACATTATAACACGTTACTTATTATGACTATAAAAACACTCGTCTTATTTACCATCTGATTGTAATTGATCAGTAACACTCGTATGATTATTTCTGAATGTACATTATCCTATATTGATTTTTACTCCAATATCTAATCGATTCCGTACATGTATATATATGAAGGAAAAAACTATGGAGTACTGAACATCTGTTTCATCCTTGTCTTTTGGGAATTATTTGCAGTATGCACCCACCACCAGGGCTAGAATTCAGGACCTTCCAATTACACAGCAAGGTGGCATACCATTCGACAACTTGGACCCAATTCAATAGCCCATGATATCAACTCCAAGTCAAAATCGAAAAACAAACCAAATCCTTACAAATTAACTATTGAAAATTAATCTAATGCTTGTTAGTGGCTACTGACTACAGGACAAGGTTTCCTGGAGTTCTAGTGAGAAGTCGTGACCAGTGAGGTCCATCCAATCAAGTATGTGAGAACTGATGTCCCACCGATAACATTGGTTGATGCCAGTCGCGCTAAATGCACCACGAATTGGTAGAAGTTAGAATTCATGGACTGACCATTGAGGAGTCGGGTCCCAGTGGCTGAATGGTCGTAAACGAGCTTGTCTTGTAACTAGAAGTTCATGGGTTTGAACCTTGGCGGTGGATGTGTACTGCCGAAGATTCCCAAACTACTGGGATAAAATAGCTGTCCAGTACTCCCTGGTTTTAAATTAAACTCACAATTGGCAATTTAAACAATTTGAGGAGTGACATTTTTGTCAAAGTTTCCTCTGGAAACCAATATTTATTCAATCCACAGTATATGATCAACTTGGTGCCGAAATTGGTAATCAAGAAAGTAGGCATATGTACATGAGACTATATACCACTCAATGAATGAGATGAGTAGTTGTATACCACTGACCCCGATCACTAGTGTTTGCTATCTAACCAAGTCGGAGTAATTTATACACCAGACGGCCGTCTCTTTCGTTTAGGATCGGGTTCATCAGCGGTGTGACCTATGTGACTCGGTTCAGAGATCCAAATAGGTTTAAACTACCCAATTTCTGGTTAGCTACTTGGGTGAACTATGTATATTGTAAGTTGTGGCTTTGATTTACGGCGGGACCAGTTCGCCCAAGCAGTTAGACAGAACGTGAACTGATTTGGATCTCTGAGGTGAATTAAACCACATACACCTCTGATGAGCTCAAACTCAAACGAGCAAAACTTCAGTCCCCTAGTGTATAGATCACTTCAATATGGCTGGTTAGCAAGTATTACTAGTTGATATGAGTGAATGGTATCCAACTACTCAATTCACTCAATCAGTAGTATATAGTCCTATGCATTTTGAAATACCCCTTCAATACCCTTTGGCCGTTGCTCTAGGAATTAGATTTTTCGTGCTCGAGAACACCTCCTACAATGGCCAAGTAAAAGTGAAGTTAAAACCATCAACAGTTCAATATTGGACCATCTAGTGCAAACCGGCCGGCCACAAAGCCAGCCAGCATTGAAGAATCCTTTTCTATCATCTACCGGGTGACTAATAAACTGCCAAAATCATCGAAGCACCACGTGCTCCAAACAGCAGAGGCTATTGCAATTCACCTCAAACAACCAGTTCTCTGTGTTCAAAAAAAGTCCAGTCCCTACTACTACTACCCTGGTCAGCCTTCAGTAGAGACTATACATTCATGAATTTGTAATATTATCTTTCCTAATTTGTTTTTCTGACATTCAGCTTATTTTATGTTGATACTATTGAGCTGTAATCTATCAATATTATTGATTCGATGTTATTTAAAACAGCATGTATGTTGTCCATAACACTAATTCATTCATTCACGCATTATAATGTAAATATAACTGTAGAGCCTGATGAAGATCAGGTTATCGAAAAGAGTACTCTTTGTTCAGTATCCAATTCTTTTGAAAAAGACTTCAGTTTACCTCAAAAAATCTTACCTGTGCTAATGATTTCTTTGATACAGTCACTAAATCCTGACCGGTATTTAACCATCTTCGAGTATTTGATACTGTATAGCCAAGACCGATTCTATACAACCAAGCGGAGATCATATTTTTATCCCATAGACAAAAGTTTCTGAAATGGTAATAATAGTAATAATAATAATAATATAACATGGAAATTCTCAGTTTGTTTCATTAAGAGGAAAGGCGCATAAAAAACTAGCACCTTAAAAGTGTTGGTTTGCAGGTATTTGATTAAATGTAGGATTTCATCATGAGCTGATGTAGGCTAGAGAATCCTTTGAAAATCTGAGAGTACTGCGAGAAATCTGTTTCTTTAACCTAGTTTTGAACTTTTCATCAGTACAAACCCACTAGGGTTGGAAAAGAGAACTTACTGGTTACAAGACGAGCTCAGAGATAATTTAACCATTGGGACTCAATTTCATGAATTCCAACTTCAACCATTTCGTGAAATAGCGCCACTGGCACTAGCCACTGTCATTGATTGCGAGTATTTGTCCTCTGACCCAACCTGCTGTACCCTACTGGTCATGACTTCCCACTAGAAGGCAGGTAACTACCCAAGTGAATATGGCCAGTCACTAGTGAGCGTCAATTTCGTATTCAAATGTTGGTTTGCTGGGATTAGATTGGTCTCAGGATTTCATCATTAATTGACATTGGTTAGAGAACCACTAGAAAAACCGGGAATACTGGACAGCCAGCTGTTTCGTCCTAGCTTGGGATTCTTCATTACTACGCATTCATCGGCGTCCGAACTGAAGACATTTCCGTCACAAGGCGAGCTCGTAGACTATTAAGCCACTGGGAGCCAAGGTGTGGGTGTGAGAACAGATACTCGCCACCATTGACATTGGCTTGTTGTAGCGCTTTATCGCGAATCGGAAGAAGTTGGAATTCATCGGCATTTCGATTAAGTAACCAGGCATAACTTTTAGGTTATACAATGGAGTGATTTCAGGGAGAGAGTTCCTGAAAAATAAGGATCAACAAATGAACCATTCATCTAAGTCAAAGCCTATTCATCTGTACGTACCAATGACTATCGGACATTTGAGCTACGAGACGAACTCATTGACCAATCAATCAAACAAGAACAAAAGTCCTATTCAGTACTCCCCGGTGTTTAGGGAATCTTGAGTGAAGATGAAAGCTGTCGTGAGGCAATTTAGCGCATTGTATAGTAAAGGCTTCAAGAAAAATTTGTAAACACCCGTAGCTGTAGGTTCACAAATATTTGTTCAGAAATTGCTACTGAAGATGAACATAAGGTTTAGTACAAAGCGTTATTTGAAAACAACTGCCCTGAAAAGTTCATTAAGAAGCGCATGACAAAAGCAGCAGAAAAGAATTATTGTGTATCTATCCATTTATAAATACATATATATACGACTGCAATTCAAAGGTGACTTAACAACAAGTTGAAATTTTGGTAAGTTGCAGGTTGGATTTTCCACACAATCGAATGTCATTCCTCAACTGAAACACAGAGTGCCTAGAATAGCCACCTCGTATTGTATCTATGAATTCAACTGCTCCTATGTAGACAATTATATAATAACCATTGCTCAAGGAACTAAGTTGTTATTGAACGGAAACCTGTAACTTGTTTGGCTAAATAAAGACACAGTTAAAACCATCGACAGTTTTACATTAGATAACCTCGTCCAAACGGGCTATAACACCAACATTGAAGTATCTTTCTCTAATACCTATCGAATACCCAATAAATTGCTAAAGGCCCTTACAAATACCAAACACTCCAAACAGTAGATAACATTGGAATTCCCCTAAGACAACCAGTGTTCTGTATGCCAAAGAAACAGGTTCAGCTAATGTCTCTATGGTGACCTGCTGTGGAATTCTTAACCTGTTCTGATATTTCATTTATTATTATATTTTTATGCATAACACAGCTCACAAATGCTGTTGAACTGTAGTCTATCGGTCTTATTAATTCCATGGTGTTTAAAACAATAATGTTATGAACAACACTAATTCTTCAATCATTACTACGGCCATATAAATATAGAATGTGATGAAAAAGGCGTTATCGCAAAGACAGATTCAATGTGCTACCAATCAGTCTATTTAAAATCTCAGATGAACACTTTAAGTCAATTAAAATAAATAATGCTACCTACTCAGCTTTTAAACAAAAAATGACCTATATATATATATATATATATATATATATAATTTATCAAAAACAATAGCAAATACCACCAAACAAGCGAATAGAGGCAAGGGAAGCAAGTTATTAGGCTACATAATCAAATACATCAATCAGTATTTACTCTTTGCATAGCATAAAGCGATGATTCATAACGATTTAAGGCGTCAACCATACAAAGATTGAGATACAAGACTCAGTAGAATAAATCGGTATGAGGTTATCTGTCAACTGATAAATCATTGGAAGACAGATATACTGTACCAGTCTTTGGTCTCCTCCTGTTTGTATTGTTATTTTGGGAAAATTTAGAGCTGGATGGGGGTTGGGAGTTGAGGCTACCGTTGGATGTCTTCTGAAAACAATCTCGTGGAGAGTTACAATAATATCACGTGTAGATCACTGAGATGTAGAAAATCAGCAGCTACATGATAATGCCATATGTCAGCTTATCCTCTTGTAAGATTTAAATATGATGGAGAAGATTTGTAGCTCAGATAAATGATTTTGGTGTGGTTGTGTTCTCTAAACTGACTGGATGGTTTATTTGCGAAGCTTTCACTGCCACCTGCTAGGCATCATCTTCAGAGCATACGACTTCAATTTTTTGAAGTGAGCTTTTGGATTTCTCCACGAGTTTATTAGTCATCTTTCCCTGGTGGGTAGCCTTGAACGTGACCGGTTGTTTCTGTGTGTTTTCACACTCTCTAGACTACTTGATTTGGAACTGATTGTATCAAATTTGCGAATTTTCCAATACAAGTAGTTTATAGGATGTGAAAGCACACAAAAACAACCAATCACGTTCAAGGTCACCCACTGGGAGAGATGACTAATGAACTCGTAAGGAAATCTAAACTCGCACTTCAACAAATCGAAGTAGTATGCACTGAAGATGTTGCCTAAGTAGGGTAAGGAAAGCTTCGCGAATAAACTAACCAGCTCAGAGAACAAAGTCACAGTGGAAAACTCACTGATGTCTTTACATTGGCTACTCAAGTAGGACAAGGCCGACTACTATCACGCGTGACATGTTTAATTCTGCTAGGGTGGATATTCTGGCACACAGGAGGTGGGAAATGAGAAGACATTAATACGATGAACTGATCAGAAGACTCTAGAACATCTGGACTTTGTAGATGACTGATGTCTAGTATAACATAGACTCGAAGATCTAGAGGTGCAAGACCAAAAAAATCCCAGAAGAGGATGGTAATGAAGATGAGACTTCAGTTAAGCATAGAGAAGAAGTATGGGATGAAAGTATCGAATGGCCAACAACATCAACAACAACAAGCAACAATCAATATCAACGGAAGAGATTTGAAGGAAGTCACCTCTTTCACTTATTTGAGCAGCATTGTTTCACCTTCAGGCAGTTGAAGTGGGTGAGAGTGTCAGAGCCCGCCACGATCAGAAAGCCAAGATGGACATTCATTAATTCGGAAGCAGTATGGTAATCTGCTTCAATTAACCTATGGGACGAGATTCGGATTGTCAACTCTGATGTCAAGACAGTCAGTGCTTTCATATGGTTGAAAGACTTGGCAGGTTACCAAAAGCACTTCCAATAAACTACTACAAACTTTCATCAATAGCTGCGTTCACGGGTTCCATAGTACAAATCAGATGGCTAATCAGGAAGGATTAGCAAATAGGAATTCTAGCAGACGGTCAAACAGCCAAAATACGATGAAGTGAATGGATATGAACTGGATATACACTGACGAGACCGTTGAGTGATGTCACACTCCAGACCAGCCTTCGAGTGGTAACCTGATAGGAAACGACAAGTTAGCCTGAAGGTGGCATAGGAAAGACCATGTGAGACAGAGATGAGGTCTTATCGTAGATAATCGTAAAGCCAGCTAAAGGGGACTGTGGAGAAGAGGATGAAATGGTCTTGTGCTTCTGCAGCCTTATGCTTCAGTCAGAATCAAAGGGATTGATAAAAAATAATAAATCAGAATATAGGTGAAATCGATATAAAAAATTACTACATGAATATAGTTCAAGGAATTAAAATATGTATTATTTAATATTACATTATACTCTATTACGTTTCCAGTGGAACATAGAGCGGCTTCAATCTAGAGGCTTGAAGTTTCAGTAGGAGTGGTGTTTATTTTTACGGGGTTGGTTTGCTAGCCAACCTAATGCCCAACCTTCCCTCTTTACCAGTTTGATTACTGGTTTAGCGAGGTAAAGAAATGCGTCCAGTGACCGGGGATCGAATCCAGGACCAGATACGTGGTAGGCGAACATTCTACCACCGTGCCATTGATGTAATTAGACTTAAGTTCAAGACACTGGTGGATAGAATGCAGAACACTACTTATACAAACTTTAGAATATGAACTGATATCAGTTGGAGAATCATCTGAAACCAAACAGCTGTTTCATCCTAGTTTGTCCTGCTAGTAATAATAAAGGGCTTTCCTAGTAACATAAAGACCCTGAAGTTATGAGCGCGTACAGCTGAAGACTCCTGGACTAGGAGGAAACACTTATGCGGTACTCTTTTTTCTAGCTTTCAATGGTTCTTTAGCTCATGTTAATACATCATCCAACTTTCGTTTGGACTTATCAAGCCCATGAAGTCGAATGTAAAGGTGGATCTAAATTTAAGAGATTGAATGATGGAGGTTAGCTATCATGAACTGATAGATGAAAGAATTCACGCTTCAAGAAAATATAAACTCAATAACTAAATGGTTAACATACTCAGCTCATAACCTAAGGATTCTCGATACGACATTTTATAGACTCATGGTTATAGATTGCTGAAGAGTTTCAAATTAGAATACAAAAAACACCAGATCAGTGCTGTTTCTGATTTTCAACGGGTTTTCTGATAAAAAAAGCAGTAATGGGCTTTAAAGTTTCTTGATTATTCTAACGACGTGTTGGAACTAACCACCACTCCTCAAAAGGATTCGTCATGGATACTCAGAATGCATATGTCTATCAGGGGTTTACACATATATTACTCACCAGCCACATAGAAGGTCCTCTTTCGATTTTCAGTCAATTCACTCTAACCCCTCGGCCAGCTCACTGGCCAGTGAAAGTCCAGAAAAAACCAGGGAAGTTTGGGTGCGAGACTAACAACTCCAACCGTGTAAACAAAACACTACCATCTGCCTTGGTGTGTGTCACTGGTGCAGCAGTGGAGTCTCAGCGAACCAATCATGTACTCTGGGGTTCGATCTCCAGCCGACACACTTCTAAACCTCACTAAGTCGGTAGTAAGGCAAGTAAAGAGAGAAGGTTAGGCATGAGGCTAGTAACTCCACTCCTTAAAAATAAACACCACTGTTACCGGAACTTCTTAGCTGTAACTTGAAACCCCCCTATGTTCCTTCAAGAACGACAAGGAATAAAATAGTATGTGTTGGTGGTCCAGTGATAAAATGCTCTCCATTCATGCTCTCACGTAGTCTGAGTTCGACTCCCAGCAGACGAAAGCTTTAAGCTAGTTTCTTAGTAAATAGGGAAGTTTGAGTGTCAGCTTACCAAAGTTACCCCATAAAAAGGAACACCATAACCACATGTACTTCATATCTCAAGCTTGAAGGCCTATGAAGTTCCATTTAGAACGCAAAAAGGAATCAGAACAAAATGGCTACAGAAACTCTAAAGCCTAAAGTTCTGCATTCTACTCGAAAATGTAGACGAGGAGGAAAGTAGTTTTCTTCTGCAGCAAATCTTTTGTCTCTGTACACCTTTCAAAGAAGAAAAATCGAAGTGAAAACAAGTGAAAGGGAATGAACTGGCTAACATCTTTCTTAATTAACTATGCTTACATAGTAAGAGTTTATTGATTTATGTCATATATATGTGTATATATATGTATTGACAGTGATATATTAGCTGGTTTTAAGCCTAGAATAAACCTTTGACAAAAATGTAGAACTTTTCTAAATTGACAAAAATTGTTCAGCTATGAAAACAAAAGCGCAATATTTTCTTTTCACATTAAAGGAAAGATAAATATCATTTGTATTCATGTCACCAAAAATGCATGATACTGAACACAAATCCATAAAACAAGTAGTTTGAAAAGATAGATGAAGAAATCTGTGATGATTCTAGAGAGAAATCGTGACGAATTGGATCTACCGCATCAAATGTAAGGACGAATACTTGTCTAGTGATAGAAGCTAGCTTTGGGACTATTTGTTATTAGATGGTCGGAAGCAATCGGTAGGAAGCCTTCACGAGCCTGCATAGCACAGTGGTAACGCTTGTGACTGCAGCACTGGGTGATGTGGGTTTGAATCTCAAAAGGGTCATGAATTCCTTCACTTAGCACGAAACCTGGGCCAAGGAAGACTTCCTGTGACCGATTAAGCCCAGCCATTTAATATCAACTTTTCAGTGTGCACCGTGATGACAGTCCGCCTAGAATGGTGGCCATATTGCAAGCTTGAATGATAGAATTCAGTCTGTACCAAATAAAGGACTCGACACATCACACTAGTTACTGGTGTCCAATCAAACTATCCATATGTGTATCACAAATTGGAAGAAGTCGGAATTCATAGAGCGGTCACTGAATTCTGTCTCAGCGACTGCATGTTCAGTGTGTATTGGCCTCATAACTTAAAAGTCTGGAGTATGATCCTCTCTGGAATCTTATATGATGAGTACAGCTGCACAGTTGAAAACTAGGACTGAATAGCTAGTTTTCAATGGTAATCTAAATGATATCAACGCATGGTCAAACTCGTAAAAACTTATTTAATTCTTACAAACCAAACTCTTGAAAATTAGTATGATGCTCACTAGTGACTCTTGGCTACAAGATGAAGTTTTCTGGAGTTATAGTGCGAAGTCACAACCAGTGGGGTGTTTCCATTTGCGAGTAAGGATGGATTTCCCACCGATGACATTGGTTGGTGTTCGCGCTAAATGCACCATAAATTAGTAGAAGTGAGAATTCATGGACTGGTCATTAAATCAACTCACAGTGGCTGAATGGTCGTCATCGAGCTTGTCTTGTTACCGAAAGGTCATGGGTTTGAACCCTGTTGGTGGATGCGTACTGTCAATGATTCCCAAAAAACTAGGATCAAAACCTATAATCTATATGACCTTAAGAAAAATGTCTTCATCAAGTGACCATATAATGGGGAAATAAACTGTAGGATTTTGAGACAAAAGTTGAATTCTGTCATCCTTAGGATCTATTATGCAACCAGGCTTATAATTATCAAAAAAGGTAAAAATATGCTCCACTGAAAACCTCAGAAGTGTACAAGTAATTATGACACATCCCACACTATTTACTAATTTTCGTGTGCGTGTGTGGTCACACACACACTGGGAGGAGTAATCGTGCTTTGCATGTGAGGGTGGCACAGCGAGCATATCCCAAAATGGTTAGAAAAACAAATGAATTGTGAAAAAAAACCAATAAATGCAGGTGTCAGACTACTAACTTCGTCTATAACTAAACATCTAATCGAGATTATCCATAAGACTGATGTTAACTCAGCCTTTCAGGTCATCTATAAAAAACGGTCAAAGGCGCTTATTGAAATATGCCGAGTCCATAGCTATTCATAAACATAAGCAACCCCCTTCCAGCCATCTGTGTATTCAAAAGCAGTTTATTATTACTCTTAACCCAGCTAGCTTGGTAATCCTTATTTGATTGGATTACCAAACGTTGTGTTAGTCACCTTGTTTAATTTAACTTTTTCATATTTATCGACTTGGCAAGTAAATGTTTTAGGGATCAGATTGTTCGAAATGCATAGTGCAAATACATCACATCACATCATTTTTCAGATAATCTCCGTCTTCTAATAATGCTATCCAAATACAAGGTATAGAAGACATATTGTCTTTTGTCTTTACAAATTTACCGTTGCACATTAGTGGGACTGAGTATTACTGTCTCTCTCTCTCTCTCTCTCCCTAGTCTATGTTCCTCACAACTGTTCCTCACATCTTATAAAATACTATAATGCACAATTTCTGATTTATAGAACGCACAAGTATTTTGCTTTAATTTTTAGAAGAATGCATTTCTGTTTTAACAACAACAAAGAAAACGCCATTAAAAAAAGGCAATTACAAGATGAAAGATTCAACCAATTCATCACTGGCCAGTGAGTGATTCAGGTTATGTGGGTAAATGGATATATGTCGACTGACGAACAGGCTAACAATACCCGCCGAACGGAGAAACGCCAGCACGTTTACACACACACACACCGAGATGTGTATTCTAACCATTACATGGAATGGTTACTATTATTATTAATAATAGTCTTACGAGTTATTAATCAAAGGCAATCATGTACAGAAGAAACACAATTAATAACTCTTTAGTCGTGGTTACTGTTCACAAACTAAATCTCAGGTAATATAAGGCACAATGAATAGAGAATAGACGAAATAAACAGAATCGAAAAATTCAATAATAATAATAATAACAATAATAATAATTTAGGCTACCTGTGGTTTTTGTCGTCAATTACTTAATGAAAAAATGGTGGTGTATGCAGCTAAAATCATTATGTATGTATTGTGGCGCATGCTACTGACAAGATTTATCAGTAGCATGTAAACAGATGTTTATCGGCACATAAAAACACCAAATAGTGCAGAGATACATTTGATGTCAAAAAGAGGAAATCGACCAGTGAATTGCGGCAAAACATGGGAGACGCGAAAGGAAACACCATACGAAGGAGGCAGAAATATTACAACACGGAAGATCTATGCAGATAACGATCTGAAGAAAAGGTGTATATATTTTCGTATTATAGATATATCAGATTTCATAATATAATAAAGGTTTTTGTATTTCCCAATGAATGAAAAACAAAACGATATTCTCCACATAAAAGATCAAATCCCCAGGAGATTCTCTATCTAATTGTGATTATAAAATAAAGTGCTTGCTTGAAATGTGATGCTATCTACATCTGAAAAACATCGCGAGAAATCAAAATCAGGGGAAATGAGCACAGTAGAGCATCTCTTCGACCACCGAGAAATCCAGTTGAACTAGAAAAGCTTGAAAAACCATGAGACATAGATCTATCTATAAGCTATAGAATCAAGCCACTGCGTCGGTGGCACAGTGGTTAGGACTCTCGCCGACCATGCACATCGTCCAGGGTTCGATCCCCTGCCGACGCATACCTGATATCTATGGTTGGCCTGCAAAATTTGGGCTACCGATATCCATGCTGAAAATTCCATACTTGTACCGAAAACGCAGTGTGGAATCAAGCTGTAAATCAAAAATAAAAAAATTTTGACAATATTGAAATCATCATCCAGAAAGAACATTTCAGAAATCACAAAGAACTTCTAATATCATCAGAAGCACTTCATATCAAATGGAATCCAAATTGTCTGAATAGGAATGACGGACTAAAACATAATCTGACCTGGTTACAACACCCCCCTCCCCCATGAAGTGGCAAAATCAACACAAATTTGATATGCAAGTTCACTATGTAAACACACACACTGCTTTTATAATTTTACACACTGATCAAATCCAACAATCTACACTTGGTTTTCTTATCTTTACCAACTGAGCAACTTGACAAAGAAAAATGCTCCCAGACCGAAGAATGATGATCAAGTTAGTAAGCTTTATTTTGATATAACAACAGACACACTATTACCTTTGTTATTTCATTTAGTGATCATTGTTATTTTGACTTTCAATATGTCCTTTTCTCACCTCTTAACTCTTTGTTATATATATGTACTGAGATTTTGTAAATTCCGGTTTAATAATACTTTGAGAAAGCTATAAGCTGCAGCATTAAATAGCGAAACGTCAGTAAAAACACCAATATCGTTTTGTTTTTCATTCATTCATGTGGAAATACAAAAACCTTTATTATAATGAATGTCGCATACCCAATGCTCAAATTTTTTCAAACTGTTAAAAGTGAACTTGGTTTGGACATATCTATCAGATTTCCAATAAACACTCCGTTACCGTCAGAGTATTAACTCTTAAACCTCGCGTGGTTTGCTTGTCAACAGTAAGGTGAGAAAGAAGGGGGTCTGGAGCGTGTGCCCAGCAACCATGCCTCGTAAAATAATTACTTAAACTTCAAGGCTTCGAGCTTGAAGCCTACCTCCCCGCCCCCCGCATCTTCCACTCGGAATGCAAAAGAATGAAGAAAACAAAGTGTTTGTATGCGGATTTTCAATGAACAGTTATTTTCTAAATGTGTCCAGTTGATTAATGGCACGGAAATGTTCGACCTGTGTTGACATGTCGGCTTTTTGTGAGAATGTTTCTGCGATTACTGACTAACTGGTTTCAACGTAGAGAGATGGTAAACAGAAATATTAGCCAAAAAGAAGAGTAATGTTGGAGAATAATAGATTTTTATACGACATGATATATCGCAAGGAGTGGATGCATCTGCGATAGCTATTGACAACAATTGCGCGTCGGTGGCACAGTGGTTAGGACTCTCACCGACCATGCACATCGTCCGGGGTTCGATCCCCTCCCGACGCACACCTCATATCTATGGTCAGCCTGCAAAATTTGGGCTACCGATATCCATGCTGAAAATTCCATACTTGTACCAAAAATACAGTGTGGAATCAAGCTGTAAATCAAAAATAAAATAAAAATAAAATAATTTTGAGCCACTCTTATCACCAGTTATCTCGAGCCTTCATTAGTATTTACCATCCCGAGGACCCCAACCAGAAAGTCTAAGGATCAACAATGAAGCAATTTGGTGGGTAGTAACTAGCAGCAGAATTTAGGACATGCACATTTCGTCATATTTGGAATTCGTCATCTGGATGTAACGACAAGTAGAAATAATAAATGACACCCTTTGCACAAGAAGCGGCTCTCAGGGCCTAAGTGCTTTAGTGTATATTGTTTTAAAGCTTGAATCTATGTATATTGGGTTTGAGCCTCAGTGGGAAACATCATTACTGAGTCACTGGGAAATGCACGTGCATCCGCTAGCTGATAGGTCTGAAATAGGATGAAATGCGCATCCGGGATTCCACTGCTAATCACCATGCACAAATTATTTAATTTTTAAATGGATGATTCATAAAGTAATCAAGTGACCTGAAGCGATATTTCGTTGGTTCTCATCAGCCGCATGCAACAAAGTATATTTTAAATTCAACAATGTAAACTTGAGAGGACAAATTCATTGTATAAACTGAAATCAAAATATTGCGACCTAGTGAATCTGAACTAGACAAAACTGCTATTGATGATGTGTATCACATAAGCTGCTAATGCTTTGCAACATGATAATGCAGTAAAGTATACAGAGAGTCAAATCATGATGTCAAATACTGCCACAAACAGTATTATTTCCTGACGACGTTACAACTACAATTCGTTACTGCTCCTAATGTGGTGAGAGCAGGCCGTGAGAAAATATGAGCAAGGCTGATTTAACAACCAATCACAGCAGAGTTAACGTGGCAAAATATGATTCGCAGATAGAGAACTCTATTTGTCGAGGAATCCCGAAAAAACCAATCAGAAGCCTGCGTTTGTCTGCCTAACTTCTGATAAATAACCAATCAGATGACTGCGCTTGTCTACTTGCATAAGCTATAATAATGTATGTGAAATATGTATAAATACGTGTTGATTTTCATAATAAAACGATCTGTTGCCTGGCCCTTGTCTTCTGTTGTTACACTAATCATCGTATCTAGTTACTCATTTACATAAATTGCAAACTTTGCGTATATATAATTCCATTATTTCATCTCCTTTGATTTAATTTTATTATTTAGTAATATTTCCCATATCTCTGGTGTGAATGTTGAGTCCTTTTAAGTGCATGCATTAGACGTAGTCTGGATGAACAAAGATTCACTGGTCAACCTCTCCTTCTACCAACATGTATTACTTTTTAGGACTTTAGGTAGCTCTGTTCCATCCCCTGTTGTGTGATCGTGTGCCAGTGAATGCATTGCAATTGCTAAGGTTTTGTTTTATGAGTTATTGATCTTTTTCGCTGAAAGGATTCTACATTTAGCTAAATTTGACTACTCCTCATGTATTGCTCTGACCTATGCAAATGAATTAAAAGTCAATCTGAACGAAGAATATTCTTTTTAATAATTTCTCCTCTTCAGGTTCTTACAATTATAAAATATAACATTTGTGGTCGTTACAATAAAGGCCAGTTATGCGGCGGATACATTTTTAACGTAGAATAACAGATTAGTTATGAGGTGTCAAAATAAATAGTCATATTTGTGTGACAAACGTGCTAGGCTGAAATCGATTACAGAATGTTGTAACACGGGAGACAATAGTGGTGATTAATCATAATAGAATTGTAGTGTGTGGGGTAGGAAAATTGACAAGTTTCAGTTCAAGGTTATAAAAGGTGTCAGGTGAGTGGCTAGTACAAAGAACTCCAGATCATCCGAGACATTCTAAGCGAGAACGGATATCCGGAGAAGTTCATTAAAGCCAACATAGGTTATATTAGTCGTAAACATGAACTGACAACTGTGGAGAAAAAGCCTTTGTTTTTACGTTTCCAATTCAAGGGAGATACTCCTGCGGAGATTCTATCCCAACGTTTAACCAGGGCGATCAAGAAAACTTTCTAATCTGCACGTCTGTTTCTATCCTTTACTAGCCGTCCAATGTTCCCCCAGCAACTCAAAGATGCCTTACCTAACCTTAGCTCTTCTTCATGCATATACCATTTCAACTGTTCCTGTGGTTCAAGTTATATAGGGCGCACGAATAGGCAGGTTCGTCTATGGGTTCGAGAACACGTACCAGCTTGGTTCAGCAGGGGGAAATTAAGTGCATAAAAAGCTCGATCCTGTCACACCTGGTCGATACTGGACATCGCATCGATGTCAACACAGCTTTCAGGGTTATATACCGAATCCCAAAGTCGTTATCACGTACAGGTCGCTTACGTCTCCTACACATAGCTGAAGCTATTGCATTAAGATCGACTAAACCGGAACTGTGTATCCAAAAGGAACACGTCCAGACGCTGTTCCTACCGTGTCCAACCTTGGATTGATGATTTTTCTTCTCACCAAGAGTGCTCCTTCCCCTTAACCCTCTTGGTTTTTTTCTTTCTTTTTACTTTGCTTATTATTATAAATATTATTATTACAGTTATTGTTATTATTATTCGTCATAATTTATGCCCTTTATGCAAACATTCCCTCAATACTATCGAATTTTCATTTATACGGACTTATTATTAGTGATATTATCTGTTTTCTCAATATATGCCTCCACCTGTTTCATTTAACATATTCGTTATCTCACTATGAACGTCTCATTCCAGTCTTACTATCTCTTCTGTTTAACTCAGACCACTATGTACTAGCCACTCACCTGACACCTTTTATAACCTTGAACTGACTTGTCAATTTTCCTACCCCACACACTACAATTCTATTATTTTTGATTAATCACCACTATTGTCTCCCGTTTTACAATATTTCTAATCGATTTCAACAACTAGCACGTTTGTCACACAAATATGACTATTTATTTTGACACCTCATAACTAATCTGTTATTCTACGTTAAAAATGTATCCGCCGCATAACTGGCCTTTATTGTAACGACCACAAATGTTATATTTTATAATTGTAAGAACCTGAAGAGAAATTATTAAAAAGAATATTCTTCATTCAGATTGACTTTTAATTCATAATATGGGAATATTTCACACTATCAAACCTATGCAAATGATTTCTTATTCTGTGAAAGTCGATATGTAGATTGAATAATTTTTCGGTTATAGGATTTCATCATGAGCTGATATCAGTTAGAGAACCATTGGAAAGCCTGAGAGTACTTCCAGAAAGATGTTTCGTTAGTCTAGTTCGGGACTCTTCAGTAATAAACACTCACTCATCCCCAGGGTTCGAACCCAAGACCTTACGGTTACAAAGTGCGCCCGTAGACCATTAAGTCAGCAGGATCCGATCTAACATCCATTTCATGAATCCCAACGTCTGCCAATTCTTTTTTATTAGAGCTTGATTCCACACTGTATTTTTTGTACAAGTATGGAATTTTCAGCATGGATTTCGGTAGCACAAATTTTGCAGGCTGACCATAGATATGAGGTATGCGTCGGCAGGGGATCGAACCCCGGACGATGTGCATGGTCGACGAGAGTCCTAACCACTGTGTCACCGACGCACGATATAGAGAGACTGGCAATAACCAATGTCATTAGTAGTTACTATTTGTCCACACACACGACCTACTTCACCTTACTGGTCACGGCTTCTCAGTAGAACACAGGTAGCTACCTATCTGAATTGAGTCAGTAAGTGGTGAGAGCAGGCTGCTAGCCAATTGGTAGACATTAATCTACGTCGATGTCTAGGTCACTAATATTGGCCATGAGAAGATATGAACAAGGCTGATTCAAAAACCAATCACAGCAGACTTAACGTGGGCAAATAAGATCCGCAGATAGATGGCTCCACTTTCGGGGGTTACCCGATGCAACCAATCAGAAGACTGCGTTTGTCTGCTTGAATAAGGTATAATAATGAATAGGAAATATATATATATATACGTGTTGATTTCCGTAATAAAACGATCTGTTGCCAGCCCTTGTCTTCTGTTGTTACGAGTACGGTCCTTCAGGCTACAAAGTTTTATCCTATGAACGAGCTTGTAGGTTTAAATGGCACTGTGATTCGTGTTTCATTAGGAATCTAAAATGGGATTTCAGATGTCTCTTTCTTTATATACTAAAACCGTTCGTTTATGTCATTATCAGTAAGTAGTTCAACTATTAATTATCCTTTTATTCTAAGCTGTTGTCCTCGTATTAATCAACGTTATGAAGTAGTCTGTTTAGTATCGATGATTCTTCTATACCTTGTACTTCATTATTTTCGATGATTTTTGATTTAATAATCACAGTTATTGCATTGTGTGTTCGACACTTAGCTAACATTGACCAAAGCAAATTATGGATGAAAAGAATTGAAATAAGAAAAAAATATGTGCAATGTGGTAGAGTGTAATTCCATAATGAGTAAATTTTGAGTTGATAAAGTCTCACAGTGTTATACAGTAATGTTTACTGATGACGTTTCGAGCACAATTTATTGCTCATAATCATATCAAGGTAATCACACGACTTCCTAAATTCATTTATATAGTTCCATTGTTTTTCTCTTGATTTTCACTTGATTTGATTGGTAATAGTATTTTCCATATTTCAGGTATGAGTGACGAGTCATTCCTATTGCATGTGTTGGGTGTAGACTCGATGAACAAGGATTCAGTAATCAACCTCTCTCTCCACCTACCTAGATTACTTTTTAGAATTTTAACCCTCTCCCACCCTATTGTGTGGTTGTGTGTTAGCGCATGCATTGCAATTGCTGAGCTTTTTTCTAAATTACTTATCTTCTCGGGGTCAACCATTCTTACCTTAGCTAAATTCTTATGCTCTGACAATCTGACTACCCCTGACCTACTAGTTTGACCTATGTAGTTGACCTCACAGTCATTGCATGGTATTTTGTAAATAATATTATTTTGTCTAATTGGGTCAACTGGGTCCTTTAACCTACAGAGCTTGTCCCTGAGTGAGTTTGTAGGTTTAAATGCCACCCTAATTCCTATTTTATTCAGAATCCTACGTAGTGTCTCAGATGTCCCCTCTTTATATGGTATAACTGTGGATGACTTATATTCTTTCTTATTTATGTTATTATTACTAGTTTCACAATTATTTTTATTTTGTTTTTGGCCTTTAATGATCTTCCTAATGAATTTTATAGGATAGTTATTCAACACCAACGCTTCTTCTATCTGTTTTAATTCATCATTTAGATCTTTTTTTGTGCTACTTAGTGCCACTGCTCGGTTTGTTAAACATTTAACTAAGCCTGCCTTAACAGTTAAAGGATGAGACGAATTAAAGTCTAAATATCTATTAGAATGCGTTGGTTTTCTATAAACACTAGTGTGTAGTTTGCCTTCTTCTATTCTTTTTATCTTACAATCTAACATAGCTAATTCTCCTTGTTCATTTTCTGATTCAAATGTGAATTTTATTCCCTCAACTTGTGAGTTTATATGTGTCAAGAAGCTAGAGATGTGTTCTGTTTTTAACACTGTGAAAGTGTCATCCACATATCTCCACCATATTTTCGGAGTAGGGTTAAATGTATTGAGGGCACTATTTTCCCAGCTGTCCATAAATATGTCTGCTACGATAGGGGATATTGGTGATCCCATTGCTACACCTTCTGTTTGTCTATATATTTTGCCTTGGAACTTAAAGATAGTAGATGTGAGGCATAACTGAATCCCTAAAATAATTTCTTCAATGGACAGCTTTGTCCTATGACTGAGTTCCGGATCCGCAGTTAATTCTTTTTTAACTGCTTCTAAGGCCATATTAACTGGTATATTAGTATAAAGACTAGTTATATCAAAACTAACCATTGTTTCATCATTCGCTAGTTGAATGTCATTTAGTTTATTTTTCATCTCATATGAATTAGTTAATCTAGAGTTTGAACGATTTCTAATGGGGCATAGTATTAGAGCTAAGTGTTTTGATAATTCATACGTGGGGGTATTTCTAAAATCTACTATTGGTCTTATGGGGTAACCTGGCTTATGTATTTTTATAGTACCATATATTCTACTAGCATTATTAGTTTTAGGCATTAAATTAAACCATTTAGACTCACCCAGTGATGGCTTCATTCTGCGTATTAGTTCCGCTGTAGATTTCTTAACCTTATTCATTATTGTATCTACAGGCTTCTTAATTTCCTCATATGGACCCGTTTGAATATGTTCAGTAACTTTTTTGATGTAGTCAGATTTATCCAAAACTACGGTGGCGTTTCCTTTGTCAGCTTTTGCGATGACAATGTTTTTATCCTGTTTAAGACTAATTAAAGCTTCCCTTTCCGATTTTGTTAAGTTTGATTTTGTTTTCTTTTGATTTTTTAGGGTTAATGCACATTGTGCTCGAACCTCTTCTGCTGTAGTCTTATCTATTGAGTTTAGTGCTGCTTCTATGTTAGGAATGACGTCCTCTGGTTTTAATTTATTAACTGTTACGTTGAAATTTAGTCCTTTTTCAAGTACTTTTATCTCATTAGAGTTTAGTTCCCTTGATGAGAGGTTGATCACCCACTTTGTTCTGTCGATAGAGGATGAAGCATTGATATCAGTTTCATTTGTTGTGTTCTTTTCTTCTATTAGTTTGTTGAATTTTTTGATTTGCGTGATTTTTGATTTTCTTAATGCGGATTCTCTAGCTTTTTTGGATGTTTCAACAACAATTATATAATCTTTGTCATTGATCATACATTTGAGTTTGTGTTTGAGTTTTTCAATTTGATTTCGTATATTATTTAGTTTTACAGTAACTGGATGTAATTCTTCGCTTAGACATAATTTACTGACATGTTCTGCGGCTGATGTTATTTTGTTTGAAGTAATTGGAGTACGTAGACGTAAATATTTCGGAATCATGTGGCTTTTTAAACATCGACTGTTAAAAATCCGATGATTTGTAAATCTTGCTTTATCGGATTTTTAACAGTCGATGTTTAAAAAGCCACATGATTCCGAAATATTTACGTCTACGTACTCCAATTACTTCAAACAAAATAACATCAGCCGCAGAACATGTCAGTAAATTATGCCTAAGCGAAGAATAACATCCAGTTACCGTAAAACTAAATAATATACGAAATCAAATTAAAAAACTCAAACACAAACTCAAATGTATGATCAATGACAAAGATTATATAATTGTTGTTGAAACATCCAAAAAAGCTAGAGAATCCGCATTAAGAAAATCAAAAATCACGCAAATCAAAAAATTCAACAAACTAATAGAAGAAAAGAACACAACAAATGAAACTGATATCAATGCTTCATCCTCTATCGACAGAACAAATTGGGTGATCAACCTCTCATCAAGAGAACTAAACTCTAATGAGATAAAAGTACTTGAAAAAGGACTAAATTTCAACGTAACAGTTAATAAATTAAAACCAGAGGACGTCATTCCTAACATAGAAGCAGCACTAAACTCAATAGATAAGACTACAGCAGAAGAGGTTCGAGCACAATGTGCATTAACCCTAAAAAATCAAAAGAAAACAAAATCAAACTTAACAAAATCGGAAAGGGAAGCTTTAATTAGTCTTAAACAGGATAAAAACATTGTCATCGCAAAAGCTGACAAAGGAAACTCCACCGTAGTTTTGGATAAATCTGACTACATCAAAAAAGTTACTGAACATATTGAAACGGGTCCATATGAGGAAATTAAGAAGCCTGTAGATACAATAATGAATAAGGTTAAGAAATCTACAACGGAACTAATACGCAGAATGAAGCCATCACTGGGTGAGTCTAAATGGTTTAATTTAATGCCTAAAACTAATAATGCTAGTAGAATATATGGTACTATAAAAATACATAAGCCAGGTTACCCCATAAGACCAATAGTAGATTTTAGAAATACCCCTACGTATGAATTATCAAAACACTTAGCTCTAATACTATGCCCCATTAGAAATCGTTCAAACTCTAGATTAAATAATTCATATGAAATGAAAAATAAACTAAATGACATTCAACTAGCGAATGATGAAACAATGGTTAGTTTTGATATAACTAGTCTTTATACTAATATACCAGTTAATATGGCCTTAGAAGCAGTTAAAAAAGAATTAACTGCGGATCCGGAACTCAGTCATAGGACAAAGCTGTCCATTGAAGAAATTATTTTAGGGATTCAGTTATGCCTCACATCTACTATCTTTAAGTTCCAAGGCAAAATATATAGACAAACAGAAGGTGTAGCAATGGGATCACCAATATCCCCTATCGTAGCAGACATATTTATGGACAGCTGGGAAAATAGTGCCCTCAATACATTTAACCCTACTCCGAAAATATGGTGGAGATATGTGGATGACACTTTCACAGTGTGAAAAACAGAACACATCTCTAGCTTCTTGACACATATAAACTCACAAGTTGAGGGAATAAAATTCACATTTGAATCAGAAAATGAACAAGGAGAATTAGCTATGTTAGATTGTAAGATAAAAAGAATAGAAGAAGGCAAACTACACACTAGTGTTTATAGAAAACCAACGCATTCTAATAGATATTTAGACTTTAATTCGTCTCATCCTTTAACTGTTAAGGCAGGCTTAGTTAAATGTTTAACAAACCGAGCAGTGGCACTAAGTAGCACAAAAAAAGATCTAAATGATGAATTAAAACAGATAGAAGAAGCGTTGGTGTTGAATAACTATCCTATAAAATTCATTAGGAAGATCATTAAAGGCCAAAAACACAATAAAAATAACTGTGAAACTAGTAATGGTGACATAAATAAGAAAGAATATAAATCATCCACAGTTATACCATATAAAGAGGGGACATCTGAGACACTACATAGGATTCTGAATAAAATAGGAATTAGGGTGGCATTTAAACCTACAAACTCACTCAGGGACAAGCTCTGTAGGTTAAAGGACCCAGTTGACCCAATTAGACAAAATAATATTATTTACAAAATACCCTGCAATTGCTGTGAGGTCAACTACATAGGTCAAACTAGTAGGTCAGGGGTAGTCAGATTGTCAGAACATAAGAATTTAGCTAAGGCAAGAATAGTTGACCCCGAGAAGATAAGTAATTTAGAAAAAAGCTCAGCAATTGCAATGCATGCGCTAACACACAACGACACAATATGGTGGGAGAGGGTTAGAATTCTAAAACGTAATCTAGGTAGGTGGAGAGAGAGGTTGATTACTGAATCCTTGTTCATCGAGTCTACACCCAACACATGCAATAGGAATGACTCGTCACTCATACCTGAAATATGGAAAATACTATTACCAATCAAATCAAGTGAAAACCAAGAGAAAAACAATGGATCTTTATAAATTATAATGAAAAATAAGAAATTTTTGGTTTTTTCTAAAAACAGTTCTAATGATGCCGGAAGTTATTCTCATCATTTGGTACAGTTTTGCATCTTATTTACTGAAAAATACGACAAAATAAAATTAAAAATACACATTACATAACAGTAATAAAAGGATTGTTTTAGCAGCTACATAGGGAATTACTGTATTTCATACGGAAAAAAATTGCATAAAGTAGAAAATTGTAGTAATAATAGTAATACCAACTAAAATAAAATACCAGAGTAACAATTAAACGATTGAAAGGGTGACACCATAAAATACAGAAAGATGAACGATGAAAGGGTCGATTTACTGTGCTAATTACATAGTAACTTGTAAGTTTCCCGTCTAACAGAATCTTCGTCACATAGAGTACGGGCTAAATAGGGTATTGTAGAATTTCTATACTTTGTGGTACGAGCATATAACTTTTTATATTGACTTCTCGTCCTACCTGATGAGATACAAGGGGACAGGTGTGAATAAAGGGGGTGCAGCGGGTCTGACAGTATAGCCTTAGCCCATTTCGTACAGGAATTTATATGCCTCTCGACTATAGTATTAGCGAGCTCATGCAGTGGCAGACCACAAGCTCTACTCACAGCATTTAATGCTCTTCGTAATATGATATAATCTTTTTTGAGAAGCCCAGGAAAGACTAATGGAGAGCAATAGAGTACAATAGGTAAAATATAGGAGTACGAAAATCGCAAAACTAAAGGTTGGTTGATACCTGATTGTCTTAACTTTTTAATGTAGAAGGTAAGATGAAGCATTTTCTTAGGGATAGATAAGATATGGGATGACCATGAAAGGTCAGAGGAAAGAACTAATCCAAGGTATTTAATGCTTGATTTGGTTTCAATTTCCGTGTCATCTATGCTACAGGGATCATGCGAGCTAACTAGTTCAAGTAAGTCACGTCGATGCTTGAAAGTAAAGTCAAGTGCCTGACATTTGGAAGGATTTAATATAAGACCATTTGACTTGGACCAGTTTTTGATGTCCAACAGAAAGCTATTAAGTTTGGAGCTGTCAGACTCGGAAGTGATAGGCAGTGATACAGTCAGATCATCTGCATATTTGACAAAGTTAGTTTCGTTTGAATGAGGTAGGTCATGTAGGAAGAAAGAAAAAAGAAAAGGAGAGAGTACAGCACCTTGTGGAACACCGGATTTTGTAAGCGAGGTAGAAGAAGATTTGCCGTTATATACAGTATACTGCATTCTACCAGAAAAATAGGAATGCAACCAACTCTTTTCCCAGGATCCTGTTTGTGTCAACGATAGCTTATTTAATAAAAAGCCACTAGGTACAGAGTCAAAGGCAGATGTGAAGTCTAAGAAAGCACTACGAACATTTTTGGCAGCCTTGTCTAAACAGGAAACAACATTGTGATATAAGACGACCGCAGCATCCAAGGTACTTCTACCATGTTTGTATGCAAATTGTTTAGGATCAATAAAAGGTTTCAAAGCGGGTTCAAGACGAAGTAAAAGTAATTTTTCCATCAATTTTAAAAAGGGGGAAGTAATTGCAATAGGCCGAAATTTAATATCAGAACCAGAAGATGGTTTTGGTATAGGGATAATTTTAATGTTTCTCCATCCTAAAGGTAGAACGTTACCGGAAAAAGAAGCATTAAAAATGTTCGTAAGAGGATAACACAAAATATCAGCACAGTTCCTGAGGACAACGGCAGGTATGCCGTCAGGACCAAGGCTTTGAGAAGGCTTAAGAGACCGGAGACATTTAAGCACATCACGGGTATTCAAACCAATAAAGTTATTATCAATATCATTTGTATCATTTGGAAGGGTATCAACAGAAGAGCGTGTGAAAGATTTGTTAAGAGTGTCAACATTAAGAGAGGGAATAGAAATACATCGCTTACCGTTAGTAATTTCTTTGAAAAGTTTCCATAAATTAAAAGGGGTTTTACATGACAAAAATGTTTGATTATATAAAACATTTAGTCTTTAGGAAGTCGTGTGATTACCTTGATATGATTATGAGCAATAAATTATGCTCGAAACGTCATCAGTAAACATTACTGTATAATACTGTGAGACTTTATCAAAACAAAATTTACCCATAATTGAAAACGAATTGAAATTTGAATATCTATCTAATGGAATTCCTTAGCTTTTATAAACGCTAGTGTGTGTAAGTGTAAGAGAGGAAAGGTGACTAACTGCAATTCTTGCATCAAGTTATAATCGGACAGTACGGTGAGAGGCAGCTAGACTTCGAATCTGCCTACACGTAACAAGCACAATGAGAAGGAAGGACTCAACACCCACACCAGAGATATGGGAAATTTTACTACTACTACTGTGGTGGTGTGATACAGACAATGTGTGTTCCAACAAAATATTATTCTCACATATTCCCACAGTTCAGCACTGAATTTGCAACAGAATACTTTGTGTACATTTGAACATTCTATTTCATGTCGTTTAATGTAGTAAACGAAAATCACACGCTTAATGATTGATTAAAGATTATAAACTGTATAGATATGAATAGCTGTTTGATCACTTGAAGAAAATATACCTTGACTCCCGTGTCTTGTCTTCTGCTGTTACATTTGGTGTCACTTATGCCTGCTTAAAAATGAAAAGTCTAAATACCCCACAGTTTTTGATGAAGGAGACATGTGGATCTTCATGCAGGACTTCAAGGATGTTGCGCAGTCGAATGGCGTTCAAGATCTGTCTGTGATGAGGCTATTATTTGGAACGCTGCTGGGCTGGGGGGGGTTGGGCGAAGACAGTATATGATAATTTGAGGCAAAAAACCAGCAGATATGCACCAGGGTCACGAAAACTACTTCCAAAGTGAGAAGAACCATACACGGTCACTGTGAGACGGGGTCACGTATATACGATCAGAGAAGCTAACGAAGAGAAGCGGCTGAACGTCAGCGAGCTCTGAAACTGAATACAACAAGATAAACAACAAAGCCGCTAGTGTAACAACAGAAGACAAGGGCCAGGCAACAGATCGTTTTATTATGAAAATCAACACGTTTTTATACATATTTCACATACATTATTATAGACAAGCGCAGTCATCTGATTGGTTGTTTCGGGATTCCTTGACAAATAGAGTTCTCTATCTGCGAATCATATTTTGCCACGTTAACTTTGCTGTGATTGGTTGTTGAATCAGCCTTGTTCATATTTTCTCAAGGCCCATATTAACGTAGCTTAGTGTCAACCAATCGGCTAGCAGCCTGCTCTCACCACACTCGTCCCCCCGTCAAATACGTGCGACTGAAGTCGGCTTGATCTACTTGGTGCAGGCGTCATCGTTGGCTTGTCTCGCTGTATCCATTTCTGGA
Source organism: Trichobilharzia regenti (assembly GCA_944472135.2). Classification (NCBI taxonomy): domain Eukaryota; kingdom Metazoa; phylum Platyhelminthes; class Trematoda; order Strigeidida; family Schistosomatidae; genus Trichobilharzia; species Trichobilharzia regenti. The sequence goes on along the minus strand of OX235264.1, from coordinate 6,547,050 downwards.
GCTCGCTGACGTTCACGTGCCTCTCATTGTTCGTCATTGCGATTGTGTCCGCGTAATCCCATCTCGAAGTGACCATATGTGGTCCTTCCCATTTTGGAAACTGTTTGCCTGACCCTGTCGGACATTCATCGGTATTTCGGCTCACACTTTCATATGCTGCTTTCACCCGAACTCCCAGCAGCGTCCCAAGTAGCAGCTCCATCGCTGACAGATCTTGAACGCCACTCAACTGCGCAGAAGCCTTGAAGTCCTGCCCGAAGATCCATATGTCTCCATCAAAAACAGCAGGGCATAGGCTTTCCATTTGTCGGTAGGCAGCGACACCAAATGTAACAACAGAAGACAAGGGCCAGGCAACAGATCGTTTTATTATGAAAATCAACACGTTTTTATACATATTTCACATACATTATTATAGACAAGCGCAGTCATCTGATTGGTTGTTTCGGGATTCCTTGACAAATAGAGTTCTCTATCTGCGAATCATATTTTGCCACGTTAACTTTGCTGTGATTGGTTGTTGAATCAGCCTTGTTCATATTTTCTCAAGGCCCATATTAACGTAGCTTAGTGTCAACCAATCGGCTAGCAGCCTGCTCTCACCACACTAGCACCAAGAAAACCAAACCGACTTCAGTCGAAAGTTTTTGATGTGGGGGGGAAAGGAGTGGTGGTGTGAATTAGGGAATTACATACAGTGATATGATTAATTTAGTTTCTAAAGAGGAAACTATGATGTGATTTCACCTCGAGGAACACTGTAAATTGAAAATTGTCAATTTGGTTTACGGTGTCACCGGTGGTATCTCAAGCAGTTGGCCAGAAGTCGAGTGGTTTGAACTGATATAGTTCTCTGAGGTGGGTCAAACTGAATACACTGTTATCCGATGTTGATATCACTCTAATCTGGTTGATTGGCAAGTATTATTGATTGATACGGGTGAAATACAACTACTAATTTCAAACAGTCAGTAATATATACTTTTATACAAACAAATTTGGAATGTTATGTAAATGATTGCCTTGATATGATGATTCCAAGTAGCAATGAACTGTTCTAGGAACATTCTATGTTTTTCTATCGGGGTTTTTAGAAAACAAACGCGAAAGTAATTTCAATATTCGATACCAGGGGAGGTGTTTGCTGAGCTATGAATTATCGGATCGCCTGTTTCAGGATTTCATACATTTATTCCCCTTAATGAATTTGAATAAAGCAGGAACAACAGCGGCTTATGCAGAATAAAATGCTACCATCACATCGTTTATTTCGTTAACATCCCATCAGCTGCTTACAGGCCAAAGTCATTATTGAATATCTCTACACAAACGATTTTCAGATACTTGCACAGAAAGAGTTCATTTTTACACAAAATTCAATCAATCGGTCAATATATGCATACAGTAATTATATATATATATATATATATATATATGTATTATTAAACACTATTCCGAACAATAATGATCATACATAATGGAAACTCCCGATATTACGTAATCAGATGAGAGGTGAAAATATCCAGTTACCATGGCAAGTTTTCTGAAGCAATCTCCATCAAACGCCTGAAACCTGATTTATGAGTTCAGAAAGAAGCAGCTACCAGTTTTTCTTTTCCCATCCTGGTAACTGGATATTTTCACCTCTCTTTCATCTGATTACGTAATTTCAAAAGTTTCCGTTGTGTATGAACATTATTGTTCGGAATAGTGCTTAATATTATTATATATATATTATTACTGTATGCATATATTGACTGACTGATTTTTGTTTAAAAAATGAACTTTTTCTGTACAAGTAAATTAAAATTGTTTTTGTAGACATATTTAATAATGTCTTTGACCTGTAAGCAGCTGACGAGAAGGTAATGAAAGAAACGATGTCATGGTATCAGTTTGTTCTGCAAAGATCGCTGTTTTTCTTGCTTTATTTCAGGATTAATGGCTGAAGACGTTATGCAAAGATTAGAATTAATAGCCTTAGTCATAGTCAGACCAAAAATCTGAGTTGCGTTGTGATGATATATTCTTGATATTTAAATCGGAATACACCCACAAATCAGTCAACAACATATCTGAAGACATTAAATTCACTACATGAGATGAATAATTAGATAACAAAATTCTATTCTTAGATGTCTTAATCAAGAGAATTAACCCAGGAAATTTAGAAATGAAAGTATACAGAAAATCTCAAAAAATACCCATTTATTCATAAGTAAAAACCCAGTTTTTTTGTTCAGCGAAGAAATTTTTTTCAACTACTTCATTTTCAAGCCAACTGTACAATCGTATTTATATTACAGAAAAAGGTTATTAAGTGGCACTAAATAATTGCTCAGTCAATGTACGTATATATGTGATAAAAGTTATAAGGGGTAGAGTTGAAGTGGATAAATTACAAAAATATTAAAGATTGTTTTATAACAAAAATGTCAAGTGTTGTCTAAAAATTTTGAAAATTAGGAGTACGATTACGATAAGAATGAAGATGTGAAGTGAAGTGGAAAGAATTCAAGTGGAAAAATAAAATAAAAACTAGAAAGAACATTATTATGACCAAGGTAAAGAAAGGGGTTTGACAAAACGCTTTTGAACACATAATTTAGGTTTCTGTTCATGTATAGCTAAAGCTTCGGTTAGCTATGCATAAATGAAGAAAACGTAAACTTTTGGATCAATTCGATTTTGCCATGTAGATAACTTTGAAAGATGAATCACGTGGTGCTAAATGACTAGACTCTAACTGGTGATCACAAATAGATGATTTCGCAGTTCTACGTTCGCCTTTCATTAACCAAACCGGATAGTGTTCAGCAACACGTTTTCGGAGATTACGCTTAAAATTTATCCACTTCAACTCTACCCCTTACAACTTTTATCACATATATACGTACATTGACTGAGCATTTATTTAGTGCCACTTAATAACCATTTTCTGTAATATAAATACGACTGTACAGTTGGCTTGAAAATGAAGTCGTTGAAAAAAATTTCTTCGCTGGACAAAAACTGTGTTTATACAGAAAATCAACGCACGCAAACCAGATACTCAACTATAATAGTAATAACGTAATTACACACAAAAAAAAACAACTGTGTGCAAACATTGTTTAAAAGAGTCCAAACACACTTTAGCACTCCTGGGTTCGAAGAGAATACAGGAAAAATACCTACTAACAAGCATCTTCAAAAAGAATGGATATCCCCTCACAATTTCATCAAAAACTGTTTTAACTCGATTCATAACACCAACAACAAGTCAACATGAAAGGCCACAAGAAAATTCATCCTCCCAAATATCAGAAAAAGTATCTCTGAAATAACAGCAAGAATATTGAAACCGTTTGAAATAGATATAGCACATAAGCCAGTCAGCCAGCCAGCCAGTCAGCGCAATCACTGCAATCGATATTGTGCGAACCGAAAGATCCAACAGAAAAAAGAAGATAAAATAAGTACTATTTACAAAATACATTGTATGAACTGCAATAAATATTACATCGGTCAAAATGAGCGTCACCTTAGAATCAGAATACAGGAACACAAATTAGCTGTGATCAGATATGTGCGTCGGTGGCACAGTGATTAGGACTCTTGCCGACCATGCACATCATCCAGGGTTCGATCCCCTCCCGACGCACACCTCATATCTATGGTCGGCCTGTAAAATTCGGGCTACCGATATCACATGCTGAAAATTCCATGCCTGTACCAAAAAATATGGTGTGGAATCAAGCTGAAATCAAAAAATATAAATATATATATACCTGATTTAAACAATGCAAGTGGATAATTATGGAAACCGATTTGACGATTTGGATAATGAAGAAATTATAAACAGATGAAACACCAGAAATGCAATCAGGGAATTCCTAGAAGCCTGGTAGTCAAGCGAATCAGTCAGTGATTAGCAAACGCACTAATTACTATAGGCCAAATTTACAAGCTATTAAAAAGTAAATCACAAGTGACAAAAAACGTTCAAATTCCAAGTCAATAAAAATAGAGATACAATTATATCATTTCTTTTGATGTAGTTGTGTTCTCTGAGCTGGATAGTTTATTTGCAAAGCTTTCAACCATGGAAATCAATTCGACTGGGATAACCAACTTTCAAATATTAGACAGAGGAATCATCAAGAATGCCAAAGAATTTTTAGAAACCTTATTGGTATTCCAGTGAATCGTCAATTCATATACACAGCGACAGAGATAAAATTTACCAATCGATTAGAAGGCGATCTCATACACAAAAGGGTCAAACATAATATCAAGGAAACAATCAACAACAATTTTCTATAGTTTGGTTTGTATGGGTTAGTTTTGTTTTTTGCAAGTTGATCACGGATTGATATCAGCTAGAGAACCATTGAAAACCAGTACCAGAGTACTGGACAGCCAGCTGTTTTATCCTAGTTTGAGAATCATTGGCAGTACGCACCCACAGGGATTCGAAACCAGGACCTTCTGGTTACAAGACAAGCTCTTAGGCGACCATTCAACCACTGGGTCCCGATTCAATGGTATACGAGCTTCCATTATAGATAAGATTTTTTTTATTTTGATAAAACGCACAGTGTTTACAGTTATATGAACTGATGACGTTTCGAGCACAATTTATTGCTCATAATCATATCAAGGATCATATCCTTCATCAGTTCATATAACTGTAAACACTGTGCGATTTATCAAAATAAAAATCTTATCTATAATGGAATTATACTCTACCACAGTGCCCAAGTTTTATACTTATATCAAGGTATACGAGCTTGCCGTGTAACCGGAATGTCCTGGGTTCGAATCCCATTTGGTGCGTTCTGCCGATGATTCCCAAACTAGGATGAAACAGCTGGCTGTTCAGTACTCCCTGGTTTTCAATGGTTCTCTAACTGATATAAATACGTGATCAACTCGTAAAAATCAACATTGATACCAATACAAGTAGCCTAGAGGGTGTGAAAATACAAAAAAAAAACAACCAATCACGTTCAGGATCACCAATCAGGAGAGATGACTAATAAACTCATCGAGAAATCTTAAAGCCTCACTTTAACAAATTGAAGTAGTATGTACTGAAGCTGTTGCTTAGTAGGACAATGAAAGCTCCTCAAGTCAACCATCCAGTCAGCTCAGAGAACACAACCATATGAAAATCATCCACCTGAGCTACAAATCTTCTCTATCATATCCAAAACAACTGTCTTATTCATTGAAAATTCAGATAAGTTCATTTTATACTCAAATCTACACTGAAGATGTTGTCTAGATTGGGGGGACAATGTGCAACCAGCTTCAAAGAACACAACCAAGCCACAAAAACAACCACAGAGATACAAAGTTAAAATGAATCACCAAATTTGACAAGCTATCCAAGCTCTACGTCTACAGAGAGACAGAGAGAGAGAGTGCGAGAGACCCCCACCAAAAAAATAAATAACGATTATTTATACTAACGTTCACGTGCAGAAGAAAGCAAATCAAACGGGGAAACACTTCAAACACTTAAATCAACGCTTGTATAAGCAGTAAGCAAGTGAGTAAAGCAAGCAATCTATTGAATAATTACACACCACATACAGCTCTATGCATGCATGCATGCGTGCATATATGTGTGTGCATCAACAACAAAACATATAGCGACAATGATGAAAGCGAAAAATATAGTAGCCAAACCAAGCAATGTGTCAAACTACATTAGAAATATATGTGTACGTGAGTGTGTGCGTGAGGGCGTGCACAACTACATTTATCGGTTAGATATGTATATAATATGCAATATATATATGTGCATAAAGATACTCTATGATACGCACCGCTTAGTGTATGCAAATCGAAACGATTGACACTGGTCACCACCAGATGATGAAATCGAAGAATCCGTATAAGATGACGTCGGTTTACTATGATATGAAATACAATATGATAAAATACTTATATACACATAGATATATATACGTATATATGGAGATATATATACAAACGCATATTTATATAAATATTGTGTAAAGATAATGACAAATAAAAGAAGACGAACATTAAACGCATGCATGACATTTGATATTGTTTTTCTTACAATAATGACAAATGGAATATAAATGAAGGCGTAGTTATTGGAAAGAATGTGGATCGAACACATGCAATACAAACTGATGAACACATAAGATTTAACTAGCCAAAATATATCTAACAATATATATATATATATATATATATATATATATATATATATATGTATATATGCGTATGCAGATAGTATAGTGACGGAGTGGAATAAATGGTGCACGCTTCTCTGTCATCTAGAAACCGACAGACAGATTTTGTGATTTTTGTTTAGCTTTTTCTGAAAGACTAATTAACTAAGATAGAGCTGTCAAAATTTACACTTAAAATGAAGTCAGTTAATCTGGATTTAAGCTGTCATATATATGCATACATATATACAGGTCGCCAGTTGCCAAAAAATTGTAAGTCATACGCCATTGTATTGACTTCCGATGGCTGGATAGTCTCCGAGTTTGGCCTTGAAATCAGAAGGTGATGGGTTCAAACCTAAGTGAAGGCTTATTCCTGAAGAGCCGCAAACTAGGACGAAACAGGTGTCTAGTACTTCCTTCCTAGTTTTCCAATGGTTTTATTGCCGATGTCAGTTTGTGATGAGATTTGTATTCAGGATTTTTAATCGGCTAAACTGGGATGTAATGAAACGTATTGTCTTTGGTAGGTTGTTCTTCTCTTTATAGATTACTTTGAAAGAGAAGGCATTTGTTGAGAGTGAATGAACAGCGGTGAAGAAATGTTCGATCATAGCATTCCTGATACGGCCACTACTTCCTTTCCGAGGCCAGGCTGGATAGTGTTCTTTGGCCCTTTTTGACAGGATGCACGTCGAGCCAGTTACATCAGTCGTTCGATACGCATCCTGTCAAAAAGGTTTAAAGAATGCTATCCAGAGTGGCTGCAGAAAAGAAGCAGTGGCCGTATGAGGAGTGCAATAATCGAACATCTTCTCACCACTGGTCATTCTATCTCAATAAGCGCCTCCTTTAAACTAATCGACAAAATGAAAGAACAAACTGCCAAAGACAATACGTTTCCGTCTTCTTCACATTGCAGAAGCCCTAGCCATTCAGTTGGAAGAACCAGAACTAAGCATATAAAAGAAAATTATTCAACCATTTCTACTATCGTGGTGACAACTTCGTTGATTAGACTTAACTTTTGTTTGTATGCTTATTTTTCTAACTACTTAAAACTTTTGTGTAATTCCGTATGTTATTTTGTTTCCATGTGCACCTTGAGCACAAGTCTTTCATCATACTATTCGTGTTATTACGTAACTCTTCTTTACCAATTACTTGTGACAACTTCTCACATTTGTTACTACCCTCTTATATTAATATACAATTTACCTGAACTTACTAATTATATTTTCGTTTGGCAAATTTAATGTACACACACACATACATACAAAATAACCATTTATATATTTGCGATTGTACAGCTAGAAAAATGAATTCGCCGCCGAAAAGAGACTCTTCGCTGAACTACTGGTCTTCTGTCTATTTGTCTTCACACTCAGCTTGATGGAGCCCGGTGGTCACTACGTCCTAGTAGGACTTCAGATAACTTCATCCTTCAGTGAGTCAATAGAGGGGTCGATTCCTTGTACGCTTGTGGGTTGCTAGTTCTGAAAAGTGACAAATAAAGACGATAAAGCTGTCCAGTACTCGCTGGTTTTCACTGTTTCTCTAATTTACGTTAGTCTGTGATCAGTCATGAAGTGAATCGAATCTCTGTGAACTAATACTTGAAAAGTAACATGAATATTGCCAGATGATAGTTCTTCATTATCCAAACTCAGGAGAGATATTGTTGTTCGGGCCTGTAAGGTAGAGTTCTGAAGTACTTCATTTATGATGAAACGTCAACTGTCTAATTCATTTTCCTTTCTAAAATGTTGCAGTCTTCATTGCATTCTTCATCATTAGTGGAAGACAGTAGTTAAGAGTTCATCCTTATAACATTGCCACAGAACAATTGAATTTATTCTCCGCTGGAATTTCAGAGGACAGATGATGCCAACTGTTGAAAGCTATCGGAAAGTCAGTCGCGAGATGTTTTTTTCTTTAGATGGAAGCAAAATTTAGCGTGGGTGATATGGAATTATCACCCCAAGGCTGCTGAGATTGCAGAATACAATACGCTTTCATCAGAATATTTGAGAATGAATCGTTTTTAGACATCTGTGTATTTGATGATTCTGTGATTGGGGACAAACGTTTCACCAACAAAACGTGTACAATCAAATTAATATACAGTTAGAACATGGAGAATAATGTGTTGATAAATTTAAATGACGCTTGAGTTGGCAGTCATCTACAAACTTGTCCAGAAATACCGCTGGTGGACTCAGGACTACTACCAGTCGCTAACCCCACAAGAAAAGTAAGAGCCTAGAAGGCCATAAAGTTACTAAAAGCCGAGAAAACAGCAGGAAGTTGTAGAATACCCCCTCTCCGACAATCACTGAAGACGGACCTAGAGACCTGATCAGAAACACTCAGGCTATTACTGTAAAGGATGTGGAAGGAACAGAAAGCATCTGAGCTTTGGGAGAGCAACTGCTTTTTCAAACTATTAAGGAGGGTGATTCTGGTCGATGCAGAAACTCACATCTTTTCATAATCCTGCCCAGTCCAAATAAAATGCCAAGCTAGATCATTCTGGAAAGACTATAAGTTCTATTGGATGGAAGAGTGCCTGGAGCTGGCTGGACGCAGGAATTAATAAATCATTTGTTGACAGAACTTAGGAAGCCTACAATGACAGTCAGCTTTACACATTTACTCCATCTACTTTGAAAACTACTCCTGTGGGGTCGACTTGGAAGTACTTTGGCAACTCATCTACATAAGGAAGTGCGCTATCGCATAATTCTATAAACTGCGTTCAGCTCCTGTTTGATAATGCTACATGCCTATTAAGTCACAACGACGAGTTTAATGAAGCATTCAAAGTGAAGAAAGCAGTAAGAAAAAGCTGTCTACCATCATTGATGGTGCTCCACATTTCGGTGAACTGGACCGTGCAACAAAGCGTGGAGAGGTGTAAGAGATGCTTACTTTAAAATAAGAAAAGGATCCTAGTAGATTTCTTGCATGAAGTATGTCTCATATCTCATAAAGTAGAAGACTAACAAGTTTAAAATCAAATATGTTAGCAGAAGTGACAACGAAGACAGGACTTGAAGAGAATTCAGAAAAGACAAAGATGGTAAAGATACCACCTGATCGTGAGATAGATCAGAAAGCTCTCTTTTTCACCTATGTAGACAACATTGTTTCAACTATAGGCATCATGAAGCTCAGTCAACATTGGATCACACTCTGTCAGTGCTGGCAAATCCCTCTGGATATCTACAGCATTTATGAATATATTGTTTAGAGATATGACGTGCACATTACTGAAAGGATTTGTTAGAGCCTTCAGTACACTTTCATCAGCATCCGTTGATAATGCAGATCAGATAGCCGACCAGCTAGGAAACAGAAGTAACGAGTAACTCTGGTAGTCAGAGAGCCAACCAACAACATTTGGCACAATAAATGTTCAGAAGGACTTGTGTCTGACTGGTTTCAACACAGAACTTTACGCCGATGCGCAGCAATCCAAGTAACCAGACTTCACTTAGCACATAAAGCAAGAGAAGAAGGTAAAAGGAAACACAGAACAGAGGCAGTTAACAGAGATATGAGACAAAAAGAACAGTAATAACGGAGAACAGTTTAGTTTCATTGGGGATTATAAGTCACAAAGAGCACATGCATCTGTGCCACTGACAACGATTTTGAGCCATATTTTATTTTATTTTTTATTTTTGATTACAGCTTGATCCCACACCGTATTTTTGGTACAAGTATGGAATTTTCAGCATGGATATCGGTAGCTCAAATTTTGCAGGCGTGGGCTCGAACCCCGGACGATGTGCATGGTCGGCGAGAGTCCTAACCACTGTACCACCGACGCACCTAACCTACTGTATCCAGCCAGTGGTTTCTACCGTTCCAAGGACCCCAACCAGGAAGTCTACACCTTCTCACGTGACTGGCTGGCCTAAAGGAACTGTCGTGGATTTCATTGACTGATGAAACCATGTTTTGGTTTGACCACCACTGGCTCTTTTACAATCTGACTCTATGTCAGCTAACACTGCCCGTCGGTCGACGAAGGCGATGTTCAGGGATGCATGCGTGACACATGTCCTAACCATCTCAGTCGATGTAGCCTCACAGCCTCGTCGATTGATATCCTCTCTTTAACTAGCATTCGATCGAGGCCTAACCTCAATATTACTCACCCTATTATACCATTTCACAAGGGAGATAGAATGCAAGCACCCAGGATCAAACACAACTAGTCTTTTCACTTCTTCTACTCTTGATGGCCAGATCTCACAGCCATAAAAGAGGACGGAGTGGACTGCTGCTGAGCAGTAAACACGTCCATTGGTCGATAACCGGACATCACGTCTATGCCATAAACGCGGTAAACTAGCATATGCGAAACGAGCTTTCTGTATCCGTGCTGAGATTTCGTCAGAGATCAACCCGTTAGGGTTGATGCAACTTCCCAAATAAGTGAAGTGGTCAACATGCTCCACCAACCATTTCACTCGCTACTTATAAGTTAGGAGTTTATCAGTGTAGTCCAGTCCTGTAGCCTGATCATCTTACATTTTTCAGAAATGGGTGAATAGCATGCTAAACATTCGCAGATTGCAGCTGAAGGTGTTCAGAAGACTCTGCTCTATTTTCTCAGCGTCTTCACCTAGATGGGAGGACTATATCATCTGCATATTTTAATGCAATGAATATGCAGACGACAAACTACTGAGTGAAATCACATGCCGGGCTCCTGAATGGAAATTATATTGTGAGGAAATTTAAACTTGCGAACATCCTGAAGCCGGCTGAGCATATTGAGAGAGAACTAGATGTAGTGGATAGCTGTCTTTGAAGCTGTTTTCCCACTCAGAATTCAAGAACTCAATAATTGCAATTACCATTGAGTGAAAGCTGACGATATTGTCGAATAACTCACGTTGAAGTCGACATGAAGGGGAATTTGAATCTGGAACCCAAGTGGCTGAAAGTCAACTGTATAGATCAGTCAGTGACGTCAACTAATTACCGTAATCTTTGTTACAATGCCCCAATTTATACTGAATTCTTCCTTCTATATCCTTATTCATCAAATGTATGAATACAACTAACACAGTCGAATTCCAGTCGAGGTTATTCGTGGTGCGCGATGTCATTCAACGATCTCCTTAGTGGCGTGAGTCAGATATTTCTTCATTTCGTTCACCATATTTGTTTGGCGTTATGTTCTTGGCTGGTTATTTACCTGTCACAGTTTCTTGTTACTTACTGTTTCTGGCCATGTGATCTTCAGTATAGAACGGAAGAGGTGGCGGTTGCTGATGAAACTCTGCAGTGGCCTTTCTGAAATGCTTGTAGTGACTAACTAAGTTTTTGACGCATACAGAAGAACTGACATAAGAACAATCAATAACTAATGGAAATTTTTAATTTCTTTAAAAAGTAAGTAACTATAATATGATGGATGGTCACTAGCAGTGGAGCCTAACAAGATGCGCATTTCGTCCTATTTAGGACTCGTCAGCCAGCCACTGGATATACCTGTATTCCACTGTGAGTGATGGTGTTCCCCATGAGGCTCGAGCCCAGTACTAATAGTTCGAAACGCCCAAGAGTTATCCACTACACCATTTGGCGGTGAGTACTGGGTTTGAGCCTCAGTGGGAACACTAACACTCACTGGGGAATGAAGTTATATCCAGTTGTAACCAGTCGCAAATAGGCCAAAATATACCTCATGGATTTCACGGGTAGTCAACGTCCAGTAGTTCGCTTCCAATTAAATCCTCAGACATTGTCGAAGCATCCACACAAGCCAATCAACATGTCAACCTGAGATCGAACACTTCAGTTCAACCAATCAACGAGAAAGTTCAAAATGAATTTGTTAAATAATTTTTTAATACATTTGAATTGTACGAACACACTATCTCATCTCACGTACTCACTCGTTATCCAATTTTCTATGCGATTTATACAAATCAAGGCACATAGCAGGAATAGTAGGCGACAATAATCTTTTTTTGTTATGTTGATCAACTTCGGAGAATTTTTGAAAATGATTACAACTATTAATACTAGTACTATTACTACTACTACTAATATTATTATTATCAGTAGTAATGACAGTATTTCTGTCAAATGAATTATTTCTACTTGATGATTCCGATATAGATTCATGACATGTGACTTGTAATATGTTGTTATTACGAAGAGTATTCACTGGCTGATGATGATGATGATTGAGAATAATTGAAGATGAAGAACTGAACATACGATCTGTGGAATTATTCTTATTATCATTTCTGGTGGTAGTAGTCGAAGTCATATTGCTATGACAACCATTAGGAGTACTAGTAGTAGTAGTAGTTGTTGTTGTTGTCGGTGTTGTGTGCATGTTATAACGTCTTCTAGGCAAGATACCAGTATCATCATGAGTTGTAGAAATCTTCATACCATCAGTATACCGGTCCATACTCTTTGATCGAGTAGACACCGACAATGATGAATTGATTAAACCACTTTGAGATTGATTCATAGAAAGCGTCTTAGATTTAATTAAGCCAACTGATGTACAGTTAATAATATTATTATTATTATTACTGTTATTCTTATTGATTTGACCATTTGATGACAACCAATGAAAGCTAAATAGAATTGTATAGTATATAATATATGCATATACATATTGACAGAAAATTAATAGATGATATATGATTTTTTTTAAAAAAAAAGTATTAGTACACAGCAAAAGTAAAGAATAGACCTCAAAATTAATTGACCTTGAAATCAACCAATCAGATCGCTCAGGATTACAAAATGGATGCTTTTCATAGTCTTCATTACAACATTCACTCACTCAAACCGTCTCTGACTTTAACACTGAATAAGGAAGGATGTAACCTTCAAGGAAGAATTTGTTTGATTTGTTGGAGAATTGCATCATGAGCTGACATCGGTTAGGGGAACATTGGAAAACCCGTCCGGGAGAACTGAACAGCTGTTTCGTCGACCTAGTTTGAGACTCTTCAGCAGTACGCACCAATAACCCCACCACGGTTCAAGCCCATGACCTTCTGGTTATCAGGCGAATCACTCTATCCGGTGCATGAATTCTAACTTCTACCAATTCATGACATAACGCTACCACTAGCTACTGTCTTAGATGGGCCTTTGGATCTGGTTCCAGTGGGTTAATGGTCTACGATTTAGTCTAGTAAACCCGAAAATTCTGCGTTTGAGCCTCAGTGGGTGAGCACCGCTGAAGAGTCCGGAACCAGGTTGACGAAACAGCTGTCCAGTACTCGCTGGTGGGTTTTCCAATGGTCCTCTAACCGATGTCAGATCATGAGGAAATCCTCCAACTAGTCAAACAAAATCTTTACAAATCATTGATTGATAACTGATCAGGCAGCTATTTAGGGTCCCTAGTGGGAAGTTGTATCCAGTACGGTACAGCAGGTCGAAGGTGAGGACAGTTACTCATTGGAAAAGACATTGCGAAGTGATCACTCTATGTCGTAGAATGGCAGAAGATTATGGAAAGCATCCATTAGTAATTCTGAGTGATCTGATTGGTTGGTTCAAGGTCGTCTGACTTTGGTGTCTATTCTTTACTTTTGACCAGTATACAGAAACACCTGAAAAAGTTAAAATGTTTGCATATATATATTTAATGACAAAAGGAGCTACTTTCAAGCAAATGTATGAATGATATACTTCATGAGTGATGCTAGCATATGAGTGTATATGCACATATATAATAGACAGGTGAATAGGCTTTTCAATGTACAGAAATATGCAGATATAGGGATGACAACAGGATATACATAGACCAAGCAGTACCACCAAAAATACTATTTACAAGAGCTAATTTGTGAGAATTTGACTTGTTTCAAGTTTGACCATCACAGATCGAGGTCAGTTAGACAACCATTGGAAGATCTGACAAGCAGCACTGCGTAACTGTTTCGTCCTGCTATGGAGAGACTCTTCAGCATTATACACCTTTCACTACTCGACCTCAGGATCTTCTGTTTACGAAGCCAAGCTTGTTGGCCATCCAGCCACTGGACCCAATCTAGTAGTGAGTGCATGAATTCCAATTTCTTACACCATCAGCCAATGTCATTTGCGGGTATCTGTTCTCACACTCAACCTGACTGACTCCACTGGTCACGACTTCCGAATAAAAATTCAAATCTCACTGAAAAGAGTCTCAGCGGCTGAATGAATAATCAGTGGGTTCATACTGATGAAGAGCCCCAAAATAGGACGAAATAATTGTCCAATACTCCATGTACGTTTCCATTGGTTCTGTAAACTAACATCAATCCTTGATCAAATTAGAAACGAATCAAGTACTTACAAAGTAAACTCTTGAAGAAAAAGATTACGTAATTCAATAAACTATGAACAGTGGGATTCATATAAAGTAAAAAAAGTTCGTGCAAGTTTAAGAATGAGTTGCAATGTAATATTACTCATATAATCACTCCGTGTATACCTGAATAAATTTTATCATGTTAGGGTTCATATTGCTAGACTGAGGAGCCAAAAAATTATGACTTGCTCTCCGGAATTTGAATTATGATTGCAGCAATAATAAATTTATGGATACAGGTGCAATGTCAGAATACTGTACAATTCGACAAACTGACATTAAGTTATAACTTCTATATGCGTATCTATCTGTTTATAAACTGGCGACGACATGAAAATAATAATGATTTAAGTATATATACGTTTTAGACACTATATCTTTGTCAACGACGCACGTGGTCCGCGTTCGGCTCCCAAATGGCACATACTTAAAGCATGCCTTGTCGGTGGTAAGTTCGGAAAAGAGGGCAAGTTAGGCGTTGTGCTATCACTAAACAACCTGTAACATTAGCCAACATCAGTGCTACTGATACTTTGGAAGCTTGAAGCTCTATTTAACACCCAGAACTCAAAAATAAAAAATGGATATGTTATATTCGAAATTTTCGTGCAAACCTCGTTGAATATTATCACCGCCCATTAAAGGTTTTTATATGTTTAACCACGGATTGATATCAGTTAGAAAACTATTGAAAACCAGCCCCCGGGAGTACTGGACAGCTGTTTCATCCTAGTTTGGGAATCATCGGCAGTACGCATCCACCTCCACGGTTCAAACCCAGGAACTTCCGGTTACAAGGCAAGCTGCTTGGCGACCATTCAGCCATTGCGGGACACGACTCCTCAACGGCTAAACCATGAATTCTAACTTCCACCAATTTATGGTGCATTTAATGTGACCACCAACCAATGTCATCTATGGGACATCCATCCTCACACTTGACCGGTCGGACATAACTGGTCACAAATTTCTGGAAGTAAGAATTTTCATGAGCTGGCCATTGAAACAGGTCCCAGTGGCTGAATGGTGGTCAGCGTACTTGCCTTGTGATCGGAGGGTTCAGAGTTCAAACCATGGCGGTGGTATTTTACTGCTGATGATAACCAAGCTAAGATGAAACAGTTGTCCAGTACTCCTTGCCGGCTGTCAATGGTTCTTCAGCTGATATCAATCTGTAGTGAAACACTTAAAAACAGATTTAATCCTTACGGACCAACTCTTGAAAATATGGACGTGTCGTCCATACGTATATTAACATTTTCGGTTAGTTTTAATCAGTCATCAGTGGGTCCCACAGAAAAATTAGAATCATTTATTTATGATGAATTTGTTTTGTAAAGATTTGATTAGTTATGATAGAGAAGATTTGTAGCTCAGGTGAATGATTTTGATGTGGTTTTGTTCTCTGAGCTGGATGGTTAGTTTGAGAAGCTTTCATCACCTTACTGGGTGACATCTTCAGCGCATACTTCAATCACTTGAAGTGAGCTTTTAGATTTCTCCACGAGTTTATTAATCATCTCTCCTGGTGACCTTGGACGTGATTAGTTGTTTGTGTGTGTCTTCACATCTTCTAGGTTATTTGTATTGGAACCGGTTGTTTCTTTGACTTGAACTTTGACCCTATGTGTGTGAAGTTTCTTTCTTATTGGTTGATAAATTTTGTCTATGTCACTCGATGTGTCTATTGATTGATGATCCACTGGAATACCAGCCAAGCTTCTAAAAATTCTCTAGCATTCTTGTTGTTTCCTCTATCTAATATTTGAACGTTGTCCCAGTCGAATTGATGTCCGTAGTTGTCTGTGTGTTTTACCATATATAAAAGATATCTCAGAAATCACTACAAGACTCTTCAAACCTTTAGGAATTGACATTGTACACAAACCAACAAAGTAGCTGCACTCAATTCTATGTCAACCAAAAGACTCAACAGCGAAAGAAGACAAAACCAACATCATCTACAAAATAAACTGTAACAACTGTGATAAACACTACATTGGCCAAAGTGGACGTCCCCTTCGTCTTCGTATCCACGAACATAAGCTAGCCGTCAAAAGACATGATACACACTCCCTCATTTCACTACACACAGACAACCAGGGACATCAATTCGACTGGGACAACGTTCAAATATTAGATAGAGGAAACAACAAGAATGCTAGAGAATTTTTAGAAGCTTGGCTGGTATTCCAGTGGATCATCAATCAATAGACACATCGAGTGACATAGACAAAATTTATCAACCAATAAGAAAGAAACTTCACACACATAGGGTCAAAGTTCAAGTCAAAGAAACAACCGGTTCCAATACAAATAACCTAGAAGATGTGAAGACACACACAAACAACTAATCACGTCCAAGGTCACCAGGAGAGATGATTAATAAACTCGTGGAGAAATCTAAAAGCTCACTTCAAGTGATTGAAGTATGCGCTGAAGATGTCACCCAGTAAGGTGATGAAAGCTTCTCAAACTAACCATCCAGCTCAGAGGACAAAACCACATCAAGATTTGATTAGTTTCAGGTTTAGCCAATGATTGATATCACTTACAGAATCGTTGAAAACCAACAGAGAGTACTGGGAGGCTACTTCTTCCCTAACCAGAACTTTTCATCAGTACACACTCACGACCCACCAAGGATAAGACACATGACCTTCAAGTTATGCAGCCAAGGCGGTTAACCATTCAGTAATTCAGGTTGTAATATAACTCATTGAATAAATACTGCATCAGCAAGCACCATTTGTCTGTTACGAGACTACAATCGTTGGGTTCCATATCGGGAAGCATTCTTGAGGATTACAATCGTATGACGGTGGTCATCTTCAAAATTTCAGTGAAGCTATTAGATAACTGACTAACACTATAGATTAAAATTAACACGCTTCTTACTTTCAGTTGTTGATTCTCAGGAATTCAATTGATCTCCCATGTGAGATCACAAAAATGAGATCTGATAAATATTCCTGTTACTTTTTTTTATTGCTTTGCGTTCAGAGTGGAACATAAGAATTCAAGTTCTGGGCTATGAAGTTTCAGCCGTAGTGGAGTTGCTGGCGACAGTCTCAAACTTTCTTCTTTGCTGTGATTACTACCAGCCAACGAAGGTTAAAGAATGCATCGGTCAGGAATCGAACACCAGACGATGTGAGTGTTGCTTAGAATTCTACCACTGGACCACCAATGCCAACAAACATTATCAAACCGCTTAAATAGTCTTATGCCGCTTGGAACATTTGCATATTCAATTAAAATGTAAAGGAGTTGCTCAGTAATTCCAGAAGAACGAATACTTGCAACTGATGAAAGTGTTATAGTTTAGACATCTGCGTTTCTTTTTCTTCAAAATATTTAAACAGTAATAGAGAGAAGTGCAGTTTGACTGGACAGTAATTTAATGCGGTTAGTCCTTCGTTTGGCACAATCAGAACTCTATCAGGTAAGTTTACACTCTGACCATCATACAAAGTGGCTTACTACAACGATGCTCTCTGAAATGTTGCACCAACTCAGGGAAGACTAGACGACGCATAACACTGGTTACTAATTAGTGTACCATCAAAATATCCAACGTAATCTTACAGGATGTCAGTTGAGAGCCAGAAAAACTCAGTGTTAATGGTTCTGACTACGGCATTGGCTGATCTAGGGGTTCGAATTTCAAAAGGGACATGAATTCTTTCAAGATTGTAGATATACCTTGCTTACTAATGATCGCCAACATGCACAAAATCTAAATTAGCACAGGGCTTCCTCCTAACACACATTAAGTGTGTGCGTGTGTGTTAAAGGACGTTCGTGTGACATGACTATATGCAATGTAGTTGAGTGGGAGAGGGGGAAAGGTGGGGGAAGAGGAACATCAACATAAAGGTGAACTTCTGTTTTAGTTTTTATTGAGTGAAAGTTAATTATCTGTATTATAATTAGACAACAAAATTAAGCATTAATATTAATTAAAAATAAAAATGAAACTATTATCATTATCATTAGCCAGTACCGCATGTTTTAAATTACCCACTTCCGGAATGAATATATAATTGAAATTGAAATATTGAATTATTTTTTTTAATTTAATGACTAACAGTTGAATTTCGAGTGATGTCGCCTTATTTATTATATACAACTGATTGACTGGCATTAGCAATTGAGTACCACTCACATTAACTCACAATAGTGTTTGTTTACTCTATCAGCGAAGTGATGCAAACATTGGAGTGCAGTTTAGCATGTTTAGAGCTGTGGTCATCAACTCATCAGAAATCTGGTTAGCTACTTGGGAGCAAATGGCAAATTTGTCTCCGTATATTATTATTACTACCACTTCGAGTGGTTTAAGGAGATTTGACTCTCTAAGCTGAATCCATCTGGGTACGTACCTCTGATGAGTTTAACTGCAAACGAGCGAAATGGTGTGATTAACAAGCACTATTGGTTGATGTGAGTGGTATCTAACTACTTGTACGAATCCATTAGTTATTAGTGATGCAACCTTTCAAGATTGCTAGTCATGGTTTCAAGATGAAAAGTGACTGACTACAAGACGATGTTTCCTGGAGTTCTAGTGAGGTGTAATCACAAGTAAATTCCACCAAGTCAGGTGTGAAGGCTAATATTCCCTGTGGCGTTGCACAAAGCTAGCTGGTAGAAGTTAAAACTCTTAAGATGACCACTGGGTTCTGTCCAAGTGGCTGAATGGTCAGCCAACTCACCTCACAAACGGAAGGTTTCAGGTTCAATCCCTAGCGGTGGGAAAATGCTCTTGTGCTAGTGGAGAGCAGCAAGGTAGGACGTAATAGTTGTCCATTACTACCTGGTATTTTTGTGGTCCCTTAAATTTCAGACACGAAAGACTTGGAGGATCTGGATTTCGCCGATGATATGGGTCTGATTTCCCATAAACTGGAAGATATGCAAGTGAAAAGTAACAAGTTGGCAGAAGAAGCATCAAAGATAGGACTTCACGTGAACATAGATAAAACAGAGATAATGAAGATTCCTAGCCAACATCAACAGCAACAACAACAACAACAGACAACAGTCAGCATAAGTGGGAAGAACCTGAAAGAAACAACCTCCTTCACCTACCTGGGAAGCATCGTCTCAACTACAGGCGGAACTGACGAGGATATCAAAGCCAGAATCGGTAAAGCAAGACAAGCTTTCATTACCCTCAAATCTGTGTGGAGGTCAACAGCAATCAGCATCAAAAATAAGATCCGGATTTTCAACTCCAATGTGAAGTCAGTGCTACTATACGGATCAGAGACTTGGCGAGTCATAAAGAGCATCTCAAACAAACTTCAAACCTTCATTAACAACTGTCTCCGCTCAATACTCATGATCAGATGGCCAGCCAGAAAAGATCAGCAACAGGGATCTCTGGGAGCGAACCAATCAGGAACCGATTGTGAAACAAATAGGCAGGAAGAAATGGAGATGGATTGGCCATACGCTGAGGAAACCATCAAGTGACATCACTAGACATGCCATTGCTCGAATGGAACCCGAAAGGGAGGCGGCGAGTTGGTCGTCAGTGCCAGGGTGACTTGGAGGAGGTCATGCGAGGAGGAGATGAAAGCATGTGGACAGACCTGGAGCAGGGTGAAAAAGTTGTCAGGAAACCGAAGGCAATGGAGGTGCGCAGCTGAAGCCCTATGTTCCTCTAGGAACTAAAGGATACAATAATAATAATAATAATAATAAATTTCAGATGGTTAATTAAGCTACCGCAAATGGAAGAAGCGTAAAAGGTTACAATAAGAGGAAAAAAGTAGCATTGACACTATCGACCATAACATAATTAAACAGGAACTTGATGCATTTCACAGGTGGAATGGATGAAGATGTCAAAGTCAGCCAGCCAGAATCAGAGAGGCAAGATAAACCTTCATCAACCTGACACCTGTTTGTAAATCTTCCACACACACACACACAGCCAACATAAAATACACGATTCAGATTTTCAACACAAATTTGAAGTCAGTCGGTCAGAAACTTGCACTGCGCTCGCGTCACAAAAAGCATTTCCAACCAACAACCACTGCAGACTTCTATCAACAGCCACCTTTGCTGGTTCATTGCTGAAGATCAACAAGGCAGGCCAGAAAGGAACTCTGCAGTGGAACAAACCAACCAACCAAGAGCCGATTTCTCAGCAAATATACAGAAGAAAATGGAGATAGATTGGGGCACACGTTGAGGAGGTTGTCGAATGACATCGTTCACAATGCAGGTCATTACTTTAATGGAATCTGAATGGCAAACGACGAGTGTGTCGTTGGTGAGAGAGTGACTTGAAGGAGATCGTGTGGAGAGTAGGAGAAGGTGGAAGATTATGTGCAATCGTGAATTTAGCTGAAGAGAACAGCAAAAAATAGAAAAAAACTAGAGGTGTGTTGTTGAAGCCGTATATTCCACCTGGAACCCAAGGGAATAAGAATAATAATTTAAGGCATTTCCAGTTTCAAAATAGAAGAGTAGGAACATATGAAATCCCACTTATGATCCCTAGTGAAGGAGGAAGTAGGGTCACAGTGAAGCCTATAAATTCACTGAAGGAGAAGCTTTACAGAACCCTACTGGCTCAATATGACAAAAAAAAATAATTAATAAAATTTAGCTCACGCTTAGCGTACCGAAAAAACTTCTCAAATTGAACTTTCAATTCAATGGAGATAAATCTAGGGAAACACTGAAAACTAGACTTTCCTGTTCATTTAAGAAAGCCTTCTTCACACCTGAACTGCGCATAAAAAATCCACCGCATCGGACGACCTCATTCTCTCTTTGTTCAAACTAATCATGGGAACTAGGTCCTTGAAATACTTAAAAATGACATTATGTACAGATAGTACCTCTTGAGAATGAATAAAGCCATGTATGGAGGACCTCTTACAAAAGGAATTTGAATATATTCACGATTCCTTGGTGGAGATGGGTTATCCGAGTAGTTTCATAAAGAAACATATGAAACCATCAGAGAAGAAACCTGTGACTCTGACTGCACATAAGAAACCTCTATTTATTAAGTTACAATTTAATGGGGACTTATCTAGTGAGATTCTATTCCAAAGACTCTCAAGGAGCATACGTAGAACATTTTATGCAGCACACCTATGTTTGTCATTCTCTAACCGACGAATGATTGGGACGCAAACGAAGGATAAGCTTGATAGTTTTGCCACACCTATGTGTATTTATCAATTCAACTGCACCTGCGGTGACAGTTATGTTGGGCGTACTACTAGACTGCTTAGCCAACGTGTTAGTGAACATCTCCCATCGTGGTGGTTTGGCAAAGGACAGACAAAAACAATCCGTAGCTCAATTCTGTCACATCTAATTGATAGTGGTCATGTAGTCGATAAAACAAAGGCCTTCAAAGTAATTCATCGTATCCCTCCGAATCTTTCTAATAGACTTCGTATCCGTCTACTGCACATAGCTGAGACAGGCGATAGGCATTCGAACTAATAAACCTAAACTATGCCCATTCAAAAGAAGTTCATGCAGCCATTATCCCTCCTGTGGCCTAATAAGACGTAACCAACGAAAGACTTCTACCCCACCCTTTATTTATATTTCCAACCACTTTCTTATCATCCCTTAATCTTATCTTATATTCATTATAAACGTGTTTCATTTCCTTCCCCTACAATCTAACATTACGTAATCGGTTCATTTGTTTTTATGGGCCTTTATCGACTACTTCCACCTGAACAATTGTTTGTTTAATCATACTGTTTTTCATTACTCGTGTTATCACAGATTGCCTCAATTTTTTCATCCTTATTATTGATAAGACCGTTATTATTATTATTATTATTACTATTATTAATATTATCATTACCACTATTATGACTAACTGCACAATTTATATTCACCATCGTATTATCCTATAGACAAAACACCATGATTGGTTTATATTTGAATTTTTATTTGTAAACTTATATAGGTATATTAGAGTTAAGCCTGATGAGATCTAATTGAAACCCCAATATTGTTCGCTTAAATGTGTTGTCCTAAAGCCATTGTGTAAAACTAAAACTGAACTGCATAGCCTTATGATTACATTCAGGATAACCAAAAAATGAGAATAATAATAATGATGATGATGATGAAATCAACACCGATCAAGATCCTAACTAAAACTTCTACCAGTGCATTTGGTGCAGATATATACAAGATTATGGCAATATATGTGAAAATTAAATAGACAGACTTATAGGTGAGAAAAAATACAACAATAATGAACACCATTCATTAATGAGATTTGAAGTAATTTACTAGATGATGACTAGCAATAGAACCAAGAGCATGCTTATTTCGTCCTATTTTGGACTCATCATCTGCTGGGTGTGACTACATTCCGCAGTGCTAGATGATATCCCCATTAAGACGGTCCAGTCAGTCAAATGGAAAACAGATAGTAAATGACGCCAATTACAAAAAAGAGGTGACTGTTGTAGTGTGAGTGATATATATATATTTTTAACGCTATAACATTTTAGTCTCAATGGGGATAATATCACTCACTGAGGAATACAGATATAAGTCCCAAATAGAGGAGAAAATGCTCACGCCTTGGATTCTAGTCACTGCTAGTCACTATCTATCAAATTACTTCGAGTTAACTCTCAGACGTCGTTGAAGCGTCCCTACTAAGTAGAAACAAGCATGTAGTCAACAGAAACCAAACGTTTTGCGAAGATCAAAAACAAATAATGTAGTAGATTCGGTTGATTTATATATATACAATAAACAGTCAAAGAAATAAAAGTTATGTAGATAGTTATACGTCAGCGTGAGTGCTTATATATACATGTGTGTATCTGTGTGTCTGTGTGCGTCTCTGTGTGTGCACGTGTACTAAGTGTGCTACTTACACATCTGTAAGACTTGGACTAGGAAGTAAGGCAATACTTCGCCAACCTTTTTCATACCTGAATAGTGATAATAGCAGAGAGAGAGAGAGAGAGAGAGAGAGAGAAAGCAATTCAATTTCAACACATAAGACAGTTAGCTGTATAACAGATACCAATCCCTCCCTCCCCCACCCGCCGCCCCATAATTCAAATGAGATATTCTCAATACGAAAATAAACAGGTAAAATTGAGAGGTTCGCCTGTTTTTTTATTGACACTCAGACACCACAAGCATTCAAACACACAGGAAGCTTGACTTACTGTCGATCCGTGAATATACGTTTCAATCGATGATGATTACCACTGGCAGATTTGGCAGGGATGGTAAGCTTATCATCTGAAAGATAGGACAAAATAAATTGAGCAAAGAATATCCCCTTTTCGATAATTTCCTTTGTTGGCTGTTCAATTATATATATATATATGTAAATGTTTATATACGTAGAATATTCTAGAGTAATCGTCATTAACAATATTGGTGTTTTTTTTTTAAATAATATCGATTTGTTAAGTAAGATCACAATGGAATTATCACAGTTCATTAAAGATGCTTAAATTATTATTATAATAATAAACACACAATATCAAATAGAATATCAACTAAAGTTAAAGAAATGTCCACAAAATTTGATGATCATTCGAACCTAGATGACAAACGAGGTAAGGACAATGTCTTAACAAGCTTCTTTTGGACACATAAGTTAGACCTTTTAATGTGGATCTCAACAGCCAGCCTCAGCAATATGTATTAGACGAACTCTTAAGGCGAAGTTAAAATTTGTTGGTATGCGGTAAATGACTTTGAAAGCCTCACTGACATAACAGAACATAATTTAAGCAAATACGCATTCTTTTCGGTGTGTGTGTGTGTATTTGTTGACAAAGGGGGGGGGGCAATGTTTCATTAAACCTTACAGTCACATGATAAAATTATAAACCATAGACATTTAAAACCGACTTCTAGATTTCCGTCACGAGCTGACGTCAATTAGAGAGGTGATTGAAAACCAACTGGGAGTACTGGGCAACTCTTTCTTCCCATTTCGAGACTCTTCAGCAATGCTTACCTACTTCTTTATAGTTTGAGATGAAACCTCGGACCTTCCTTCAGGTTACAAGACCAAGCCTGTTGATCATTCAGCCACTTTGGGGGGGGGGAATTCATTGACCCCTGAATTTGAATCTTGCCAACACGTAAAATAGCTCAACCCTCAATAGTACCTTCAATGAGTATCCACATCACCATGGCATGATGGACTTCTTACTGTAGATTTTGGACATCCATCCAATAGCCAACGATGAACTGGTGACAGATATTCAAATAAGAGGATTTTCGGATATCTCAGATAAGTTTCTTCTGTTAAAATATATGTAAAACTTGGGCACTGTGGTAGTAAGTAATTTTATATTAGTTTGTTTATTAGATGTATCACAGTCAGTGAAATAGTATTATTTACTGGATGAAACCGTTTTCGAACAAAATTTATTGTGGTTGATAATCATATCACCAATTATAATCACACGACTTCAAAACTTGAGTTTTATAGTGTTTTTGTCCTCTCCTATTTGTCATCATCGGGCTAGTAGAATTTTCCAGATATCTCGGTGGACAGGTGATGAATCATTCCTATTACACGTGTTTGCAGTTGATTCGATAAACAAAGCTTCTGTTAGTGTACAATTGGTGGATGGTGGCTAGCAGTGGAATCCAGGATGCGCATTTCGTCCTATTTGGGACTCGTCAGCTGGATGTACCTGCATTTCTCAGTGAGTGATGATGTTCCCACTGAGGCTCGAACCCAGTACCCATAGTTTCAAACGCCAAAGCGTTATCCACTAGACCACTTGGGCCACGAGAGCCACCTCTTGTGCAACGGGTCATATTAATTATTGAATTGAATTTTGATTTTCCCGTCGATTGATTGGACCGAAGTGGATTCCACTGCTAGCCACCATCCACCAATTGTATACTAACTAAATGCCCAGACATCGTCGAAGCATCTGCACAAGAAGCCGACATGTCAACCTGAGACCGAGCACTTCGATCCAATCAATCGACGGGAAAATCAAAAATTCAATTCAATAAAGCTTCTGTTATCAATCTCTCCCTCCGCCCTGTGACATTAGATTTTAAAACTGTAATCCTATCCCATCCTATTGTATGGTTGTATGTGTAATTGCATGTAGTGGGTGCTATAATCAGCTGAACTATTCTCTAGATTTTTTATTTTATTTGGGTAAACTAATCTAGATTTTGATAGGCTTTTATGTTTAGCTAGTCTGACTGTCCCTGGTCTACTAGTTTGACCTATGCATTTGACCTGACAATCATTACAGCACGATATTAGACAAACTGAATTGTTTTGTTTTAAAGGCCCCACTGTCAGGATCCTTTAACCGACAAATCTTGTTTCTAATTGAGCGTGTGGGTTTGGATGCCACTTTTATTCCTGCCTTGTTAAGAATTCTCCAGGGTAAGGTTTACGAGGTTCTTTCCTTGTATGGAATTACTACTGATGATTTAGATTCCTTATTTGCAATTAATAGTGTTCTCTAAGGCTGGTTGGTTTAGTTGCGGAGCTTTCGTTGTCTTTCTGGACGACATCTTCAGCGCAGTATTTAGCATAAAGTGAAATGATTTAAATTTCTTCATGAGTGATATAATTGTGTCTTCCGGTAACCATCTTTAGATATGTATTGACCGTTTTCTATTGATTGGGATTTTAAACTTTCTGGTCATCTGATTTACTTTTTATTAGTTGACATATTTCATCTATATTGACGTGTTTATTAATTGTATTTTCGTTTGAGTACCAGGCTTCTAGGAATTCCCTGGCACATTTCGTGTTTCCTCTGTATAAGATTTTGACATTATCCCAATCAAATTGATGTCCATAATTGTCTGTATGCATTGATACTAAAGAATTTATATCATGTCTTTTCACGGCTGATTTGTGTTCCTGGACTCTTATTCGAAGGGAATGCCCACCTTGGCCAGTGTAATGCTTGTTACAGTTCATACATGCAATTTGTTTTGTAAATGGTGTTAATCTTATCTCCTTTTTCTGTTGGAGCTTTTGGTTTGCATACGATCGAATTAAGCGATTCGACTGGTTTGTGTGCTACATCTATATGAAATGGTTCCATTATTCTAGCCGTTATTTCAGAGATATTTCTGATGTATGGTAGGATGAATTTCTTTTTGGTCTTTGATGTCGTCCAAAAGGGGGACGACGAAAGCTCAGCAACTAAACCAACCAGCTCAGAGAGCACTGTTAATTGTAAATCATCCACCTGAGTTACAAATGTTTTCTATTAGATTCCTTATTGTTGGTGTCGTCATTAGTATTGTTATTAATATTACTATTATTATCATCACTATTATTATTATTGTCATTATTTTTATTGTATGGAGGATTTAATCATGAGCTGACGTCAGTTAGAGAATCACTGGAAAACCTGGGAGTACTGGACAGCTGTTTCGTCCTAGTTTGGGACTCCTCATCAGTAAGCGCCCACCGGGGTTCGAACCCAGGACCTTCTGGTTACAAGGCGAGCCCGTAGACGATTGAGCCACTGGGACCCGATCCAATGGTTCTTGAATTCTAACTTCTGCCAATTCACGATAAACCAAATCCCTACAAAACCAACACTTCAATATTATTATTATTATCACTATCGCTACTATCATTATTTATTTTCAACTATTGGTTATGTATGGATTTTTGTGTCTGATTGCATGGAGGGTTTCATCATCAAAGTCGTGTGATTACAACTGATATGATTATGAATCACAATAAATTTTGTTCGAAACCTTTTCATCCAGTAAATATTACTGTTTCACTGTCTGTTATATCTAATAAACAAACTAATATGGAATTTTTTCGGTTAAAATTTCCTCACGAATGTGGAGATAGCAGGGATCGATTCGTTCAAGTGTCTGTATAATCTCATCAGTCAACCACCTTGAATGCATAAGCAAAATGTGTATAAATTTAGGTGTAGAGGGAAAAGTGACTCTTAATACATTATGATTAGATAAAATGATGATAATATGTGCATCTATGCACAGCATGATATTGATAATAACGTTAGCAATTATTTGATGTCACTGGTAGAGATGACTATTCCAGGTTGAGTTCTTCAAGGCCATAGGAAGGGCACGAAGGGAACAAACCTTTTCTGAACACAGAGATTCGCTTGAAAATTTCGTTTTATATCAACTATCATAGCTATGCTTCAAAATCAGAGGTGTACAAACCTGGAAAATTAAGGTAGTCCCGTGTGAAAAGTGCTTAGTAATGCGGTAGAAATGCTCGCCGACCAAATGGGTGTTTCGGGGTCCGATCCCCAGCCGACGAGGCACTCCTTTACCTCGCTAAGCTAGTAATAAGACCGGTAAAGAAGCAAGGTTGGGCATGGAGCTAGCAACTCTATCCTGTAAAATACTGCTATGGAAAATTCAAGCCACTAAGCCTGAATACCTTTGTTCAACTAGGAATGTAAAAGAACAAAAGCAATGAGAGGAACCCTGCGGAAAATTCTCAAAAGGCTGATTTTCTATTAGTTCTGTACTTGGCATCCATTAGGCATGCCAATAATGAATTCGTTTTATAGAAATTCTTTCATGTATGTCTCACAATTAGAGGTGTAAAAACCTAGAAAGTTTAGGTGGTTTCTTTTGGAGAATTCTACAAAGTCTAATTTTTTTTTATCAGTCTTGTGCGCGGCATCCACAAGGTGTGCCGATTCGGAACTCTTGATTGACTTAGCGATACCTATACTTAACCAAATTCAATAATAGCAAAGAAAAGGTGTTCAGAATGAAGAGTTACTCCTCTTTTCGACGATATCATTCTCAAACGATACAATCACGCACTTATATAGTAAATTTCCTCATCAACGAAAGAAATATTTCCAGAGATGTTACATTATAATTGTAAATCTCAGACAACCAATTACGCAATGTGAAAAGCGTTAATTGGGAAGAAACCAAGATAAGAATTAAGTAAGTAAATTCAGTGACGTAATATAATTGATGGGGTCGTGTACAATTCAACCAAAATTGGACGAGGGTTCGTCAACTGGTGTGGAGCCAGGTATGTCGACCGTATCCCGAGTTTGCTAACCCAAATGTACCATCTAACACTAACTGCCCCCGCCCGCAACTTTCTCCTAGAACACCTGATCAAATTTGGACGGCAAGGTCACCTACAAAGGAACTTCAAATTTATCTGCAGAAAATGCGTGAATCTTGTCTAAAAGAGTACTAATCAAATCTCCTCAAACCAAAGAAGCAGGGGTAATTCACGCGTTAGATCCTGAACTCTGTATACAAAAGAAGAAGTTTGTTCAGTCATTAAATCTACAATGTACCTGATGTGCCTTAACACCAAATACGTGACATTTGTTTTGCTGTTTCTTATTTGTATAATATTTTCTCCTTCAAACCTCTATTAAATTCCTACCCCTTAATTACCACCGTTGTTAACTTGGATCTCATTACATCACTGAGTTTACTTATTTCATTTTATCTTAGTTTTTACCTAATTAACGCCCTTCACATTACATAATTTGCTGTCTAAAATTTGCAATTCTAATGTCACATCTTTGGAAATATATTCCTCATTTTATTGCTGAGAAAAGTTAACATATACATGTGATTGTGAAATTTGATAGTGATATCGCCAAAAAGAGGAGTAACTCTTCGCTGAACGCCGTTTCTTTTACTAGTGAAGAAGGCGATAGTGGTCATTCTTGCCTACATAACAGTCTCCACAAGAACAGTTAAATTTATGAACACATATTGAAGTAACCAGACTTAGTAGCTTATGCTTCACCTGCATTGGAATTCAACAACTAGGGGTGAATTTTAAACCCAGTGTTGTGGCAAAGAATGTTTTCAAGAGTTGGTCTGTAAGGAAGAGATTTGTGTTTACGAGTTTGATCACAGATTGATACCAGATATAGCATTTATTGTAAACCACGGAGTACTGAACAGCCGTTTCATCCAACTAGTTTAGGAATAATCGGCAGTACGCACCCACCGCCAGGATTCAAACCCACAACCTACCGGTTACAAGGCAAGCGCGGTGATGGCCATTCAGCCACCGATGTGATCAATGGGAAATCCATCGTCACACTTGACATTTGTTGGTGCCAGTTGGGCTAAATCACGAATTGGTAGGAGTTAGAATTCATGGGCTGGCCCTTAAATCGGGTCCCAATGGCTGGTTTTTGAATGCTTCTTTAACTGATATCAATCCGTGGTTAGAGTAGTAAAAAAAAAGAACGTTTTAGCTATCATTTTTCTAAGTTTTGATGCTGGAAATTCAGTGGCTATGTCTACTCTGGATGGTAGAGTCATGAACATACGTTTCTATTGCACCGTCTGCAAGCATCTCTCTATTTTTTATCATCATGTGGACGTCAAAAATGTTTTCTTGATACCCGCTCTCATAAGATGACTTTTCTAATTTCGTTATTCCACCTTTTAGAGTGTTTCCGTGGAAGAGATTTTTTTTAGCTCGAAACATCAGGGTGCTGATAAGATTTCTTCTGTATACAAGAGAAGGAAACTATCTGACATGCGTGTATTGGTAAACTAATTGCTTTTTCCGCAAAATACATTTGCATAATACTGCCATCTTGCATCAAATACAAAAAACCATCATTCTTTGTTCGATATATAAACGCAAAATGTGGTTAAGCCATTTTGTTATTGAGTTTTTGTTTAATCGCTATGGGATAATATTTATTTGTTCCTCTTTCCCCCTACAAGTATACGCATTCTTCTTACACATTTATAATGACTAATTACTGAGTTTATATAGGCACTTGAATGAATTTATCCTTGTTATTATTATTGTTATTATTAGGATCACCTGAATTATTATTCGCTATTCCCATATGCATGAACTTTAATTCTATTAATCACGTTGGTTTCAATTGTCGGAGAACTATTGAAAATTAATATG
This sequence comes from Trichobilharzia regenti, assembly GCA_944472135.2. Classification (NCBI taxonomy): domain Eukaryota; kingdom Metazoa; phylum Platyhelminthes; class Trematoda; order Strigeidida; family Schistosomatidae; genus Trichobilharzia; species Trichobilharzia regenti. The sequence goes on along the minus strand of OX235264.1, from coordinate 6,516,593 downwards.
ATGCTCTTTAGTGACTGGTTACGGGACGGGATTTCTCGGAGTTCTAGTGAGAATTCGTGACCACTGGGGGCCATCCTGCCAGGAATGCAGACAAAACCTAGGCACCAATGACACTGGCTAGTCGTGGCGACAAAATCACGAATTGGCAGAAGTTAGAATTTATGGACTGGCCACTGAGCTGGGTCTTAAAGGCTGGATGAATGGTCTACAAGCTTGTCTTGTAACAGGTCCTGGGTTCAAACACTGGCATCAGGCGTGTACTGCCGATGACTCCCAAATTAGGGCAAAACAGCTCTTTTGTGTTCCACATCCTTCTGGTTTTCAGTGGTTCTTCAACTGATATCGATCTATGATCAAAATTGAAACAAAGTAAACCCTTACTAACAAACTCTTGAAAATCCCCGATTTGGCAGCTTCATTTCCAAATACTAGCCATGTCCTTAAATCACTGCTCAGTAGGATATCTCTGTCTCGTGGTGGCTACCTTTTAATAAGACGAAGGGAGAGCTTGGTGGCTGTTTCATCTTAGTTTGGAATCCATTGGTAGTACGCACTCAATGCCTGGGCTCGAACTCAGGACCTTCCTATTTATTATTAGGTAAGCTGGTGGACCATTCAGCCTCTGGGATCCGACTCAGTGACCCTTTAATTCCAACTTTTAACAATCTGATGCTCACTATTAACTGTCTACAGGAAGAGGTTTCCTGTAGCTCTTGTGAGAAGTCATGACCAGTGGGTTCCATCCTGTCAGGAGTGCAGACAAACCCTTTCCGCCGACGACACTGGCTAGTGGTGGCGATAAAATCACAAATTGGTAGAAGTTAGAATTCATGGGCTGGCCAATGAGTTGAGTCCTAGTGGCTGGGTGAATGGTCTACCAGATTGTCGTGTAACCAGAAAGTCATGGGTTTGAAACCCGCCGGGTGCGTACTGCCGATGGGTTCCGAACTAGGATGAAAAAGCCGTCAAGTTCTCTTAGTGGGTTTTCAATGGTTCTCTAACTGATATCAATCTACAGTCAAGCTTGAATGATATCTTTATTACCTATTTGTGAAGTCTGATATGAAAGAAATCAACGGAAAAGACTGATTGTTACTGGAATAACCTGTAAATCAGTACTACATTCATAGTAGGTATAACAAATGTGATGCCAAAATAATTGAAAAAAGGAATATATTGAATACATTCCATAGTGTTCAGTGTTTCAATAGTATCTATGCCTCAAGTAATCTGGGATTTATATCCTGGCAGATTCACTTCTAAAAACGTCACATAATCAATAAAAAGATCAATAAAGAGGTAAGATCGGATGTGAGGCTAGTAATACCACCCTGTAGACAAAAAAATAATGATATTACTGCTACTGCAACTTCACATCTCAAGCCTGAGGCCCTATGTCCCTCTCGAAAACACTCAATGAAGGTGATGTATGCGTCAGTGTGGCAGAGAGAGAGAGGAAGACTGTTTACTCTATGTGTTTGTTTCTTTCTAAGTCGAATTCATCTTCAAGAATGTAAGCTTCACAGGTAATAGGTCACACCAAAAACAACTTATCTGTGAACACATCTAAGGAAGTCCTCATTCTTGTGTTCAACTATATCTTTGTATGCTTTGTTTCGTCGTTATGTTAAATACATAAGTTGATGTTTGGCAAGTGACTAACTGACTGGCTTCATCGTAGAATCTTGCACAGATGTGCAGCTGTTCGAGTTGCCACTTTCCCTCCATGTATTACACAAAGCAAGAAAAAGGGAGTAAAGAGACATTCAAAAGAGGGATAATAAACAGCAACGTGAGTGAGGGTAAAAGGATACCAATACGGAAGAACAGTAGAGTTTTAATAGATTTGACAAATCACAAAGATTGAATGCATCTTCACCAGCCATTGACAACGGTTATGGGCCATATTATAAATTGTCTCTAGCCTTCATTGGATTTTATCGTACCGAAGACTCCAACTAGCCAGTCTTCACTTCCCTACATGGGTAGCTCTCTGACTTAAACTAACTGTTGAGGATTTGATTGACTAATGAAGCCATGTTTTGGTCTGAGCACTAACCTGATCCTATGTCAGTGGCTAATAGTGACTGTCGGGGAAGGCGATGGTGGGTAGGGATGCATGTGTAATACATGTCCTAACAATCTCAATCGATCTAACTTCACAACCTCGTCGATTCGTTTTCCCCTACTTACCTAGCACTCGACCAGCGTCTAAACTCAATATTACTCACTCTATTATACCACCTGACATTAGAAATAGGACGCAGACACTTGGGGTCAAAGACAGGTCTCCAGGTTTTTCCTGTCTTCCACTTTCGATGGTCATGTCTGACAGCCAACCACAAAGGAGGACACAGTGAACTGCCGAGCAGTACACACGTCTTTTGGCCGATAGACAGCCAGATATCACTCCTTCTAGGCCAGAGATAGCGTGAGTTGGCAAATGCCCAACACGAGCCTTCTGCATCCATGATGAGATTTCGTCAGGAATCAACCCACTGGCGTTTGTTGATGCAACTTGCTAAATAAGTGAATTAGTCAACAGGCTGTATCAACTACTTCACTTCCTATTGTTAAGCTAGAAGTCCATGTAGTCCACTCCTGTAGCATCATCTTACATTTGACAGGAGCGAGTCGTTAGTCACTTCTTCTATGTGCTGAAGAGACTTATCGCGTCACTAAACGTATTTTGAACAGTCTTCGGATTTTTCTAAACAACTGTCTTCGCTTCACACCAAACATCAGATGACAAGAAACAACAAGGAACTCTGACAAGTGACATTTCAACGAAGAAGCCAAAGAGGTGATAGTAATAATAACACTAAACAACGATGAAGCAGTGAAGAAAATCTACACACTGTGCAACAATCTCATTTTAAAGAAAATTGAAATCTGAATAAAGTCTTAACTTCTGTCAAAAAGAAAAATATCGATTAGTTAGTTCTATGGCTTTCCTTTTGTTTGAAGGCAGACCAAGTGAAATTATTTTTTCGTCTTTCAATGTTATCTCTGAAATCTTCTGTCAATCTTTGTTTATAATCATTGAATAACACGGTAACTGGAAATTCCAGACAGTTACAATGTAAAAAAAAATTCATGAAACATGAAAAACCAAGTGATGAACTGACAAAGGAAAAAAAATAAATATTTGAGAAATTATTCCAGATAAAATCACTCACCCTGTAAAAAACATCCAAGATCCTGTGGAATTTCATTGAACTGTTGTGCATGAGTAACCTAAATATTAAAAAGAAAGAAAACAAACCAACTATGAAATAGATTTTTAACAGAGAAACTACGGAAAAAAATGTTTGAATTTAATAACCTGTTCACGATCTTTAAGTTTCAATGGAAATGATGTGAATTTTTACAGGGTGGAATTATTAACTTCACGCCATATCCTGAGCAAATTACCCGCTGATAAACTAGGCGATATTTAGGAGTGTGTCAGCCGGGTAATTGAACTTAGGCGGCGCTTGTAGTTGTCGACTATTCTACCACTGATGAACAGACCACTGAGTACTTGACAGCGTTTTTGTCTGCAGCCAGAGGCTGTTTTTATCAGCACACATCTATGGTCCACCGGGAATCGATCGTAGAACCTTCAGGTTACGAAACCAGGCTTTTAACCATTTATCCACGGGAATTTATTGTTATTTTATTTATTTATTTTTTTGATTTACAGCTTGATTCCACACTGTATTTTCGGTACAAGTATGGAATTTCCAGCGTGGATATCGGCAGCCCAAATTTTGCAGGCCGACCATAGATATCAGGTGTGTGTCGGTGTGGGCTCGAACCCCGGACCATGTGCATGGTCGGCGAGATTCCTAACCACTGTGCCACCGATGCAGCCATCGCTTACAGTCACCTCTCAGATTTGTTTAAATTTCAACCATGAATTTAAATCAGTTAGAAAACCATTGAAAAGCAACAGTGAGAACTGCAAAGCTGTTTCGTCCTATTTCGAAGGGACTCTTCAGCATTGCACAGTGAATAGGGTTTGAATCAAGCATATTCCGGTTACAACGCAAACTTTAAAAAAAAATAAATGAAATCCTTACAAACCACTTACTGAAAACTAACCTGATGCTCGCTAGTGTCTGGCCACAGGAGGAAGTTGACTGGAGTTCTAGTGACAAGTCGTGACCACTGGTGTCCATCAGATGGAAGGTGAGGACAGACACTCTCGGGAGACACTGGCTAGTCACGAACTGGTAACTGTGAGACTTCATAAGCCATTGGGTTGGATTCCAGTGGCTGAATAGTCTACAAGCTCCCTCTGTAACCGGAAGCTCCTGGCTGAGGATCTCAGTCGGTAAGTACTTTTACAAGGGCCCAAACTAGAGTGAAACAGTCTTCGAATACTTCCTGTCGGCTTTCAATGGTCCTCTAACTAATATTAATCCGTGATCGAACCTCGAAGAAATCATATCCCCCGCAAAGGTAATCTTGAAAACACTCCCAGACTGGTATACAATCAATGAGTGAATGAATGCAAGTTTCGAGTGAATGGAAAATTTTTTCTCTATAGGCTCTAGTTCAACCCCGAAAAAAGCTGAAAACTGTCAATGCTAATTTACGGCTATACAGCTAACGATTTTCTTCAGTTTACTTATTCAATTTTCACTGTAGGGATGGTATTTCAATAATCCCTAGAGAATTATAGAGTAAAAATGCCTAATGAAACTACTAATTGGATAGCTGTGAAAAATCTAAAAAGATTTTCCACCACACACCTTATCAAATCAAATCAAAGTCAGCTAAACACCCAACAACCAGCAGATTACAGGTCGAGAGCAACATTGACTTGTAATATGCGTAAAAATGTTTAGTGATTTAAGGGAATCAGCCGAGAATTTATGAATTTGTAGGTTAGACAGCGGTCTAGTGTTGTAATAGCAGCTGGACCTGTCTCGTTTGTACACTGAGTTCTAGATGCTTTCAGCGAATTGCCACTACCATTTGAAGTGTTCTGTGTTTGAAGACCTTTGGTAATTTATTTGTCACTAGATGGATGATAGAAAAAGATTCTTAAATTCTAGCTTTATGGAGTGTATTAACCTGTCCAAGCACTTTTCCAAGCATATATTTTTACAGCTTTGTTCCTCTTCGGTATAAAAAAGAAATCTGACAGAAACACACAGCTGTTTTGTTCAGAGCTATTTGTTTAGAAGATGAGATTGAAGACGTACTTAATGTTGTATACAACAGTTTAAATGAAAAGTTTGTGACTAAACACATGGCCAAGAAAGCAGAGAAGAAATCTCCCTTGTCTCATAACAAGAAGCCACTCTATATATACGACTACAATTCAAAGGGTATATATCATTTGAAATAATAGCCAAGAAGTTGAGAAAGCCACTACAAAGAACGTTTAATGCTGCAAAGATACAGTTTATATTTTCTAGACAATGGGTTGTGATTTCTCTACCGAAAGACGAAAGATCTAAGCTAGCCAGCTCTTACTGTATCTATTTATTCACCGGCTCTTATGAAGACAGTTATATTAAACATTCATTCCTCTAGGAACTCAATTTTTCATGATCGAAACCATGTTGAAACCATCGACAGTTCTATACTAGATAACCTCGTCTAAACAGGTTATAAAACAACCAATGGATGTTGTTAGGGGACATAAGGACCTAAGAATTAGTGTAAGACATGACTTAAAAACAACGGCAAATTGTAATCTAGCCACAGCTAAGGCTTTCTGAATGCTATGGGCACTTCGAAGGACTTTCAAGCGATTAGACGAGGGTATATTCCAAGTACCCTATGCAACATATGTCAGACCTCATCTAGAATACTGCATACAAGCGGTCAGTCCATGCTTCAAAAAGGAGGCATATTTCCTGAAAAGAGTACGGAGGGTAGGAACGAAATTAGTTAGCGGTATCTCACACCTTCCTTATGATATGAAGATGGAACACTTAAATCTCTTCCCATCATCTTATTGAAGGAGGAGAAGCGACTTAATTTTGGCTTACCGCATATTCAAGGGTGATTTACGGATCGACCTTTCAAACCTTTTCTCCCCTCCCCTTAGGATACATTTGTGAAGGCACTGCAAGAAGGTGCACAAACCGAGGTCGAATAAAATACGTGTGGAGTTTAGATTCTCTCACAGATTGGTCAACGACTGGAACTCCTTGCCTGATTCCGTAGTAACAGCTCTGTCGGTGAAAACTTTCAAAAAGAAACTGGATTTCTGCAGAGATATGTATTGTGAGGATTAACATAGGCAGAAAGAGCCTTCTATCCTTATAATTTGAATATGAATCTGAATAATCTCAGTGTATCCTCTATGGAATATCCGAAAAATTGCTGAAGGTTTTCAAATGTCAAACACTCCAAAACAGAAGATGCCATCACAATTCACCCAAAGCTACTAGTGTTTCGTATGCAAAAGAAACATGTCCAGCTACTAATTCTACGACACAGCCTGCTGTGGAATTCTTAACTTATTCTGATATTTCCTTTATTAATACATTTCTATGCATATCACAACTCACAAATGCTGTTGAACTGTAATCTATAGGGCTTATTGATTCAGTGCTGTTTAAAACATTTATGTTGTGAATAACAATAATTTTTTAATTATTACAATGGTCATTTAATAAGGAACGTGATGAAAAAAGCATCATCGAAAAGAGATATTCTGCGTTAATTGATTAATTTTCCAAAATTTTAAGTGTTGAGTTCTAATCAATTAATCTGTCTGTCTGTCTGGATTCAACATAGAACTTGACACCGAAGTGCATCAGTTCGAGTTGCCACCTTCCAAATAGCACACAGAGGTAGACAAGGAGACGAGTGAAGAGATTCAATAGAGTTTGACAAGTATAAGAGTGAAACAGAATGAGTAATGGTAGAAAGGAATATGAAAGATTGCAGAGACTGAAGACATTTGCGCTGGCCATTGACAACGATTTTGAGCCATGTCACCTATTGTCTCCAGCCATTGATTCCTAGAGTCCCGAGGGCCCCAACCCGGGAGTCTGCATCTCCATACCTGACTCAGTTTAACTGTCAAGGATTTCATGGATTGATGAGGCCATGTTTTTGTTTGGCCACCACTGGCTGTTTTCCAACCTTCACCCATATCAGCTAGCAAAGCCCGTCGGGGGAGGCGGTGTTTAGGCATGCGCAGCACGTGACCTAGCCATCTTAGTCTATGTAACTTTATAGCCTCGTCGATTGATTTTCCCTGTTTGCCCAACACTCTACGCCTAACGTCAACATTACTTATCTTATTAAACCACCTAACGTGAGAAAGAGATCGTAAACATCTATGATCGAAAGCAGTCAACCTTTTCATGTCTTCAACTCGTATTGGCCATGTTTCAGAGCCATAGACAAGGACGGAGCGAACTGATGAGCAGTACACACGTCCCTTGGTTGATAACCGGATGTCACACCTACGCCAGAGATGGTGTAAGCTAGCGAAAGCAGCTCGAGCTTTTCGGATCCGTGGTGAGATTTCATCGCCAATCAGTCCATTGGTGCTAATACAACTTCCCAAATAGGTGAAGTGGTCAACATGTTCTATCAGTTCACTCCCTATCACTAAGTTAGGAGTTGACGTGGTCCAGTCCTATAGCAGCATCTTACATTTTGTAGGGGCGAATCGCATGCCAAACATATGGAGATTGCTGCTCAACTAATCGGATTGATTAAGTCTATTAGCAGTGGTGAACTTAACGAAATGGCAGACTATGAAAGAGAATGTTTGGTATCTGTAAGCCGACATGGAACGGACAATTTACTAACTTTCACATTTGGTTGCCCTTATATACAAAACGAAACCTGATTCATTCATTGAGCCACAGAATTCGCAGCCCTCTTACTATAGAAGAATAGTTGAACACTCTGATGAGAATCTTCCTAGAAAATGGTTACCCAGAAGGTTTCATCGGAAAATCTATGAAACCACCTAAACCACCTAAAAGCACCCACACCATACTCTCTGCTTCCTAAAACCTTCTCTACCTGAATTTACAATTCAACGGAGACTGATTAGTAGAAATACTGAGGAACTGTTGTCTGTTCTACTCACTGAAGAAAACCTTCTTCACGGCTGAACTCCGGCTTTCCTTCTCGACAAAACCAATGATTCGCATAAAGGCGAAGGAAAAGCTACCAGTGTTGGCCTCACCAATGTACATTAACAGTTCACCTGCTCGTATGGAGGTAGATATGTCGGCCGTGCCCAGTGTCTGCTATCCAGACTTATTATCGATTACTTACCCACAATCAGGATTTAAAAAAGGAGGAAAAAGGTCTCCCCAAAGATCTATTCTGGAACACCCAATCTATTCGGAGCACCAAGCAATCCCATAAAATAACTTCAAAGTTATGTACAGGGGATATGTGGGAATCTCATCAGAAGCGTATGAATCCAACTTCTTCAAACCGTAGAAGCAATGGCAATACACATATTGAAACTTGAACTCTGGATACAAAATCTACAGTTGACCTGACCTATCTTAACATCAAATACATAATTTCTTGTTTCGTAATTTTCTTGCTTGTTTGTTTCTTGCATGAAGAATTTCATCATGAGCTGACATCAGTTAGAGAACCCACTGGAAAACAAGCTAAGAGTACCGGACAGCTGTTTACCCCGTCCTAGTTTGGGACTCTTCATCAGTACGCACCCCCCATCGGGGTTCTAACCCATGACTTTCTGGTTACAAGACCAGCTAGCTCGTAGACCATTGGGCCACTAGAACCTGGTCCAATGGTCGCCAGCCCATGAATTCTAACCTCTGCCAATTCACGACATAGCATAACACGACCATTTCGCAATGTCTTCTTCTAAGAGTTACTGATTCATCTTCCTTCAACGTGCTGTACCCTACTGGTCATGGCTTTCCACTAGAACCCCGGGTTAACTGCCTACCTGAATAGGGCCAGGGGCTAGTGAGCATCAGATGAATTTTCAAGTATTGGCTTTGTAGGGATTTTTGTTTGATTGCATGGAGGATTTCACCATCAGCTGACATCAGTTAGAGAACCACTGGAAAACCAACTGGATGTACTGGATAACATTTTCTTCCCCAACCCTTATTACCACTGTTGTTAACCTGAATTTTGTTTAGTTTTAATTTTATCTGAGCTGTAATCAGCGCCACGAACTGGATTACGTCATTCAACCTGCTTATTTAATCTTACTTTAGTTTCTAACCCATTAACGAAATCTGCTATCTAAACCTTCACTTTCTCAGCTGTGCGAATTGAAAACTGTTAGTACGATTTACCTCTTATACAGTCTATAGTGGATAATTCCTACTGCCAGTGTAATAAACCAAACCTGAGAGGATAAGCAAATAAATCATAGAGGCGAAAAAACATGCGGGTAAAATGTAAATATCGATTTTAAAAAAAAACAAAAAGCACGAACACTATTCATCAAATGAGGTGATGAGATTCGATGATTTCTAGGCGTATTAGAGGAATACACATTTTCTGACGTGCTGCACTTGACTGATGCTGGTGAATCACACGGTAGACATGGTACGCTGGATACGCTGACTTGTTCATTGCTTGAAAACGCTGTCAGAGTTTGTTTCCCATTGTTATGAAAGATATTTCTTTGATCAATCCATTGGGTTGGTTGTGTTTGTGGTTGTATTGGTGGTTGTGGTGAACGAATACGTGAGGCGGCATAACTCTTCTGATGATAACTGCTCGCATACTGGGGTGGAAGATGACTGATAGCAGTCGCTTGTGTATTGGGATGGCAGTTTTCTCTTAAAGGATAGGTGTGCTGTCCACTTGTCAATGAAGATTTAACACCGGAGTGGTTATGGGCATCCCAACGAACACTTGGTCGCATGTTATTATTATTATTATTTTGACCAATAGGTTGAATAATTCTTGAATGACGTAATTCATTCAAGCTAAATGATCTAATCTGGTTAGGAATTACAGGTAGTTGGTTATGATTAGTAGGATAGAAATTAGGATTCATATCTTCACTTTGTAGACAGTTATCATAACTGTAGGGATTGTAATACATTAATCTGGATGTAGGCGGAGTTGACTGAGTACCATTCATTGAATAACACACGAAATTCGAATTGAACTCTGGTTGGAGAGCAGTAGTGAATCGAGTATCATTCAATACAACTATAGAAAAAGAAGAAATAAGAAAGGCATATGAGTTAAATGTTTGAAATTTAGGGAATATAAAATTATTTTCAATTACTAATCAAAACTGTAATGAATCAAATCCCTGAGGACCGACGCTTGATCACTGATCTCATGTTCGCTGCCAAATGGCTCTATACAAAAAGTTACCTAAAGTTTTAGTGAAGAGTTGTGACCAGTGCGGTCCACCGAGTCAGGTAAAAAGAGCAATCATTCGCCAATGATACTGACTGTTGGTTGATCTACATATATCACAAATTGACTGGATAGTGTCCTAATGGTAGGATAGTCTATGACCTCACCTTGTAACTTGGGAGTTATTCGGGCATTGCTGAAAGGTCCCAAACAGGGATGAAACAACTGTTTATTACCCACGGCATAGTTTTCCAATGGTTCTCTAACTGATGTCAGTGGATGATCAGACACATAATTACTTTTCAATAGCTGGTTCCTAAGGATTAGATTTGTTCTTACGAGTTGATCACGGATTGATATCAGTTAGAGAAACATTGAAAACCAGCTGGGAGTACTAGGCAGCTATTTCTTCCATCCTCATTTGGGAATCATTGGCAGTACGCATCCACCGTCAGGGTTCGAATCCAGTACATTCCGGTTAGAAGGCAAGCTCGTCGGCAACCATTCAGCCAGCCATTGGGACCCGATTCAATGGCCATCCAGCCCATGAATTCTAACTTCTACCAATTCGTAGTGCATTTAGCAACCACCAACTAATGTCATCGGTGGGAACTCAATCCTCACACTTGACTGGTTGGACCTCAAAGGTTACAAATTGTTGGAAGCGAGAATTCATGATCTGGCGATTGAATCGGATCCCAGTGTCTGGATGTTCGTCAGCGAGCTTGCCTTGTAGTCGGAAGTTCGTGGGTTCGAATCCTGGTAGTAGGTGGGTACTCCCTATGATTCCCAAAGTAGGATAAAACAGCTGGCAGTCCAGTATTCCCTGTTGGTTTTTAATGGTTCTCTAACTGATACCAATTCGTAGTCAGATATGTGGATATCTCTTTGATGTTTGAAATTATAAGTGTTGATTGACTATTAGAGAACCATTGAGTGCTGAACAACTGTCCTTGTCCTAGTTTTGGACGCTTCATCAGTACAAGCCTAAAGGGTTCGGACATGCCACATTCCTAGTTACAAGGAGAGCTCTACTGTGTCATTTCTCCAACCACTGATACTCGATCTAGTGGTCATCCCATGAATGCCAACTTCTGATAACTCCTGATATATGTAGCTCAGCCGCCAGCCAATTTTATCGGCTAGTAAGTGTCCTGTTACCTGACTTGCTGACCTGACCCTGCTGATCTGTTTGTTTCTATGGATTCTCGATAGATATGAATACATCTGATCTGTTAGGATCCCCGTCATCTAACAAAAGCTACATTCAATTCTTCAGATTTTCAAGTATTGGTTTGGTACGGATTTTTTTGATTGCATGGAGGGAAGCCGTGACCAGTAGGATACAGCAGGTTGACGATGAGGCAGTAACTCATCGAAGAAGATATTGCGAAGTGATCGCGCTATGTCATGAATTAGCAGAAGTTAATATTCATAGACTGACTGGTCATTGGATCGGGTATGTCTGTTTTCGACATAGAACTTTGCACCAATGTGTGGCAGTTCAAGTCGCCACACTCCATGTAGCACACAAAGCAACAGAAGAAAGTACAAGAAAAGCATAATACAGACAGTAAGCAGAGGTCTGAGACAAAGGAAGAGTAATAACGAAGAACAAAACAGTTTCATTGATAATCATAAATCATAAGGAGTAGATGCATCTGCGCCACTGAGAACGATTTTGAGCCATGTCACAAATTGTTTCCAACCATTTGTTTCTACTGTCCCGAGGACCCCAACCAGCCTGGAAGTCTACACCTTCCTACATGGCTTAGACTAACTGTTGTAGATTTCATTGATTGGTGCCACCTTTTTGTTTGACCTCCGCTAGCTCTTTTTCAGCCTGACCCTAAATCCGCTAAAATTGCCCGTCTAGGAAGGCGATTGCTAGGCGTGCGTAACACATGTCCTAACCATCTCAGTCTTTGTAACTTCACAACTTCGTCGATTGATTTCCCCTGTTTACCTAGGACTCGACGCCTAATCTCAATATTGCTCACCTTATTATACCACTTCACACGGGAGATAGAGCGCAGGCACCTATGATCAAAGACAGCTAGCTGATCTTTTCATGTCTTCCACTCTCAGTGGCCAGGTCTCGCAGTTAGACATAAAGGAGGACGGAGCGGCCTGATGAGCAGTACACCCGCCCTTTGGTCTATAGTCGAATATCTCGTCTAAGCCAGAGACGGCGTAAACTGGCAGATGCTAAACGAGCCCCCTGTATCCGTGCTGAGATTCTGTCAGAGATCAACCCGTTGGCGTTGGCTGATGGTACTCTCCAAATAAGTGAAGTGGTCAACGTGCTCTACCACTTCACTCCCCATTTCTAATCTAGGATTCGGTGTAGTCCAGTCCTGTACCATCATCTTGCATTTGACGGAAGCGAACCGCATGCCAAACGTTCATAGATTGTTGCTGAAGGTGTTCAGAAGACTGTGTCCGCACTTTTTCAGCGTACTCGCCTAGAAGGACTATACCGTCAGCATATTTTAAGTCAGCGAGATTATTCCGTGGTAGCAAGTCAATCCCTGAGTCTCTGAAGTCACTTAGGGTTAATTCCATTAGTATATCTATGATGAAGTTGAATAGAAGAGGGGATAATGGGCATCCTTGACGGACACCACTAGTTTTCACCAGTTCAAATGACAACTCTCTGTATCACCTGGCTGTATGAGTATGATTAGAGTGCCTTAATCAGTGCCATTGGCTCAATGGTCTACGAGCTAGCTCGCCTTGTAACCAAAAGGTCCTGGGCTCGAACCCTGGCGTAGGTGTGTACTGATGATGATTCCCAAAATAGAAGGAAACAGCTGTCAGGTAGTCCCGCGTCTTCCAGTGTTTCCCTAACCCATGTCAGCTCATAATGAAATCCTCTATTCAATTCTTTAGATGTCTTATTTTTAGAGTCATAGTGAACACTATGTGAAACCTTTTGAAGACCTCATAACTTGGTATTAATTAGAATTGTTCACGACTTAACGTAATCTTATTTTATAGCAATTATCAGACCTGTTGAACTGTGAGAAATGGCTCTCATGGCGTAATTGCCTAGTAGATAATGTTTCGGCTGTTCAAGTGACACAGCTACCGTATTCAAGTCCCAGTCGTAACATTAATAGTCAGTACAGATACAGCTACATTCAGATGACAAGTCCTAAAACAGAACGAAACAGCTGTCTGGCAGTGCTCCCATTTGGTTTTCCAAAGGTTCTCTAACCAATGTCAGCTCATGATAAAATCCTCCAACATTAGAGATAAATCCATTGTGGATAAGACTTTACTTTGATAAATCACACAGTGTTGCAAAGTAATATTAACTGATGACCACGTTTTGAGCACAAACTATTGGTGCTCATAATCATATCAAGTCACTACTCACACAACTTTCTTCCTACACTTATATACATGTGTGGAATTGTCGAGATATTTCAATAAAAATCAATATAGGATAATTTACATTCAGAAACAATAGTAATATGAGTGTTATTGATCAATTACAATCAGATGGGAAATAAGACCACTGTTTTTATAATCATGATAAGTAACTTGTTAGAATGTTATGATGTGCTTGAATTGAAATAGAATTTTAAGATTATTTATTATCCTCCTCTGATTTGACTGACTGACTGGTGGTAATAATATCTTCCATATCTCTGATTGTATTTGCATTGAGTCATTTCTGTTGCATGTGTTGGGTGTAGATTACTCAATAAACCAGTCAGGATTCAGTAATCAATCTCTCTCTCCACCTACCTAGATTACTTTTTAGAATTTTAACCCTCTCCAATCCACCCTCTTGTGAGTCGGTGGCACAGTGGTTAGGACTCTCGTCGACCACGCATATGGTCCGGGGTTCAAGCACCCGCCGACGCACACCTGATATCTATGGTCGGCCTGAAAAATTTGGGCTACCGATATCCATACTGAAAATTCCATACTTGTACCAAAAATACTTTATGGAATCAAGCTGTAAATCAAAAAAAAATTGTGTGGTTGTGTGTTAATACATCCAGTGCGATGTAGTGCTGAGCTTTTTTTTAAATTACTTATCTTCCCGGGGTCAAGCATTCTTACATTAGCTAAATTCTTATGTTCCGACAATCTGATTACCCTCGATCTACTCGTTTGACTGAATTATGTAGTTGACCTCAAAGTCATTGCAAGGTATTTTGTAAATTATATTATTTTGTTTAATTGAATCCACCGGGTCTTTTAGCCTAGAAAGCTTCTGAATATACATTATCCCAAACTGATTTTTATTTAAATATCTAGTCAATTCCACACATGTATACAAATGAAGGAAATAAGTTGTGTGAGTAGTGTCTTGATATGATTATGAGTGGCAATAATTTGTGCTCGATACGTATTATTATTATTATTGTTTCTTTGGGTTCCTAGTGGAACGTAGGGCTTCAACTGCACGTCTCCACTTGCCACTTCTGTCTTCCTTCTGCTGTACTTTTCACCTGCATCGATGTTAGTCCATACTTTTTCAACTCCTCTTCACACCATCTCCTCCATGTCATCCTTGCACTGACGTCCCACTTGCCGCGTGCTTCCCTTTCTGCCTGGTTCCACTCGAGCAATGGCCTGACGTGCGCGCGATGTCACCCAGTGGCGGCCTCCTCAGTCGCGAGTGAGTGTCCAATTCATCTCCACTTTCTCCTGCATATTTGTTGGTTAGCGATTGATTCTTGTTTTGTTTGTTCACTCCCATAGTTTCTTGTTGGTGATTCCCTCCGGCCCGGCCATCTGATCTTCAGTATACACCGAGACGTGGTCGCATCAGTTAATATTACTGTATAACAACACTGTGTGTGATTTATCATATTAAAATCTTATCCATAATGGAGTGGTTATGCTCTACCATCACAGTGCACAAGTTTTATCCTCTAAGTGATCTTCTAATGTCATTGTGTCAGTTCAACGTGTTCCCATCTTCTCTCTGCTGACCACTGAAGTGCTCTTTTACGGCAAAATTATTGTGAACAAGCCAAAAAAAAGAAGCAAAACATCACCGCTACACCATTCACTGTTCAGTTGAATTTAACCCCACCAATGAGTCATACACAAGCCTTCACACACAAATAAAAATAGATAAACAAATATATAAATAAATAAACACTTGAAATAAAAGCAGCTTTGCTTTCCTTTTCTGGCTAAGACAAACCAATATGACATTAGTTCATGTGTGTTCAATTTTCGTTTGTCTTCACTCTTTCTCTCTCTCTCTCTGCCTTTTTTTAGATACCTTTCGTATTCGTATTCATCTTCTTGTTCTTCTGCCTTTTCTACTTTGATTTTAAAAGCTAATTTCCAGTGGAATTCAAAAGGCGCGCGCGCGCGCGCACAGAAACACACAGTTACAAACAAAGGTGAAGTGAAGAGAAATATAAAAACCGAACATGAAACTTAAAAATACCGTAAACAAAAACAAAAAACTTATGACAATGAATAATACAAATATTTGTTTCAAAAAACGTTTACACATACCAATGAATACATTCACGCACACACACACACACGCCCACACATACACATACGAAATACATGTGGTATTCTGTGCTTTGCAAAGAATGAATACGTTTACCGATTCGTGTATAACCCATTAGTAACCGACAGAGAAAAACACACATTCATATCGACAATAACACTATACCAAAAGATATTAATTCATTCTAGTGGCTTATGATGGCTTTGCATGAAGGATTTCATCATGAGCTGGTGGCAGTGGACAACTAATTTCGTCCTAGTTTGGGACTCTTTAGCAGTAGACAAACACCGGCAGGGTTCGAACCCATGACTTTTTGGTTACAAGACCAGCTAGCTCGTAGACCATTGGGCCACTAGGACCTGATCCAATGGTCACCAGCCCATGAATTCTAACCTCTGCCAATTCACGACATAGCATAACACGACCATTTCGCAATGTCTTCCTCTAAGAGTTACTGATTCATCTTCCTTCAACGTGCTGTACCCTACTGGTCATGGCTTTCCACTAGAACCCCAGGTTAACTGCCTACCTGAATAGGGCCAGGGGCTAGTGAGCATCAGATGAATTTTCAAGTATTGGCTTTGTAGGGATTTTTGTTTAAATGCATGGAGGATTGCATCATGAACTGTCATCAGTTAGGGAATCCACTGGAAAAACCGGGTCCCAGTAGCTCAATGGTTTACGAGCTCGATGGCCTTGTAACCAGAAAATCGAACCCCGGTGGTGGGTGCGTATTGCTGAAGAGTTCCAAACTAAGACGAAACAGCTATCCAGTACTCTCAGCTGTTTTTCCAGTGGTTCTTTAACTGATGTCAGCTCATGATGAAATCCTCCATGCAATCAAACAAAACTCCCTACAAAACCAATACTTGAAAATTACAGTGGTTTTAACGAACTTAGTTAGTCTCGTCACCTTAAGGCTTTGGGCTCGATATCTGGTCGTGGAGTAGTGTGAGTGTGCGTGCACTGGTGAACAGTAGCAGACTAACATGAAACACCTGTAGAGTACTCAATGATTCTCTCAATGATCTTCATAATTTCTATTGGTTCATGACAACTAAAAATATTATGGGCATAAAATAAATTTAATCCATATGCATAGTGTGTGTATACTACTAACATATATCAGTAGTTTGACAGGTGCTCAAACAAACTTATAGTGTTTATTGGTGGATGGTGACTAGCAGTGGAATCCACCAAGATGCGCATTTCGTTCTGTTTGGAACTCGTTATCTGGATGTACCTGCATTTCCCAGTCATTGAGGCTAGAACCCAGTACCCATAGTTTTAAACGCCGAAGCGTTATCCACTAGACCACTTGAGCCACGACAGCTAGCCACCTCTTGTGCAACGGGTCATATTAATTATTTAACTGAATTTTTAGATTTTCCCGTTGAAGGTACGTCCAGATGACGAGTCCCAAATTGGAAGAAATGTGCGTTATTCTGGATTCCACTACTAGTCACCATACATCAGTTAAATTCTAATTATATATCCACACATCTTCGACGTATTTGCAGAAGTAGTCGACACGTTAACCTAAGACCAAGCACTTCTGTCCAATCATCAATCGATGGGAAAATCTAAAATTCAATTAAATAAACCCATACTGTGTTTTAATGATTGATGCTTGCAACTGCAAACTGAATTCTATACGTTAAGCTAAGTAACTCGCCATCATGAGACACCTTAAACTGATTAACAGGAAACCATATACCTAGGTTTTGTATCTGCGGGCACTTATAACAAAGATGGATTACAGGGAACCCATATCACCTTTGGGGTTGGGATTCTTGTCATCAAGTACTACGGTCCAAGACATTACCACTGTTCATTAGTTGGTTGAGAGACTGTTAGTGCGAATCACACCAGTTTCCGGCTGACCCCACATCACCGCAATAGTTTATATATATATATATATATGAATTACACTAACCTGGATTAGCAGAACACCGTAGTGAGGAATAGTTCACCTTCAAATAAAGTAATATGTGGAAAACAACAGTTAACACAGATTTGTGCGATAATTAAAAAAAATAGCAATTACTAAAAATCGATAATTATTATATTCAGAACAACAAAATAGTTGAAGTGAACAATTATCACTTTCAAAAAATTCTTCTTCAGGCTCTCTTTACAATTATAAATCTATTAATTTAAGCATACAATAGGTAGTTACATTGACCGTACTGAAAGGACTTTATCCATGCGCGCGCGCGTGAACATGTACCTGTACCTGGTTGAGTAAAGGGGTAACCAAATGCGTATATGGTACAGTCTTAGTCCACTTGGTAGATATCTGACGCCAGATAAAACTTGACCAGGCGTTCTCAGTTATTTGCCGCGTTCCTAGTAATCTATCTAGAGGGGCTCAACTATGTCTTCTATCAATCAGTAGCTGAAATCGGTTACAATTAATACCAGAAGATCAACTCTTTGTATACACAAGAAGTATGTTCAACCGCTATGTTTACCTGGGCCTACAATAAAGCCAACAAATCCTCCATAAACATTGTTCCATTGACAAACGTTCATTTTCGACTTTTATGATTTCATAACCTTTCTTATGATTTCTATTACCTTAGGTTTAAGCAATGCTTTTCTAACTTGTTATCATATTTTCAAAACCCTGTTCATTCGACTTCATGATATTCATTGTTATTATTTTACAATCATTCTTACTGTCGTTATTTTCAACCTTGCACTTAGGTCTAGACAGCCCCATTCGTTGGTTTATTTTCATATTGTCTCACACACACGGATTACACTCAATCTCGAAACCTGTATTTTCTGTTGACTATATTTATATACATACACACCCATCATTAAATTATTTCATCTCATGTTCTAATTTACCATGCATATTAAAAAAACTAACTGACTATTGTTCCATCCCATATTATACTTGTTCCACAATACACTTTCTGATATGATTCTAATTTGCCTTTACTGGCTGGCTGGCTATTGTATGCTTAAATTAATGGATTTACAATTGTAGACAGAGCCTGGAGAAGAAAGAATTTATTAAAAGCCACAGGTGTTCACTCCTCTAACTATTTTGTTGTTCTGAATAAATTATGGGAATATTCAATTGAATTATTATATTCATGAATGAGTGAATGCTCAATGAGCTGAAGTTGCTAGGTTCGAACTCTGGTGGGATGAGGTGAGCTCATTACAGAAGTGTCGCAAACAGCTGTCCAGTACTGCATTCTGATTTTCAGTGGTCATCTAACTGATATCAGTCCGAGATCAAACTTGACGCCAGAAGAATTATTACAGCGAATTAGAGTCTCTTTTTTTCCTACTACCAGTCTCATTGAGAACAGTAACACTCAATAAAGAAGAGGATGAAGGGATTTCAAGTTGATAAAACCTAAATAAGCTGAAATGAAAGTCTTACGCCTACTACTAACATCAATCAATTAAGTATTTATTATCATTTTTTGTTGACAGCTTTTGGAAATGTTGAACAAGTGACACTCTGATACCGTTGCCTCCCTGACATTGCCTACTATGTGTAACCGAAGAATGGGTCGGGATGACACGAATCAACTGCCTTTATTAAGTACTTTTAAATAATTGACTATGTATTGGTAGTTCACTGGTACAGTGCTCACCAACTATGCATGTAGTCCTAAGCCTCGCTTAACTGGTAGTAAGCTTGGTAAGAACTGGCATGGCATAATGCTTCTGTCCATCGCAAGCAAAGTACTAAGTCGCATCATCCTGGAGAGAATCAAAGACGTCACTCTCTATGGAAATCATCAATCGGAACAGGCTGGATTCAGGAGAAACAAATCATGCATCGATCGAATCGCAACACTATGCATAATCATTGAATAGAGCTTGGAATGGCAGTCACCTCTCTATCTTACTCAAGTTCACTGACTTTGTAAAGACCCCTCGATAGCGCAGCGTCAATCGAGAGGTGATTTAGAAACTACTTTGCTACTTTCAAGAGGTGCCACCAACAATTATATATCTCATCCAACAGTTGTACGACAATGCTGCATGCCAAGTAATCCACAGTGGGAAACTCACGGAATCCTTCGTGAAGAAGTGAAGAAGGGAGTAAGCCAAAGCCTTCTGGCTGACTACTACCTCCAATGACTTTCCTGACTGCAGTAGACTGGATAATGTGACAGACAGCGGGCAGCGAAGAAATAGGCATAAAATGAACCCACACAAGAAACTTGGAGGATCTGGATTTTGCCGATGGTATGTGTCTAATTTCCAACACATTGAGAGATATGCAAGTGAAAAGCAATAAGGTGGCAGAAGAAACATCCAGAGAAGATAGGACTTCAGATGAACACAGAGAAAACAGAGGTGATGAATTTATACTAGTACACTTGGTAGCTTATCATTAAGTGTTAAAGACAATAAGCTTAGGGCCTTCTTTTGTATATATATATATATATATATATATATATATATATATATATATATATATATATATATATATATATATATATATATATATATATATATATATATGAAACAGGCTTTCGTAGTTCAACGGTAGAATGTTCACCAACTATGCTGGAGGACCTGGTTCAATTCCCAGCCAGTGAGCTCTCCTAAAAGCCCTGATTAATTTACTCACCTACAGGAAGCTCATAAAAAACAAGGTTGGATGTGCGGGAGGTTAGTAGTCCCACCCCCTCCCCTTCACCACAGAACAAAACAAAACTACCGCTACAGAAAATTCGAAGATTTAGGCCTCATGTATTTTAGCCAGAGAGCAAAGAGACAGGGAAGAATATGTGCTGTATGCATCAGACCGACTTACCTTATTAACTGAATTCAACTGTCTCAATGATCCATCTGTGAATACAAGGAAAAGAAAAATACAACATTAACAAGACAGTGTGAATATTTAAATGAATTTGTGTAAAACTTTCAGCCAAGCCTAAGAATCTTAGTGACTCCATTTCACTTTCTCTCTACATGCTCTTGTTCACCAAAATGTCAAAAATAAGATCCCACACACTGTGGAGCAAAGTAAATGGGCCATACCAGTAGTACATTGTCTAGACATGCTGGTGAACACTAATCAGCATAGTTGTCAAAATAAGGATGCAAAGCAGTCAACAAATCAATTTTGCAGCACTCAGGATCAGAAGGGACTTCATAAATCATCCACAAGCGAAATCCAGATCTCCTACAGTCTTCTTATCGGTCTAAAGTATTCCTGTCTTCTCAGACACTGCCGAAGAACAGTCTGACGCATAATCCAGTTCACCAGACTTTAGAATATCAGCGGTGATAGTAGTGGGCAGCCTTGTCTTACTCTCTTATTCAGTTTGAAAGTCTCACTAAGTTTCCTGTTGTGGATCACTTGACACGTGGCACTGTCATACAGCCAGCTGTTGAATAAGGTTGATAAAGATTAAGGTACTGCACGCCGAAGTGTTGAAGCAGTTTCCAAATTGCTTCTCGCTCTACGCTGCACTGTCGAATGCCTTTTTGAAGTTGATGAAGTTGACGTAGAGATTTAACTGTCATTCTCTGCTTTGTCCGATGGTGTTGCGTAGAGTTACAATTTGATCAGCACACGATTTGCCTTTCTTGAATCCAGCTTGTTCTGGGCTGGCGGAGTACTGCATCCAGTGCATCTGTTATTCTCTTCAGGATGATTTTACTTGAAAATGGTGGAAAGTTCCACTTCGTTGAAATTGCCGTGCAACTCCCAGAAGATGGCGGTCTCCAGAATTCAATTTACCGAAAACTGGCAAGGAATAGACGATACCTACATTTTAGTAGTTATTGCTCAAACAGCTACAAACGAGCAGTAGTCAAGACTTAGTACTATAGAAAGAGGAGAATATGTTCTTAAGACAGACTAGAGGAAGAATTTACGACTGTCGAAAAAGTGTTGATAAACAACGGTTATCCTGAAAGCTTCAGCAAACAAATATGGAAGCTGTGAAGACTTAAACATCAAACAAATCACAGTTAAAAGAATCCCTGTCTTCATTTAACTAGATTTTAAAGGTGAAATAAAACATTGCAGCCATGGTCAACAGAAGACTGAGTACGTCACTAGCCAGAGCCAGCTGTACAATCCACTGTTGCCCTTGCTTTATTCAAATTCATCAAGGGGAATAAGTGCATGAAATGTTAGCTTTGTGGCCTGTTTGGATGAGGTGATCTTATACAGAACTGTTGATGATTTTAAATACACGCTAATTTAGTCATAATGGTATTGTGTTTTCAAGCACAAAAAAAAAACAAAGTTCGTAGGTTTGAATCTTCAAAGAAACGCAGCAAATAAAACACTTAGAAATGAAAACACTTTCCATTCACATACTCATAAAAAACTGTCATTACCACCTTTCTTACCTAAGTGATCAAATCACAATAATAATGAAAAACAGCATGAATAAACAAACAAATGTTCAGGTAGACAAAGTAGTCGATAAACGCTAAGAAAAAACAAATGAACCGATTGAGTAATGTTAGACTGTAACGAAAGTAAATGAAATACACTTTGAATGAAGATGTGATAAGATTAAGGGATGATAACAGAGGGTTTGAGAAATTTAATTAAGGGATAGGGGAGAAGTTATCAGTCGGTTAGGTATCAATAGACCAACAGGGGAGGGATAGTGGCTATGTACGAACTGTTTTTGAATGTATAGCTTAGGCTTAACAGTTCGAATTCCTACAGTCTACCTCAGTTATGTGGAGTAGATGAATATGAAGTCTATTAGAAAGATCCCGTGGGTTGTGATGAATTGCCTCGAATGTTTCCTTTTTCTCCACTACACGACTACAGTCAACCAAGTGTGATAAAAAAAGGAGTTATGGATGGTTTTTGCTCTTCCTTTACCAAACCGCGACAGGAGGTGTACAGTGGTAACACGTTGGTTAAACTGTCTAGTAGTACACCCAAAATAACTGCCACCGTAGGTGAAATTGAATCTATAAATTCACATAGATGTGACAAAAGTATCTGGCTATCGATCTTTGGTTTTTGTCTCAAATCACAATAACTCCATTCCAAGAATCTACTTAGCCCTAAAGCCAGAAGCTAAGTAACGAAGAAACCAATAGGTTATGGATAAGATTTATCATGTACGCCGCTATACGATGGTCATACGTATACTAATAATACTAACTAATTATCCAGACTGGAGTAAGTGAAGTGCAACTTGGAATTGAGATACATCAAATCAGGGAGTTGTATTTCCACAAATCAGCTGCTGGAAAAACAATTAACATTCATTCAGGAAGCTATATTTTCTGTCAAGCCTATTGACAATTAGATAATACAGTTGCAGTAAAGGAAATTTCCTCCTCGGCAAAGTCATCAGCTAGACTGTACATTCATGTATATGTACTCTGTACTATAGAGCGAGAAGAATATGCTCTTCAGAGAAATTAGAGGAAGAATTTACGATTCTCAAAAAGGTGTTGATAAACAACGGTTATCCTCAAAGCTTCAGCAACAAATATGGAAGATATGAAGGCTCAAATATCGAACAAATCACAGCTGAAAAAAGTCTGTCTTCATTCAACTAGATTTTAAAGCTGAAAACATTGTAGCAATGGTCAACAGAAGACTGAGAATGTCACTAGCCAGAGCCTATACTGCAGCTACGTTAGTTCTCATCCATCGAGCGACATGCTGTTTGGTGCAGTCAAAAGTCGATAAATACCCTTCACATGTTAACTCCCTCTGTGTATACAAATTTACGTGTATCTGCAGGAGCAGTTACATTGGGATAACAGAAAGAAAGGGACACCTCCGATTTTCTGAACATGTGCCGAAAAGCCTACGTCTCAAGGGAACAAACTATTATAGTAGCGCTATTACCAGACATTTTCTCGACACGGGTCATGAGGTGGAAATAGAGAAATCTTTTAAAATTATCAATAAACAAAGGAGCTCAATTCTGCTCAAGTTTGCCGGAGCAATTTCTATCAAACGCTTGAAACTAGATTTATGTGTTCAGAAAGAATCAGTTATTAGTCTTTCCTTGTCCAGCCTGGTAACTGGATGTCTTTATTCTCTCGTCTGATTACCTAATCTTTGACTTTAACCTCACCCCCCCCCCTTTGAAATAGTTTAATTTTGCTTGTCTCTTGTTCCTATGATTTGAATTGAACTCACTACATTGTCACCTAAATTATTAGTCACTCTGCATCTTACGCATCTCTCGACTTTAATGTGCGTAACTTCTTTACCATTGTATGCATACATTTATTTTTGTTTAGACTTGAACTGCCTGTGCAAAAACTATATAAGCGCAATTCTCTGAGCACTGTTCAACAAATTGTGGAACTTTCTGCCAACCGGTATCATGGCAAAAAATTTGCAAGTATGTTAAAACATTTCTTAACATAAACCTCACAATTTATTCAGGCTGTAATCAGTTGATAAGAAGCCAACGAAATAAATGAGGGTAACAAATTTTTCCGCACAAACCACACTGTTGTTCTTGCTTTATTCATATATGTAGTAAATGGATGACAACGTTTTAGAACTATTTCCGATTGAGGGCCAAATTATGACAGATAACAAGAAAATAAAATGGAGATTAAAATGTTATAGTAACAAAACAAGCAGGAAGATCGGAGAAAAATATAGTAGGATCATAATTATTGAGCGAACTAACACTGTTGACGATAAACATGATTCAGATAAGAGTTGGTTGTATTTCTTTTGAATACATCGCATTGGCTTGGCTTTTTTTTGGAGCACTAGTGCCATAGCTATGCCCAGATGCCTTGAATTCGCTTCCTTTGATCGGATCTTGTATGAAACTTTGAAAGACTTTTTAAATAGAGCTTAGCGTCCTGAGTTCATCAGATGCTCCGTTATTGATCTGTGTATAAACCTACGTTATCCATTCGCTAACCAAGCTGAAGGATGCTACAGCGATATATATTCTCAGCTGTGTTACACTCAAAATGCAATCGAAGGTAAAAAAAGAAGGTGTTAACGAAGAGGTTTCATCAAAACTGCTATTCTAGAAGCCGATGTGACCACGGAGACTGGACATTTCAGTTCGATAAACAGGAAATACCAGGACAGTCAACAGACCACAGAAAGCATGATAAACAATGTGCCTGGTCGGTGGCACAGTGGTTAGGACTCTCG
Source organism: Trichobilharzia regenti (assembly GCA_944472135.2). Classification (NCBI taxonomy): domain Eukaryota; kingdom Metazoa; phylum Platyhelminthes; class Trematoda; order Strigeidida; family Schistosomatidae; genus Trichobilharzia; species Trichobilharzia regenti. The sequence continues at coordinate 6,491,694 of OX235264.1, read as the reverse complement.
CCGACCGTGCACATGTCCCGAGGTTCGATCCCCTGCCGACGCACACCCGACATCTATGGCCGGTCTGCAAAATTTAGGCTACCGATATCACATGCTGAAAATGCCTCACTTGAACCAAAAATACAGTATGAAATCAAGCTGTAATGAAAAATGAAAAAAATAAGTAAATAAATAAAAAATGAATACTAATCACTCTATAAACTTGCTTAATTTATTTGTATGATTATTATTCCCCGCTGCAATAGATCGACATGAACCAGGTAGCTGACCAATAAATTGTCTGTTAAATTTCATGCTTTGTATATCTTCACATGAAGTTTTCAAATGATTATAACCTGAGCGTTGGGATAATTCTTTCTTCATAGTTGAGTAGCGTAAAAAGAAGATGACAAAATTGAAAAAGAAACAAAACGAAAATGACAATAAGAACATTTTGTTAAAATTATAATGTCAAAAATATCCATTGAGACATCTGTAAAACACAAAATAATTGAGCAAAGAATATCCCCCCCTTTTCGATCATTTCCTGCTCTTCTGGCTCTAGAATTATATATACATATGTTTGTATACAGAGAAAATTCTAGAACAGTAATCAATAACAATATCGGCGTGTTTTTTAAATAATATCGATTTGTCCAGTAAGATCACAATGGAATTACCACAGTTCATTAAAGATGCCTAAATTGTAATAATAATAATAAAGATATAATAGCAATTAGAATATCAACTAAAATTAGAAAAATTCCACAAAAATTGAGGATCACTCAAACCTAGATGGTCAAGGTAAGGATAATGTCTGAACTAACATCTTTTGGGTGCACAAATTAGGCTTCTTAATGTGGATCCCAACAGCCAGCCTCAGCAATATTTATTCAACGAGCTCTTAAGGCGAAGTTAATATTTATTGGTATGCATTAAATGACTTTGAAAGCCGCCTCGCTGACATCAATCTTGTGTTCTGTGTTCATAAGATGAGATAGAATAGCGCTGAGAATAGACTTGGTTTGTCCTTTACTTAACCACTATGCAGGGTGGTCGTCGGAGATCCGACGAGAAACCCGTCTAATTGTACGGACTATGTAACTAGCTCCACATGAGCAGTTTAATTGGTGGATACACATGGAAGAGGCAAGATTAGACAGTTTATCTTTTACTTCCGAACGCAAAAAAGGAGTAGTTTTGAAGACACAGCGTAATTTGGCAGCAGGGAAGGATCTTTTCACCTCACTTTTAAGCCGCTTTGTTAGTATCTCGCTGGTGTTGTCTTCAAGGAACTGCATTTGTAAGAATAAGGCCTTTTTAGGAACTGGTGGTACATTGAGCTGCTTTGATTTTAGATTCATATTCTTATCAATAAACTTTTCTGGATAACCATTTTCAATCAGAAACCGTTTAATATTATCGAGTTTCTCATCAAGACATTCATCCGTGCAGATTGCTCTTGCTCTGTGAGCGAAGCACTTTATCAGATTGTGTTTGTATTTTAAGGGCATGAAGCTGAAAAATGAGTACACTGATCCATTGATGTAGGTTTTCTATAAACACTTCTTCTTATTGTGCCATCCTCTTTTCTGGTCATAAGGACGTCTAGAAATGAAAGACAAGAATCTTTTTCTTTCTCAATAGTAAAATTTACTGCAAGATGAACCTCTTTGAATTTATCCAGGATTTTCTTTGCTGCGTTGTCATTTTTCATAATCAAAAGTGTATCATCCATGTACCGAAGAAAGGAAATCGAGTTCACCAATAACATCCTTCAAAGGCCCCTTTTCTAGTTTCGCAAGGAAAATGTCGGCTAGAATGGGTCCTAGTTGTGACCCTATTGCTACACTGTCGATTTTTCTATATAGTTCCTTATTCAATAAAAAATGGACATTCATTGTACATTATATGTTATATAAGAGAACAAGAAAAGTCAGGTAGTTAGAAAGGGTCTATTACTTCTCCAAAAAAACATCTTTCAGTACATTTGTGACCAACTTTACAGATGACACTTTCGATTGAAAATCTCAGTAAATCCATTAGAATTGAATTCATCTTTGTGGTATTAGACGTTTTCTCTTCATTCATTAGAACTTCATCTTGAAGCTCTTATCCCTATGTTGCATTTCACAGCTTTGTTCCTCTCCAGTACATAAGCAACTTCGGTAAAGACTCTTGGTATTAGAGCTATATGCTCAAAAGGGGTGATTGCAGATGAACTAAGGATTGTATATGATACCTTGTTTGAAAATACCTATCCCGACAAATTTATCAAGAAACACATGACAGAGAAAGCGGAAAAGGACTACACTCACTATCCGTAAACAAGAAGCTTTTATATTATATGCGACTTCAATTGAAGGGCGATAAACCAAGCGAAATAATTCTGAAGAAACTAAGAAAACTACCAGTCTTATTCTCTACACGACTGATGGTGATTCCTCAATTGGAAGATGAAGTACCTATACTAGCCATTTCAAATTGTATCTACCGATTCGCTCGTCATGGAGTGAGTTGTATTGGCTGTTCCTCCAGGAACTTGATTTCTCATCCTAGCTTAGGAACACCTACCAGTGTGGTTAAGTAAAGGTGTAGTGAGAAGCATCAACAGTTCAATATTAGACCACCTGATCCAAACTAGCCACAAAGTTAACACTTAAGCATTCCTTCTGTATCATCTATCAGGTACCGAATAAATTGCCAAAACCACTGAGGTACCGCATACTCCAAACAGCAAAGGCTATCGCAATTCGCGCTTTGTGTTCGAAAGAAGCAAGTCCAGCCACTTCTGCTACTACCCTGACCAGCCTCTCAGTGGAGACTATAAATTCATGAATTTGTAATATTATATTTCCTAATTTTTCTGAAATTCAGTTTATTTTTATGTTGATGCTACTGAACTGTAATCCACCATTGATATTATTAATGTTGATTCGATGCTATTTAAACAACATTCATGTTGTTCATAACACTGATTCATACACTATTATGGGTGCATATAACTGTAGAGTTTGATGAAGAGCAGGTTATCAAGAAGAATATTTCCTGTTCAGTAACCATTCTTTTGAAAATAATTTTAATGGGCATTTTTAATCAGTTGAATTAATGTAGCTAATAACTCATCTGAAATTTAATTCGTAGTTTACACAGTTCGACCGGGGGGGGGGGTCGGGATTATTTCACCGCATGAATTCCTTTGGAAACCAAGATTATTTAGGTCGCCAATCAACGTGTAATTTGCTTGACATCAAGAAAGCCAATCGTGAATGCATTCACGTATATACTACTGATTGATTTAGATGAGTAGATGTATACTACTCAGGTCAATGAGTAGTGTTTGCTAGCCAACTCAAAGTGATCTAAACTTGGTGCACAGATGATGAGCTCGATCCTAAAGAGACAAAATGTCTGTCTGGTATTTAAATCCATTCGATATCAACAACAGGGATCTCTGGGAGCGAACCAACTAGGAATCGATTGTGCAATAAATATGCAGGAAGAATTGCAGGTAGATTGGCACACTCTGAGAAAACAAACGTTCAAGTGAGTAACATCACACGCTAGGACATAGCTCGAGTTGATCCTGAATGGGAAGTGGTGAGTCACTTGGTCGTCAGCGCAAAGATGAGATGAAAGCATATCGGCAGACGTGGAGCCATGTGAAAATATTGGCAGCTAACCAAACGCAATGGAGACGTGTGGATGAAGCTCTATTAAAGGAGACAATGGCAACGAAATAATCAGTCTAAGAATCAGTGGACAGCTACTTCGCTTCATTCCGATTCCCTTCACCAAGGGGCAATCATGACCCTAACAAAATCTTGAGATTTCGAGGGTGGATTCCCTCCGGTGGAATGAACTAACAGTAGATCCCTGTGGCGGATCTACAAAAGTTAAGATTCACGAAGTTGTGTCTGGATTATTAACAAGCCGGCGGTAAGGATGTCTTTTATAGTTACTTATAGAAAGTTAATTTCTGGGAGGGAGATTATAGTCACTAATCTAAATGATAGATATTCTGAATTCACCTCACAGGGGTAGTGAGAATTTCAGTCACTACTGCTGACAGGTCGTGAGGTTTTTTCTATTCCTCTGAGTTCCGACTGGAACACAGGGCTTCTAGTTTTGACTTTTCAGTAGTTCTGGTGATGTTGCTGTTCTGCCTTACAGGATGGGCTTGTTAGACACACGCCCTTAAGCTTTCTTCCTTTCTGAGTTTACTGTCTGCTAGTAAAATAGCCGACGTTTAGGATAGTGTCAGAAGGGAGTCGAACTCAGTTCGTCTGAGTCGTTGGACAGAGCTACTACCACAAAGTAGTGAATTTGATGAGTTGAACCCAATTTTTAAATATCATTCTTAGTTTGTAAGGTTTTACCAATATACTAACAGCCAAATGATAATTAACCCCTGAGTTGTTATCATAATCAATTACCTGACACTTTCGCTACTACTGTCCAACACGGACAATGTCAGACAGCTGTTTCGTCAACCTAGTTTTGAACCCTTCAGCAGTACACACCCACATGGATTCGAACCCAAGACATTTCGGATACAAGGCAAACTGCCAGACCATCCACCCAACCACTGGGACCCGATCCGATTGCCAGTCCATGAATTCTAACTGCTGCCGATTCATGATATGGCGCGACCACAAGCGAATGTCGTCGGAGAGTATTTGTCCTCACACCCGACCTTCTGTACCCCCACTGGTCATGAATTCCCAATAGAACCCAGGTAACTACCCACCTGAATATGGTCAGTCACTAGTAAGCACCAGATTAATATTCAAGTGTTGGTTTGCAGTGATTTGATTGGTGACAGGATTTCATCATGAACTGATATCGGTTAGAGATAGTTGTTGGTGACTTATCTGGAAATATGTCTCAAACAGAAAGTAAATGGTTCAAACTTGCATCACCTATCAAAAGTGAACATGTAGACCATTACTGATTAATATACACGGAAAACGTTATCAATCAAATCGTCGATTAAATGATTCACACAAGTTATTATTAACATCAGTACCTTTGGTTCCAAACGGAACATAGGGTATTAACAGCACGTTGTCATTTCCCTTTGTCCTCCATAATCCTCTTCGACTGGTCGTAAAATCTTGTCTCCTCAAATGACCTCCTCCACGTCACCATATAAATCATGCCCAACTTGTCGTTTACCGTTCGGGTTCCCCTAGAAGGTTGGCCTGGAGTGCGACATCACTCAACCGTCTCCTCCTTTCTAAATATTAACTGGGCAATAGGTTCTTGATTGGTTGGTTGGTTGGTTTCCAGAGTCTCTTGTTGCTAACCCTTCTTGGATAACCATCTGATCTTGAGAATGGAGTAAAGGTAGCTGTTGGTCAAAGTCTACAGTCTGTTTAAGATGCTTCTGGTGAACTATATAGAAGATCCAACTTAGTGTTGATAGTAAAAATTCAAGTCGTGTTCCTTACACTGATTACAGCAGATTTTCAGATTGATTTCAGAATAATCAAATTCTGTCTTGTCTTTCCAGTCCCGACTGGTTTTAAGATCTTCATCCGTGCCTCTACTTGACTATGAAATTATTTTGTCCAAATAAGTGAAACAGGTGTCTCCCTTGAAAATCCTGTCGCTGATAGTGATACGTCCTTGTTGTTGTTGGTAGGTAGGTAGGTGTTTTCATCACTTCTGTCTTCTCTGTCTGTTTTCGACAGTGCACATTTTACACCGATGTGCATCAGTTCAAGTCACCACACACCATGTAGCACACAAAGCAAGAGAAGAAATGCACAATAGAGCCAGTAAACATAGGTGTGAGACAAAGGAACAGTAGTAACGAAGAACAACATACTTTCATTTGAAATCACAAGTCACAAGGAGTGGATGCATCTGCGCTAGCCATCACTGAGAAAAACGATTTTGAGCCATATCACCGATTGTATCCGGCCTCCATTGGTTTTTACCGTCTCGGGGACCCCTAACACTCAGGAAGTCTACACCTTTCTACGTGACTAGCTTAAACTAATTGTTGTGGATTTCATTGACTGATGAAGTCACGTTTTGGTTTGACCGTCACTTACTTGCTCTTCTCCAGCCTGACCCTATGTCAGCTAACATTGCCTGTTGTCGAGGAAGGCGATGACTAGGCATGCGTAACACATGTCTTAACCATCTCAGTCAACGTAGCTCTACAGCCCCTTCTGTTGATTTCCCCTCCTTACCTAGCACTTGAATGATGCCTAACCTCAATACTGCTCACCTTACTATACCACTTCCCTCGGGAGATAGAACGTCCACTTCAAATCCTGCCTGACTCTTCTGCCAATTGTTTACTTTTCACCTGTAGATTTTCTAGTCTGTGTGTGACGTTAGACATAAATTATCTACAAATTCCAAATCTTCTAGTGACTTCTTAACAATCCAATATGTTCATGTCTTCTCACCCCCTACGCACCAAGATGTGTTGAATAATCTTGTCCACTATAGTCAGGAATATCATCGTAGAGGAGAGGAGACTGCTTTTTCTTCCTCCTGTCTTCACTTCAAAGGGATCACGGGATTTTCCGTCGTGAATCACTAATGTGTTTGGCATCTAACATAGGTTGTGTCTCTATAAAAATGATTTACCTTATCAATTATCGTCGACACCTTATTCATGTTTGACCACTGACTGATATCAGTTAGAGAACAAGAAAACCAGAAGGGAGTACTGCAAAGAAAAGCTGTTTCGTCCTGGTTCGGGACTCATCGACACTACACACCCACCTCCAGGGTTCGAACCCAGGATCTTCTGGTGGAAAGTCGAGCTGGCTCACAGACCATTCAGCCACTGAGAACTGATTCAATGGCCATCCCGTATATTCTAACTTCTACCAATTCGTGATTGCTACTGCGACTACGAGTATTTGTCATCATTCCTGATCAGATGGCGCCCACTGTGGACTAATTCTCACCAGAACTCCAGAAAACTCCATCTTGTAGCCAGTCACTAGCGAGTTGAATTTTAGGGATTAGATTTGTTTTCAAGGTCCTAGGTTCGAAACCCGGTAGGTGAGTACTGTCGATTAGTTCCAATCTAAAGCAAAATAGCTTGTCTAGTACTCCGTAATTTTCGCTGGTTCTCTAACAGATATCAGTTCGTGGTCTTGAAAAATACGCCTTAGTGCCAGTAATAAAAATGGTGTAATTTACATAAGATACAAACAGTGTGAGATGCATAATTCACCTATAAATTGACTAAAAACCATTCAACTACATATTAGTGCATAAAGTATATGCGAACATCTTGAGGTCAGCCTTCATTTATTACAATTACATTCAAAGTTATGCTAATTAGATAAAGTCTGTTTAGTCATACAGCATCAAAGATGATAATGATAACAATAAAGTTTAATCTAGCCACTGGTGTTAGATATTCTCTAGCTCTGAAACAAAAAGAAACACCTTCACAGAAATGTATAAGTAATAAAAAGGAAGGACGGTAATTCTATGCCATTAAAGGTGGCAAATATGCTTAGATCAAAGAGAATGATCCCAGAATGACTATCCTTGATGACAATAGTTTCTTTATGATCTTCCTAATGAATTTTATGAGGTAATTTGAAGTCCGTTGGTTGGTGGTGACTAACAGTGGAATCCACCAAGATGTGCATTTCGTCCAGTTTGGGACTCTTCAGCCAGTAGATGTACCTGCATTCCCCAGTGAGTCAGTAAGTGATGTTGTTCCCTCTGACGCTCGAACTCAGTACCCAAAGTCTCAAACGCCAAGGCGTTATCCACTAGACTACATGGGCCACGAGAGCCACCTCAGTTTAGATTTTCCTGAATGTAGGTACATGCAGATGATGATTCCTGAATAGGACGAAATGCGTATCCAAGTGGATTTCACTTCTATTCACCATCAACCAACTGAAGTCGAGTTACATAACTAGACATCGTCAAAGCATCTGCACAGGGAGCCAATATGTCAACCTGAGACGGAAATCAACCGACTGGAATATCTTGACTGACTTAAATATTTTATGAGGTAATTATTTACCATCAACGCTTCTTCTGTCTGTTTCATTTCATCATTTAGTTTTTATGATGTAGTAATTGGTGTTAATGTTCGGTTTATGTTGGCCACTTAATTAAGCGTGATTTTACAGATAAATAAATGAGATGTGAATTTAAGTAAGTCCAGACATCTGTTTATTAGAGTGCATTGGCTTTCTTTATAAACTCTGGGGCATAATTTATCCTCTTCGCTATATTTTACAATCGAACATCAACTGCGAATTTTGTTCCCTTTATGTCGGTTGCATAGTGGTTAGGACTCTCGCCGACCATGCACATCGTCCGGGGTTCGGGCCCACGCCGACGCACACCTAATATCTATGGTCGGCCTGCGAAATTTGGGCTACCGATATCCACGCTGAAAATTCCACACTTGTACCAAAAATATGGTGTGGAATCAAGCTGCAATCAAAAATAAAATATAAATAAATAAATTGAGTTTATATGTGTGAAGAAACTACAGATATGTATTACAGTATAACATTTTCATCCACATATCCTCGCCACACCTCTGCTACCGGATGAAATATTTTGACTGGCGTATTTTCCCAACTATCCATAAAAATACCTGGTAATTTTTTATATTATACAATTATTATTATTGTTTCCTTAAGGGCTTCAGCAGCACGTCTCCTTTGCGTTCGGTTCTCTGCCAACGTTTCCACCTGGCTCCACGTCTTCCCACATACTTTCATCTCCTCCTAGCATCACCTCTTCCCCCATGTCACTCTAACACTGACGACCAACTCGCCGCTTCCCATTCAGGTTTCAGTAGAAGTATGGCCTGTCTTGTGATGTCACTTGATGGTTTTTTCAGAGTATGGTCAATTCACCTCCATTTCTTACTCATATTTGTTACACAGTTGGTTTCTGGTTGGTTCGCTCCCAGGTATCCCTGTTGCTGATTTTTTCTGGCCTGCCATCTGGTCTTGAGTGAAGTATTAAGCGAAGACAGCTGTCGATGAAGGTGTGTGGTTTGTTCAAAGTGGCCTTCGTGACTCAGCGTGGCGCCAAGTCTGTGATCAGTACAGGGAGTAGCATTAACTTCATACCGGAGTGGAAAATCCGGATCTTATTTTTGATGCTGAGGAGTGCTGTTGATCTCCACACAGACTTGAGAATAATGAAAGCTTGCCTTGCTTTACTGATCCTCGCTTTGATATCCTCGTCAGTTCCGTCCGCCTGTAGTTGAAACGATGCTTCACAGGTCGGTAGGTAGGTAGGTGAGAGAGATTGCTTCTTTCAGATTTCTCCCATTTATGCTGACTGACTGTTGTCTTCTGTTGTTGCTGTCGGTCAGAAATTTTCATCCCCTCTGTTTTCTCTATGTTCAGCTGAAGTCCTTCCTATCTTCCCTAGATGCTTCTTCTATCACCAACCTGTCGCTTTTCACTTGCATATCTCCTAATGTGTGGGAAATCAGACAAGTGTCATCGGCGAAATCCAGATCCTCCAAGTTTCTCATGTGGGTTCATTTTATGCCTAATTCCTCGCTTCTCGATGTCTATCACATTATCCAGTCTACAGCTATCAGGAAAATCATTGGGGATAGTGGAGAGCCAGTCAGTCAGCTTTGGCTTATTCCTGTCTTCACTTCGAAGGATTCCGTGAGTTCTCCGTTGTGGATTACTTGACACGCAGCATTCTCGTACAACTGTTGGATGAGATGTATAATTGTTGGCGGAACCCCTTGATAATATCGAAGTAGTTTCCAAATCACCTCTCGATCGACGCTGTCAAATGTCTTTTCAAAGTCGATGAAGTCGAGATAGAGAGGTGAATGCTATTCCAATCTCTGTTCAGTGGTGATCCATAGTGTTGCAATTTGATGGACACATGATTCGTTCCTCCTGAATCCAGCCTGTTCTGGCCGACGATTTTAATCCAGGGTGTCGTGTTTGATTCTCTGCAGGACAATGCGGCTTAGTGTTTTTCTTGGACAGGGTCACAATGCCGCGCCAGCTCTTGCATTGACTTAAGTCCCCTTTCTTTGGCAGTTTCAATAAGTAGCCTTTATTCCAATGCGCATATACCTTGCCTTCTTTCCACACCTTCTCCATTAGTGGTGTCATAAGGTCCGCTGATGTCTCTCTTAATATACAAGAGATATGGTAAATATTACTATCACAGAAATCAAAGAACGCAAAATAATGGAATTATTTATTACAAGTTTGAAAGTTATGTGAGTGCCTTTATATGATTATTGACAGCGAATTGTACTCAGAATATTATTAAATTAATAAATGGTGAGAACTAGTGATGATTGTGGACCAGAAATGCAGGTAAGAGAATAGTACTCACTAAAGACATCGACTAGCGGTTGTGCTACATATTGTGGAGCGGTAGACTTTGAAATGTATTAGCCAGTGGACTTTGTAGTTGAATGGTCATCAAGACTGCCTTGTAGCCTCAAAGTCCTGGGTTCGAGTCTCGGTCAGTGTATCCTACAAAAGAGTCCTTCTAATCTAGGATAAAATAGCTTTCCAATGCTCCAAGTTGGCTCTCCAATGGTATACCAACTGATGTCACCTCATGGTCAAGTCTGCGGCAAGTCAAATCCCGATGAATCAACGCGTGATCGGAAGGAAAAGGTATTCATAAATGATAAGTATCTAAGTCAAATTACACTCCACGCCAGCCCTCGAGTGAAACCTGAGTTAGAAATGATGAGTTTCGCATGCAACGGTGTAACGGTGGAGATTGTGTGAAGAGGACAAGAAAACTCATGGGCAACTATGGCATCAGTTGAAGAGTACTGTGGAGAACAGAACAAAACGGAGATGTGCTATTGAAGCCCTATGTCTCACCTGGAACTTAAGTGAATAGTAAAAATAATAACAATAACAATTATAATAATCTACTTTATTCCAAAAACAGCACTACTTAAAATACAGCATGGAATTCCCAGTATTTGTCACAATATTGCATCTGATTTACTTAAAATATAGATAAAATTTAAAATTAAAACAAAAGTAACCAGAGGAATTTGTCCAGGTTTAAGATGTAAAGTCAAAAATATTCGAAGCACCAATTGAGAATATTCAATATAATAATAATAATAATAATAACAGTGAGTTTGTTTCAAACAGTATTGTCAATTCATTTTGAAAATTTTAGCATACTATAGATTATTGAATCTAATGTTCTCTTGATATAGTATGGTGAGGGGATATACAAAATTAATAATTATAACACAGTTTAAATGATGTTCACACTCATGAAAAAACTGAGAGGATTATAAATATAAGAAGTACAATAATAATGAAGGTTGATGTTAAACTGGTGGAGCAAATGGTTTATTTAGTAGTGCAAAGAAGGTTAGTTAGTTCGTGCCTAACACACTATTTTCATCACATAAAATACGTATCGCCAAATATGGAGCAGTACACTTATTTTTATACCTACATGTACATGGATAAAGTATTCTGAAAAGACTTCTTGTTTTACCTGAGGATACACAAGGTTGAAGCTGCTGGTGCTGTGGTGGGTACTCAGAGTCTGACAAAATTCCTTTAGCAAATTTATTGCATGACATCAAGTGTCTATCAATGACAGTGTCAACGATATGGCCCAATGGGTACCACCCGTCCTACTGACGGTCAGTCTTCAGAATTCTACGAAGTATGACAAAGTCTTTTTTAAGCACTCCAGGAGAGAATAAGCAAGGGTATACGGTAAAGAAGAATAGGTAAGATGCACGAGTTGACAAACCGTGATAGGAGAAGGGGTTGAATTATGTTTGAATACCTTAACTTCTCATTGTAAAAAGTGAGACGAAATATTCTTTTAGAAATCGCTTAAACATGGGAAGACCAGGATAGGTCAGAAGAAAGAATTAATCCAAGATACTTAACTTCAGGCTTGGTTTCTATATCAGTATCATCAATTTTGCAAGGGTCATAGCAACCAAAGGCTTCATTTAACTTTCGTTTACATCGGAAACTGAAATTAACAGTCTGACATTTGGAAGAATTTAGTTTAAGGCCATTAGACGAAGAGCATTTGCTAATTCCTGATAGAAAGTTGTTCATCTTAGTACAGTCTAGTTGTAGTTATAGGAGCTAATAAGCAAATTGCCCATGAAAGGCTTGAGCAAAACTTCTGGCTTTCGGGAAGGTGGATACCGTAAAAGCTTCATATAACAGAGGTAAGTTTAATTCTGTATAACTGTCCCACAATGACATAAACGTGACGACTATTAACAAATAACATTAAGTAATAACTGTACTGTCACAAAGAATATTTCCAACAGCCTGTTGCAGACCTTCATCAACCAACAACTGTCTTCGCTCAATACTGAAGATCAGATGGTCGAGCCGGAAAGAATCACCAACAAGGAATTATGGGAACAAACAATGCAAGAACCAATCGCCCAACAAATATGCAGGAGAAAGTGGAGATGGATCGGACACTCGCTCGCTGAGGGACCGCTGAATGACATCGCGCGTCAAGCCCTCGAGTGGAGCCCGAAAGGAAAGCGGCGTGTGGGACGTCCAAGGGTGACATGGAGGAGATCGTGTGAAGAGGAGTTGAAAGAATATGGACTAACATGGATGCAGGCGAAAAGTACAGTAGAAGACAGAAGCAAGTGGAGACGTGCAGTTGAAGCCCTATGTTCCACTAGGAACCCAAGAGAGCAATAATAATAATATTAACTATACACTATGATAAGTGAGAAGACAGGAATACGTTGGACAGATAATAAGACTCTAGAAGAACTGGATTTCAAGTGCGGATGATTTATGCATAGTGTTACACAAAGCCGGAGACTTACAAATGAAAACCAGCCAACAAATTGGCTGAAGAGGCTGGCAGTGACGACATGACTCCAGGAGAACATAGAGAATATGAAGGTGATGAAGACAAGCAAGCAACCAACCAACAACGATAACAACCCGCACCAACCACCATCAATGGAAGAGATTTGACAGCGGTTACCTCCTTCACTTATCTGGGAAGTATCGTTTCAACTACAGGTAATCGGAACGGATGAAGATATGAAAGCCAGCCAGCCAGAATTGGGAAGAAAAGATATGCCTTCATCAAACTGAAGTCGGTGTGGAAATCTTCTGCTTCACTCAGCCAACCAGAATAAAGAAAAAGATTCAGAGTTTCAACATATATGTCAAGTGGGTCAGTCAGTCAGTCAGTCAGTCAGTGCTTCTGTATGGGTCAGAAACTTGCACTGCGTGTGTGTCATGCAAAACATTTCCAAACAAACCACTGCAGACTTCTATCAGTAGCTGCCACCTTCACTGATCCGCTGCATACTGAAGATCAAATGGCTGCCTGGATAGAAAGAATCAGCAACACGAAACTCTTCAGTGGAACAAACCAACGGGTGAGAGCCGACTGCTCATCAACAAATATGCAGGATAAAATGGAGGTGGATTAGACACACGTTGAGGAGGCCGTCGAATGATATGGCGCGCAATATAGGCCACTGGTCTAGTGGAACTCCAATGGGAAGCGATGGGTTGGTCTTCAGTTAGGGGTAACATGTGAAAGAGATAGTGTGGGGAAGAGGAGGTGAGAAATTATAGTCAGTCATGGACGTAGTTGAAGAGGGCAGCAGAAAACAGAACGAAGTGGCAAACAAGTTGTTGAATCCCAATGTTCCACTCAGAACCCAAGAGAATAATAATAAGTAACCGTACAATACCATGAATCAAAGTGTGCGATTATGTAACACTGTACTCAAAGCTATTAGCTCAATCGTAACACATATCTGTCAGTAGTTCAATCGACGAAAAAAACAGTCGATCAGACACGTTGTACAGTTTCCATTTCTGGATGACTCAAACCGAAACCTCACCTAAAGCAAAGGCAAGGCTTAATGTGACTGCTAGAAACCCCACTCCGTAAAAACGACAATACCATGTCTACCAAAAATTCAAAACTTGAAGCATTATATTTCACTGAAACATCATGGGTTGAAGAAAAACAGGAATCCGTAGCATTCCCAGCTGAGGAACTACATTTGACGAATACAAACATTTTCAGCTGCCACACTGACGACCAGTATTCAAAATATCTTTTCAGCAAACTCTACTATAACTGCACAGATAAAAGACACTAGTATTATAGCTAATACTCTTAATAATAATGTGGCGTGTACTACTGACAAAATTTTGTTAGTAGCATGTCGTATGTGTGTCTTTTACATGAATACTTATCAGCAAAGTGATGCATTAAGCTGCAGATAGAAGGAATGAAATATCCTAATAAAAAAAACTATAGAAAGCATGAAACACAAATACAGAAACATCAGTATGCGAGTAACTTCTGCGAACTAAAATTTTTAATATAAAGCTTTTGTATTTAGCCACCACTGCATATAAAAACTATACACTACTGACTGACTGAGGTAAGTAGTTTCATACCGCTCATATCAGCCAGTCAAATAGAAGGGGATTAAGCACTAGAAGACCATTTATTTGATGATTTTAGATAGTTGAAGGTAATTACCAGGAAGCCTTGGACCTAGGTTTCGGGCTAGTTGGCACTCGTCAGCAACGCATATCTGCAACCTTGAAGGAACTCATGTCTCTTCTGAGATTAGAACCCACGTCACCCAGTGTTGCAGTCAGAGACGTTACCACTGAGCTATTCGAGCTCGCGATTGACCTCCTGTAGGCCTCTAGTGGGTATTTTCATTGGACACAAGGAACTAGTGTGACGTGTCTAGTCCTTTCTTTGTTGCAGACTGAATTCTATCAGTCAGGTTTTGCTATTTGGCCACCAGAATCTCAGAAGGGACATGAGTTCCTTCAAGGTTGCAGATACGCCTTGCTGATGAGTGCCAACTAGCACGAAACCTAGGTCCGAGGCCTCCTGACGATTACCTCCAGCTATCTAATATCATCAAATCAATGTGCACCGTGATGGCGAGCTATCTAGAATGGCGGTGACATTGCAAAACTTGACTGATAGAATTCAGTCTGCACTAAAGAAAGGACTAGACACGTCACACTAGTTACTAGTGTCCATTCAAAATACTAGAAGACCATTTCAATCGTTTTGAGCCGGGCTCATCAATGGGGTACCTAATTTGATCCAGCTCGGAGAGCCGAATTAGTTTAAAGCACCTGGTTTCTAGTCAGCCTCTTGGAAGAATTAGTTACACATTAAACTGAATCCTCGAATTGCAGTTTGTAATTAACAGAGTTTGAGTAGATGAAATTTCTTAAAAATTCCTTTCGAAAGTTATTCAGATCACAAAATATGTGATCTGCTTTGATACTCTCTTCCTTACACAACTTCTTTCATGTCGTCTTCGAAGTTACGCTCAACTCGTCGTTTCCCACTCGGGTCCCACTCGAGGGCCTCACGTGATGTCTCTTAGTAATCTTCTCACAGCTTGACTTTATTAAGTAGTTAGAGGCAATCAGCAGGAAACCTTGAACCTAGGTTTCGTGCTAGTTGGCACTCATCAGCAAGGCGTATCTGCAACCTCGAAGGAACTCGTGTCCCTTCTGAGATTCAAACCCACGTCGTCCCTTTTTGCAGTTAGAGACCTTACCACTGAGCTATTCGGGCTCGCGTTTGACCTCCTGCAAGACTGTAGTGGGTATTTTTATTGGACACTAGTAACTAGTGTGATGTGTCTAGTCCTCTCATTGGTGCAGACTGAATTCTATCAGTCTGGTTTGCAATGTGGCTACCATTCTAAGCAGCTCGCCATCACGGTGCACATTGATTTGATGATTGCCTCCAACTATCTTATACTAGTATCCAATCAAAATAGTGGAACCTTAACCTGTAATACTAACTAACAACTGTAACTTTCAGGACTGTCGTATTCAAATATTTCATGGATTCAAGTAAACGCCTGTATTTTTCCTAAATACTTAGAATATTACACCGATCCAAATCACTATAATTTTGTGGAAATTTCTAAACAGTCGTCATATCAACAACATTGACAATTGGGTATGGTGAACATTGAAGAAATAAGAGAAAGTGATGGTGACTAGCTGTGGTCTTCAGGATTCAAGGTATATCGTCCGAATTCTAGACTCGTCAGAGCTGAATGTACCTGCATTTCCAGTACATGATGGCTGTCAAGGAACTTAATCTTAAGATCTCATTATTTCCAAAGACACTAGACGCAGAAATCAACTTTGAAGCTCAAATCACAGAGGACAGCAGGAAATGTTATTCTTCTATCGTTCAAAATCAGTTTTTGCGAAGGAATTTATTGTCCTTTCATTCATAATCTTTCGTCTTCTTTCTAACTTGTACACAACCGAATCATTCACGCCTTCAAGTTGCCCGCCAATGGTGAACAGTGCCAACAAACAAACATTCAATGTTCAGAGTCATTGACAGTGGCTTCCCCGTGGAGAGTAGAACCCATCAACCGAAAATAAGAACTCCACCTTCACCTTTAGGCATGATCGATGCCTCAGTTTGAAGAGTTAACACGGTGGTAACAGCAATAAGTACTAAGAATTTTTGTTCAGAATGATCAATAATCGACGGAGAATGCAAATATCGTCCTCTTTTTCACTCTAACTTATTTTTCTCTTTATTTTTCTAACAATTAGTGCTGGGCATCTTTGTCTTTTTCGAGTTACTTTGTCATTTGACACAGTTTACAAATCAATAATTAGGTAAGTAGTGATAAGTAGTTAAACGAAGTAAAATGGACGTTGGTGGAATAGATAAAGCGACTTGTTTTCACCCTCTCTACCTCTCTTTCTCTCTCTCTCTGTTGTAAAGTTTACAGATCAATATTGTGATTTACCTTTGGCCTTCCTTTTGTCTCGTTGTATTTTACTCTCTGATGGACAAAAATTACACACCAGCAATTTCTCGGGTCTACATGACCAGTGATGATATTCACGTAAGTGATATACAAGTTTTTGTAACAGAATAATTTTTGAAATAATTAACTCCTTTTATGAATTTTAACGAAACAGTAAGACGACTCTATTTACCTGAGTCGTATGACCTATTTGCATTACACGTTTAGGACATTCGGGTCACACACACACTTGTAAGTGGAATATATATATGGATATAGGTCAAGTTAAAGGGCTATGCTGAAGATCAAAACGGCAATGGAGATCAATAAACCGAAGGAGGGAAGGGAATATTAGCAAGTTGAAGTTTACCAAAGAAGGTTTAATGTGAACTTCCCAATTACAGGTGACAACATGAAACGAAAAGGAAAGGCACATCTTCATCGATCGGAAATCAATTTAGAACTCTTCTGCACTCCGGAACATAAAGAACAAGATTCGAATTCCCAATATAAATGTTAAGTTGGTCATCCCTTCTATATAGGTCAGAAATATGACTCACGCGTCAAAAAAGCCACTTCGAGTAGGTTACTTCAGTAGCTGCCTTTGCACAACACTGAAGATAAAAGTGGTCAGCCGGCTGGCCAGAACGAATCGGCAACAAGAAACTTTGGGAACGAACCAACCGAATACCTATCGTTCAGGAAATATGTAGAACAAAATGGAGACGGACACGGCACACTGTGAGGAGATTGTCGACTGATATCTGTGGCCAGGCCATTGCTCCAGTGGGAACCATATGGGAAATTAGGAGTTAGGTTTCCCAAGGTTAGATGGAGGAGATCGTTTGGGAAGGAAAAGATGAAATATTATAACAAATTGTGGGCCAAGCTAAGGAGGAACGTAGAGAACAGTACAGAATGGAGTCATGCCCTATGTTCCACTGGTAACCTAAGTGGGCAATATTGATATAATAATAAGGCACGTTGGTGGCACAGTGGTAGGATGGTCGCCACCCACGCATGTGGTCCGGGGTAAGATCCCCGACCAACTCACGCCTTTGCCTCGCTAAACCAGTAATAAGACTGGTAAAGAGGGAAGGTTGAGCATGAGGCCAGCAGCAACCCCATCCCGTAAAAATAAACACCACTGCTACCTAAACTTCAAGCCTCTAGTTTGAAGCCCTATGTTCCACTGGGAAAGTAAAGGAATTTTAAAAAATAGTGGTTTAAACCTTCTAATCTCTGGGGTTTCCAGAATCTTAAATATCCATTTTTCGGTAAGTCTGTCTAATATGTATCTCAATAGAATAAGCAGGTTGTCTGTTTTCACCACCAATGGGTTCTGGAGATTAGATTCACTTCCGAGACCATTTAGGCGTATGTGGTTTGAAGGCCTTCCTTGTAAGGATCAACGAGTTCTCCTTATATGTGTGTGGGACTATACATAAATTTAAACTGATGATGCGACGTCATTATTCGTGGGCTGTAAGAGCTTACATGGATACACAGGCTTCATATTCTTAATTATTCGCAGTGTTCACACTTTGTATAGTTACCAAGATGGAATGGGTCGGTGGCACAGTGGTTAGGACTCTCGCCGGCCATGCACATGGTTCAGGGTTCGATCCCCTGCCGACGCACACCTGATATCTATGGTCGGCCTGCAAAATTTGCGATACCGATACCCATGCTGAAAATTCCATACTTGTACCAAAAATACAGTGTGGAATCAAGCTGTAATCAAAAATAAATATAAATAAATGATCACCCATATAGGGTAGCTTGACAGATACATTCTTCTTAACAGCGAGTTGGGGCATGAATCCTGATGTTTTATGGCCATTTTATACCTCCTTATGGTCTTCTTTGAATAATTGTTATACACAAGAGTTTTTGTCAGTGTTCTTTCGTCGTCCTCAGGCCCACTATTTCTATTATTCTTTTGTGTTCTGAATGGAACATATGGCTTCAAGCCACAAGCTTTAAAGTTTCTTTGGTTATAGTGTTGGCATTTTTACGAGGTGTGGTTGATAGCCTTACGTCCAACCTTTCTTGTCTACTGGGCTTACTATCGGCTTAGAGAGACCTACGACTGCATCTCCCATAGTTTGAACCGAGGACCACAAAGTTCATAGTTGAAGAACACCCTATTTCTGAATCCCTGATGCATTCAAAACAATAACCACACAGATCTATAAAGCACTTGTAAATCATCTAAAATAGCAGGAAAACTAAGTGCATATGACATAAACTAGATATTACACTGGTCTTTTGTTCCTTTCCTTTAATAGTGTTCTTTCTATTCCCAACAGTCCAACTGGAACATAATACGTTAAGCTTCTTTTAAATTTCAGTAGCTGTGGCGTCGTCTTTGGGGGTGTGGTAGCTAGCTTTACGCCCAACCTTCCCGTTTTTCTGGACCTGCCATTGACTAGTAAGCTAGGTAAGGTATTAAAAGTACACCAACCGGGGATCGAACCGTGAATCACATGATACTTGACTGGTAAGCCTTTTACTGCTGAACCACTAACACACACATGGGCTATTGGATCGGGTCCCAGTGGATTGTGAATGGTCTACGAGACAGCTTGCCTTGTAACCAGAAGGTCCTGGGTTCGAACTCTGGTGGTAGGTATGTACTACTGAGGAGTCCCGAACTATTTGGACGAAACAGCTGTCTTCCAGTTCTCCTAGGTTGTTTTCCAATGGTTCTTTAACAAATGTCAGCTCATGATGAAATCCTGTAACCAATAACGATACTACTTAAAGCAATTTAGTTCCCTTTATGAATTTCAATAGAACATTGAAGATAGGTACAACATCTGAAACAAGTAATTTTTTCTAGTTGCGTAACACGTTGCGGACGTTGTATTCGTAGACATACCTGACTGTCATACACATTTGTAAACAAGATAACATAATATAAAGGATCACAACCTTCATGAATATAGGTCAAAAAGCTTACGCGTCACGGTCACAGGTAAAATTTTAGAAATAAGGGCTGGAAATATTATTTGGTAAGAGCAACTGTGAGGTAAATTGGTGGGTGGTGACTAGCAGTGGAATCTAGGACAGCGGGTATTTCGTCCTATTTGGAACTCTTCAGCCAGTGGATGTACCTTCATTCCCCAGTGAGTCAATTAGTGATGATGGTCCCACTGAGGCTCGAACCCAGTACCCACATTTCCAAACGACAAAGAGTTATCCATTAGACCACTTCGGCCACGAGAGCTACCTCTTTCTCGTGCAACGAGTGTTTCAGCAATTGTTTAACTCAGTCAGGACTTTCCTGTTGATCGATGAAGCCTAAGTGCTCGACCTCGACCGCTAGTCACCATCCACCAATATACTTCAATTTATATAATCAGACATCGGCGAAGCATCTGTACAAATAGACGAAATATCAACCTGAGATCGAGCACTTCGATCAAATCAATTAACGGGAAAGTTCAAAGTGAATTAAATAGAAGAAACTGTGGTTTTAAAATTGAATTCCCAAGGCAAGTTTAAAGTAGTAACAAATACTTTTTGGACATAAAATAGGTTTAAGGTTCAACAGATTTAAGTGTATATAATTCAAACCAGTTTAATATAAAGAAGGTTTCATGACGCTATTAAGATCGACTTCATGTTTACGCCATATGATGTGCTGGACATCTTTTTTCAAGACTAGTTGAGTCAACCTACTTTATTTTGCTTGCAGCCCCTTCAGAAGTGCCAGTCAGCATCAACGAGAAAATATTGAAATAGGTCACTTCTTCCGTTTATCTGGACAACACCGTTTCAACTACATTCCGTCAGCATGGTTGAGCATGTCAGAAGCAGAATCTGTAAGGCAAGATGGATCTTCATCAATCTAAAATCACTGTGAAAATTTTCTTCAATCCGCAGCAGTAAAAACAGGATTCGGATTTTCGGTATCAGCGTTAAGTTCATTCTTCTGTATATGGATGAGAAATCTGGCACATCAAGACAGGCTTTTCCAGAAGATTTCAACGGCTTTCACAAACAACCGCATTCACTCCATACTGAATATCAGATCGAC
The DNA here is from genome assembly GCA_944472135.2 of Trichobilharzia regenti. NCBI lineage: Eukaryota > Metazoa > Platyhelminthes > Trematoda > Strigeidida > Schistosomatidae > Trichobilharzia > Trichobilharzia regenti. The sequence goes on along the minus strand of OX235264.1, from coordinate 6,470,884 downwards.
ACAAAGAATCGCTAACATGGAAGTTTGTTAAAGAACGAACCATGGAGGATTTAATCATGAGCTGACATCAGTTAGAGAACCACTGGAAAACCTGGGAGTACTGGACAGCTGTTTCGTCCTAGTTTGGGACTGTTCAACAGTACGCACCCACCGGGATTCGAACCCAGGACCTTCAGGTTACAAGGCGAGCTCGTAGACCACTCAGCAGCCACTGGGACCCGATCCAATGGTCCTTGAATTCTAACTTCTGCCAATTCACGACATAGCGCGACCACTTCGCAATGTCTTCTTCGATGAGTTACTGTCTCATCTTCAACGTGCTGTATCCTACTGGTCACGGCTTCTCACTAGAACCCCAGGTTAACTGCCTGAATAGGGCCAGTCACTAGTGAGCATCAGATTCATTTTCAAGTATTGGTTTTGTAGGGATTTTGTTCGATTGCATGGAGGATTTAATCATGAGCTCTCTCTAACTGATGTCAGCTCATGATTAAATCCTCCATGCAATCGAACAAAATCCCTACAAAACCAATACTTGAAAAAGAACGAACCAATCAACAACCTATTACTCAACAAATATACTCAAGAAAATGGACATGTATCACACACACGCCATTGAAAAGACCGTTGATTAACTTCGTGTGCGACAATCTTGAGTAGAACCCGAATGGGCGACGATGAGTTGGAGGTTTGTCAGAGGGTGAGACGGAAGAGATCCTGTGATAAGGAAATCAGAGAGCTAGCTAAAAAGCACGACGGAGAACAGAATGAAATGGGAATTCTCCAGCGAAGCCTAATGTTCCATTCAGAATCCAAGGAAATAATACAAATACTAATATATTTTAGAATGTGTTCTCTGGCCCTGATCTGAAGAGATCGACGGGTCTTTTCTGTGTACATGTGACCACACATGTATGTGAAATGAAACACTACAGTTCACATGCTGTGAGGGCTTAAAGGATAACACAAATTTAGTTTTCCCCTATGGAAATGAATTTTGACGTTCTATTGAATACTTCTCTGAGTTTTTGACTTAATGCTCAGACGGTGGTGAGTACACTTGATCTGTAAAGAGTAAATAAACACCCAGTTTAGAAGATGAATGATGCATGGATGAAGCCTCAGGTTTGATGATGACTCCAAACAAGTGTTAATGTTTTGCAATGGGAAAGAGATAACAATGCTACGTTCCTTGAATTTTCTGGAATCAGACAGTATACGAACGTCTGAATACTCACTGTACACAACGACACCATTTATATATTAACATATACTTAAGATTAGACCAACTATATTAGCTTTCATGATCAAGTCTTGTGGCCTTGATAGCTTAATGGTGAAATCTATGATTTCTACAGTGACAGGTGCATGTTCAGAATATATATATATATAAATACTTGCCGAGGACACTGGTTAAGGGTCACGCTATGTCGTGAATTGACAGAATTTAGAATTCGTGCGCCGTTGGATCGAGTCCCAGTGGCTGAATGGTCTACAAGCCAGCTCGCCTGCAACTAGAAGGTCCTGGGATCAAACCTCTTGTGGTGGGTGCGTACTGATGAAGAGTCCCAAACTAGTGAGATGAAACAGCTGTCCAGTACTCCCAGGTTTTCAAATGTTTCTCTAACTGATGTCAGCTTATGATGAAATCCTGTAACCAATCAAATCCAAATCGAATCGAATCCTAGACCACATGTGTGGTCGCTGAGTATTCTACCGCTGTGCCACCGACGCACCAATATAAATATATATATATATATGGAAAACGAGTCTGCTTCAATACCTACAGATATCATTAACTGAGAGTTCTTAGTGTCACTTTATTTGACTTCACTGAGGACGAATATCCTCCCTCTGAACGTATTCCGTCTCCTAGTCGGCGTGTATGCCTCAGTGAAGCCTAGAAGTCAACTCAGAACCATGTGATTGATGTCGGTTATCAGTGGGTTGGGAGACATACTTTTCATAACTCAAATAGCCAGTCTGGTGATGTAATATTTTGGGGTTTGAGACAATGGGTGCTGTGGTCTAATTCTCAGTAGAATGATTATCACTGGGATCTCTTAAATGCACGGTGCATTCGGGTGAAGAGTCCCAGACAGAGCGAAGCGCCTGTCATGGAATCCACTATTAGCATACACTAATCTAATAACATTCCAAAGATATGCTTTGCTGACTAATACTGAAAAAAAAGATCATTTACTAAGCTGTCTGTCAATCAATCTTTCTTGACATATAATGTCAAAATACAGTGCCCTACTCTTTACCTAAAGGAACATATATGAGAATGTAAATAAATAAATATATCTGGAAATCTTCGTCACTTAGCATCAGTAACAATATTCAGTCGGATTTTCAATACAAACGTCAAGTCAGTCAGTTCTTCTATACGGATCAGAAACTTGGCAGGCGGATCACCAAAGAATATTTCCAACAGCCTGTTGCAGACCTTCATCAAACAACAACTGTCTTCGCTGGCTCTATACTGAAGATCAGATGGCCAGGCCGGAAAGAATCACCATCAAGAAACTCTGGCTGGGAACAAACAATGTAAGAACCAATCGCCCAACAAATATCCAGGAGAAAGTGGAGATGGATTGGACACTCGCTGATGAGGCTACTGGGTGACATCGCGCGCGCGTCAGGCCATTGCCCGAGGGGAACTCGAAAAGGAAGCGGCGAGTGGGACGTTAGTGTGAGGGCGACATAGAGGAGATCGTGTGAAGAGGAGTTGAAAGAGTACGGACTAACATGGATGCAGGTGAAAAGTGCAGGAGAAGACAGAAGCAAGTGGAGACGTGCAGTTGAAGCCCTATGTTCCACTAGGAACCCAAGGGAACAATAATATATATATATATATCAGTTAAATGGTTGACAAATGAAGGTAATGAATCAACTGCGCTTTTGTCAGCCATTAGATTTCATGACAAACCAGCATCACAACAGACCGTCTTTAAATTCCAGAAGATATTGGATAGTTGTTTCTTTTTGACTGGTTTGTGACACCTTACCAGCGTCTTACCACGACTACACTGTCAGAACTCGAACTCGGAACCTTCAACTTACGAAACTAAGCATATAACAAGATGGAATTATGGGTTTGTTCCTGTGAGGAATTTGAAACTTGATCAAAAATGACGTCCAATACTCTCTCCCTAACTAATGTGTTGGATTGTGACGAAACTGTAACATTCTACATAAAGAAACCTCCATAATCTGAATATCTAATGGATTGTAAGACCAAAGTAGAGATGATTTATTACTACCCTCACTTGTAATATAATTGAGGACAAGATATCATTGTATTGAGTAGGTTTCATTAAAAATCAATACTATTAGTGATATCAATTGATTTTTTGCTAGACAGCAACAATGTAAATATTAAACCATAAAAAGGGGACAGGGGAGGAGTGAAGATAAGATAAATAAACAAATAAATAGATGAATGACTGCCACGATGAGAAGACATATTGATTTTTTTACTACTCTACTAGTATCAGCCAAACATACACTACATGATAACGAGGATAGTTGATTCACATATAATATCCTTTCAACTCACAGCTTCTAATAAAAGGTTATGTAACAATCGACAATGAATTCTCCTTTATGTGAGTTTAATAGATATATAGGTAATAAAGGCTGTTTCTTCCTAGTTTGGGGGCTCTTCATCTGTATACAGTCATTTCCTCATCAGGGCAGGAAACACATAATCTTTAACGATTAACTTTTAACATCTGTCAATTTATAGATTCGTATAGCATCAAATTATTCGTATTGTTCTCTTGGGTTCCCAGTGTAACATAGGGCATTTGCAATATATCTTCACAAGCTTGGAGTACTGGACAACTGTTTCGTCCAACTAGCTCGGGATTTTTCAACAGTACGCACACACTGTGGTTCGAATTCGGGACCTTCCGATTACAAGACAATCTCGTAGACTACTCAACCACTGGGGCCCGATCCAGTGGACTAGTCAAGACTCTGTATAATAGAGCGAGGAGAATATGCTTTATAGAGAAATTAGAGGAAGAATTTGAGTTTCTTGCAAAGATGCTGAAGAGCAATGGGTACCCTCAAAGGTTCATCAACAAGTATGCGAGGTATGAAGTCTCAAATGTCAGGCAAATCACAATGGAGAAGAAGCCAATCTACATTCACCTTGATTATAAAGGTAAAAACCTTGCAGCAATGATCAACAAAAGGATGAATTCGTCACTAGTCAGAGCCTATCCTGCAGCTAAGCTCGTCCCCGTCTATCGAACAACTTGCTCTTTGGTGCAATCAAAAATCGACAGATATCCTTCTCATGTTAACTACAACTGTATATACAAATTTACATGTATGTGTGAGCGCAGTTACATTGGAAGGATAGAAAAAAGGCCATATCTACTATTTTCTGAACATGTACCAAAAAGCTTACGTCTAAAAGGAACAAATGCTTTAAACAGTGCCATCCCTAGGCATCTCCTCGACACGGGTCATGAGGTGGACGTCGAAAAGCCGTTCAAAATTATCAATAAGCAGAAGAGCTCAATTCTCCCCAAGTTTCCTGAAGCCATTTCCATCAAGCACCTGAAACCTGATTTATGCTTTCAGAAAGAAACAGCTATCAGTGTTTCCTTGCCCTGGTAACTGGATATTTTCATCTCTCTTTCATCTGAATGCGTAATGCTGAAAAGTTTCCATTGTGTATGATCATTATTGTTCGGAATAGTGTTTAATGTTATATATATATATATATATATATATATATATATATAATCACTGTATGCATATATTGATTGATTTTTGTTTAAAATGAACTCTATGCAAGTATGTTAAAATTGTTTCTGTAGATATATTTAATAATGTGTTTGGTACGTGAAGTCTCTGAATCCCATATAGAAGCACTGACCACTTTCATATCAGTATTGAAAATTCGGATATTCTTCCTAATGCATAGCGGAGTAGATTTTCATGTCGACTTCAGTTTACTGAAGGTCTTTCCTTTCTGATCCTGACTTTAGGATCTTCACCCAAAGTGCCTGTAGTTCAAACGATGTTGCCCATTGATAGTGATTGCTACTTGTTGACAGCTGCTTTCATCGGTTAAAAGTTTTTATCGCCTCTGTTTTCTCCATGTTCACTTAATGTCTTGTCTTTGCTACTTATAAAGAGATTATTATAGGGGATATATTTTAGATCTGGCTAGTTTAATAACCGTAGAAGATGATTTATTCACAAAAACGAATTCATTAAAAACGAAAATTCGTAATAAGGGTATCTGAAATAGCTTTGAATTGTTAAACTACTACTGATGTAATCCATTGTCACTGATGATAATACAATAATCTAGGTTTCAACCAGCTTCCTTCAAATTACTAGCTACTGAGATAGTTTAAAGATCAGTAGACGGTCACATGTCATTCACTCAAATTATGAGTTAGCAGTTGGAATTATATGGATCTATAGATTCCAGAATGATGATTTTGTAGACTATGGTTGAATGGCCAAAGATTTTACCTTGTTACCTGAAGGCCCTAGGTTCGATTCCCAATGAGGTGATGGTTGTGTACCACACCAAAGAGTCTCGGACTAGGACGTAACTTCTACCCAATATCTCATCCTAGTTTTCAATCAAACGTAGAGTGGTTGTAAGAAACCGGCTGATGGTGACTAGCAGTGGAGCGGAATTCAGGACAACCCGTATTTCTTCCTATTCGGGACTCATCAGATAGTGGATGTCCCTTCATTCCTCAGTAAGTCAATAATTGATGGTCTTCTCGATGAGATTCGAACCTAGTACTCATAGTTTCCGATGCCAAAGAGTTATCCACTAGACCACATCATAGGAGCATCAGCAAAAACTGAGCCTACGCGACAACCTGAGACTGAGCACTTCGATCCAATCAATCAACATGAAAGTGTAAATTGAATCAGGGTGACTGTATCGAATTATACCTAACATTTTATTAATATAGTTAAGGGATAGTAACATCACTTCTATATTCCGTGTGAAGTGGTATAGTAGGGTAAGCAATACTGAGGTTAATCATAGGTCGAGTGCTAGATAAGGAGGCGGGGTGGGGAAATCAATCGGCGAAGCTGTGAAGCTGCATCGACTGAGATGGTTAGGACATGTGTTACACATGATTGCCTAGTCATCGCCTTCCTTGACTTAGTTTAAGCCATGTAGGAAGGTGTAGACTGCTGTCTCGTTGGGGTCCTCGGGACGGTAAAAACCAGTGGTTGGAAACAACTGGTAATATGGCTCAAAATCGTTCTCAATTGCTGACTTATAATTTCCAATAAAACTATATTGTTCTTCGTTATTAATATTCTTTTGTCTCACACTTCTGTTTATCGTCACTAATATGCATTTGTTCTACTTTCTCCTCTTGCTTTGTGTGCCACATACATGGAGGGAGTGAGGCAACTTGAACTGCTGCACATCGGTCCAAAGCTCTATGTCGAAAACAGACAGATATAGTAACTCCAACCCGTCACTTTTTATATCGATCTAATCGTACAAGTTCAAGTGAAAGAACAAATATACGACTGAACACAGTTGTGAAATAGATTAGAATATATATATATATGTATTTGTCAACTTTTGTTATCTTAATAATTGAAAATGTCAGTTGCAACCGTATTAACAAGAAAGCGACAGAATAGTACGCATATACAAATTTACTAATTACACTGACACTAAACTAGACAGTAAAACTGGTTGAATAAATACCAATACTTCACCTTTAGTGGTGGTTTGTGCATACTTTGTGATTTTTTTCTTATTTCTTGGCTTCAAGCTTTTCTACTTGTATTGGCTGTGGTGTTGTTAACCTCGCGCTCAACCTACCCCGTTATTTTTCCAGCTAACTACTGGCTAATAAGCTAAATGAGGTTTACAAGTGCATCTGCAATAATATATAACGCTGACTGACTGACTGACTGGTTTCAACATAGAACTTTGTGCAGATTTGCACCACTTCGAGTTGTCACACTCCCTCCATGTAGCACACAAAGTAACAGAAGAAAGTACATAGAGATTCAAAAGACAGGCAACAAATAGAAATGTGAGGCAAAAAGAGAAGTAATATGGAAGAACAGTAGAATTTTATTGGATATGACATATTACACGGAGTAGATGCGTCTGCGTCAGCCATCGAGAACGACTTTGAATCATATCTCCAATTTTCTCTAGCCATTGATTTTTACCATGCGTCAGTGGCACAGGAGGTGGCCCGGGTTTCGACAATTGGACGATGAGCTCCTTCATTTCTCTAAGCCAGTTATAAGACTGGTAAAGAGGGAAGGTTGGGCATGAGGCCAGCAGCAACCCCATCCCGTAAAAATAAACACCCCTGCTACCGAAACTTCTGTCCTCTAGTGTGAAGCCGTATGTTCCACTGGGAACGTAAAGGAATGAAAAAATTTGTTTCTCACCATGCCTAGAAACCAAACAAGACAACCAACCAGTCAACAGCTCCCTCCGTGACTGGCTGGCTGGCTTAAAATAACTGTTGTGGATTTCATTGATTGATGCCATCTTTCGGTCTAACCACCACTAGCTCTTGTCCAACCTCATACTACGTTAGCTAACACCGCCCGTGGAGGAAGGGGATGGCTAGGCAGGCGTAAAACATGTCCTAAACATCTTAATCGATTCATCTTTACGACCTCGTCCATTGATTTCCCCCCTTATCTACACCTCGACCAAAGTCTGACCTCAGTATTACTCACCTTATTATACTACTTAACCTAGGGGATAGAACACAGACACTTACGATCAAAGACACCTAGCCAGGCTTTTCATATCTCCCACTTTCAATGATCATGTTTCACTGACAGTCATGAAGAAGGACAAAGCGAACTGTTGAGCAGTACACACGTTATTTGACAGATAGCCAGCCAGATATCACGTCTAGACCAGAGATGGTGTCAGCATATGCCAAACGAGACATGTGTATCCGTGATGAGACTTCATCAGTGATCAACCCGCTGGTACTGCTTGATGCAACTTCCACAAGTTACAGTATATATGCATATGATATAAAACCCAGAATAATTGAGCTTTATAAATAGAAAAGATGCATCTGTGGCCTACTGGTAGAATGCTCATTTATGATCTAGAATGCTGTGGTCCAAAGTTCGATTTCTAGCCAACGGACTGCTACACTTCAGTCAGCTGGTAATAGCCCCAGTAAAGAACAAAGGTTGAAGGTGACGCTGACTATCCCAACCCCTGAAAATGAAACAGTATCTTCAATGCTATTGAAACCTCATAGCTTAATTTCGAAGCCTTATTTTTCATCTTTGGGTGACGTCATACTCCAGGTCAGCCCTGGAATGGCACCTGAGTTGCAAAAGATAAGTTGGACATCAGAATGTGAAATGCAGGCGGTCATGTGAAGAGGAGGTGACAGCCTATGCAGGCCATCGTGCAGCTATCTAAGGGAGGCGGTAGAGAACGGGATGAAATGGGAATATACTGTTGGGGCCCTGTGTTCCACTTGGAACTCAAGGAATAATAATGAGTGAGCTAAACAGAAGGCGTTTAATATATTAGATATAAATGGATATAAAAGAAAGCTTATCCGCTCATTTCCAGCCGGTAGATTTATCTCATTGGTCTCAGGACTTGACTTTCAGACAATATATTTCCATGAATCGGCAAACTCTGTTCCGTCTATATGAGTTCTAAGCAATCAAGAGATACATTTCAGCAGAGAATAATACCGTCTACAACCTGTCTGTATAATTGAAAAAGAATTCACGTACTGGTTTGTAGGGATTTGATTGATTGCTTACAGGATTTCATCATGAGCTGCCATCGGCTAGAGAACCATTGGAAAACAAGCTGGGAGTGCTAGACAGCTGTTTCATCCGACTAGTTTAGGCTTCTTCATAGTACGCACCCACTGGGATTTAAAGGCGAGCGTGGGGACAGATACCTACAGAAGACAGTGGCTAGTGGTTTCGCTAGCCTTGTAGCCAGAAGGTTCTAGGTTCGAATCACTATGGGTGTGTACTGATGAAGAGTCTCAAGCTGGGACGAAATGGCTGTCTAATCCTCCCAACTTGTTTTCCAATGGTTCTCTAACCGATATCAGCTCATGATAAAATCCTTTAACTAAAACAGAACTGGAATTCAATCAAAATAACTCAACATTTTGTGATCTCTCAGTGAAGTGAAGAAGGATATTTTGAACGAATTACACTTAATTCCATATTAATCTGCTTCCTAGATCTGTCACACACACACACAGTGAAACTGTACTGTTCACTCAATAATGTTTCGAGGAACACTGCTCCACTGTATGATATATCCAATAGTCAAGTTTCAAAGCATGTTTACGATTTAATTGAATTTTAGATTTTCCCGTCGATTGATTGCACTGAAGTGCTCGGTCTCAAGTTGACATGTTGGCTCCTTACACAAATGCTTCGACGATGTCTTGGCATTTGATTAGAATTTTTTTTAAATCTAAAATTCAATCACATAATTGATATGACCTGTTGCACAAGAGGTGGCTAGCTGTCGTGGCCCAAGTGGTCGAGTGGATAACGCTTTGGCGTTTGAAACTATGGCTACTGGGTTCTAGCCTCGGTGTTAACACCATCACTCACTGGGGAATGCAAGTACATGCGGATCACCAGTCCCAAATAGGACGATATGCGCATCCTGGATTCCACTGCTAGTCACCAACCACAAATTAAATGTTGACGATTAGTTAGAAGACTTTGGCATTTGCGTATGAATAGAGAATTTATAGAAGAGAAATCATGGATTTGCACATCAGTGGAGGTATATCTGTACATAAATTCATTTCAAAGTTATTAAGTCATTTAAAGGTTTATATTTTAAAGGTATGATTCCTCGAGTGTGAAATTCCGAAATACATCACATAGTATAAACTCGTGTATCCTGCAGAAGATGAGAGACTACTTTTGAAATGTACATTGAATGTAAAGTTTACTTTCAATGAAACGATCTACAGACAGAAGGATGGTATTGGGAGGGGTTCTCCCTTGAGTTCTCTCCTTGCAGACTGTTTTATGTCCAGCCTAGAAAATGGTCAGTTGAAGCCTATAATCCAAAGCTTTCAAATGTATATAAAAGGTATGTAGATGACACCTTTATTATTTGTAATATTGAATGTAACCTGAATAATATATTAAGTGTATTTAATGAATGCCATCCTGCGATAAAATTCACACTCGAAATGGAGAACGAGTCTAGCATTCATTTTTCTCGATGTGAACTTATCAAGAAGGACCGATGGAACTCTGAAGAGATCGATTTATCGAAAGCTGTCATGGAATGGTCAACTGACAAATTTCTACAGCTGGGTACCCACTGGTCGAAAACGAAACCTGGTCCGGTCGCTTGCCACTCGCATTCAGCGCATATATAGCATTGATACTGTGGAAAATGAATTATAATATCATTCAAGAGAGATGTCTGTAGAAAACCTACATCTGTAGGACAATATGCAAATTTCCTCAGTTTTGTACCAAACCGATACAAAATCAGTTTGGTCAGATTCCTGACGAATAGAGCAAGAAGGATCTGTACAGATGACTCCCTTCAAAATGCGTTAGGATACATCCAAAATACGCTGGTCCAAATGGGTTATCCTAGTAGATTTGTAAGGAGACACATGAACACCAAGTAAGATAAAGAGAAACTGATAACAGTTGAAAAGAAACAACTGTTCATGATATTGTAATTTAATGGGGATGTGGCTAGTGAAGTCAAACATTTAAGGTTATCGAAAGCGATAAAAACGGAGTTATACTGCCGCCACCCTTTGTTTGTCATTTTCCAGCCGCCTACCAATTATGATTGCTCAACCGAAACACTAGCTGCCTAGCTGTGCCACTTCTATGTGTGTCTACAAATTTAGTTGCTCCTGTGGAGAGAGCCGGCTACATAGGCCGAACAACGAGACAGCTCAACAAACGCATTAATCAGCATCTTCCTTCATGGTTCGGAATAGGTCGAATAAAATCCATACGAAGTTCTATTTTTTGCTCATTAGACTGATTAATAGCGGTCACCAAGTGGACAGAAGTAGTGCCTTCAAAGTTATCCATCGCATTCCATAGAGTCTTTTGAACAGAATCAGAACCCGTTTATTACACTTAGCCGAAGCTATGGAAATTCGAGGGAACAATCCTAGTGTCTTTGCATACAAAACACTATTATTTACCGGATGGCAAAAGTTTCGAACACAATTTATCATCGTTCATAATCATATCAATTATAACTACATAACTTCGGAATTTTCGTTTTATAGTTTTCTTTATTTCTTCCCACTTGTTGTACGGATAGTAGAAGTTTCCAGATGTCCAAGTGAACATATTTTGAATCGTTGATAAGCCACGTATTTTCAGTCGATTAGATAAACAAAGCTTCCATTATCAATCTCTCCCTCCACTTTGTTATTCCATCCTATCTTAAGGTTATGTGTAATTGCATGTAAGAGAATCTACAATACGTAGTAATTTGTTGATATTAGATGGGTTAGAGGCAGTCGGCAGGAATCCTTGCCTGACCTAGGTCTCCTGCCAGTTGGCAATCCCCAGTCAACAAGACGTATCCGCAACCCTGGTGCAGACTGAATTCTATCAGTTAGGGAATCACTGGAAAACCTGGGAGTACTGGACAGTTGTTTCGTCTTAGTTTGGTGCTCTTCATCAGTGCGCACCCAACGGGATTCGAGCTCAGGACCTCCTGCTTACAAGGCGAGCTAGTTAGTAGACCATTCTAGTGGGAAGCCGAGACCAGTAGGCTACAGCAGGTTGGAGATGAGGCAGTAACTCATCGAAGAAGACATTGCGAAATGGTCGCGCCATGTCGTGAATTGGCAGAAGTTAGAATTCGTGGACCATTGGATCGGGTGCTAGTGGCTGCTGAGTGGTCTACGAGCTCGCCTTGTAACCAGAAGGTCCGGGGTTTGAACCCCAGTGGGTGCGCACTGATGAAGAGTCGCAAACTATGCTGACGAAACACCAGGTTTTTCGGTGATTCTCAAAATGATGTCAGCTCATGATGAAACCCTCCATGCAATCAAACAAAAAATCCCTACAAAACCAATACTTGAATTCTATCGGTCAAGTTTGCAATGTGGCCAATGCAGTCCCACTGGAAGTCAATTGCCAGGTCGAATACCTCAGTGGTAACGTCTATGACTACGGTACTCACTGAGTGACACAGGAGTTCGAATCTAAGAAAGCACATGAGTTCCCATAAGGTTGTAAATACACCTTGCTAACTGGTCGGTGAGTGCTAACTACCACGAAACCTAGGTTGAAGGCTTCCTGCAGATTGCCTCCAACTATCTAATATCATCAAATCAATCTGCACTGTGATGGCGAGCTACTTATAAGAATGGTGGCCATATTGCCAACTTGACTGATAGAATTCCATCTACAGCAAAGAGAGGACCAAACACATAAAACTAGTGACTAAATAGTGTCCACCTAAAGTAATTAATAATTTCCCTGAAAAATTAATAGGGAAGTATGAAGGAAACTTCGAAAATAAAATTGATAATATAATAGTAAGTATGACATGAATGATAACACCAACAACAGTGCACTTAAAACACCAGCAGTACATCCATGCAAAGAAGGGACCTCGGAAAACTTACCTAGACTTCTTAAAAATGCAGGAGTCAAAGTGGCATTCAAATCATTTAGAAACAATTTATGGTCGGTTAAAGGATCCTATGAAGCCTACTAAACAAAACAGTTAAGTTTATCTAACACCCTGCAATTATTGTCAAGTTGAACACACTGGTCAAAGTAGTGGAACGGAGTCGATCAGGCTAGTGGAGCGCAAAAACCCTAATAAGATTTTTAAAATTCTAGTAAAAAGTGCAGCTATAGCACTTGATGGAGTTACACACACACAACCATGCAATAAGATTGGATCAAATGACAGTTCTAAAATCTAATAATATACAGGGTGGCGAGAGACACTGATAACGGAAGGCTTATTTATCGAATCGACTGAAAATACGTCCAAGAGAAATGAATGAACACATGTCTAACAGGATATCGGGAAAATTCCACTACCCCCACGAGGAGTGGGAGGAATAAAGCAAACTATCAAACGAAACTTTCGAAGTTGTGCAGTCATAGCTGATATACTATTTCACTGGATTTGATCGCTCAACAAATATGCAGGAGAAAAGGTAGATGGATGGACCAGGCATGCATTGGGGAAACCATCGAATGACGTCGCGCACCAAGCCCTCAAGTAGAATCTAAATAGGAAGCGATGAGCGGGTTGTCAATGCTAGGGTAATATGAAGGAGATCATGTGAGAAAGAGATGAGACATTGTAGACAATCGTGGATCCAGCAGAAGACGATAGCAGAAAATAGAAGAAAGTCCAGATGTGTTGTGGAAGTCAACCCTATGTTCCACACGGAACCCAAGGGAACAATAACAATAATAATAATAATATTGAATTACATATTACTAAAATGCCCAAGCTCTACATATTTATGAATGAACCACAATTAAATCAGATTAGAAGCACACAATTACCAACCAACCAACCAACCAAGCAACTTACCTCCAATTTATTAATTTTCTCTTCTAAATCACGATTTGTCTCCTCCAGAGAACTAATCCGTAAGTGTTGCTTGGAGACTTCAGTTAACAGCTCCAAATTATTCATATTTATGGAAAGATGACTTCCTCTATTGCTATTGTTATTAATGCAAGTCGATTTCGATGGTGGTACCTATAGATGAAAAAGAAAACCAATGGAACCTTTAATATATATATATATATATATATATTATCAGAAAGCATTAGCAACAAGGGTGCCGCCAACAATTATACACCTCATACAATTGTACGACAATGCTGCGTGCCAAGTAATCCACAATGGGAAACTCACAAATCTGTTGAAGTGAAAACTGGAGTAAGAGAAAATTGGTTGTTGGCTGCCTACTGTTCCCAATGATTTTCCTGGCTGCATTAGATTGGATAATGCAACAGACAGCGGTGGGCAGCGAGGAAACAGACATAAAATGGACCCACACGAAAACACTTGGAAGATCTGAACTTCGCTGATGATGATGATATATGTCTGATTTCCTACAAACTGGAAGATATGCAAGTGAAAAGCAACAAGTCGGCAGACGAAGCATCAAAGATAAGAAGTACTTCAAGTGAACATACAGAAAACAGAGGTGATGAAGATTCCTGGCCAACGCCAACAGCAATAACAACACCAGACAACAATCAGCATAAATGGAAAGAACCTGGAAGAAACGACTTCCTTAACCTACCTAACTACCCGGGAAGCATCGTTTCAACTACAGGCGGACGGAACTGATGAGGATATCAAAGCCAGAATCGGAAAAGCAATTCAAGCTTTCATTACTCTTAAGTCTGTATGGAGGTCAACAGCACTACTCAGCATCAAAAATGAGATCAGGATTTTTAACTCCAATGTGAAGTCAGTGCTACTTACTATACGGATCAGAGGCTTGGCATCGCGCGTGGAACATTTCGAACAAACTACACACCACCATCAACAACTGGCTTCGCTCAATACTACTCAAGACCAGATGGCCGGCCAGAAAAGATCATCTATAGAGATCTCTAGGAGCGAACCAACTAGGAACCGATTGTGCAACAAATATGTAGAAAGAAATAGAGGTGGATCGGCCATACTCTGAAAGGATTATCAAGTGGCATCACATGCCAGGCCACTGCTCGAGTGGAACTCAAATGGGAATCAGTCGTCAGTGCTAGGGTGACGTGGGGGAGGAGGAGGTGATGCTAAGAGGAAATGAAAGCATGTAGGCGGACGTGAAGCCAGGCGAAAACGTTGATAGAGGACCGAACTTAGTGAAGACGTGCTGCTGAAGTCCTATGTTCCTCTAGGAACTAAAGGAAATAATAATAAATTAGCAACAAGAAACTCTGCAAACGAACCAATCAAGAACCTGTTGCCCAGCGAATGTGAAAAAACGAAAAGGAGATCAACTGTGCATGCCCGCTGAAGAGACCACTAAATGAAGTCATGCGCCAAGCCATCCTGTCTAGTGAAATCTGAGTATGAAGTGATGATTTAGATATGAGCTTGAGGGTGAGATGGAGGAGATCGTGTGAGAAGGAATGACTACCCATCAGAATTTACTCAGTAATATATGAAAAATTATAGAAAAACTAAGATTAACAATAAAAATGACGTAAACAATATAGAGTTCAAAGCCTTTGTAGTACTGACGTGTAGAGAAGGAACATTACAGGCCTTACTTAGGATTCTCAGTGAAGCTGGAACTAGTCAGGGTGGCATTTAAATTAACCAACCAACTCTCTCAGAGGTAAACTTTGTTGGATTAAGGAGCCAAAAGACCCTCCAAGGGTGACATGGAGGAGATCGTGTGAAGAGGAGTTGAAAGAATATGGACTAACATGGATGCAGGCGAAAAGTACAACAGAAGACAGAAGCAAATGGAGACGTGCAGTTGAAGCCCTATGTTCCACTACGAAACCAAGGGAGAAATAATAATAATAAATATAGTTTACCACATATTGTTATGTACTCGTCGCCAAATTATTGCTATGTACTGGTCAAGAATTTAATAGTCCTGGCGCAAGAAGGCGGAAATCAGAAGACCACTAGGTTTGCGATGATACTTCTATATTCCAAACACAAGGAGAATGCAAAAGTGTGGTATCACACCAAAGGTGGTCACACAAGATTGTGTGAGCGAAATATATATGAATGTCCAGACAAGTGTGTGAACAAATCAATAGACAGTCTTAACATGAATGGCTAATTATAATGGAGTATCGATCCATATATACATAGCAAAATATAGCAGACATGTCAACAACCACACATATAATATGGATATATGTCACCAAGCAACGGACTGTCAACAAACACTCATATTATATATAATATAAGGGGAATATACATTGTTAAAAGAGACAGGTTCATCAAAGTGAAATGGTCACAGACTAAGCGAGCAAACAGAAAGAGAGATCACCATACACACACACACACATATATATATATATGTGGATGCATATCACATATCATGTAATGACGGTAAGGGAGGTCAGTTACCTTGCTCAAACTAGTCGATCGAGGTCAAGTGGATAATTGGAACAAAAAAAATTTAGCTAGACCACTGGAATAATTGACCTTGCTAAGTTATATAACCTAGAAGAATGCTCAACCACTGCACTGATTCCACTTGCATGTAATCACACAATAGGTGGGGTGGGACAACGTGAGGGTATTAAAAAGTATCTTTGTTATTTATTTAACTCATGAAAACTTCCCATTGTAACATATAGAAAATCGAAACGAGTGATTCAGCGAAGAGACTCTTTTCAACGAATTTATTATCGAGCTGTACAATCTTTTCTGATTTTTCACTGCTATCCAATTAGTGGTTTCATTAGGCATTTTCACTCTGTAATTCCCTTAGGGTTATTGAAGTCATTATTCGTATGCTTTTGAAATACTAACTCTATAGTTAAAATTAGCTGTACAGCCATAAGTTACCACTGATAATCTTCAGTTTATTGGGTCGAACTAGAGCATATACCATTTTTTTTCACTTGATTCCATTTTGTTGAAGTTCCATACACTGGGGACTTGTATTCATCAGTCCTCTATCAATCTGGGATGCTTTCCAAGATTTATTTGGTAGAGTTTTGATCTGCTTCACGTTTGATCAAGTATTGATGTTAGTTAGAGGATTAATAAAAGCTAACAGCTATTTCGTCCCTATAGTTTGGGACTCTTCGGCAGTACTAACCTATCGAGGCTCAAACTCAGCATCTCGAACTCACGAAGCCAGGTAAGAGCTTATGGAAAGTTTTCATCTGGAGTGATGATAACCAGTGTTGTCCAAAAGGGGTGCCTACTGTCCCCATTTATAGAAGCACCATTGCAATAAACTCCAATGACCTCAAAGACTCACTTGTTACCACTAGGGAATAATCCCATCGGCTTAGAATATGCAGATGATATAGTCCTCCCACAAGGGCGAAGACGCTGACAAAGTGCAGAGTCTTCTGAACACCTCGAGCAGCAATCTGCGAATGTTTGGCATGCAGTTCACCCACTCCTGTCAAATGTAAGATGATAAGACTACAGGACTAGAGTACATTGACTCCTAGCCTGAAGATATGGAGTGAAGTGGTTGGTGGGGCGTTTTGATTACTTTATTTGCTTGGGGAGTTGCATCAGCCAATGACAATGAGTTGATCGCTGACGAAATCTCAGCACGGATGCAGAAGGCTCGTTTGGTATATGCCTGCGAACTTACTGCATATCTGCCTGGCTATCGATCAAAGGATTCGTGTATTTCTCAGCAGTTAGCTTCATCCTCCTCTGCGGCTGTGAGACATGGCCACTGAAAGTGGAGGACATGAAAGGCCTGGCCAGCTGTCTTTGATCACAGGTGTCTGCGTTCTATGTCTCGCGTTAAGTGGTGTAATAATAATAACAATATTGAGGTTAGACATCAGTCGAGTGTTAGGTGAGGAGGGGAAATCAATCAACGAGACTGTGAAGTTACATCGACTGAAATGGTTAGAACGTGTGTTACACGTGCATCCTTTGCCATCGCCTTCATCGTCGGGAAATCTTAGCCACTGACATAGCCAGCCACGTAGGAAGGCTTAGGCTGTCTGGCTGTGTGACTGGGGTCCTTGGGTTAGGAAAAACCATTGAAGGCTGGAGACTATTGGTGGTATGCCTCCAAAATCGTTCTGAATGGCTGTCTCAAATTTATCATTACTAATAAAGCCCTGTTTTTCTTCCATATTATACTACACTCTTTCCCTCACTCACACTTCTGTTTATTATCTCAGTTTACCCTTCCCTCTTG
This sequence comes from Trichobilharzia regenti, assembly GCA_944472135.2. NCBI lineage: Eukaryota > Metazoa > Platyhelminthes > Trematoda > Strigeidida > Schistosomatidae > Trichobilharzia > Trichobilharzia regenti. Next base: position 6,453,014 of record OX235264.1, on the reverse strand, counting down.
ATTTGTGTTCTATAAAGAGGAAGTGTAGTAGCGGGAACTGTTGTGCATCTGCAGAATGTTTTATGTTGAAACCATTCACTCAGTCAGTCAGGTATACCAAATAAACATTTCCAAAATGGAATTATATTCTACCAGAGTGGCTAAATTTAACACTATACAATTACAGATGCGTGTTAAACCCGCTCAAAATTGATGAATATCCTGTTGACATTATCTCTACTTGTATTTATCAGTTGATAAATACCTGTAGCAGTGGCAGTATTCAAAGGACTCGGAGAAAAACTTCCATTCAGTTACCTGAGAAGACCAAGCCAAGAAATCTGTGCTCAATAGCGAAGTGAATGACTGAATACAACAACAACTAACAGACACTTGATCCAAAAATTTTGCTAACGTAACTTCCTTCAAATTTCACCCGTAGATGCTGGCTGGTGCTAGTTGTTGTTATTGTTCTTGGTTGGTTGGTTGGTTGGTCATCTCCATCCCCTCTGTCTTCTCTGAGTCCACTTTAAGTTTCATCTTAGCCGCCAGTCACCACCAACAATGACAACAACGACAAGCCTTAATCCCTAACAACGGAAGAAATTTGTAGGAGGTTACCTCTTGCACACGTCTGGAAAGCTTCACTTCAACTACAGACGGTCAGTACACATGAGGATTTCAAACTCAGGTAGGATAGGAAAGACGAGAAAGACAGACATTCAGTACTCATAAATCAGTGTGTATGCCTGTGGTGAGAGGTGGCCGTGAGAAAATATGAGCAAGGCTGATTCAGCAACCAATCAGAGCAGACTTAGCGTGACAAAATATGATTCGCAGAGGGAGAACTATATTTTTCGAGGAATCCCGAAGCAACCAATCAGAAGCCTACGTTTGTCTGCTTAACTTCTGATAAACAACCAATCAGAAGACTGCACTTGTCTACTTGTATTAGCTATAATAATGTATGTGAAATATATATAAATACGTGTTGATTTTCGTAATAAAACGATCTGTTGCCTGGCCCTTGTCTTCTGTTGTTACATGCCTACTGCAGTAATCATAAAGAACAAGGCTAAGATTTTTAACACTAATGGAGAGTTATTCAGTGCCACTTATAAATATGGTTCAGAGATTTAGTGACCTGGTCACGGAAGCCGTTTCCCACAAACTGTAGACTTTTACCAGCGACTGCCATTTGTGCCTCAGCACTGAAGACTAGATGGCCAGAAATAGATAAGCAACGAGAAGACTGTCACAGGCAACGAACAATCATGAACCCTCTATCAGACAAATATCCTGCAGGTAATGGAGGTGGGTTGAATGCACGCCACTGGGGAGATCGTCGAACAATATCACGCGACACGTCAACCTTTCGAGTGGAACCTGAATGGGAAACAACTAGTTGGATATCGGTCCAATGGTGCTATGCACGAGATCGTGGAAGGAGGAGATGCGACTTTATGAACAATCACGGGGTCAGTTAACGAGGACTGCGGAGAATAAGATGAGATGGAGATGTGATGTTGCAGCCCTATGTAATACTCGGAACTCAGGGGAATATTAATAGTGCTACCGCCAACATATAATTAATAATAATAATTTTTCCTTCACGTTCCCAGTGGAACATAGGGCTCCAAGCTAGTGGCTTGAAGTTTCTGTAGCAGTGTTTAATTTTTACAGGATGGGGTCGTTAGCCTCATGCCCAACCTTTCCTCTTTACCAGGATTATTTCTGGCTCAGTGAGGTAAAGGAGTGCGTCAGTGGCCGGGGTCGAACCCCGGACCATATGCATGGTCGGCAAACGTCCTAACCGCTATACCACCGACGCACCGCCAACATAACACACTAAAATGCTAAATACAAAGATCACTCCTATGAAGGTTTTAAATAAACTAGTGACGTGCTTAGCCAGTTCTTTACATAGAAAATTTAGATTTGAAAAAAGGACAAAAGTTGCCGAACTAGAAAATATAACCTCTATTTATATAAAGTGGATTTCAACAATCAGCAGGGTACCAATTTAGTGATTGGCCAATAAAAGCGATCGATAATAGTATAAATTTCAAACAAAAAATTAAACATGGACAAGGGGAAATGTTTATTAGGTAGAATGAAACTGTGAATTTCCTCTTATACGAAGTCAGTTGGCAGTGGATAGTGACTAACAGTGGAATCCACTAGCTTGTGCATTTCGACCTGTTTGGGACCCTTCACCGGATGTTTCTGCATCCTCTAGTGAGACAGTGAATGATGCTGCTCCCACCACCGGGGCTCGAACCCAATGCCTATTGTTTCAAACGCCAAAGCGTCATCCACTAGACACCTTGGGAACACCGTCACCCACTAGGGAACGCAAATGCATCCAAATGACGAGTCCTGAATAGGATGATGTATTGGTTGTCCTGGATTCCACTGATCGTCGCCATTCACTAGTTGACTTCAAGTGACATAACAAGACATAATAATAAGTTGCTTTATTTCAAAACAGTACTTGTGATGCAGAATGGAATTCTCAACATTCTTTTACTACAATATTGCATCCAGTTAGTACATTAACAATAAATAAAGTTCTACGTAGATTAAAGTTATCTCAGTTAGTTTTGACAACAACATATTAGCATGTCGGTAAAAAGCCAAAATTGAACAGAGTGTTTGAAGGTGTTAGAAAAGTAGATACTACTAGCATATTTACTGGCGTAAGCGATAGCAAAATGGTCGAGATATACACAGTGTGAAAGAACGAACAAGAATGTTTTAAATAGAGTTTGTAAGGAAGAGAGGAACAAAGCAGCACATAAGAACAAAAAAAGAGAAAATTAAAAAAAGAAACAAAACGTTGTACTTATGAATGATATGAATTGGAAAGACGAGATCCAGTTGTTCTACTGACTATTTAATAAGTAAATATCCCCATTTAGACATTTAGAAAAGAGAAAGATTGAGCGAAGAAATATTTACTTTTCAATTAGATCCTCATCTCTGACTCTACTCTAATATATATAGCATTTTAATATTAGAGTAGAGCCAGAGATGAGGATCTAATTGAAAAGTAAATATTTCTTCGCTCAATCTTTCTCTTTTCTAAATATTTAATAAGTTAGAGATATCTCACCTAATTCTTTCTTTATCGCACAGAACACGAGCTAGGTAGGGTATGGTTGAGTTTTTGTACTTGCTAGTGCGAACATATAGTTTTCTATACAGGCTTCTGGTTTTCCCTGAAGAGATACAAGGGGAGAGTTGTGAGTGAAGAGGGTGGTGTGAGTTAGATAAAATGAATTTAACCCATTTTTCACATGAGTCCAAGTGCCTGTCGACCAAGTTATTCAGTGGCACATTGCTTACCCTGCTGACAACCTTTAACATCCTGCGTAATAAGGTATAGTTTTTCTTCAGTACCCCAGGAAAAACTAAGGGGGAACAATAAAGAATAATAGGCAGGATGCAAGAGTTAACGAATCGTAGGAGTAAGGGTCGGGTTGTTCCAGAATGTCTTAACTTCTTGATGTACAAGGTAAGACGGAATATTTTCTTAGAAATCATCAAGATATGAGACGATCAGGAAAGATCAGAAGATAGAATGATGCCTAGGTATTTAATTTCTGACTTGGTATCTATTTCAGTGCCATCTTTGTTGCACAGTCCATCTACGTTGAACATCATCGAGGCATCGGCATAAAGAGCATACATGCCAGTCTGAGGCTGAGCCCTTCTGTGCAATCAATCGACGGGAAAATCTAAACTGAATTGAATAATTCCTCTTATTTGATTTCATTTGATTGAAACGCACAATTCGCGTTGAAATGTCTTCTTGTAGTATGAAGGATTCCATAAAGCCTTGTTTGCTTGATACTGGCTAGAAACGGGATCGAAGGCGTACCTTCCCCATTCTACCTTTACAACTAGTCAAGAGGCATTCATTACACAAAGTGGCTTAGCAGCTATGGCATTTTAACAGCTATAGGCGATGGGTTCGAATTTCAGTCGGAATTCCACCACCTTCTGAAATCCAAATACATCCATAGTTGACAAATCCTAAATACGTCTCTCAGCTTGGTAACAGAAACCACTTGTATTCACAGTAAAATAAGTTGGAACATTGAGTACAAATTATATAACTCCTTCACTGAAGACACTGACTCAAATGCGCGAAAACACCACCTTGAGGAAGGTGTCAAAACATGCTTCGGCTACTTCAGTCGGTAAAGGTTTGGAAACTCCAAAATACCAACGTCTGTTCATATGCTGAATCTTTTAAATAAGAGTACTACACAGCTTAGGAGTAGGACAAGGCTACCAGCTGTCACCGACAACTACACCTGCCTGAAGTATACGACAAAATCAGGAGCAAGACGACAGAAATACATTGGACCAATAAGACTCGGGAACTGCCAATCTTGCAACCGATTGGCAGAAGTCTTTACCTGCACTCACCCTTGCTGGTGAACTGCTTGAAGTTGTCAACAAGTTGTGTGAGTACTGGCAGAGGTGTAACGAACGAGACTTCTAACGGTTTAATGAAACCTAGGGTGGTATAAGCCAATTGAAGCCACTTGTGGCACCCTTACGACCTCAGCTTTGCTGTCAGAAATGGGGTTTTACAGTGCTTCAGTGCACACAGTCTTGCTTTATGCTCGTGAAACCTAGCCTCTCCATAGTGAGGATATCCGTCGACTCTGCGTATTCGATCATCACTGTGTCCGAAGAACTAATTCAGTATGATGTCATTATCGTGTAAGTAATTCTAAGGTTCAGGAGTGTGAAGATCACCCGCTCATTGAATATCGTCATCCGATAACACATTAGCTTCATTGGCTTGGACATGTGTTATGAATATCATTCAAGAGACTTCTGCACTGATCTTTGTTGAATGATCTTGCTTTCTGGATGACGTCCCTCATTCACTCATTCAATCATTGATTCTCTATAAATAATGTTATACGACAGATCTCTCGATGCTTATAATGCACCTACTTAGTGTATTAAATAAAATAAAATCAATCTTTTGAGATTTTAATTTATCGATTATGATGAACAAAAACACAATAACAGGAAGTAAACGGAGACTAGAGTTAAATTTGATTACTAAACTGTGCGACTTCGTACTGGTGCCATAAAATATAGTAATAATAGTAATAACAGCGAAGCATTAACACATACACTTATGAATAGAGGCCATATTTAAACATATATTTAAGTTCTCTATACCCGTGTATTTATTGATGAACTTTGGCTAAATAGATATATTTTAACCTTGACACTCATATTACAGAGACAAGCACACACAGAGAGAGAGAGAAAGAGGTAAAGAAAAATCAATATTATTACTATTACTATTATTATCATAGGCATGAGTGTGAACTAATCAATATAACTTTGTTTTGTAAATCAAATGTTTAAACATTTATTTATGATTATTTAATAACGGATGATTGACAGACTGACTAACTACGCTGATTGATTGATTGATTGATTGATTAATTCGTTGATTGATTGACTAACTGACTGACTGAGTGATTGATTGATTGATTAATTACAGCACATATAAATGTCACGTGACTATACGTTTACACATATTTGTAGGTAGAAATATTCATATATATACACAAATTGCATAGATAACTATTGATAACTCATTTTTTTTGTTCGGCGTGTCAGTGTATCCATCTATCTGCCTGTCTATCTATCGATCCATCTGTTTATCCACCTATCTATACCTATATCCATCCATTGGTCTGCCTGCCTGTCTATCTATCTATCTACCGATTTATATCTATGAGTAAGGAAAAAGACAGACAGACACCTACCACAAAAATATGTAAATTATCTATTGTCTACACAAATAAATAAATATTTTAACAATATGTTTAAACAAAAGATTTTGTGTAATATTTTTTGTGATTGTGATTATAATTTCTACTTTATTTTATGAATGATTACGTTGCCGTAATTGATAAATGAGAGAAAAGGTAAAGAAACGTAAGTATATAGAATATTGATTTTATGAAATAATCGATAAGAATGCAACAAAAATTAAAACAGCATAAGATATGTTCTCTTATTCATGTTATGTATATATGTTATTGTATAAGCGAAAAAGAAATCAGTTAGTCAGTGAGTCAGTGAACCAGTCAGTCTCTACGTTTAAAGTTTGTTAATTCTTGTATATTCTACCATCCCCCTTGATCTTTCCTCGGTTACTTAAAGAAAGGCGTTGAAAGACACTGAGAAGGACACAAAAAGCTATCAGTAGAGCGAATGGGGTACTGTTAAATCAAAATTTGTTAAAACAACTGTAGATAGACACTTGAACTCATGGAAGTAGTTGACGAACAATCAGTTTGTCAGACTCTGAGCATCTTCTCTAGACACAAATCTCTGCTTGAATTTCTTCAGGTAGGTAGATAAAGAAGAAGACTATACACTCGAACGCCATTACTGGAGAAGGTGCCGACAGAGGGCAAGGTATCCGAGGATTGGAAGAAAGAATACTTATTCAAACTGCCAAAGAAAGAAGACTTAAGTCAATGCAAAAACTGGCGCAGAATTATGCTCCTGTCCATCCCAAGCAAAATACTAAGCCGCATCATCCTGGAGAGAATCAAACACGCCACCCTGGATGAAAATTGTCGACCGGAACAGGCTGGATTCAAGAGAGACAAGTCATGTATTGATCAAATCGCCACACTACTGATCATCACTGAACGAAGCTTGGAATGGCAGTCACCTCTCTATCTCAACTTCATCGACTTTGAAAAGGCCTTTGACAGCATCGATCGAGAGGTAATTTGGAAACTACTTCGCTACTAATAAGGGATGCCAACAACAACTATACAACTCACCCAAAAGTTGCACGACAATGCTGCATGCCAAGTAACCCACGACAGGAAACTCACAGAATCCTTCGAAGTGAGGACGAGAGTGAGGCAAGGCTGTCTACTATCGCCAATGACTTTCCTGATTGCAGTAGATTGGATAATGTAACAGACAACGGGCAATGAGGAAACAGGCATAAAATGGACCCTCACGAAAAACTTGGAGGATCTGGACTTCGCCGATGATATGTGTCTGATTTCTCATGAACTGGAAGATATGGAAGTGAAAAGCAACAAGTTAGCAGAAGAAGCATCCAGAAAAGATAGGAATTCCTTCAGGTGAACACAGAGAAAAAAGGTGATAAAGATTCCTGGCCAACACTAACAGCAACAACAACAGATAACAATAAGCATAAATGGGAGAAATCGGGAAGAAACAACCTCTCTTACCTACCTACCTGGAAGCATTGTTTCAACTACAAGTGGACGGAGCCTACGAGGATATCAAAGCAGCGAGAATCGGGGAAGCAAGACAAGCTTTCACTACTCTCAAGTCTGTGTGGAGGTCAACAGCACTCCTCAGCATCAAAAATAAGATCCAGATTTTCAACTCCAGTGTGAAGTCAGTCAGTGCTACTATACGGATCAGAGGTTTGGCGCATCATAAAGCACCTCAGACAAACTACAGACATCCATCAACATCTGTCTTCGCCCAGAACTTCTCAAGATCAGATGGGCGGCCAGAAAAGATCAGCAACAGAGATCTCCGGGATTGAACCAACCAGGAACTGACTGTGCAACAAATATGTAAGAAAAAAGTGGAGATGGATTGGCCATACGCTGAGGAAACCAACAAGTGACATCACTAGACAAGCCATTGCTCGAGTGGAACCCGAAAAGGAAGCGGCGGGTTGGTCGTCATTCTGACGGTGACTTGGAGGAGGTAATGTGAAGAGGAGATGAAAGCGTGAGGGCAGACGCGGAGCTAAGTGAAAACGTTGGCAGAGAATCGAACACAATTGAGACTTGCGGCTGAAGCCCTATAATCCTCTAGGAACTAAAGGAGACAATAATAACACTAATAAAATTGCATGAAAATGACTCCACCTCCAGTTGTGTATACATCAGTTCATTTGGAAGGATTTAATCACAATTGTTTCAAATTATTAAATCTAATATCGTCCCTTAAGTTTTGACTGGGATACAGGGCTTCAACAGCAGTCCTTCTCTGCAGTCCTTTTCAGTTAGCTACAAGATTGACTATCAGCTTCCATCCCCACCTCCCACGATCTCCTCCACGTCACTTTTCGATCCATGCCCACCTCGCCGTTGCCCATTCGGGTTCCACTCGAGGTTACACCTGGCGCGCGATATCACCTTACAGTCTCCTTACCACGTGTCCGATCCATCTCTTTAGTTTCTTCGAAATATTTGTTGAGCGATAGGTTCATGATTGGTTCGTTCACAGAGTTTCATCTTGTTACTTATGCCTTCTGACCGTTTAATCTACAGTATGGAGCGAAGTCAGTCGGTGATTAAAGTCTGCAGCTGGCTGTCAGAAATACTTTTCATGCCGCGACAACTATCTGACCCATATAAAAGAACTGACTGACTGACTGAAAATCCCGATTGTTTTGTGTTTTGTACTGAGTGCTGTTGATGTCCAAACTAATTCTGAATGATGAATCTATGTCTCGACCTACGCTTCGATCCTGTCCGTGTTCAATATTCGCATCTGTGTGGACTGCTTGTAGTTGTATATATATCTTTAAATATTCCCATTTTTAATATTAGAACAAGATATATACGCGAACAATATTGTCGTTTTCAATTAGATCTTCTTCAGGCTTTACTCTAATTTACATAGATTTTTATAAAACAAAATTTAACCAATGACGGTGAGCTTGTGGATCAAATAATAATAATGTGATAAATGTTTTATACGTAGTTAATAACGATGATTATAATAATAAGGTTTATGCAGGTGGCGGTAAGAATAACAAGGGTAGTAATATATGCGTATATGTAGACAATTCAATAAATAAATAAATAAATCAGGTCAAATGTTAAAAGTTACGTAATACTAAAGGTAGGTGAAGTGGACAGATAATCAGAGTTTAAATAGTAAATATCGGAAAAGTACGAAGGAAATGGAAAATAAGAAAGTGCGGGAGGGTTTTGATTAGAATTCACCTACGAAAGCAACGGAGAGACTCAAAGGTATAACAAACTTCTTTTGTTGTGTGCAAAGACACTAGAATTGTTCCCTCGAATTCCCTGAATTCGGCTATATGTTTAACAGGTGGGTTCGAATTCCTCTCGGAAGTGTCTACGGAATGCGATAGATAACTTTGAAGGCACTACTTCTGTCCACTTGGTGACTGCTATCAATCAGTCTTTTTTTGATGTGGTTTTGTTCTCTGAGCTGGATGGTTAGTTTGCGAAGCTTTCATCACCTTACTGGGTGACATCTTCAGCGCATACTTCAATTTGAAGTGAGCTTTCAGATTTCTCCACGAGTTTATTAATCATCTCTCCTGATGGGTGACCTTGGACGTGATTGGTTGTTTGTGTGTGTTTTCACATCTTCTAGGTTACTTGTATTGGAACCGGTTGTTTCTTTGACTTGAATTTTGACCATTTGTCTGTGAAGTTTCTTTCTTATTGGTTGATAAATTTTGTCTATGTCGATGTGTCTATTGATTGATGATCCACTGGAATGCCAAGCTTCTAAAAATTCTCTAGCATTCTTGTTATTTCCTTTGTCTAATATTTGAACGTTGTCCCAGTCGAATTGATGTCCGTAGTTGTCTGTGTGTAGTGAAATGAGGGAGTGGATATCATGTCTTTTGACGGCTAGCTTATGTTCGTGGATACGAAGACGAAGGGGACGTCCACTTCGGCCGATAAAGTGTTTTTCGCAGTTGTTACAGTTTATTTTGTAGATGATGTTGGTTTTATCTTCTTTCGCTGTTGAGTCTTTTGGTTGACATAGAATTGAGTGAAGCGACTTTGTTGGTTTGTGTACGACGTCAACTCCTAAAGGTTTAAAGAGTCTTGTAGTGATTTCTGAGATATCTTTTATATATGGTAGGGCAATTTTCTTTGTGTTCTCCTTGGTGGCTTTTGCCCAAGCCAACCTACCAAAGCAAAAGCCACCAAGGAGAACACAAAGAAAATTGCCCTACCATATATAAAAGATATCTCAGAAATCACTACAAGACTCTTTAAACCTTTAGGAGTTGACGTCGTACACAAACCAACAAAGTCGCTTCACTCAATTCTATGTCAACCAAAAGACTCAACAGCGAAAGAAGATAAAACCAACATCATCTACAAAATAAACTGTAACAACTGCGAAAAACACTTTATCGGCCGAAGTGGACGTCCCCTTCGTCTTCGTATCCACGAACATAAGCTAGCCGTCAAAAGACATGATATCCACTCCCTCATTTCACTACACACAGACAACTACGGACATCAATTCGACTGGGACAACGTTCAAATATTAGACAAAGGAAATAACAAGAATGCTAGAGAATTTTTAGAAGCTTGGCATTCCAGTGGATCATCAATCAATAGACACATCGACATAGACAAAATTTATCAACCAATAAGAAAGAAACTTCACAGACAAATGGTCAAAATTCAAGTCAAAGAAACAACCGGTTCCAATACAAGTAATCTAGAAGGTGTGAAAACACACATAAACAACCAATCACGTCCAAGGTCACCCATCAGGAGAGATGATTAATAAACTCGTGGAGAAATCTGAAAGCTCACTTCAAATTGAAGTATGCGCTGAAGATGTCACCCAGTAAGGTGATGAAAGCTTCGCAAACTAACCATCCAGCTCAGAGAACAAAACCACATCAAAATCATCCACCTGAGCTACAAATCTTCTCTATAATATCAATCAGTCTAATGAGCCAAAATAGAACTTCGTATGGATTTTATTCGACCTTTTCCGTACCATGAAGGAAGATGCTGATTAATGCATTTGCTAGGCTGTCTAGTTGTTCGCCCTATGTAGCCGGCTCACTCCACAGGAGCGACTAAATTTATAGACACACATAGAAGTGGCACAGCTAGGCAGCTAGTGTTTCGGTTGATCAATCACAATTGGTAGGCGGCTGGAAAATGACAAACAAAGGGTGGTGGCAGTATAACTCCGTTTTTATCGCTTTCGATAATCTTAAATGTTTGACTTCACTAGCCACATCCCCATTAAATTACAATTTCATGAACAGTTGTTTCTTTTCAACTGTTGTCAGTTTCTCTTTACTGTACCTGGTGTTCATGTATCTCATTACAAATCTACTAGGATAACCATTTGTACCAGCGTATTTTGGATGTATCCTAACGCATTTTGAAGGGAGTCATCTGTACAGATCCTTCTTGCTCTATTCGTCAGGAATCTGACCAAACTGATTTTGTATCGGATTGATACAAAACTGAGGAAATTTGCATATTGTCCTACAGGTGTAGGTTTTCTACAGACATCTCTCTATAGCAATCAGGATTGTTCTCTCGAATTCCCTTGACTTCGGCTATGCATTTCAAAGGCGGGTTCAATTTCAGCACGAACGGCTCTACGGAATGCAATGGATAACTTTGAAGGCACTATTTCCGTCCACTAGACGACCGCTATCCATCAAACACTATTATTCGCTTGAAACTGTATGCTCGCACGTCTAAGTATAAGAATTCTGTGATACCGTACTTGACAGCAAGTATTTTATGTGATGAAAATAGTGTCAGGAAAGAATTAACTAACCTTTTTTCATCTAGTAAATAAACAATTTCCTCCATCCATTCATCCTTATATACCTTCAAGTTTTACTTTTATTACTTCTATTATATTTATGGTCCTGTTACTTCTCTGTTTTTTACTCTCATAATTGCAAACACCAACTTATCTCCATGACGGCTGTAATCTTTGTTTTTCCCCTCACTATATCATGTAAAGAGAACGCTATATTCAATATTTCTAAACATGTTAGGATTTCTATACCACATTGCCAATACTGTGTGACACAAGCCAACGGTAATTTTCATTTGTATTCTTATTATTATTACCCTAGCTGTTATCATTATTATTGCTATTTCCATTTTATATGCTGCATGTTTTTGACACTACCTCTATTGTAAATGTGGAAAATTTTCTGTGTGATTAATTTTATTTATAATTTGAGGAAATTAGATGCAGTAATATTGTGATGAATGCTGAAAATTCCATTCTGTATCACAAGTACTCTTTTTGGAATAAAGTAAATCATTATTATTATATGAAGCATCTATATGATCCTTTTATGATATTCACATCTATGTAAAACTGCTAAATTGATGTCTGGGTCATATGGCTCTATATTTAAAATATACTAGTCCAAATAATAAGACGATGTTATCAGTAAATAAGATAAATAAGGCCGAATATCACAATTCACAATAAATCATTTGCATAAATGTATATATATATATACATATATGCATAGAGCAGTTAAACTCAATTATTCGAGGATTACGTTATAGTCAAATACAAATAACTAGGTGAGTGAATACATCTCATCTAGTTGTAATAACTAACTATTCCCCACCTTAACCTACCCTACCCCACCTCCTTCAAACACTTGAGCAGTACTCACGTCTTCTCTTTCCTATTATGCTTTTCTTTCAACTGACATTAAACTATTTAGCATAGAAATTGAGATTTCGCATATATATATATATATATATATATATATATATATATATATCTGTATTTATGTATTTGTGTTGTAAGAATGTGGATTATATCAAATAAAATATTATTTCTGCTGATTTCCTTTTTTTTTCCTTCACATTCCCAGTGGAACATAGGGCCTCAAGCCAGGGGCTTGAAGTTTCACTAGCAGTGGTGATTATTATTTTTACGGGATGCGGTTGCTAACCTCATGCCCAACCTTCCCTCCTTGTCAGTTCTATTACTGGTTTAGCGAGGTAAAGGAGTGCCTCGTCGGCCAGTGATCGAACCCTGGACCACGTGCATGGTCGGCTAGCGTCCTAACCGCTATGCCACATACGCCTTATAACCAGAAGATCCTGAATTGAAACCCCATTGGGTGTGTACTGTTGAAGAATCCCGCCAAACTAAAAAGAAACAGATGTCTATTAATCCCTTCAAGGTTTTCCGATAGTTCTCGAAAGCACTAATCACGTGAATGAGGCATTTTTGTGTATGGATTACATGTATTTATGAAAAAAGCATAAAAACTGTATAAAAGTGTAACACAGGATACCTTCCTGTCACATGTGATAAAAATAGTTCTCAGTTTTAGGTTGGAGTATCAACACAGTATAATTCCACTGTGGGTAAAATTTATTTTGATAAAGTCTCATAGTGTGGTACAGTAATATTTATTAAGCAATCAATTTTACTCTAAACCTGGTCATCAGTAAATATTACTGTATAACAAACACTATGAGACTTTGTCAAAATAAATTCCACCCACAATGAAATTGTAATCTACCATAGTACACAAGTTCTATTCTTATATGAACAAAGTAATTTAACCACATTCTATGCATGTAATTATTTAAGTCTTCTAACCGAACTGAACCTAAGCCTAACGTGAGACTATCCCTTAGCTAACTGTAATCTAACTCGAACCAAACCTGCTGTAACCCTAACTTGTCCTTGGCGTAAAGAGTAACTTAATCTTTCCCAAAACTAAGCTGAACTTTTCCAGATATTCCATTTAAAAGGATAACATTTCGATAAGCATATTTTATTGATGATCACGACATTATTTGCCGAATCTCACTAACTTGCTCATTGAGCGTTTCTAGGTCATTGGTGCGGTCGCACTCCAATGGTAGTAAGTGGTGCTTGAAATTTAACGTGGTCATGTCAAGTAGTTATCAAACCTATAAGGAAATTCTTCAGTCAAAGTCTCTGCTTTTATCGATTTGTCTCCTACGCATCGCTTAATCAGTAAGTGCATGATGCTTTCTTTCATTAAGTGTCAGGATGTAAATCACATAGTGATTACCTGTAAATTGGTATACCGCCGCTTTTAGTGTGACAGAGGAGGAGGTTTAAAAAGAGCCGAGATGGCTGAAATAAGGCTACGAAATCATCTCGCCTTCCTGATCTGCATCATGTGAGTTGTCTGGGGGGGGGGGGGTTCGGATCCGGGTTTTAAACGGAAATAATGATGGCGATAATAATAACAAGCATAAATTCTCATTCAGGAGTTCTCGACAACTGTTTCATCCTTGTTTAGGACTCTTCAGAACGTTACGCATCCATAATCCCACCGCTAAGGATCGAACCCAGGACCTTTAGGTTGCAAGGTCAGTTCGTCGACCATTCATACTCTCCAGTTTTCAGTGGTTCTCCAACTGATGTCAGCTGGTGATCAAACCTGATGTTCAGTAGCGACTGTCTGCATAGAGGAAGTTACCTGAAGTTCTGATGAGAGGTTGTAACTAGTGAGGCTCATCAAGTTATCTAAGGAGACAGTTACTCGTTGATGACATAAGCTGACAGTTGCGCTGCATATACTGCGAACTGACAGCAGCTGGAATTCTAGGGTATTCGATTGGGTCTAAGAGCTCAACTTGTGTTCAGAAGATCCTGCGTCCGAAGCTCGGTGGATGGGTACTGTTGAGGAGACGAAAAATCAGATGGAACAGCCAGCTGTTCCGTACTCCCAGTTGGTTTTCCAATGGTTCTGTAAATAATCTCGGCTCATGATCAAAACTGTTATGAAATCACATTTCATGCAGGATATTTTGAATGCATGCAGGATTTCATCATGAGCTGACATCAGCTAGAGAACCAATGGAAAACAAGCTAGGAGAACTGAACAGCTGTTTCCCCGTCCTAGTTTGGGACTCTTCATCAGTATGCACCCACTGCGGTTCGAACCCAAGACCTTCTGATTACGAGGCGAGTTCGTAGACCATTGAGCCACTGGGACCCGACCCAATGGTCCTTAAATTCTAACTTCTGCCAAATCACGACATAGCGCAACCATTTCGCGCTACCATTTCTCCCACTGATGTCAGCTCATGATGAATTCCTTCATGCAATCAAACAAAATCCCTACAAAACTAATACTTGGATATTTTGAAAACAATAGCTTTGGTAAAAGTGTGTGATGTGTACATGTCTGACGGTGTATGTGATATTTTCATCACTAAAGCACTTCAGAATTTCAGTGCATGAACTTTGTACTGACTAGTAAAAAGTTTTTCTAATCAAAATACTTAACGCAAGTACAAATTGTAAAATTAAACCACCATGATGTCATGATTTCTTCACGATTACATCATTTATCTCTTTTTCTTTATGTTGTTAGCGTTGTGTAGGGGTAATTAGTTATTAGTTATTCTACTTTTAGTTATTGATCAATATCTATTTTGCTATAAGTCTGTGGTGTCTTCATTAAACTAGAAAATCAAAGATTAGTGTATAATTTTTTACAATATAAGTTTTTTAGAGTCAGCCAGAGAGAAGTTCTTGTGATACCAAAAGTCGTATTTAGTCTAAGATTTGAATGTTGCACGTAGTCTAAGGAACTAGATTCGAATATTCAACGCTATTGTCAAGTGAATCAACTCATTTGATTCAGCATCTCGAACAGTTTGCTGCCGATCTTTGTCAACAACTGTCTCCTTAGCTCGATAGTGAGGATTAGATGACAGACCAGAAAGTATAAGTAATAAGGAAGTCTGGGAAGAAGCTAACCAAGAAGTTGAAAAACATGGACTTATTGGTCTATGAGCTTACCTTGTAACCAGAAGGTTCTGGGTTTGAAACCCGTTCGATGTGTGCTGTTGAAGAGTCCCTCCAAAATAGGGTGACGAAACAGCTGTCTAGTATTCTCTCCTCTAACCGATGTCAGTTCGTGATGATATGTAGCAACCAAGAACCTACTGGGTAACGAGTATCGGGAAGGAAATATAAATGGATCGGACATACACTTGGGAGACTGTTGGGCAACATCACTCATCAGTCTGTCTAGCGAGACCCGAAAGGGAAACGACAGATTGCATGCCGGAGGGTGATGCTGAGGGATTGTTTGAGAAGGAGATGAGAACCAATGGGCAGTCGTAGAACCGATTCAAAGCGACTGCTGAGAACTCCGCGACATGGAGATTTGTTGCTGAAGTCATAAGTTTCACCCGGAATCATACGGAGTAAGAATTTTTGTTATTCGATTCAAAAAATTTCTAATTCTGGTAAACTGCATGTTATATTTCCTACACGATTCCTTGTAATTACTCCATTGAAAGACAAAGTAACCAGGTTAGCTACTTCCTACTGTACCTATGCATTCAGTTGCTCTTGTTCAGCCGTTTAAATTGACCATACATACCCTCCTGACTAAATAAAGGTGTAATTTTCAAGAATTAGCTCGTAGGGATTCTGTTTGTATCAGGTTAGACCACGGATTGGTATCAGCTAGAGAACCATTAGAAAGCCGACATAGGAGTACTGGACGGCCGTCTCGTCATATTTTCGGACTCATCCGTGGTACGCACCCAGTGGGTTTCAAACCCAAGACCCTCCGACTACAAGGCAAGCTTGTAGACGATTCAGCCACTCGTACCTGACTCGGTGGCCAGACCATGAATCCTAGCTTCTACCAATCTGATGCGTGCTAGTGACTCGTTACAAGACTAATTTGCCTAGAGTTCTAGTGAGAAGTCATGACCAGTGAGATCTATCCATTCTGAAGTGAAGATGAAGTTCCAGCCGATGACACTGGTTGGTGGTCGCGCTAAATGCACTACGAATTGGTGGAAGTTAGAATTCATGGACTAGCCGTTAAATCCCATCCCAGTGGCTCAATGGTATACAAGGTTTTCTTTGTAAGGCCCTGAGTTCGAAACCCCGTGGATGCGTTCTACCGATGAGTCTCAAACTAGAAAGAAACCGCTGTCCGGTACTTCCTGCTGGTTTTCATTGGTTCCTTAACTGATATCAATCCGTGGTCTAACCTGGCAGGCAAAATTACATACACTTCTGTATTAGATCATCTCCTCCGAATATGTCACAAAGCTAGTACTGAAGATTCTTTCCCTACTATGCATCGGCTATCGAATAAATTACCCATGGCCTCTAGATACCGAACACTTCAAACAGTAGAGGTTACGGAAACTCGCTTAAAACCGCTGGGGCTCAAAGTAAAAAGAAAGAAAGAGATCAAGTGACTACTGCTAACCTGATCTCCTGTGAATCTTGTAAATTATTAAACTGTATTATTTCTCTTATACACAAAAGGAATTGCATACAAACGCCATTCAAGAGAGCAAGGACTCATTTCAGCACTACCACCTTAAGGAAAATTGAAGAAAATTATCTCATGGACGTCTTCCAAAAGAATGGATATCCACGGAATTTCATCAAAAAACATATACCTCCAAGCCAACCTACCAAAGCAAAAGCCACCAAGGAGAACACAAAGAAAATCGCCTTACCATACATAAAGGATATCTCAGAAATCACTACAAGACTCTTCAAACCTTTAGGAACTGACGTCGTACACAAACCAACAAAGTCGTTGCACTCAATTCTATGTCAACCAAAAGACTCACCAGCGAAAGAAGATAAAACCAACATCATCTACAAAATAAACTGTAACAATTGTGAAAAACACTTTATCGGCCGAAGTGGACGTCCCCTTCGTCTTCGTATCGACGAAAATAAGCTAGCCGTCAAAAGACATGATATCCACTCCCTCATATCACTACATACAGACAACCACGGACATTAATTCGACTGGGACAACGTTCAAATATTAGACAGAGGAAACAACAAGAATGCTAGAGAATTTTTAGAAGCTTGGCATTCCAGTGAATCATCAATCAATAGACACATCGAGATAGACAAAATTTATCAACCAATAAGAAAGAAACTTCACACACAAAGGGTCAAAGTTCAAATCAAAGAAACAGTCAGTTCCAATACAAGTAACCTAGAAGATGTGAAAACACACACAAACAACCAATCACGTCCAAGGTCACCAGGAGAGATGATTAATAAACTCGTGGAGAAATCTAAAGGCTCACTTCAAATTGAAGTATGCGCTGAAGATGTCACTCAGTAGGGTGATGAAAGCTTCGCAAATTAACCATCCAGCTCAGAGAACAAAACCACATCGAAATTCTCTTATATCATTTGATATTCACTTTAGTGTTTTTTGATTACAGCTTGATTCCACACCGTAATTTTTGTACAAGTATGGAATCTTCAGCATATGATATCAATAGCGCAAATTTTGCAGGCCGACCATAATTTTTTATCAGTTGTGCGTCGGCAGGGAATTGAACCTCTGACCATGTGCATGATCGGCGAGAGTCTCAACCACTGTGCCATCAACGCGCATTCACACAGTGATACACCCATTGACTGGGTATTGGCTTTCAGGAGAACCAAACACACCCATCCCTGTCTCTTGCGAGACGAGACCGTCATGCAGGATCATCCTGTGGCGCAACCACTCGAGAGCCCTCTCCCTCGGTGGATGGGTATGTATTTGCAGAAGCTGATGAAGAAATAGGCTTTATCGAAAAGAGAAGTTCTTTGTTCACATCAGCCTCAATCTGTTGACATTTTTCCAATGGCATCTTCAATCAACTCAAATTAAAAAAAACACTCAAAAACCAGTTTTTATATCCATCAAGTATTTCGTTTCTCTTTTCCTTCTTCTTACATGACTTACCTCTCTCAGACGAAATCAACTTCGTCAAATATGCAGATGACCTGACTGTTTCGCTTCCCATTAAGTCTCAGTCAGACTGCTTCAAATTAAATAGCTTCCTGTCGGACATCAGTCAGTGGTCTAAACTAAATGGCCTCATGCTGAATCCCTCAGAATGCCAGACTATTGACTTCTCCTTTAGGCATAAACGAGATCTACAAACACTAGTAAGCACTCATGATGCCTGTAGCATTGAGGGGACTATAATTGAAACAAAGTCTAATGCAAAATACCTCGGATTAGTTATATCTTCCGACCTTACCTGGTCATCTCATATCCAAATGATTTCCAAGAAAGTGTTTCGTCTAACCTACTACATTAAGAAACTCAGACTAACTGGAGTCCGTCAACCTCTGCTTTCACAATTTGTCAACTCTCGTATCCTACCTATTCTACTTTACTGCTCCCCATCAGTCTTTCCTGGGCTACTGAAAAAGGACTATACCATCCTGAGAAGGATGTTGAAGGTAGTTAGTAGGACTAGCGGTGTAAAACTCAGTCAGCTCGTCACAACATTAGCGGATAAGTATCTGAATACATGCGAGAAATGGACTAAAACCATACTCTCTGACCCCCAACATCCCCTCTATACCCAACTCTCTCCTTGCATCTCATCAGGTAGAACCAGAAATCAGTACAAAATAATATATGCTCGTACAACCAAGTATAGGAACTCAACGATACCATATTTGGCCAGCCCGTGTTCTAAGTGACAGAGACAATGTTAGGCGTGAAACTTATGACTTGCTTTGTTGTTAATAACATAATTTTGGCCCTTGTTATTTCCCCCTTATACTCTCTTATTTGTACTCTATAGCGAACAACCTTCTTATACATACTTAGCTACTAAATATTATTATCATCGGCTTACTTTTTTTGTACTTTACTCTATTCCTTCTTTTATTTATATACTGGTCCCGACTATACTATCACTATGAGTATTACAAAATTGTCCTGTCAATAACCATCATGTAATATTAGTTATGTGGTTGTTCTTTGTTCGGCACTATTAAACTGACAATCTTGTTTGTGAACGCCACTATCACCATCCTAAAAATGTTGTATTATGCATGACTACTCACACTACCACAACTAACACTGCATTAGTGCTGACAATAAAAAAAAACACAACCTGAAATGTTTATTTTATGATTGTTCAGTGTTGTTCAATCAAATTAACCGATCATCTTGGCTATAAACATTTTTTAAGAACATCTCATAATTTCCCGTATGATTATAGCTGTTACTGTTCACCACGAATACACATATCGTAGCTTCCACTAACCAATACTGAAATATTGTTTTCATTATTGGTGTTTATCTTCTTTTCTACTTGGTATTTTTATTTGCATTTTTTGTTATTTTTGTGTTTCTTTTTTGGTTTTTTGTTGTGTTTTTTTATATATTTTATTTTTTTGTAATACTCCTTTTAAATGTACGATGAAATTAGATGCAATATTGTAGATATGTGCTGAAAATTCCACACTGTACCACAAATACTGTTTCTGGAATAAAAGCGAAATTGTTATGTTATGTCAAACAACGCCACACACACACACACACACCTGTTAGTGGGGGAGAGAGAAGGCGGGAATAAGTTGAACTGACGAGAAGAAACTCTGGAAGATATGGACTTCGCCGATAATTTATGTCAAATTCCAAAGACCTACAGGCGAAAACCTAACCAACTGGCTGAAGAGGCTGTTTGACAGCAAAGACAGGACTCCAGATGAGCATAGAAAAGACGAAGGTGATAGAGATAACCAATGGAAAGTCACAACAATCAGTACCAATCATTATCAACGGGAGAGATTTAACGCAGGTTACTTCCTTCACTTATTTAGGAAGCATTCTATCAACTATAGGCGACACGAATGAATATGTCGAAACCAGACAAGAGTCGAAAGGCACGATAGAGATGTTCATCATTCTAAAATCAGCTTGGAAATCTACAGCACTCAGCATAAAGAACAGGATTCGAATTTTCAACACCGATATTAAGTCAACCAGTTCTTCCATGTGGGTTAACCAGCTGCGGACTTTCATCAACGGCTTTCTTCACTCCATACTGTAGATCAGATGATTAGAAAGAATTAGTAACAAGAAGGGACTCTGGAAATGAGTCAATCGAGAACCTAATGCCCAAACAATATCCTGATGAAAACGGAGACGGATTGGGGGGTGGGGTGGGCAGACGCTGAGGTTATCGTAGGATGACATCACGCTCCAGGCTCCTGAATAGGACCAGACTAGGGAGTGATGAGTTGGGCGTAAGTCCGAGTATCACATAGAGGAGATCGTGTGAGGTGGAGGTGAAAGCTTATAGGTAATCGTGGAGCCATCTGAAGACGACTGCAGAAAACAGGACAAAATGGAAATGTACTGTTGAAGCAATATGTTCTACTTGGAACCCAAAGGAATAGCGACAATAATAATAATAACAAACACCCGTTATGAAAACTAAAAAAAACAAAATAATGAAAATCAAACTAACCACATTCACGTCTTTCTCTAATTTTGCTATAAGATTTGCTTGTGCTTTTATTTGTGCTTGTAGTCTGAGGATTCTTTGTTGAAAATGTTCATCACTTAACACTGCACCTCCGTTGGATGAATATGAAGACTGAAGAGGTGGAGATTTGCAAATTCCGCTTAACTCCAATTCAGTAATTTGTGTAGTTACAGGCTAAAGGTTTAAATGTGCAAATACAAAGAGGAAAGCATAAGCACATATATGCAAGTGAAACAAAAAAATTTGCTGTTAAAATAATCAAGTGATATCTGTTAGAGAATCACTGGAAACTAGAACAGAATACTCATCATCTGTTTTGTCCCCACTTGGGACTCTTCATGACGGTAGCATATCCATTACTTCATAACCAGTGATAAAGTTCTGGCTAACTGGTGGTATATACACTGCCGATGCTAATCAATGTATTCGTTCTCATATCCAGTCTAGTGGACTCCACTGGTCAGAACTATTTGCCAGAACTCCAGGCAACTCTATTCTGTGGCCAGCAGTTAGTGAGCAATAGATAAATGTTCAAGCTTTAGTCTTCAGGGTTATAGACAACTCAAGAGCTAGAATTAGTGATACGACTAAAAACCACTAAAATAGAGGAAGAAGAAATACTAGTCAGCTTTGATGCAAACAGTCTCTATACTAAAATATTCATTCATCAAAAATGGCCATAAATGCACTGAAAACGTGACTAAAAGAAGATGATGGCCTAAAAGACAGGACACCGTTATCAGTAGAAGTGATAATGAAAACGGGTTGAATTCTGTCTGACAACAACATATTTACCTTGGAAGGAAAAATATACGAAAAAATTAAAGCAGGAATAGCCATGAGACTGCCCATCTCACCAATAATAGCTGACATATTTATGGATTTTTAGGAAGAGAATGCACTTAAACCAGCATTCAGGTCATCAATAAAATGTTGGTGGAGATGTGTAGACGACAGGTTAGTAATAACGAAGAAAAAACGATGTTGAGAAATTCTTCTCATACATGAACAGTCATATCGACTCCATAAAATTCACTATGGAAATAGAGAAAGTAATTGGGGAACTCCTTATGTTAGACTGCAAAATACGAAGAGTAACAGATGGTAGCATGAAAACGATGCTACATAGAAAAACTACACACTCTGGAGGATCCCTTGATTATCAATCAGCTCATCTACTCACGATAAAACAAGGATTAATACAGGGTCTTGCAGATAGAATACGCAGACTTATAACAACACCAGATGACCAGCGTAAGGAAATTAACGTCTTATTCAAAATGTTACTTGACAACAACTACCCAAAAGAATTCATCAAAAATAACATAAAAAAGCGAAAAAAGAGGGTAAAACCGGAGAATAACAAGATGGAAGAATGGAAAAAGACAGTCGCAATACCATACATAACTGGTACCCTAGAGGCAATTACAAGAAACCTCAAAAATATTGCGAATCGTACCACGTGTAAACCGACGAATCTAATCAAAAATGAAATAAATTCACTGAAAGATCCCATAAAAATGATGGATAAAAATATTGTGATTTACAAAACACCTTGTGCCGAGTGTCCGACTAAATATGCAGGTCAAACTTCTAGATTACTCAAAATAGGAGTTAGTGAACATAAACGCCTGACTAAAGGTCAACCCCAACAGGAACACAAGTTTACAAAAATTTAGAAAAAAAAAATTCATCTGCAGCTGCACATGCATGGGTCAAAAACCACAATATCGACTGGAGCGATGTTTGTATTCTAAAAGCTAATATGAACAAATCGAAAGAGAGACTATTAATAACAGAATCTATAATCGCTAAGGTCACACTGGATACATGTAACAAGGGTGACACAGTAACACAACTGTCGACAACCTGGAATATAATTCTGAGTAGTTCTGAATACACAAAAATGAATGAATAAAGAGAGGAATGTTTATTTGAGTACATATCATAAATGTGTAAATTAAAAACAAAACAATTTCAAAGGTTGGAGTAATCACCGGAAGTAATCTTTCTTGAAATATTACCAAACCACAAAAACTTGTCATTGTGTGTCAACCATTGAAATATAATTATACCTTGTAACTAATCCCCACCAGATTCTTTTAATCCGTACTGCTGAAGAATCCGTCCCAAACTAGATTAAAGTAACTCTTTCAGTACTTTCTGATTTTCAGTGTTCTTTAACTTATGTCATTTTGTAATCTAACTTTAGAATTAACCGAAATCAAGCTATATATCAGTATGAACAAGGAAAACTTATGGTTTGGGACTCTCAAGAAATACGCAACCACCTGGGTTTGTACTCAGGACCTTCCGATTACAGAGTTCGTAGATCATTCAGCCGTCGGGAAATGAACCAATGGCTAACCCATGAATTCCAACTTTTTCAAATTTGTGATATACACAGCACAACCGTCATTCAGTGTCACAGGCGAGTGAAAGCCCTCTTACCTGACTTGGTCGACCGTGCTGCTTCCCATATCACACTAGATCTCTAGGTAGCTTCCTGAATAGTGATAACTGTTAGTGAGTATGAAATTAATTATCGTACATTGGTTTGCAGGAATTTGTTTGTTTCAAACTTGATCACGGATTAATATAGGTTGGAGAATCATTGAAAACTAGGGAGTACTCTACTTCTGTCTCGTCCTAGTTAGGGACTCTTCATCAGTACACGTCCGCTAGGATTCATACTCAGGACCTTGTAGGCACAAGGCAAAACTGTTGATCATTCAACCACTGTGAACCTCTCCTGGGTAAGAACTTTTTTCGGATTTTTCTTGTTGAAGAGTCCCAAACTGGGACGAAACAACTTTCAAGTACTCTCTGTAGGTTTTCCAGCCAATCAAATAGGTGACAACTGATAGTTGATAGTTAATCCTATGTTCGTCAGCGACTGGTTATATATATAAGAAGCCACCTAGAGTTCCAGTGAGAAGTCGTAGCCGGTGGGTTCCGTCAAGGCATGTAGGAGGTCAGTTACTCTCTGACGACACTGATTGACGACCACACTATATATTGTGAATTGGCAGGGGGTGGAATTCATGGACTGGCCACTGGATCAAGTTGCAGTAGCTGAATGGTCTACAATCTCACCCTGTGACTGGAAGGTTCTAGGTTTAAACCTAACTGGTGGGTCAGTACTGCTGAACAGTTCTCATCTGGGACCAGAAAGCTCTCCAGTGTCCTTCCCCTCTTTGATATCAGCTTGTGTCCGAACCTGTGACCAATCAAATCTCAACAAAATTAACCCTTGAAGGAGAAACGTCTCCCTGAAATGTAGACAAACATTGCTGAAGTAGACAACATCAGGTATGTTTAGGTCAAATGTACACTAGTTCTAAATATTCTTTCATTGTCCTAAGAATAGAAAATACATTTTAACTAATTATTAAAGTATGTATGTATGTATGTTTGTATGTAGACGAATACATTACCACCTGTTACTTAATAGTTCGCATCAGCTGTTATGAATACATTTCATAATATTTATAATTTTTGAAAATTAACACTATACAACATAATCTTATGTATTACAAAGAACATCTCCCACTATGGCTAAGTAAAGGTGTAGTTAAAACCATTAACAGTTCGATATTGGACCATCTTGTGCAAACTGGCCACAAAGCCAGCACTGAACAATCCTTCTCTATCATCATCTACCGGCTGGCAAATAAATTGCCAAAAGCATCCAGGCAGTGTATGATCCAAACATCAGAGGTTATCACAACCAATGCTCTGTGTTCAAAAGAAGCAAGTCCAGCCCCTACTACTGCCCTGACTAGCCTTCAGTAGAGACTATAAATTCATGAATTTGTAATATTATCTTTCCTAATTTTTCTGACATTCAGCTTATTTTATGTTCATGCTACTGAGCTGTAATCTATCAGTATTATTGATTCAATGTTATTTAAACAGCATTAATGTTGTTCAAAGCACTAATGCGTCGGTGGCACAGTGGTTAGGACTCTCGCCGACCATACACATGGTCCGGGGTTCGGTCCCCTGCCGACGCACACCCGATATCTATGTTTGGCCTGCGAATTTTGGGCTACCGATATCCATGCTTAAAATTCCACACTTGTACCAAAAATACAGTGTGGAATCAAGCTGTAATAAAAAAAAACACTATAATGTGTATATAACTGTAGAGCCTGATGAAGAAGGTGTTGTCGAAAAGAGTACTCTTTGTTCAGTATCCACTCTTTCAAAAAATAAAGAATAGTGAGACAATCATATATTTCCCCATTTCATATAGTTTCAAACTTTTAAATATTTCGCAGCGACTAAGTACAAAATCCTTAATTATTTCTTCATCTCTCCTCTCACCACTTGCGGAACTGTCATCTGAATGTATCCAACATTTCAGACGTTTCCTTCATTGCCATTTAAACTTTGTACCCCTGATTTACTGAATAACCAGTGTCCACATGATATCTCGTGAGATAAAATAATCATGGAGTAAGCAGTGATGATATCAGAAGTCGCCGATCACGCATGTGATGCGGGGTTCGATCCCTGGCTGTCACACTCCTTCACTTCGCCTAACTGGCAGTAATCCCGGTAAGTAGGGAAGGCTAGGAGTGAGGCCAGTCATTGTGCACTAGAGAAACGACAAAGCTGCTACTGAAACTGTACAAGCTCAAGACTGAAACCGTCTGTTCCACTGGGGACGCAAATGGAAGTATTGCCTCAGTGTCTAAATCACTCACATGGTGATTTCAGTTTGATTCCCTGTCGACACACACACACACACACTGCTGGAGTCTGCCCAGTTTACTAGCTCAACGGAAAAAATAGAAGGTTGGAATGAAGCTAGGCACCCCAACCCCGGGAAAATAGAACAAAACAATCCTAACTGAAAGTTCAAAACTTGAAGCCCCACATCCTAGTTGGAAGGCAAAGAAATGTCAGAAGTGGAGTCTTTATGCATGTCAGATGAGAAGGGGAATCTGATCAGTAAACTGATAGGCAGATAGGAGACACAACTATATGATAATAGAAAGGATTTGTAGCTCAGTTGGATGATTTGCAACTAGTTGTGTTCTCTAAACTGGTTGATTTAGTTACGGAGCTTTCGTCGTCCACCTTTCTGGACAACATCCCCTTTCAGCGCAAGTTTTAGCATCAAATGAACTGATTTAAATTCTCCCTGAGTCATATAATTGCGTCTCCCCGTAACCATCTTTACATTATATGTGTTAATCATTTTCTATTGACTTAGATTTTAAACTTTCTAGTCACCTACCTGATTTACTTTTTATTAGTTGGTCTATTTGGTCTATATTAACGTGTTTGTTACTTGCATATTCGTTTGAGTACCAGGCTTTTGGGAATTTCCTGGCACTTTTGGTGTTTCCTCCGTCTAAGATTTCGATATTATCCCAATCAAACTGATGTTCATAATTGTCTATATGCATTAATATGAAACGGGAATATATATCGTGTCTTTTCACGGCTGATTTGTGTTTCTGGATTCTGATTCAAAGCGGACGCCCACTTTGACCGATGTAATGTCTGTTAAAGTTCATGCATGCAATTTGTTTTGTAAATGGTATTAATTTTATCTCCTTTTCCTGTTGGGTGTTTCGGTTTGCATATTATCGAATTAAGCGATTTGACTGGCTTGTGTGCTATATCTATTTCAAATGGTTTCAATATTCTAGCTGATATTTCAGAGATATTTTTTTATATATGGTAGGATGATGATGATGGTTCCTTGTTGGTGTCATGATTCGACTTTAAACACTTTTTGATGAAATTTTGTGGATAACCATTCTTTTTGAAGACGGTCTGTAGGTATTTTTATTCCATTCCTTTCAACTCTGGAGTGTGTTTGAAATCTTCTAAACAGTGTCTACACACAGTTTCTTTTGTGAGTAATTGAATTATTGCTAGTATAGTTGAATGGTTATCCACAAAACTGATCAATTACCATTAGATAGGAAATAAGACGAGTGTTTTTATAATCATAATAAGTAACTTGTTAGAATGTTGTGATATGCTTGAATTGAAATAGAATTTTAAGATTATTTATTATCCTCCTCTGATTTGACTGACTGACTGGTGGTAATAATGTCTTCCATGCATATCTCTGGTATTCGCATTGAGTCATTTCTGCTGCATGTGTTGTGTGTAGACTCGATGAACGAGGATTCAGTAATCAACCTCTCTCCACCTACCTATATTACTTCTTAGAATCGTAACCCTCTCCCACCGTATTGTGTGGTTGCGTGTTAATACATCCAGTGCGATGTAGTGCTGAGTTTCTTTCTAAATTACTTATCTTCTCGGGGTCAACCATTCTTACCTTAGCTAAATTCTTATGTTCCGACAATCTGATTACCCCTGATCTACTAGTTTGATCTATGTAGTTGACTTAACTCACAGTCATTGCACGGTATTTTGTAAATTATATTATTTTGTTTAATTGGGTCCACCGAGTTCTTTAGCCGATAGAGCTTGTTCTACCTGAGTGAGTTTGTAGGTGTGAATGCCACCCTAATTCCTTCTTTATTAAGAATCCTAATTCGGAGGGTCTCAGATGTCCCCTCCTAATAAGGTATAACAGTGTATGACGTATATTCTCTCTTATTTATTCGTAGCCTGCCAGAGTCTCGTGATGCTAATTCCTTCTGGCCACCTGATCTTCAACAAGTCGACATTTATTTCAGCGTAGATTTCGTTAGGAATTAACTTCAGTTAAAGAATTATTGGAAACCAGGGTACACTAGACATCTGTTTAGCCTTAGTTTCGGAGTATTCATCAATACTCACTCACAATCTCAACCAGGATTTTTTGGTTGCCAGGCTAAGATCTCTGACCGTTCAGCCACTTGGGGTGAAATACAATGACTTTTGAATTCTGACTTTTTCAATTCGTCATGTAACGCTACCACAAACGAATATCTTCTACGACTATACAGTTCACCTTTGCAATAACGGATATTAATTTTTCCCCAATTACCAATTTCTACAACCGTTCATAACAATGTTCCAAGTTTGACCAGGGACTGATATTAGTTAAAGAACCATTGGAAACCACAAGGCAGTACTGGACAACTGTTTCCTCCTAGTTCAGCCCCCATCATCAGTACAAACTCCACCTAGGTTTGAACCTAGGACCTTCCGATTACAAAGCGCGCTAATAGACTATTTATTCAGCCACCGGGACCCAACTCATTGGCCATGGCATGAATTCTAACTTCTATCAATTCGTAGAGCATTTAGTGAGACTGTCAGTCAGTGTCATTAGTGGTGAATATTTGTCTTCATCCCCAACCAAGTAGACGCTACTGGTTATAACTTCTCGCTAGAACGCCACAGTGACCTTTTTCTTCACAGTAGTCTTTGTTTGTCTCTCATAATCTTTAAGTATGTCTGTATCCTAGAAGTTTAAAATCTCAGATCATTGAATTCAAAAAGAGTGAGTAACCAGGTGATACTAGTCTTATCCGGATGTGATCTCAATTTCTTACGAGATCAGTGGTGTTCACAGTTGAAAACTCCCAGCATTCCCAGCCCCTCCCTCTCTAGTCTAACCTAATTCACACTTATTTCTGTTCATAATGGACAAAGTTAAAGAAAAGACACCCAATAAAGGCGCGAACCCACCAGAAACCTCAGCCCGTTAAGTCAGTGCAGGACAGCGGAATCAGTTAAATGAAATTTATTTAATCACACCATAAATAACCCTAGATCACGATATGACAAAGTTAGAATTCACCAATCAATCAAGTGGTTAAATGGTCAACGATCTTGGTCCCGTGATCTGAAGTTCTCTGGTTCGAACCCTGGTGAGATAGTGAGTGCGTACCGCTGAAGAGTCTGAAACTAAGACGAAACAGCTGTCCACTTCCCCCTGGTTTTGAATTATCTTTCTAAATGATATTGATTTTTGAAGACGCCTAAGGATTCAAATCTCAGAAAGGGCTAGAGAAAGATTGGGGTTAAAGTTGAATTAAAGACCAGAAACATAAGAGTTTAGCTAAGTATGGGATGATTGACGCCACGGAGATGAGTAATTTAGTGAAAAACTCAGCAGTACTTTCACTGCATGCATTGACGTACAGTCACACAATAGGGTGGGAAAGAGTTACAGTTCTAGAAAGTAATATAGGTAGGTGGAAACAGGTTGATTACTGAATGCTGGTTGATTGTTACTACACCCAGCACGTACAATAGGATGCAATAACTCATCACTCATACCAGAGATATGGAAATTATTACTACCAGTCAAATAGAGAGATGAGAAATAGTGGAATTACATAGACGAAATTAGAAATTTGTGTGAGTAGTTTGATATTGGGATTATGAGCAGTGTATAAATTGTGCTCGAAACATGGTCATCAGTAAATATTATGACCTGACAACACTGTGAAACATTTTTTATTAAAACGAATTTCACCCATGTTGGAATTATACTTTACCACAATGCCCAAGTTCTGTCAGTCTAACAAACTAGTCCAACCTCTATGTGGTGACTGACAATTTCTATCACTGCATTGTTTAAATACTTACTGTTGTTTGTTAGTATTTATTGTATGAATTACAAATAATTCCACCCAATACAAATTCCTAAATTCATCCCTTTCTGTGTTGTTGGTTTTGGTCTAGCCAATCAATCGTTTCTTCACACTTGCTTAATATCTTCGTACGGTCACCCTCAAGTGCCTTGTCCTTCAACTCATCACCCTCCACCTGCTCCTTCATCGCATACAAATAACTCCCAAGTGAGTTCTTCGCAGAAACACGATCTCTCTACTTCTCATCCTCGGCCTTGAACTTCTCAGCTTAATTCGCCATACGCTCAATATCGTCCTTAGACAAACGACCCTTATCATTCGTAATCTTTATCTCTCTCTGCTTACCAGTACTCTTGTCCGTAGCTGACACATTCTGGATACCATTAATGTCAACTCAATCTAAGGAACACCAAAAGGAGCAGGCGGAATACCCGGCAACTCAAATTTACCTAGCAAATTTCTGTCCTTCGTCAACGCATGTTCTCCCCGTACACTTCAATAAGCACATCTGGCTGGTTGTTCGAGTATGTCGTGAGCGTCCGAGTCTGTTTCGTTGCGACCGCCATGTAACGCT
This sequence comes from Trichobilharzia regenti, assembly GCA_944472135.2. Taxonomy (NCBI): domain Eukaryota; kingdom Metazoa; phylum Platyhelminthes; class Trematoda; order Strigeidida; family Schistosomatidae; genus Trichobilharzia; species Trichobilharzia regenti. The sequence goes on along the minus strand of OX235264.1, from coordinate 6,422,853 downwards.
CGATCAGTGCTGTCATAACAGCTACAGCTGAATCAAGACCCAGTGACAATGGCGCCACATCCACAACAACAAGTCTTGCCCTGCCTCAGACTTATTACCACTCAGAATAGCCGCCTGCACAACTACACCATAAGCAACAGCTTCATCAGGGTAAATAGACTTATTCACTCAACTTTCACCATGGGCCTAAAGCCCTTGTGATCTTTATACTTACGCATTCAAACTTTCATAAAAGGTAACAGACTAACTGAGTCTTAGCTTAGAAATCCGAACAGAAATTCGGCAGTTCCAGTTAACATATTCCAATGAATCATACGAAAGTGGACAGAAAAGAGAGGGAATAAAGGGATTCAGAAGGGCTATAATAAGCAGAAATGTCAGGGAGAAAGGACAGTTACATGGGACAATTAATAGGGTTTCAACGGGTATGGCAGCATCTGTACCAATCAGAACGAATTCCAGCCATATCAACAATTGTCTCCAGCCACTGGTTCTCAGGATCTCAAGGACATTAAACAATGCGATACAAAGTCATTTTGGTATGATGCCTCATGAATAGATGAAGAAGGATCTGTACAGATGACTCCCTTCAAAATGCGTTAGGATACATCCAAAATACGCTGGTCCAAATGGGTTATCCTAGTAGATTTGTATTGAGACACATGAACACCAGGTACAGTAAAGAGAAACTGACAACAGTTGAAAAGAAACAACTGCTCATGAAAATGTAATTTAATGGGGACGTGGCTAGTGAAATCATACATCTAAGGTTATCGAGGGCAATAAAACGGAATTATACTGCCGCCAAGCAAAAGACAAGCTACCTAGCTGTGCCACTTCTATCTGTGTCTACAAATTTAGTCGCTCCTGTAGAGAGAGCCGGCTACATAGGGCGAACAACGAGACAGCTTAACAAACGCATTAATCAGCATCTTCCTTCGTGGTTCGGGAAAAGTTCAAATAAAATCTATAAGAAGTTCTATTTTGGCTCATTTGATTGATTGATAGTGGTCAAAAACTGTACAAAAATAGTGGCTTCAAAGTTATCTATTGCATTCCACCAAAGAACCTTTCTAGTGGGATTCGAACCCGCCTGTTAAACACATAACCGAATTCAGGGGAATTCGAGGGAACAATCCTAGTGTCTTTGAACACAACAAAAGAAGTTTGTTCTACCTTTGAGTTTCTCCGTTGCTTTCGTAGGTGAATTCTAGTCAAAACCCTCCCACCCTTTCTTATTTTTCATTTCCTTCGTACTTTTACGATATTTATTATTTAAACTCTGATTATCTGTCCACTTCACCTACCTTTAGTATTACGTAACGTTTAAGATTTGACCTGATTTATTTATTTATTGAATTGTCTACATATACGCATATATTACTATCCTTGTTATTATTATCACCACCTGCATAAACCTTATTATCACTATTTTGGTGTCATTATAATCATCGTTATTAACTACGTATAAAACATTTATCACATTATTATTATTTGATCCACAAGCTCACCGTCATTGGTTAAATTTTGTTTTATATATAAATCTATGTAAATTAGAGTAAAGCCTGTAGAAGATCTAATTGAAAACGACAATATTGTTCGCTTATATGCGTCTTATCCTAACTAAGAAGCCTACATCTCCCTACGTGGCTGGCTGACTGGCTTAAAAAAAACTGATAAATACTTCATGGAGTGATGCTAGATTTTGGCCTGATCACCACCAGATCTCCTTCTCAACCTGGTCGATCCTATGTCAGCTAACAACGCGCAACACATGTCCTAACCATCTCTCCTAATTGATGTAACTTCACGACCTCATCAGTTGATTTCTCTTCCTTACCTAGTCCTCTACCGATGTCTAAACTCAATATCGCTAACCCTATTATGCCACATAATATGGGAGACAGCTGGCTAGCCTTTCCCTATCTTCTAATTTCGATGGCTCTATCTCACAGTCGTAGAGGAGGACGCAGAGAACTTCTGAGCTGTGCAGTACACACATCCTTTAATCGGCAACCAGTCGGATATCATATCTACTACACAGAAATGATGTCAGCTGGCAAATGCCACACGAGCTTTTTGTATTCGTGCTAAGGTTTCGTCAGCAATCAGTCCAATGGAACTGACAGAGCTGGTAGAGCACGTTGACTGCTTCACTTATTCGGGAAGTAGCATCAGCCCCAACAGGTTGATCTCTGATCTCTGGCATATGCTAGTTTACGCCGTCTCTGCTGTAGACGTGATATCCAGCTTGCTATCGACCGAAGGGCGGGTGTACTGTTCAGCAGTCACTTCGCTCCGTCATCCTTTATGGCTGTGAGACCTGGCCATTGACAGTGGAAGACATGAAAAGATTAGTTTTCTTTGATCATAGATGCCTGCGTTCTATCTCCCGTGTGAAGTGGTATAATAAGGTGAGCAATATTGAGGTTAGGCGTCCAGTTCTAGTTAAGCAGGGAGGGGAAATCAATCGACGAGGCTGTGAAGCTACATTGACTGAGATGGTTAGGACATGTTTTACGGATGCCTAGTCATCGCCTTCCTCGACGGGCAATGTTGGCTGACATAGAGTCAGGCTGAAAAAAGAGCTAGTGGCGGTCAAACCAAAACATGTCACCAGTCAATGAAATCCACAACAGTCAGTTTAAGACACGCATGAAGGTGTGGACTGCTGTCTGGTTGGGGTCCTCGGGACGGTAAAATCCAATGAAGGCTGTAGACAATTGGTGATATGGCTGGCGCAGATGCATCCACTCCTTGTGACTTATGATTTCCAACGAAACTATATATTGTTCTTCATTAATATTATTCCTTTGTCTCACACTTCTGTTTACTGTCTCTATTATGCATTTCTTCTCTTTCTTTGTGTGGTACATGCAGGGAGTATGGCGACTTGAACTGCTGCACATCGGTGCAAACTGGTTCTATGTCGAAAACAGACAGACAGATACAACTTTCTAAACAACGGAAATTGTAAAATTATTATCACCTTTAATTTCCCTCTTAATGAAATCATCAAAAATATAGTTCATCATCTCAAAGAAAGTAATTACTACCCGCAACTAATGTGTATAAGTAAAGAATCTTATCACAAAAACATATATATATATTCTTACATAAGTGATCCTGTGTATCGTCAAAATTTATCCACAGGACACTGCCAATCAAGTTAGTTAGTACATTATCGAGGAAAATACCATGCTTACAAGATAAGGATATATATATATATATATATATATGTATATACATGGGTTGGATTCCACTTTTGAAGTCTATTTCCCTCTTTATAACGTTTTACAAAGTGAAATATCGCGAGCACACACACACACACGCACACACAAACACGCATGAACAGAAAATCGCCAAAAAGCGCTTAGGCAACCTCTACAATGAACATCAATGTAAAGATTGAAAATAAAACTTTTCGGATTGTAAAATGAAAAAAAATTTGTTCCAATTTACAGAAATATGAATGCTCCTAAGTTTGATTATCTTTTCGTCATTTTTTTTTAGATTTTATTACCGTTTTTTGATACAGTTTAGGGTGTTTTTTGAAGACAAAAAAAACCGAACTATAGTCGAAAATGCAATAGAGTATTGCTTTCACTAAAATTTTGATCAATTTCAATTTAGAGATAGATCATAAAAAATGATATTAATTGAAAAGAACCATTGAAAATAGTCGAAGGAGTATTTGGCGAATGTTTCGTCCTAGTTTAGGACTTTTCAATGGAATACATGTATCACTTCACGAAATTCAGGTTATCTCATGGATGAAATCGCATAAGAGCCGTGCTGATTAAGGCTTTTTAACACATTTCGATCGGGTCCGTATAGAACGACCAGTGTGCCAAGATCCGCACTAGTAGGCGAACTGTTATATGCACAGTATTCTAACTGACCCATCATCCTTCAAATCTACCAAAGGCAATATGTTTCTAACTTCTTTGGACTGCGGAAACCGTCGGTATATGCATCGAAAAACCTGAGTTGTGTGTTTAAAAGAAACTAGTTCAAATTCTACATTTATTATGGATGTAGTTCAGGTTGGTTTCCTCAGGATTTATCTTTTCATCCCCCGTATATTTTCATGTTTCCATGCTTATTCTATTCCCACCTTCATTGGTTAAAAACTATTTACTAAGCCTGTGTAATTTTGTTTCAAACCTTTTTATCAAGTTGAAAATTATTATTATCCACTTTAATCATTGTTAATTATCACCACACCACGGCTAATCATTGAACGAAGCTTGGAATGACAGTCACCTCTCTATCTAAACTTCATCGACTTTGAAAAGGCCTTCGACAGCGTCGATCGAGAGGTGATTTGGCAACTACTTCGCTACTACGGAGTGCCGCCGACAATTATACATCTCATGTCTGATTTCCTACAAACTGGAAGATATGCAAGTGAAAAGCAGCAAGTTGGCAGAAGAAGTATCAGAGATAGGATTTCACCTAAGGTGAACAAAGAGAAAACAGAGGTGATGAAGATTCCTGGCCAAGACCAACAGCAATAACAACAACAGACGGTAGTCAGGATAAATGGGAGAAATCTGAAAAAAGCAGCCTTCTTTACCTACCTGGGAAGCATCGTTTCAACTACAGGCGGACGGAACTGACGAGGATATCAAAGCAAGGATAGGGATAGCAAGAAAAGCTTTCATTTCCCTCAGGTCTGTGGAGATAAACAGCACTCGTCATCAAAAATAAGATCCCGATTTTCAACTCCAATGCAAAGTCAGTGCTAATATACGAATCAGCGATTTGGCGCGTCATAAAAAGTACCTCAAACAAACTACAGACCTTCGTCAACAGCTGTCTTCGCTTAATACTACTGAAGACCAGGATGCCGGTCAGAAAAGTTCAGCAGCAGTGATCTCTGGGGGCGAAATAACCAGGAACCGATTGTACAACAAACAGGCAGGAAGAAATTGAGGTGGATTAGCTGGCCATACTCTGAGCAAACCATCTAGTGATATCACTGGACAAGCCATTGCTCGAGTGGAACCCAAAAGCGAAGCGGCGAGTTGGTCGTCCAAGGGTGACTTGGAGGAGGTCATGTGAAGAGAAGATGAAAACATTTGACCAGACTTGGAACCAGGTGAAAACTCTAGCAGAGAACCTAATGCAGTGGAGACGCAAGGCTAAAGACCTATGTTCCTCTAGGAATTAAAGGAAATAATAATAATAATAATCGCCTTTCTGCAGAATTAAATAATATCACCGGTGGGAACTCCATTCTTACACTTGACTTATTGGACCTCACTGGTCACAACTTCTCACTAGAATTCGAGGGAACTCTCCCCTGGATTGGGTATACGAGCCTTGTAACCGAAAGGTTCTGGATCCCAACCCTGGCGTTGAATGCGTACTGCCGATGATTCCCAAACCAGGACGAAACAGCTGTCCAGTACTCCGTGGCTGGTTTCCAATGGTTCTCTAACTGATATCAATCCGTCGTCTAACCTAAAAGAAAATAGAATCCCTACAAACTAATTCTTAAAAACTGACTTAAAAGTAATTTAGTTTTTTTTAAACTTTTGTTTATCTTTTTCATTTGTTCACTTGGTCAACCCTGACCATGATTTCAAGGTCATATATAGAATTCATGCTAACTTCCCGCGTTTTCTTCGTTACAGACTTCTAAAGACAGCTGAGGCCTTGGCAATTCATGACTTTAAGCCAGACCTTTGTGTACAAAAGAAGTATGTACAATCTCTGATATAAGAATAAAACTTGTGCACTTTGGTAGAGTGCTCTGACAATCTGACTACCCCTGACCTACTAGTTTGACCTATGTAGTTGACCTCACTCACAGTCATTGCAAGGTATTTTGTAAATAATATTATTTTGTCTAATCGGGTCAACTGGGTCCTTTAACCTACAGAGCTTGTCCCTGAGTGAGTTTGTAGGTTTAAATGCCACCCTAATTCCTACTTTATTCAGAATCCTACGTAGTGTCTCAGATGTCCCCTTTATATGGTATAACTACCATACCATAGTCAGATTGTCAGAACATAAGAATTTAGCTAAGGTAAGAATGGTTGACCCCGAGAAGATACGTAATTTAGAAAAAAGCTCAGCAATTGCAATGCATGCGCTAACACACAACCACACAATAGGGTGGGAGAGGGCTAAAATTCTAAAAAGTAATCTAGGTAGGTGGAGAGAGAGGTTGATTACTGAATCCTTGTTCATCGAGTCTACACCCAACACATGCAATAGGAATGACTCGTCACTCATACCTGAAATATGGAAAATACTATTACCAACCAAATCAAGTGAAAATCAAGAGAAAAACGATGGAACTATATAAATGAATTTAGGAAGTCGTGTGAGTACCTTGATATGATTATGAGCAATAAATTGTGCTCGAAACGTCATCAGTAAACATTACTGTATAACACTGTGAGACTTTATCAAAACAAAATTTACCCATAATGGAATTATGTACAATCCCTACTGCTGCCTTGGCCGTAGAGGGATAGACATTTATTTATTTTGTTTATTTAGTTATTCTATGTACCTTTCCCTTATTACTACGATTATTTTCATTACTACTGTCATTATTACTACTATTCTCACTCTGAATCTTTTCCACTTGCCCCACTTGTCATTCTAAACCCAAAATAATTAATTTGTATATTTTTTATTTTTACAATATTGAATTCTATCTCATCAAATTTCACACCATGTTATGCAACATTTTATATTCGCCTACTGATCCTACAATTATGCACCTCTTTCCGACATCCACACACGTTATGTATTATTCTCTATATGACATTAATTATTTTGCTACTTGACATTAAACTATGATTATAATCACAAATATTTTAATTGCATTTCATACTACTATTATTATTTCATGTATTCACACCTTTGACCTAATTCCCTCACCCGATATAATTTCTTAAAAACCGTATATATATATATATATACGATTGTACGGCTTGATGATAAATTCGTTGAAAAGAGTCTCTTCGCTGAATATTGTGTTGCATCTACGTAGACGATTGTACAGCTTTTTTTTGAGAGTGAAGTCGCCGAAAAGACAGTTATCTTTGATAGAGAAGATTTGTAGCTCAGGTGGAGGATTTTGATGTGGTTTTGTTCTCTGAACTGGATGGTTAGTTTGCGAAGCTTTCATCACCCTACTGGGTGACATCTTCAGCGCATACTTCAATCACTTGAAGTGAGCTTTTAGATTTCTCCACGAGTTTATTAATCATCTCTCCTGATGGGTGACCTTGGACGTGATTGGTTGTTTGTGTGTGTTTTCACACCTTCTAGGTTATTTGTATTGGAACCGGTTGTTTCTTTGACTTGAACTTTGACCCTTTGTGTGTGAAGTTTCTTTCTTATTGGTTGATAAATTTTGTCTATGTCGCTCGATGTGTCTATTGATTGATGATTCACTGGAATGCCAAGCTTGTAAAAATTCTATAGCATTCTTGTTATTTCCTTTGTCTAATATTTGAACGCTGGTTGTCCCAGTCGAATTGATGTCCGTGGTCTTCTGTGTGTAGTAAAATGAGGGAGTAGATATCATGTCTTTTGACGGCTAGCTTATGTTCGTGGATACGAAGACGAAGGGGACGTCCACTTTGCCCGATGTAGTGTTTTTCGCAGTTGTTACAGTTTATTTTGTAGATGATGTTGATTTTGTCTTCTTTCGCTGTTGAGTCTTTTGGTTGACATAGAATTGAGTGAAGCGACTTTGTTGGTTTGTGTACGACGTCAATTCCTAAAGGTTTGAAGAGTCTTGTAGTGATTTCTGTGATATCTTTTATATATGGTAAGGCACACAGACAACTACGGACATCAATTCGACTGGGACAACCAGCGTTCAAATATTAGACAAAGGAAATAACAAGAATGCTAGAGAATTTTTAGAAGCTTGGCATTCCAGTGAATCATCAATCAATAGACACATCGAGCGACATAGACAAAATTTATCAACCGATAAGAAAGAAACTTCACACACAAAGGGTCAAAGTTCAAGTCAAAGAAACAACCGGTTCCAATACAAATAACCTAGAAGGTGTGAAAACACACACAAACAACCAATCACGTCCAAGGTCACACACCAGGAGAGATGATTAATAAACTCGTGGAGAAATCTAAAAGCTCACTTCAAGTGATTGAAGTATGCGCTGAAGATGTCACCCAGTAAGGTGATGAAAGCTTCGCAAACTAACCATCCAGTTCAGAGAACAAAACCACATCAAAAACGGTTATCTATGCTGAACATCTTGGTCGTTTCTGTCTAATGTCCTGATGGATATATCCCATAATTTGAAATCCTATAAGTCATCAATTCTGATTTCAGCTAATTGATGAAATATAGTACCACTGCCAAGAACTACCATTGGTTATTTTCAGTCCTCACACTCGATTTGCTATATCTCACTATTCACACAGCTATTCCCCACCAGAACTTCAGCCGACTCCATAATTTATTTAGTTGCTAGTGGACAAACAATTCATTTTTCAAGCGATAGTTTCCGGGGATTTAATTGATCCCTCCCAGGGTCATGTAAACGCATGTGACGTAAATAGGTTCACATTAAACAAAAAAACATCCTAATATCATTAGAATATGACCCATGACTGTCATATTTATGCTATGATTGGAGAAATAAGTTTCATCTTAGGCTACGTTGAAAAATGTTTTAGCACAAAAAAAGAAGCTTCCATTGCTCAAAGATGAATTACAAGGTAGGCGAATTATTGAAAATTTACATCAACTTTTTTGTTTAACAGTTGAGTAAAATTGGCTGAAAGAAGCTGATCGAGTTAGGTTTCACAATTTTTCGTACATGTAAACAAGAGATATCTCCAACTTTTGAGAAAGTGATGTTCCCTCAGGTATTCGGACTCCTATCCCCAATATTTCAGTCAGGGACATTAGCACTGAGCTTGCCTTTGATTTTAGTGCTGACTGTATTCTATCAATCAAGTATGTGATCTGATCAACAAGTAAAAATCAATTATGTTTTAAGATGTATAGGAGATAGACAAGGCTGCCTATTATCACCGATGATATGGGATATAAACACAGGTCCTCCGTCACTAACTGAGGTTACTAAAGCTGTCACCAATCTGAAACTAGGCAAAGCAGCGGGACCTGATGGAATGACTCCAGAGGTATTTAAGTACGGTGGAGACAGCTTACTGTCCGGATTAACTGAGGTACTAGGCAGCGTCTGGGAATCAGAAGAAGTCCCATCGGGTTGGTGTAAGTCACTGATTATCCCCATATACAAGAAGGGAGACAAGTCTTCCTGTGATAATCACAGAGGGATTAGCTTGACTAATATAGTATCTAAAGTCTTAGGCTCAATAATCATGCGTAGACTGAGTGGTGCTCGGGAAGCACAAACACGAGAGAGCCAGGCAGGCTTTAGACCAGGAAGAGGGTGTATTGATCATATCTTCACCCTCCGACAGATTCTAGAACATAGGCATTCCTACCGGCGTCCAACAGTCATTATATTTCTTGACCTAAAGGCAGCATTCGACTCTGTCGATCGGGAAGTTCTCTGGAGATGCTTGGCTGTAAAGGGAATTCCAAGAAAATATATTGCACTGATTAAGGCACTCTATTCGTACTCATACAGCCAGGTGAGGGCTTACGGCGAGCTGTCATCTGAACTGATGACGACCAGTGGTGTCCGTCAAGGATGCCCATTATCTCCTTTTCTATTCAACTTCATCATAGATGTGTTAATGGACTTAACCCTAGGTGACTTCAGCGAATCAGGGATTGACTTGCTACCGGGGAATAATCTCGTTGACTTGGAATATGCAGACGATATAGTCCTTCTAGGCGAAGACGCTGACGAAATGCAGAGTCTTCTAAACACCTTGAGCCGCAATCTACGAATGTTTGGCATGCGATTCGCTCCCGCCAAATGCAAGATGATGTTACAGGACTGGACTACATCGACGCCTAGTTTAAAAATAGGAAGTGAAGTGGTAGAGCACGTTGACCGCTTCACTTATTTGGGAAGTACCATCAGCCCCAACGGGCTGATCTCTGACGAAATCTCAGCACGAATACAAGGGGCTCGTTTCGCATTTGTTAGTTTACGCCGACTCTGGCGTAGACGAGATGTTCGACTATCGACCAAAGGGCGGGTGTACTGCTCATCAGTCCGCTCCGTCCTCCTTTATGGTTGTGAGACCTGGCCACTGAGAGTGGAAGACATGAAAAGACTAGCTGTCTTTGATCATAGGTGCCTGCGTTCTATTTCCCGTGTAAAGTGGCATAATAAGGTGAGCAACATGGAGGTTAGGCGTAGAGTTCTAGGTAAACAGGGGAAATCAATCGACGAAGTCGTGAAGCTACAAAGACTGAGATGGTTAGGACATGTGTTACGTATGCCAAGCCATCGCCTCCCTCGACGAGCAATGTTAGCGGATATAGGGTCAGGCTGGAAAAAAGCTAGCGGCGGTCAAACAAAAACTTGGCATCAGTCAATGAAATCCACAACAGTTGGTCTAAGCCACGTAGGAAGGTGTAGACTTCCAGGCTGGGGTCCTCGGGACGGTAAAAATCTATGGTTGGAAACAATTGGTGACATGGCTCAAAATCGTTCTCAGTGGCGCAGATGCATCCACTCCTTGTGACTTATGATCTTCAATGAAACTGTTTTGTTTTTCTTTATTATTCTCCTTTGTCTCACACCTCTGCTCACTGTTTCTATTATGCTTTTCTTGTACTTTCTTCTCTTGCTTCGCGTGCTACACGGAATGTGGCGACTTGAACTTCCGCACATTTGTGCAAAGTTCTATGTCGAAAACAGACAGACAGATGATATTCCTAATTGTGGTGGACTAGATTATGCATCAGACTGTTGGAAACTAAGAGTCAGGAATGCTCTGAACCACCAATAAAAAGACCCTAGAAGATCTGGATTTCTTAGATGATATATGTCTGATGTTACACAAACTCGAAGACTTGCAGGCGAAAAGCAACAAAATGGTTGAAGAGGCAACGAAAACAGGGCTACAAGTGAACACAGAGAAGACGAAGGTGATGAAGACAACCGATCAACAACAACAACAACCAGCACCAATCACCATCAAAGGGAGAAGTTACACCTGCTTCGCTTATCTGTGAAGTATCAATTCAAATACAAGCGGAAAGGATGAAGATGTTCAAGCCAGCCAGCCAGCCAGCCAGCCAGCTAGAATCGGAAAGACGAGATATGCCTTCATCTCAACTTGAAACCAGTTTGGAAATATTCCGCACTCAGCATAAGGACACAAGATTCGTATTTTCTACACCCCAATGTGAAATCGGTCAGTTCCTCTATAGGGGGTGAGAAACTTGCACACTGCAGACTTTCATCAACAGCTGCCTTCGCTGACTTCATACACAAGATCAAATGGCCAGAAGAAATTAGTAACAAGAAACTGTGGGAACAAACCAACCAACCAACCAACCAAGAGCCGATTGCTTAAAAAATATGTAGGAGAAAATGTAGATGGGTCAGGCATATATTGAGGAGACCGCCGAATGACATCGTACGCCAGGTAATTGCTCGAATGGAATCCAAATGGGAAGCACACGACAAGTGGGTCGTTGGTGCGGAGGGTGACATGGAGGAGATCGTGCGAGGAAGACATGATAGATTGCGGGGCAATCGTGGATCCAGCTGAACAGGACGACAGGAAACAGAAGGAAGTGGAGATGTCCTGTTGAAACCTTATGTTTCACTCGGAAAGTGAGGGAATGGTAGTAATAATAGTTTATTTTAGCGCCTGAAAATTCTCAAGAGTCAGTCTGTATGGATTTGGCTTATTTTAATTTTGATCATGAAATGACATCAGTTAAAGAATCGTCGAAAACGAGTAGGCGCTCCACATTTGTTTCATACTAGACCTCGTGGACAATTTGGCCAGTGAATTTTAACTTCTACGGATTTGCAAGCCTGCCCTATGTAACTGGAAATTCCTGGGTTCAAACCCCGTTGGATGCATACTTCTGAAGAGTCCAGAACTAAGACGAAACAAATGTCTAGTACTCCTTGTTGATCTCTCAGTCCTTCTCTAATAGAATATCAGCCCTTGATCAAGTCTGAAAATTCTGTTCACACTTATGTGTGTTAAATGAGGCTTTATTTTGTTTTAAGTTATTCACGAACTCGTTTAAAATGTCTCATTTTACACAACTTTTTATAACGTTTTGTAACAAAAACATTGATAACTTTTTGAAGTGATTCATGTAGTTAGTCAACTTGTTAGTTTACAACGAATCTGTATGTCGCTAACTCAGTAAAAACGAGACTTAACTAAACAGAATAATTAAATTACAATAATACCACAAAAACAACAGAAAAGTTTTCAATTTAACTAAATTTGATAATGTTTCAAGTTTAACTATAGACTGATGTCAGTTATAGAACCATTAGGAAACCAGTTAGCAGTACTCGCCAGTTGTTTCGTCCTCATTTTGGACTCGTCAGCGGCACAGACACAATAGGATTCCAACCTAGGACCTTCCTTCCGGTAACAAGGCAAGCTCGTGGACAATTCAGTTGCTGGGACTCAATGTAGTAGTCCATGAATTCCAACTACTACCATTTCGTGATTTTAGCGAGACTACCGGCCAGTGTCATTGGTGGCAGGTACGCAGCGACGAAGAGTCTCAAACTGGTACGAAACAAGCGGCTATTCAGTATTTCGTGTTGATTTTCGGTGGTTCTGTACCTGACATCAACCCACGATAATCAAACTTGATAAATAGCTCAAATCCCTTTAAACTAACTCTTGTACATTTGATGATATTAGTCGGTTGGAGGCAGTCGGCAGGAGATTCGAACCCCCTATGTCACCTAGTGAGAGCTGCAGTCAGAGACGTTACTACTGAGCTATTCGGGCTCACGATTGGATAATCATTTCTAATTGTTATTGAACATACATAAATGAACAGGCTTCTTCTGTCTAATATATACTAAAATATATTACACCGTGTATACTGACTATGTTAATAACACTTTGCTGTTTCTAAAACACGCGCCTTCAACTACACCACCTTTAATGCCACCTTTTTATTTTGCTTAATTGAATTTAATCGAAGCTGAAAATAAACAAAAAGTATTTTGTTTTAAAAGTGTAATAATTGATCAAACTATGGGTTGATCCATGATGATATTTTCTTCCACATACGCATACGTACGCACGTGTAGATAGTTGTTGCTGTTGTCTACAACAGACATACAGGCATACACAAGTTCCAGCTGTGACAATATTAACATCAATCATTAAATTGCATCATGAACTGACATAATGGTAGTGTAAAAATTGGGCACTGTAGGCAGGATGTAATTCAATATTATTATTATTATTGCTCCCTTGGGTTCCTAGTGGAACATAGGGCTTCAACTGCACGTCTCCACTTGCCACTTCTGTCTTCCTTCTGCTGTACTTTTCACCTGCATCCACCCATGTTATTCCATACTGTTTCAACTCCTCTCTCTTCACACGATATCCTCCATGTCACCCTTTCACTGACGTCCTACTCGCCACTTCCATTTCGGCCTGGTTCCAGTCGAGCAATGGCCTGACGCGCGCGCGATGTCACCCAGCGACCTCCTCAGCGAGTGTCCGATCCATCCATCTCCACTTTCTCCTGCATATTTGTTGTCTATTGGTTTATGTTTTGTTTGTTTGTTCCCATAGTTTCTTGTTGGTGATTCTTTCCGACCCGGTCATCTGATCTTCAGTAGATCTTCAGTGAAGACAGTTGTTGGTTGATAAAGGTCTGCAACAGGCTGTTGGAAATATTCTCTGTGACCCACCCGCCAAGTTTCTCATCCGTATAGAAGAACTGACTGACCTGACGTTTGTATTGAAAATCCGACCGAATTTTGTTGTGGATGGTGGCTGAGTGAGGAAGATTTCCAGATTGGTTACAGGTTGATGAATGTGTTTCTCGCCTTCCCCTCAAATATCACATAGTGATGATGCAGTATTAATAACTGGACTGCTGCTCATAAACACAACAGTTTAGATATAATAGGGAATATTTGTAGCTCAGGTGGATGATTTTGATGTGGCTGTTTTCTGTGAGCTGACTGGATGGTTTATTTGCAAAGCTTTCATTTCCCTACCCCCACGAAGCAACATATTCAGCGCACACTACTTCAATTTATAGAAGTGAGCTTTTTGATTTCTCCACGAGTTTATTAGTCATCTCTCCTGGTGTGTAACCTTGAACGCGATTGGTTGGTTTTGGGTGTTTTCACACTCTCTAGGCAGCTACTTGTATTGGAACTGATTGTTTCCTTGACTTGAACTTAGACCCTTTGTGTGTGTGAGGCATCCTTTTACCAACCGATAAGATGACAATGTTCAACAATAGCGTCCCGAGAGATGTGAAGGCACGAGTGACCTTCAGCCTACCGATCTTAAAATTAAGTGCTTTTCGTACACAAAATGATGTATGGTTACAACAAAATGCATAAAAACACCTTAAACAGGACATCTTTCTCTGATATGGCTTAAAGATACATCCCAGTTATAATGAACAGTATCAGTGGCGAAGTTAGACTAGTTTCTGTACATGTATCGATCGAGGTGGCTAGAGATGAGTTGTTTTCGTGAATTGTTTATCTCTCCTATCCTGTTGTGCAGTCTTCCTCAAAAGCCCTCGGTTCAATTACTATGGTTTCCAGTAAGAGGATAGACGACTACTTACCAGGAAAATGTGGATAAGAAAACAAATTAAAATGAATGACATCAACTATAAATCTATCTCTAAACGTAAACCTAATCTTGACCCCAACGCCAAACTTAACACTTACCCTAATTACACCCTAACCGTGAACATAACCCTAGTGCTAATTATGACCCTGATTCTAACCCTAACCCCAGTACTTACTTTGACTCTTAGCCTAACCCTAATGAGCTATTCTCACATTGTCGAAATAGTACTTACGAACGTGAAATCTGCCGCTTAGTTGGTGAATAGCGTTGATATTTCAGCTATGATAAAGACAAGTGCCGTTAGCCAGCGACTGGCATGCGTTCAATGTCATTGGAGCTTCCGTACCCCTTGGATAATATTGTTGAACTACGCCCACATATTTTATGTAATAAAGCTTTATTGTTACCATTATTACTATTATTACCACTTTCCATATCTCGGGTTTAGTCATTGCGCTATTTCGATTGCAAGTGTGAGGTTTTGAATCGATGAGCGAAGATTCAGTGATTATGCTCTCTCTTTCTCTCTCTCTCTCTCCGTCTTCACCTGTCCACTCTACTCCCTGTTTTGTGATTACATGCAAGTGAATGCAATACAATGGCCGAGGGAAATTATGAAGCCGTATAACCAAATTGATATGATTATGAGCAGTAATAATTCATGCTCGAAATCTTGTCATCCAGTTGTTGATACTGCAACATCCCTGTGTGTGATGCTTGAAAAAACTTATCTAATATGAAATTATGTTCTACCTACAGTGCCCAAGTCCTACACTTACATTAATGATACTTATGGTCTTACTGTTTGAAGACTAGTCAATCATGTCATACAACTATCGCAAATCCATGCAAGATTTACAGTAATCATCGCATTTTTAACATTCGATACACGTTGCGATTACAACGAGTAAGATGAAAGTAGCAGAAGAATATCTTATTAGACTCTGTGTTTAAGAGAAGGAAGGCTTCGTGTTCTTTTGGAAGTGTGTGGGCGGTTGTTACTTCACGGCTGCCCAAACCGTGGAAGTTGGTTGATTCTTCGGGTACCTGAAACAGAAAGAGGGTTAGTGTTGCTTAACCGCAGAGCCCAGGGGGCAAGTGCTTGAGACGGGTCACACACGGCCCGTGTGAACTGGTTTCTAGAATTGGTTCCGTATTAGTAAACTTATCGCCGGTTACAGACAACCGTAGGGTAAGTCGGAATGTACAATTTTTGGGGTCGACCTTTTCTAACTCTTTCCCTCCGGAGTGGAGAGACAGCATAGCTGGCTGCCATGCTGATCATCTTAGGGAAACAGCTCACTGCCGTTAAACCCTTGTTCCCCAGAAGTACGACTTCGCCCTCAGCATAGTGTAAGAAAAATTCTTACACAATGCCGGGAACTGCTTTTAATCTAATCGGTATCTTAACAACGCTCCTGGCATGTCAGGACCTGCAGGAACATTGGTTCCAGCCAGTGAAGCTTGTTGGGTCATCGCTATGTGCAAGCCCGACCACCACGTCAAGGTAGCAGCTATCGGTCGGGTGTTTAAGAGAAGAAATCTACAGAATAATCAGTAAGCTAACCATCAGACATGAGACTGAACAACTGGAATCCAAACTCATAAATATTATAAACAATAAGGATTATGAAATGTTACTCAGAACATCTAAGATGTTAAGTTCACCTGCATTCAGAAAATCTAAAAGTATCTGTCAGAGAACCATTGGAAAACCAGCAGGAGGTACTGGACAGATGTTTCGCCCCAGTTTGGGACTCTTCATCAATGTGCAGGATTTGGAGTCCAAAACTAGGAACTTCTAGGACTGATGAAGAATTTCAAACTAGTAAGACGAAACAGTTGCCCAATACTCCCTGGTCGGCTTTCCAATGGTTCTCCAACTGATTTCAGCTCATGATGAAATCCTGTAACCAGTGAAATGAAATCCCTACAAGCCAATACTTGAAAATCTAAAAATATTCAAATTAAAGTGTTCACCAAATTAATGGAAGAAAAATATCCTGCTACAGAAAAAGTATTCACCAACGAAATACCACCAACCATGACGAATAAAACAAAATGGGTAATTAACGCCTCAACAAGAGCCTTAAATTCTGATGAAGTAAACTTACTTGAAAAAGGATTAAACTTCCATTTGGCGGTTAATAGACTAAAACCTGAGGATGTCATTCCTCAAAACCTTGTCGTCCAATTTTTAATACTGCACCACTGTGTGATATTTAGAAGAAATTTAATTAAAATCGTTTAGAGAGACTTTTGAAAACATGGAGGCGCTGGGCAGTTGTCTCATCCTACTTGATATAAGAATATAACTTGGGAACTGTGGTACTGTGTAATTCCATTGGGAAGAGTATTTACTTATTTATTCTCTAACTTACTTCATCTCTAGCTTAGATGTGATATCCAGCTAACTGTCAAGCTAAGGACGTGTTCTGAATTCAGCAGTTCACTTCATCCTCCTTTGGGTCTGTGAGTAAAAAATGGCTACTGAAAATGGAAGAAATGAAAAGTCCAACTAGCTGTCTTTGATCATAGGTGCCTACGTCCTATCTCCCATGTGAAATGGTATAATAGGGCGAGCAGTATTGAGGTTGAGAGTCGAGTGCTAGGTAAGGGGGGGGGGGGAAATCAGTCGACGAGGCTGTGGAGTTACATCGACTGAGATGGTTAGGACATGTGTTACGCATACACACCTAGCCGTCGCCTTCCTCGACGGGCAGTGTTAGCCACTGACATAGGATGGATCAGGTTGGAAAATAGTTAGCTAGTGGTGGCCAAACCAAAACATGGCTTTATTAGTCAATGAAATCCACGACAGTTAGTTTAAGCCACGCAGAAAGAAGTAGACTTGTTGGCTGGTCGGGGTCCTTGGGATGGTGAACACCAATGAAGGCTGGAGACAATTGTTGATATGGCTCAAAATAATTCTCGGTGATTGCTGGTGGAGATGCATCCACTTTTTGTGACTTATAATACCCAATAAAATTATATGGTTCTTCAATATTACTATTCCTTTTGCCTCACAGAGTTACAATGCTCGCCAACCACACATGTGGTCAGGAGTTCGATCCCCGACTGATGCACTTCTTTACCTCTCTAGGCCAGTAATACGACTAGTAAATAGGGAAGGTCTAATATGAGACTAGCAACCCCGTAAAGATAAAGTACCCGTCAAAATAAGTACCATTTCTACCTAAACTTCAAGCCTCTAGGTAGAAGTCCTATGTTCCACTGGGAACGCAAAGGAATAAAAATATTTTGCCTCATATCTCTTTTGCTGTCTTTATTTTACATTTTCTTTTACTTTCTTCCCTAGTTTTGTGTGCTACATGGAGGGAATGTGGCAACCCGAACTGCTACACATTGGCGCAAAGTTCTATGCTGAAACCAGTCAGCCAGTCAGTCAGTTAATTGACTTATGTAGATATTTTTCAGTCAATAAGTTCTAAGTTTAGGCCATACTTTTCATATATCAGATTGTACAGTTGAGTAACGTAATTTACAACCCAAAACGCATCTAAATCACACCGCTTCATTAAATAAAGCTGAAGTACACTTCCCATTGTATAATTCCATCAGAGGTTTGCAACTGTAGATGATTCATGTCCATTTTATGTGTAAAATGTTTAACTTTGTGGAGCAAGATATCTTGTGTGACATTACAATGCTCCAGATCAAGGTAGTGAAATGTGCAAAAATGCGCAGCGAACACGTAATCATCAGTTCCAACGAACTACAAGGAATAAAACTCTCATAAGTTCAGATTCATTTGAATTTAAGTGTCGTGGTAAGTCACGACTCAAACATTACAGCATACTGTCACAAGGTGGCTGCATGTAGTTTCATATCTTTATGGGCATTTCGCAAAGCCTTTACTAGAAGCACCACAGATATGTTCACCTCCTTATATACATTTCTGGTGAGGTCAAGACTGGAAGAACTGTATCCAGGAGGCCAGTTCTTGTCTTAATTGGGACTCACATATTCTAGAAAGCGTCCAAAGGAAGGCGACACGTATGATTCTCGGCATAGCTAACTTATCATAAGAGGAAAGACTAGACAGTTTAAATCTATTTTCCCTATTATACCATAGACAGAGAGGAGATTTAATCACAATGTTTAAAATTTTAAATAATGACTCAAGGACCTGACCTATTTATCTCCTTTCCCTCTCATCAGGTTGAAACACCTTAGGAGGCACAGCAGGAAAATTCAAAAACCAAGGAGAAACTATACTGCTACAGAGTACTGATTCTCACAGTGAGTCATAAACTCCTGGAATAAGTATTGTTAGCGACTTCAATTGACTCATTTAAAAGAGATTTGAACAAACACAGAAATTTACTGCGAAAGGATTAACATAGGCCTCAAGCCGTCGGTAAGCAGAAATTTGAAGTAAAATATTACACCTGGTTTTGTGGTATAAATACTTCCCTTACAGTCATTGGACAATAGTGCCGAGAGGAATCAATTAAAGTTTCTCGTCAGTTAACATATTATAAGTGGGAAAAAAGCATGACTAATTGTTTGGTAGACTAAGCACCTCTTACGAGGTGACTATTATAGCAGCTGGTCTGTGAAGTTAATTAAATATAACCATGTTAAGCATCTACAGTAGTGACATGCAATAACTCTTCCTTGTGAATATTATCAAGATCCCATCGCTTTCGATAATGCACCTGTTATTCACCAAAAACCTTTTGAGAAATTATCATCTACACATCTACTGTAACAATGAGCAGATCATTCCGTTTTAACAAAAATGACAAGAACAAGATACTATTCTTTAATGTAAATTAATAATCAACTTTAGCATTATGGAAAGCTGATATGCTACACTCTAAGTGTAAACACAGGAGTCCAGACGAGATGCTGTCTATGATATTTGGACTTAGTGTTTATTCTGTTCCAATTTTTCCTTACAATTGACTTTGGAGGTAAATTATAAATTTTTGGACCCGTATTACAATGCATAACCTCGCCAGATACTAGCTTGCTAGGCTACTAGCTTACTAGTTTTCTCACCGGTCCCAAGCCCGGGTAAAGAGGGAGGGTTGGGGCGTGGTGCTAGCAACTCCACCCCTGTAAAACAACCAAATCGCTACAGAAACTTCAACGAATAAATATATTAAAAATTCTAAAAACATAAGCAATAGCCTTACTTTTCGCTGGAATCGGGGAAGTGAAATGACGCAGGCTGGTGAAAGCCTTCGGGAAGCCAGTCAGCCGATGTGCCTTCTTTCGATGAAAGCAAAAGTAAGGATGGGTACCTGGAATGTTCGTACAATGTACGAAACTGGAAAGGCTGCCCAGATAGCCGCTGAAATGAGAAGGTACAGAATAGAAGTGTTGGGAATCTGCGAGAGCAGATGGAACGGAACTGGAAGGTGCCAACTACCTACTGGAGAGACAGTAATCTATTTTGGCCACCCAGAGGACAACCACGAGCACACCGAGGGAGTGGCCATCATGATGTCACCAACAGCAGCCAAAGCTCTCATGCAGTGGGAACCAATCTCCTCCAGGATAATGACAGCCAGGTTCAACTCAAAAGGAAGGAAAGTTACAGTCATTCAATGCTATGCGCCTACAAACGTCTCAGAACAAGAGAAGAAGGAGGCGTTCTACAGACAACTACAAGCAATAATGGACAACGTCCCAAATGGCGATATCAAAATCCTGATGGGCGACATGAATGCGAAGCTGGGACGAGACAACACAGGAAGAGAACTCACCATGGGTCGTGAGGCCCTCGGCGAAATGAACGACAATGGTGAACTCTTCTCAGACTTCTGCGCCTTCAATGATTTGGTGATTGGCGGTAGTGTGTTCAAACACAAGGATATACACAAGACGACATGGATTTCACCAGATGGAAACACCAAGAACCAAATAGACTTCATCTCAATTTCAAGAAAGTGGAGACGGAGCCTACTGGACACAAGGTCAAGGAGAGGAGCAGATGTGGGTTCAGACCACTATCTAGTACAAGGGACTTTCAAGGTGAAACTAAAAGCCTCGAGGATAGCTGGGGATAGGCCACAATGCAAGTTCAACACTCAGAAACTGAAGGACACAACCACAAAAGACACTTTCACTGCAACTGTCAGAGCAAAGCAGGAAACACTACGCGACATCACTGAAGAATCATGCGTGGAAGAACATTGGAAGTCTCTGAAGGCGATTCTCAACGAAACGTGTTCAACGGTTCTAGGAAGAAAGAAGAGACAAGACAAGGAATGGCTCTCAACGGACACTTGGAAATTAATAGAAGAGAGGAGAATGGTGAAAGAGAAAATGATTCAATGCAAGGACGGACAGGAGAAGGAGACACTGAGCTCAACTTACAAAGCATTGGACAAAGAAGTGAAGAAAAGTGCTAGGAAGGACAAAAGACGATTCTACGACAACCTCGCCACTGAAGCTGAGAAGGCAGCAGGCAAAAGGGACCTGAGGACACTATATCAGATAACCAAATCTCTATCCGGGAAGAGACCAACACAAGCGAAACCTATAAAAGACAGCCAAGGGAACCCAATTACCAAGGAAGAAAAACAGATTAAACAATGGGCGGATCACTTCAAAGGACTCTTGAAAAGACCACCACCTGCAACCCGTCCAGAAATACCAACAACAGCGCGCACACAACTGCAAGTTGACACCAATCCCCCAACGAGAGCTGAAGTCTTGTCTGTCTGTCTGTCTGGATTCAACATAGAACTTGGCACCGAAGTGCAGCAGTTCGAGTTGCCACCTTCCAAATAGCACAGAGGTAGACAAGAAGATGAGTGAAGAGAATTTATAGAGTTTGACAGATATAAGAGTGAAACAGAATGGGTAATGGTAGAAAGGAATATGAAAGATTACAGAGATTGAATACATCTGCGCCATTGACAACGATTTTGAGCCATGTCACCTATTGTCTCCAGCCATTGATTCCTAGAGTCCCGAGGGCCCCAACCCGGGAGTCTGCATCTCCCTACCTGACTCAGTTTAACTGTCAAGGATTTCATGGATTGATGCCATGTTTTTGTTTGGCCACCACTGGCTCTTTTCCAACCTGAACCTATATCAGCTAACAATGCCCGTCGGGGGAGGCGGTGGTTAGGCATGCGCAGCACGTGACCTAGCCATCTTAGTCTATGTAACTTTATAACCTCGTCGATTGATTTTCCCTGTTTGCCCAACACTCTACGCCTAACGTCAACATTACTTATCTTGTGAAACCACCTAACGTGAGACAGAGATCGCAGACATCTATGATCGAAAGCAGTCAACCTTTTCATGTCTTCGACGCGTATTGGCCATGTTTCAGAGCCATAGAGAAGGATGGAGCGAACTGATGAGCAGTACACACGTCCCTTGGTTGATAACCGGATGTCACGCCTACGCCAGAGATGGTGTAAGTCAGCGAAAGCAGCTCGAGCTTTTCGGATCCGTGCTGAGATTTCATCGCCAATCAGTCCGTTGGTGCTAATACAACTTCCCAAGTAGGTGAAGTGGTCAACATGTTCTATCACTTCACTCCCTATCACTAAGCTAGGAGTTGACGTAGTCCAGTCCTGTAGCAGCATCTTACATTTTGTAGGGGCGAATCGCATGCCAAACATACGAAGATTGCTGCTCAAGGTGTTCAGAAGACTCTGCATTTTGTCAGAATCCTCCCCTAACAGGACTATGTCATCTGCATATTCTAAGTCCATAAGATTATTCCCTGGTAACAAGTCGATTCCTGAGTCACTACGTTCAGTTAAGGATACTTCCATTAGCATATCTATGATGAAGTTAAACAGAAATGGGGAAAGTGGACATCCCTGTCGGACACCACTGGTTGTTACCAATTCAGACGACAATTCCCCATAAGCCCTTATGGGGAAGTCTTGAACGCAATCAAGCTTCTGAAAGCGGGAAAAGCAGCCGGACCAGATGGAATACCCCCTGAAGCACTGAAAGCGGACCCAGAGACGACAGCGAACATGCTTACTCCATTATTGCAAAAGGTCTGGAAGGAGGGAAAGGTGCCTACTGACTGCAAGAAAGGTTATCTCGTGAAACTACCAAAGAAAGGGACTTAGGACTCTGCAAGAACTGGGGAGGAATCATCCTCCCATCGACGCCAAGTAAAATCCTGAGTCGCATCATCCTGGAGAGAAGAGAGAGCAGACAGAGATATCCTGGACCGACGTGAAGAAACTATAAGACCTTGATTTCGCGCTTGGATGATTTATGTTAGATGTCACACAAAATCGAAGACTTATAAGCGAAAACCGACAAACTGGTCGAAGAAGCAGCCGGCGAAGAAAGGACTCCACGTGGACATATACAAGACGGAGGTTATGAATATAACTAACCAACAACAACAGCACCAACATCCAGAGCCTATCAACATCAACGGGAGGGATTTGAAAGAGGTTACTTCATTCACTTATCCAGCATTGAGCATCGTCTTGACTACAGGAGGAGCGGACGAGGATGTCAAATCGAGCGAGAATGGGGAAGGCGAGAAACACATTCATCAACCTGTAATCAATCTGGAAATCTTCGTCACTCAGCCACCATCCACAACAAAATTCGGTCGGATTTTCAATACAAACGTCAGGTCAGTCAGTTCTTCTATACGGATGAGAAACTTGGCGGGTGGGTCACAGAGAATATTTCCAACAGCCTGTTGCAGACCTTTATCAACCAACAACTGTCTTCACTGGCTCTATACTGAAGATCAGATGACCGGGTCGGAAAGAATCACCAACAAGTGACTATGGGAACAAACAATGTAAGAACCAATCGCCCAACAAATATGCAGGAGAAAGTGGAGATGGATGGATCGGACACTCGCTGAGGAGGTCGCTGGGTGACATTGCGCATCAAGCCCTGGAGTGGAACCCGAAAGGGAAGCGGCGTGTGAGACGCCCAAGGGTGACATGGAGGATATCGTGTGAAGAGAGAGGAGTTGAAACAGTATGGACTAACATGGGTGGATGCAGGTGAAAAGTACAGCAGAAGGAAGACAGAAGTGGCAAGTGGAGACGTGTAGTTGAAGCCCTATGTTCCACTAGGAACCCAAGGGAACAATAATAATAATAATAATAGTAATGATAATTACAATGCATAGATTGGGTTTTAAGATTACTGACATTCCCTTTTCCTAATTTTTTACACTACAAAATAAAGTGAGACATCATGTCATCTATATTCTTAAAATGCATAAACACCCATTTTATGCAGACTTATCGGTGAAAAATTGCTTCATCTTAATTTCTATTGACAATTCAGCTAAAGGTCATCTTCGAAGAAAGTGTTGGCTAGAAGTATGCAAAGATTGATTTTCCCTTGAACTTAATATTTGACCTTCAATATTGTTACTAATTAAGCTGTGACTTCATCATGTGTGGATGACAGAACGAAGATGTATGATTAAAAGCCTCTAATCTCCGCGTGATCTACCTTCTGTCGTTATTTTTCATAGCGATGAAGTAAAGAAAGGCAAGCTACTGTACACTACACATGCCAAAAATAATGCTTTGACCTAAGATCATACAAGTTGGCGAATGTGAAGCGATAAGGAAAGCGAAATCCTAGTACTTTAAGGCACAACAGATTAAAATTGGGTTTTTCACAAAAAAATTGTTTACTGATGGTTTAATAACTGTCAATTTAGTTATTAGGTAGTCTAGAAGGACCAAATTAGACCATTTAGGCATATGTGATACTTAAAAATACTCTTAGACGTGCTGCTCATTGTTCCACTATCTTTCAGCTTAAAGTTACTCAGCAATTCGAAGAAAGTACATGTCATGATAATGTATATATAGGAGTAAAATTGCCAGCAAATTTGATTTTATTAAGCTATAATGAAAAGTTTTTGACTACCAAAGTATTACACTTCTTGTCTGCTGAAGAGTTGAATGGTCCTGAGTAAACACCCCTTCTTAATTACAGAAAATGGGTTACAAGCTTTCTAGAAATATTCTCATTATATACGGTATGGCGTTAAAAATACCTGGGTTGAATGCCTATTCCACAAATCTGAACAGTAACCTAAAAAATCCTATAATACTTGTATATACCTGCATATCCGATAACCACAGAGAAATGAGAAACAAACAAAATCATTACGGAATAAAGTATCACCTGATGGAGTCTTCACAAATGGATTATCCCTGAAAAAAATTCAAAATGAGCTAAAAAATTACATAAATTACGAAAGCTTTAAGTAACTGTGACTGCAAACACATATTTCTATTTCCTTATAGTGAATCGCTTTTAATGCCAACAAACAAAACAAATGTAATAAAATACTTTGGTGAAAACAATGAAATACTTACACGAACTAGTCGAATTCTATGATCCCGAGTGATTCCATAATCCAGATTTCCATATCCTGTCACTTGGCTAGCATTAACAGGTCCTGGATGATTCAATTTGTCAATACAGTTTTGCAGTCTGTCAATAAGAACTGAAAACTCCTTTCCAGTTTTGTAAAGATAATCCTCATCCAAATTTCCTACATGTTCATATGAAACAATATCCGTATTTAAGTCTGTAACATCTAGATGTGGAACTTCTGGCAGGTGGTGGTTGTCGAAATTATTATTTTCGGTTATATTAGCCTCTGGTGAGTTGATTTCATTCACTAATATCAAAGAAGTAATATTTGCAATGAATTTTCTACCTTTCAGAATGGCATCCACATCCTTAAGAGCTGATTCGAGAATTCGACTAGCCTCCAGATTACTCATCGAAAACACATATCCAGCGACTCGCAGTCAAATAGACGCGGTACCAATTTTACACAAACTGACACAGTATAACAAAAAGGATAAACTGTATTTTAAAATGAAATATGCAGTGAAAGTTTCGTCTCCCAACATCCTTATTTTCTGGAATTGTAGGATTTCGTCAAAGTATTACGAGTTTTAAGCGATAATCACCCAGCATATATATGTTCACTGACAAATATCTTTTGTAGTAAGCTTATATAGAACATTTGATTGCTTAGGGCTTCAGTAAGGATTTTTCTGATATTCACAGAGCTCTGATAGATTCCTGTCATACAATCGGCTGCAATGTCCGACCACATATGTGAAAATCACTTAACTAACTGTAGTGGCATCTTGTTCATAAGGATATGAAACACGAGGAAATCACTCTTTTTTGTTTATTTGCCGATGTACTTATGATCAACACTGTTTGTATGATCTATGTTTACATACTCCCTAGTGAACTTTCATTAACCATTCCTCCATGTTTAAAAGTATTAGAAGATGTGCGCTTTCGTTATGAAGATGGCTTTATCAGGGAGAGTGCATTAGTGTGCTCTTTGAAAACTAGGTCTACAATTTCGAATTCGGGGAGATATGTACTACGAGCATGAAGATAATCCATGTCTACTTGACGGAGTCAGCTCCAAACAAAATCAAATGAACTTAAAACGCTGGGGAAAAAATTGCAGCCATCCGACAATTTGGGACGAATTTTGGTCCACAGCCCACAGCTTTCAGTGTCCCTTAAAGTGTTGTACATTAAATTACCGTACAGCTGAAGATCTATGAGATGGTTAGAAGATGGAGAATAAATTCTGCCGCCTGTGAACCTTACTTTGAACTAAAGGCTGCAACTATCAACAAAGCCAAAAATATGCCCTACTTCAAATCAAAGTGTTACACATGTTTTTTCATCAAATAACAAGTATTTTTGTACGAAAAGACATAAACCAGTAGTGTTAACTGTGTTCCGTACTGGAATTGATTGAAGTTGGAGTTCAGGGACCTTCTTCTGGATTCTGTTCCGACAGCTGAATGGCAAGTAGGCCCGACCCATAATCTGAAGGTGGTTGGTGTCCAGTTGTCTACTGCTGGAGTGTCAATCTGGGACGAAGTAGCCCCATAGTTTACCTTGGCCTGAAAAGTTACCGTAATCGATACCATCTCGTAATCAGTTAACTCGCGACACTTAGCTCAAACGGGTATGCTTCTTAGGGGACATTAACGTGCACACGCCCACACACAATTGTAGTGAATACTGAGGGGTAATCAAACCCGAGTGTCTCGACTGCAAACCGAAAAACATGCAAACCAAGCATTCAGCATTCTAGTAAGCCAGTAATCAATAAAGGCTTAATGTCAGGAGAAGGCGAAAATTTCTCTATGCCAAAGATGTGCATATATGCATACCTGCGTTTTTCAGGAAGTATGGTGACTTCTAGTGTCAGATTCCAGCCACTCAATGGAGATACAGAATAGTATATTCTCATTTTGTACATGAGGGACGCCAGTTTACAGGCATCATCAGTCTGATAAATTACATATACGATTAGCAATCATACTTATTAATAATGTTTTAATAGAATACACATTTTTTCCTACTTGTGTAGGACACACCAAATATACAGGCATGGATAAGCATTATTTAAATTTCATAAATTCGGTTTATGGTTAAGTTACATGGTTGCTGGCGTTTTTGTCTTAGGTCTGTGGGAACAATATGATAACCAGTCATTCAATGGAGCACGTCATGAAATATAGAAATATTGTCTTCGCATTAACAAAAAAACCCAAGTAAGTTTTGGATGGATTAAAAATACTTGGGAAAAAATAAAGCGTGAAGTAATTCCACAATATAACTTAGGTGTGTACAAATCCGAATCTCATTTTTGATTTATATCCAAATTGGGTAATAAGAAAGCTATTTTTACAGATACGATCAGTTATGTTATAAGTTACAATCGTGACGTTGTATTACAAATTGATACAAAATACTACTTTCCCGAGACCTATTTATAGCTTCAAGGATTACTTTCGGCTATGTATTTAATAAGCGGTTGTGACTGCCTATTCAGGCTACTGCAGTAAGCAGTTCTATGTCGTGGAACATTCTGATGTCATTAGAACATGGCCCTGCCTAATTATGTTCACCCTCTTGGTCGTTAAATAAGCTCTGCCAGATGAAAAATCAAATCAACCTTAATGCCCAATAGTTCTCACAATTCAAAAATGGTTATAGGCTTGCAAATCTTTGAAAACATACTTCAGCTTGGATATTGAGCTTCTTGAGGCTACTGGCAGGAGGATCTATAAATAAATAAATAGATTTATTCTCATAGTGCAGTACATGAGGAACGCCAGTTTACAGGCATCATCAAATTGTTACAGAAACAGAACCGTTTGAACCTGGGTGTCGTGCATACTCGTGCTTGTCAACGAGACGTTTTCGCAACTTTGGATAGACCCAGGGGCCTACACGGATTTGAACCCGCTACACTCAGCATTTTGGTGTGAACTATTCGCGCCCATGTTTGGCCTCATGTAGAACTTCAATGGATACATTGAATAGCCACTAGGGTAAAACCTAGAAAGAGAGTATGGTTCTTGATTTAGGTCCTGACAGGTAGAAATGGACAAAGAGATCACTGAGCTAATCATCGTTTACTATACGACGAGTAAAATTAGACCTCTCCTCCTTAGAGATGTGATTTGTGGGAGGTATAGATATTTCAGCCTCTTCTCTTAAAGGAGAAATGAGATGCCACTGACGTTACTAATCCCCTCGCTTTGTGATCATTCTAAGTTTTCTGCCTCTTTCTTGAAAGATGAGCTAGCCTCCTGTATACAATATTGCATACCGGGACTAAAATATGTTCAGGAGAATACCTGCAATACAAACACAACTGAACGCCCAGGCTAACATCAAAGAGAATGAAATATACGCAGAGCCCCGGTATATCGATTGCCACTCACATGACATTACGTAGCCTGTGCTTCTTTACGCCAAACTTATTGGATGATGAGCTTCCCCTCCATATTGTCAGGGCCAAAAATGCTGTAATTGTAGTAGAAGACGGAACGATCAATTCATGGTTGCTTGCTCAAAACCAACTTCCCCAATTTTCGCGGAGGCATCAATACACCAGTCATCGTCTCATCGGTCGCTGTTCAGAAAGAAGTCAGGAGAAAACCGTCAGAAGTAATATTGTGATTTATTATTGTAATATTTGTTCATAGATCTTAGTTTTAAAGCTTAGTTTTAAAGTTGGCGATATGTTGGTGTTACAATAAAGAATTCTCGAGTCGCCAATCGGTGTTTTGGTTTTTTCGTCCGTTATTACTAAGCGTTTCTGAGAAACTTCAAGGAACAGCGTGAGTCCCAGCGTAGCAAGAGCTGGGCATTGACGGTTTACGAGACGTGGCTGACAGTTTCTGACGATACGGTGTCAGTTTCTGACGGATTCAGACAGTTGGTGACAGTTTGGATAGTCACCGTTCATCTTTCCTGGTGCTGGTCAAGTCCTCTTTGAACAAGCAATATCTGGAACGGTTTTGGAATTGGGTCTAGTTCAACAATGCCTGGGTCAAAGAAGGGACAGAGCGTCTTGGATGCAAACAGGAAAGTAAGTCATTGTGACTTGTCTGTTAATTGTAACGATGTGTCTGATGTTAAACATGACCTGGTTGATGTTACTGTTTCGCCGTTCAGGGATGATAGGAACATCAAACTCCCTAAATTTGAACCACGGTGTTTCGACGGAAACCCAGCTGATTATTTACAGTTTGTAAGAGAATTTGAAATCATGTTGAGTGGTTTTTTATTAAATGATGAAATGAAGTTAATGTATTTGATGAGGTATTGCACTGGAGTTGCTGCAAGAGCAATACAGTGCTGTAAGTTTTATGAAGCCAAAAGAGGGCCACTACGAGGCTATGAGCATACTACATCAAAGGTCTGGAAGACCTTCGATGATTGTACGGAAATTATTCGAAGCTGTTAGGGTAATGGTGGTTAATTACAGGATGACTCCCAGGCACTCACTGAGTTTTTGGATAATTCACTAATTTACAAGAATGCATTGATTTCGATGAATTGCATGAGCGACCTCAACTCGAGTTTTATGCTAGAAGTAATAGCGAGACGCCTACCTACTCGACTGCAAAGGAAGTGGGTGAAGATAAGCTCCCGTATGGAGGATGAGGGTATCGAGCCGAAATTTGATGATATCCTGAAACTAGTAAAAGATAGTGTCAATCTATCTATGAACAAGTTCGCCAGTCTATTACATCTCACCCCTAGAATAGAGCAGTCTGAGGGAAAATCTCAATCATTGATGACGAATAGGCCTCAGAGAGGTGGATATCGAGAAGGCTCCATGATGTCTAGTAATGCATATAGATCTAGTGAGTGTAACAAGTTTCGTAGTACATCCTCAACAGATAAGTTACAAGATGCAAGACAAACACGGTTGTGTTTTACACGTTTGCAAGAGGTGCATACAAAGGTGAACTGTGAACCAGTGAGCAAGTTCGGTGATAAGCTAAATGTGAAATCAAGGTCTGACTCCGAATCCTGTGACGATAATAGCGCGGTGAAGAAGCCTGTAGTTGCAATTAGTAAGCCAGTGTTGAATAGAACGCAACAGAATAGAGTTACTGCTTCAGAGTGCGGTTCTGACTCCACAAGTTTACAAGGTATTACTAGTCAGAGTGTAGGTATGAAATCTTTAGGGATTTGTGAGGAGGAACCCAAATCATCCACTGCGGTTATTAAAGAGTTTGAAAATGATGAAGTCGATCAGATAGATTATGGTAAATTGAGTATTTGTGATAATGATCATGATAGTTCAGATTTGTCTTTGGTTGATCATGATGAAATGAGGGGAATGCCTACTACTGCTAAGTTAAATAAAGGTTCTGTACAACTACAACGTGAAGTAGAATTGAATGCAGATGCAGTTGCAGAAGGTATGGATACTTGTCAAGCCGTCAGTGTAATCGATCACATTGAAGCCCACCTATCATCAGATGATAGTGCTAAAGCGGAGCTGATAGTAAAAGACAGCAGTGCTGGTGGTCTTGCACGTAGACAAATTTCTGAAGGTCGAGCAACAACAGCTTCTGATCCACCGCTAACTTCATCAACTGATATCAATCAGTCGTCGTTGGTGTTGTCATCCACAATGAGAAGGATGCCCATCAACTCAAGTATCTTGTGCAATGACTATGCTAGTATCAGTTCGTTTGAAAAGACGAATATCAATGGTCAGTTTAGTGAGGATAAGCCAAGTGTAAACGAGAGAGTAATTGTTAAATTGACTTGCATGAATAAAGGCATTTCTAGTTCCAAGTTACTATTTGAATGCTATTATCTTTGGTGTAATTTACTCTGTGCCTACGCTTGGTTGATCAGATATGTCGTGTGTTTGTTAGTCATCTATATTCTACGATACAATGACATGAGCGTGTCACCGTTCAGATTTGAGGATTTAGCTGATAGAAGGAAGTCAGCAAATGAACTCTGCGACGATTTTCCAACCTAGAGCGTCAACCTGAGAAGGGTTGTAGGCGTACTGCTGTAAGTCCTACAATTCTTCAAAGGGTAGCGCATCAATGAGCAGTCCAATGTGCTTGGTGTGTGATTTTGTACACATGTTCATATTGTATATACTGAATTGATATCATCTTTCATCTGTCTGTTGATAATTCTGTTTGTGTCCGGACGACTTCCACTTGTATCATCACCCTGAGAAGGAATGTAGGCGTACTGCTGTAAGTCCTACAGTTCTTCAAGGGTAGTTTGTTGTGCCGGAATCCACAACATTTGATGTAGTGATTGTACATATGTTTGTGTTGAATAGTTGTGTGAGTTCCAATTATTGTAATTGTTGAATAGTCTTGTTTGTGTCCGGACACTCCACAACTTACAATCGTCAACCTGTGAAGGGTTGTAGGCGTACTGGTGTAAGTCCTGCAATTCTTCAAAGGAGTTCCATCAAGACATGATCCGCGAGTTTGTGTGTACTGTTTGTATATACGTGTGGTGTGTCATATCAATTGGTGATTTTGGATTCATTGTGTTTACTTGTTGTTTTCGCATCTTGTTGTTATTGCGTAATTTTGTTAAAATTTTCGTCGTGATTACTTCTGAAGTTGTTTTGAGTCTTCTACATCTGTGAACGAATTGACTGATGTTAAGGACAGCATATGGGTCGTATACACCGGGGAGGATATTGCTGAGAATGAAATGCATGCGGAGATAATTGTTAGCTGCGGTCCCACACGCCGGGGAGAAAGAGTGTAGACGACTGAGGCTCGCATACCTCACCGTTACTAGAACTGAGGCAGAATGAGTGACAAGCGATTGCAGTGATAATTGGTATTGAGTAGATAAGAGGACGCGAGAAGAGTATCATGAGGTGCTGCTTTGGTCACGTTGCTTTCTGCAAGAGTCATTCTAGCAAGTGGCGACTGTGTTGCAAGATGTCAGGACGATACCCTTAACTGGAAGGTGCAGGTCGCCATTGACGTGTGAGATTGTGCTGTGGGTAAGCTTGTGGTGTGTTGGATTTTCTGTTTGTTTTCCATTTCAGCTTTGTCCATGTGACCCAGGTTCTCGCAATGGCATCCAAGTAAACGTGTACTGGTCGTGATGGAAAAAAGGAATGGATCCCTATTTTGCCAGGGAGTGTCAATGTAGTTGAAGATGGAACGATCAATTCATGGTTGCTTGCTCAAAACCAACTTCCCCAATTTTCGCGGAGGCATCAATACACCAGTCATCGTCTCATCGGTCGCTGTTCAGAAAGAAGTCAGGAGAAAACCGTCAGAAGTAATATTGTGATTTATTATTGTAATATTTGTTCATAGATCTTAGTTTTAAAGCTTAGTTTTAAAGTTGGCGATATGTTGGTGTTACAATAAAGAATTCTCGAGTCGCCAATCGGTGTTTTGGTTTTTTCGTCCGTTATTACTAAGCGTTTCTGAGAAACTTCAAGGAACAGCGTGAGTCCCAGCGTAGCAAGAGCTGGGCATTGACGGTTTACGAGACATGGCTGACAGTTTCTGACGATACGGTGTCAGTTTCTGACGGATTCAGACAGTTGGTGACAGTTTGGATAGTCACCGTTCATCTTTCCTGGTGCTGGTCAAGTCCTCTTTGAACAAGCAATATCTGGAACGGTTTTGGAATTGGGTCTAGTTCAACAATGCCTGGGTCAAAGAAGGGACAGAGCGTCTTGGATGCAAACAGGAAAGTAAGTCATTGTGACTTGTCTGTTAATTGTAACGATGTGTCTGATGTTAAACATGACCTGGTTGATGTTACTGTTTCGCCGTTCAGGGATGATAGGAACATCAAACTCCCTAAATTTGAACCACGGTGTTTCGACGGAAACCCAGCTGATTATTTACAGTTTGTAAGAGAATTTGAAATCATGTTGAGTGGTTTTTTATTAAATGATGAAATGAAGTTAATGTATTTGATGAGGTATTGCACTGGAGTTGCTGCAAGAGCAAT
Source organism: Trichobilharzia regenti (assembly GCA_944472135.2). NCBI lineage: Eukaryota > Metazoa > Platyhelminthes > Trematoda > Strigeidida > Schistosomatidae > Trichobilharzia > Trichobilharzia regenti. The sequence continues at coordinate 6,389,847 of OX235264.1, read as the reverse complement.
ACAGTGCTGTAAGTTTTATGAAGCCAAAAGAGGGCCACTACGAGGCTATGAGCATACTACATCAAAGGTCTGGAAGACCTTCGATGATTGTACGGAAATTATTCGAAGCTGTTAGGGTAATGGTGGTTAATTACAGGATGACTCCCAGGCACTCACTGAGTTTTTGGATAATTCACTAATTTACAAGAATGCATTGATTTCGATGAATTGCATGAGCGACCTCAACTCGAGTTTTATGCTAGAAGTAATAGCGAGACGCCTACCTACTCGACTGCAAAGGAAGTGGGTGAAGATAAGCTCCCGTATGGAGGATGAGGGTATCGAGCCGAAATTTGATGATATCCTGAAACTAGTAAAAGATAGTGTCAATCTATCTATGAACAAGTTCGCCAGTCTATTACATCTCACCCCTAGAATAGAGCAGTCTGAGGGAAAATCTCAATCATTGATGACGAATAGGCCTCAGAGAGGTGGATATCGAGAAGGCTCCATGATGTCTAGTAATGCATATAGATCTAGTGAGTGTAACAAGTTTCGTAGTACATCCTCAACAGATAAGTTACAAGATGCAAGACAAACACGGTTGTGTTTTACACGTTTGCAAGAGGTGCATACAAAGGTGAACTGTGAACCAGTGAGCAAGTTCGGTGATAAGCTAAATGTGAAATCAAGGTCTGACTCCGAATCCTGTGACGATAATAGCGCGGTGAAGAAGCCTGTAGTTGCAATTAGTAAGCCAGTGTTGAATAGAACGCAACAGAATAGAGTTACTGCTTCAGAGTGCGGTTCTGACTCCACAAGTTTACAAGGTATTACTAGTCAGAGTGTAGGTATGAAATCTTTAGGGATTTGTGAGGAGGAACCCAAATCATCCACTGCGGTTATTAAAGAGTTTGAAAATGATGAAGTCGATCAGATAGATTATGGTAAATTGAGTATTTGTGATAATGATCATGATAGTTCAGATTTGTCTTTGGTTGATCATGATGAAATGAGGGGAATGCCTACTACTGCTAAGTTAAATAAAGGTTCTGTACAACTACAACGTGAAGTAGAATTGAATGCAGATGCAGTTGCAGAAGGTATGGATACTTGTCAAGCCGTCAGTGTAATCGATCACATTGAAGCCCACCTATCATCAGATGATAGTGCTAAAGCGGAGCTGATAGTAAAAGACAGCAGTGCTGGTGGTCTTGCACGTAGACAAATTTCTGAAGGTCGAGCAACAACAGCTTCTGATCCACCGCTAACTTCATCAACTGATATCAATCAGTCGTCGTTGGTGTTGTCATCCACAATGAGAAGGATGCCCATCAACTCAAGTATCTTGTGCAATGACTATGCTAGTATCAGTTCGTTTGAAAAGACGAATATCAATGGTCAGTTTAGTGAGGATAAGCCAAGTGTAAACGAGAGAGTAATTGTTAAATTGACTTGCATGAATAAAGGCATTTCTAGTTCCAAGTTACTATTTGAATGCTATTATCTTTGGTGTAATTTACTCTGTGCCTACGCTTGGTTGATCAGATATGTCGTGTGTTTGTTAGTCATCTATATTCTACGATACAATGACATGAGCGTGTCACCGTTCAGATTTGAGGATTTAGCTGATAGAAGGAAGTCAGCAAATGAACTCTGCGACGATTTTCCAACCTAGAGCGTCAACCTGAGAAGGGTTGTAGGCGTACTGCTGTAAGTCCTACAATTCTTCAAAGGGTAGCGCATCAATGAGCAGTCCAATGTGCTTGGTGTGTGATTTTGTACACATGTTCATATTGTATATACTGAATTGATATCATCTTTCATCTGTCTGTTGATAATTCTGTTTGTGTCCGGACGACTTCCACTTGTATCATCACCCTGAGAAGGAATGTAGGCGTACTGCTGTAAGTCCTACAGTTCTTCAAGGGTAGTTTGTTGTGCCAGAATCCACAACATTTGATGTGTTGATTGTACATATGTTTGTGTTGAATAGTTGTGTGAGTTCCAATTATTGTAATTGTTGAATAGTCTTGTTTGTGTCCGGACACTCCACAACTTACAATCGTCAACCTGTGAAGGGTTGTAGGCGTACTGGTGTAAGTCCTGCAATTCTTCAAAGGAGTTCCATCAAGACATGATCCGCGAGTTTGTGTGTACTGTTTGTATATACGTGTGGTGTGTCATATCAATTGGTGATTTTGGATTCATTGTGTTTACTTGTTGTTTTCGCATCTTGTTGTTATTGCGTAATTTTGTTAAAATTTTCGTCGTGATTACTTCTGAAGTTGTTTTGAGTCTTCTACATCTGTGAACGAATTGACTGATGTTAAGGACAGCATATGGGTCGTATACACCGGGGAGGATATTGCTGAGAATGAAATGCATGCGGAGATAATTGTTAGCTGCGGTCCCACACGCCGGGGAGAAAGAGTGTAGACGACTGAGGCTCGCATACCTCACCGTTACTAGAACTGAGGCAGAATGAGTGACAAGCGATTGCAGTGATAATTGGTATTGAGTAGATAAGAGGACGCGAGAAGAGTATCATGAGGTGCTGCTTTGGTCACGTTGCTTTCTGCAAGAGTCATTCTAGCAAGTGGCGACTGTGTTGCAAGATGTCAGGACGATACCCTTAACTGGAAGGTGCAGGTCGCCATTGACGTGTGAGATTGTGCTGTGGGTAAGCTTGTGGTGTGTTGGATTTTCTGTTTGTTTTCCATTTCAGCTTTGTCCATGTGACCCAGGTTCTCGCAATGGCATCCAAGTAAACGTGTACTGGTCGTGATGGAAAAAAGGAATGGATCCCTATTTTGCCAGGGAGTGTCAATGTAGTTGAAGATGGAACGATCAATTCATGGTTGCTTGCTCAAAACCAACTTCCCCAATTTTCGCGGAGGCATCAATACACCAGTCATCGTCTCATCGGTCGCTGTTCAGAAAGAAGTCAGGAGAAAACCGTCAGAAGTAATATTGTGATTTATTATTGTAATATTTGTTCATAGATCTTAGTTTTAAAGCTTAGTTTTAAAGTTGGCGATATGTTGGTGTTACAATAAAGAATTCTCGAGTCGCCAATCGGTGTTTTGGTTTTTTCGTCCGTTATTACTAAGCGTTTCTGAGAAACTTCAAGGAACAGCGTGAGTCCCAGCGTAGCAAGAGCTGGGCATTGACGGTTTACGTGACGTGGCTGAAAAATTCTGTGGATTCTGTAGCTCGGTGAATGGGTAGGATTTCTGTTTTTATGTAGGGTCATGAATGGAATCTGTTTTAAAATCGTGATCTAGTCATGTAGTTCGCGAATAGACATCAAAAAGAAAATCAGTAGTGCGTACTTTTACAACAGGTCTTAACTGCATTTGTAAGAATTTATATTTGTAAAATCTCAGCGATACTGAAATGTGTAATTCCAACGCTTCGTTCGGCAATCTGGTCCGAACTTCTTCAGGGAAATTAATCAGAATTTACATAACAGAGGTTTATATATAAAACGAGCATCTCTTATTTTTAAAAAACGTTGTCCAATCATGATTGATAAAACAAGTATTAACAAGTATAATAAACAAAATTGTACGAGTTGTGGTCAAAATTTGACCTCAGACTTACAAATATTGATCTACCTTTTTTAAACACTTTAAACAGTGTGTGTATGTGCGGATAAACAGTTTTAAAAACAATGTCTTAATGTCTCCATAAGTAGACAGACAGTCGGGAACTTTGACCAAGTATTATTAGTTAGTGATACATATCCATTCTTATTTATTAATCAGGATTTCCTATGCGTCATCTAATATCACACCTTCTTGTCTGTTCAAACTGTTAGTATCTAGGATTTTATGATTAGACGTATTTTCAAAATTATGGTGTTTAGGATTAGAGTTTAGTTGAACCACCCTGTCAAACTTATTAATTTGTCTTCTTTCTGAAAATTGAGCTGCTTTATTCGACCTACTGGAGTTGTCAGGTGACTGTAGCTGTCCATGGCTGGAGACAGCATTTAGTACACTCGTCGACCATGCATATGGTCTGGAGTTTGATCCCCGGCCAACGCAGACCTGATATCAGTGGTTGACCTACTAGATCTGTGCTACCAATATCACATGCTGAAAATTTCATAGTTGCACCAAAGTGCGGTGTGAAATCAAGCTATGATAAAGTAAAATAAAAAAGTACAGTGAAAAAGCCAGCAACATGATGACCACTCACATAGGCTAGTGCTCAACTCCTTGAGTGATAAAAGTGTTACAATGTGTTCGTTGTAGAACTTTCCTCTGGATAGAAGACGGTACTAAAGAGTTGTCAGTCACGTGATACAAGGGAAGCTCGAACAAAAACAGCTAGTGTTCACTGGAGTAGCTATCAAATCTGATGAACTCTATTCGTCGTAGTCGCATCCCCACAGTAATCACCATTTGCTTCCCATTTCGTTCCTTCCATTGTTTTTCATTCTATTCGGTTTCTCTTTCATATCATCTCTCTCACTTTTTTACATACATTCATTCTATCCTATCTCATATTTCATGCATTTATTCTTTTTCTATAATTTTACTTCCACTTTCCGATTATCTACTCAACCTTGCAGTTTGTTTTCAACTGACGTGTAGATACAATTATTAACCCTTAAAGTTGCACATTCCCCACAAAATAAAATTCCTAATTCACACAACCACAGCAGTCGAGTGTTTAGATGTTCATGAATCCACTGTAAATTCAGAAACTCGTGTCAAAACAAATAGGCGAACGCCGGAAAATCGATGAGTTTTTACAAACCATTCATAATAATTCCGGATAATGCATCTCATTATTTAATAAAGACTCGTGTCGGAAGTAAAATACACCTAACAGACGGCACGCACCTACCGAGGTCTAAGCGATCAGTACCTCATTAGTTTGTAAGCCGCGGAAACATTCATCTGGGTCCTTGACCAGCAGCTGTAAAGCGATGTGTGTGACTACTTTAATCCACGAAGGTTTAATTGCCTGAATCCCAGGCAAAAACCTTGTGAGCATATTTCATAACTAACCCGCTGCGGTTCCAGCAATGCTGCCAAAACTAACTTGGGAAAGTCCCTATTTTCTGACGACATTCGGCCGTGTGTTCTAAAATAGTGTACAGAAGGTCTCTGTTCCAACAGTTCACCGCTTCAGAGACTGTCAAGGCAGTGACAGTCATCATTTATCCCATCTTCAGGGGTAGAGGTAGTCAAAACTCAATGACTTATATGCAAATAGCAGTACGCCTACTACCATTGCATGTGGTTCACAACAGTATCAGATGACACCTTGACAGTGGTGGCGCAATCCATGGAACACAATATGTTTTCAGAGGAGGTGTATTCAATGTAAAATATCTATCATTAGCAGTAAATGACTAGAAAACATGCTAGGATATGAATGTTCAAGTCGATAGAATTCTCCTTGACTTTGCTACAGCATCTGAAACCGTCCAGTATGGTCACCCTTAGAAAACCATTCAGTCGGTTATTGATGGCCTGCTTTATTATGGTTGGAGAAGTATCTAGACGGAAGCGAATTCTTCAACAAAGTTAATCACGTCTAACCATTTTCACACCTCGGCGCTCTGAGTTTCACAGGGCTCCATCCTGGAGCCCTAAATGTTTCTAATTTTTATTGATGGTCTTCTGCGCCGTCCAAAGTGGCCATTCCAACCGTGAGCTGATAATATAGAGGGTCAGTAAGAACTAAAATGTCCGGAAGACCCGAACAGCCCACCTGCCAGACCGGAATTTCTGAAAAACTAGGCAGTGATCAATGGTACGTGTCACAACCTGAAAAATACGAACCACTACAGCTACTCCATTGTGCACTGTAAAATGTAAGTTACTCCACGTAGCGTCAGAGCTCAACTTAGGTGTCATTTTAACGGCAAAGCTGAACATAAGTGCGGACTACACGAGTGGTGTGGCGTGGACTCATACAGCTTTACACAGATGGAGTTAGGTGCGCTCACGCCTGACCTCTTTCTAAGGCTTTGTAAAACATACGTACGAATGCACTGGAAAGCTTTAAGCGGAGGCTTAACAGTCATGCATGGGCATAAGAGCTGAGCTCAGACGGTCTTTCCCAGTAAAATTTACCCACTATCAATTGGTATTCAGCCGAACTCGTCCTTCCCCCACAGCGCATACTCCCTTGTCGTACTCTTTCAACTATTCATTTTTTAAAATCTCATATATATATTGATTTCAAGCTTCCTTATTGATCTGTTTGTAGGTCTTTCTTTTTTCTTTTTTATAAGCCTGCATAGTCTACCTTAGCTGCATTTGCTATTATTATTAACACCTCTCTTTCATATCATACCGGATGATTAACGTGTGCAAGGATCAACTCCATTCACAGCAGCGATATGGTCTTAACGTACTAAATATCACAAATCACATAACCGATTCCAGCGCCACTTCTCTCGGATTCGACCAAAGCTACGGTAGTCGGGTGACGGGACGAGCTACACAGAGTCATAAACTCTTGGAACTGACCACCAGAAGTGATTTTTGCAAACTCAACTGATTCATTCAAGAAGGGTCTGTATAACCATAGAAATTCACTAGAAAAGATTAACATAACCTCAAATGCTTCTATCCTCAACCAATAAATCTGAAATTTGAGTCTGAAAATTTGAAGTCTGATATTGGATACATTGAGTAGCGCTGCAATTACTTGTGACGTTACTTGGGTCACGCAAAATGAGCGTAGCAGTTTTCATTCAGTGTTCGGAAGCCAAGCAGGTAAAACTACTGTAGTGAAATTTATAGTTTTAGGTTTCTGAATTGAAAAAGTTTCTGAAGAGCTATGGCGCTAAAGGCTTGGACAACACGGAGTGCAAAGATAACACCTGGCCTGATGAGCTCATAAAGTGTATTAAACATCTGGACATATGTTGGAAAGATGAAACTGTTGCTGAAGCTGGTAAAATATACGTGTGAATTTATCTTTTAGATGCCAATGATGTTCTTACAAGCGTTGCCTCATTGTTCATACAACTACCGCCTACTAAACTAGTTGATGCAGTTCATCTTTTGTGTGAAAAACTACTAGATTTTACCGGTGAAAATACACGAAGACATAAGAGCAAACTTTTCCCGTATGTACTTTATTGTTGACTTCATTCTCTGTAGACTAAACCTTTTGTTTTGCGGACTTAATCCGAAGAGTCATCCTCGTTATGAGATATACCTCGCGTTAATTGAATGTGCAGAAAAATTAGGTGTTCTTAACCAAGTGATAACAGATCCAAAAAAGGTTGGTCTCTCGACTTCATAGTTCTATTTTCTTTCTAGGTCGCTTCTTGGTTAACTGAATGCAATTGTACAGTTGAAGAATACCAAAAAGTTTGGCAAAGGCTATATGATGCACACATGACATTGGGTGAAAATAGGAAGGCTATTGAAGCAATGATCTATCTTCTGTCTACATATGACGAGACCACAGCCATTCATGCAAGAAAGAATGCAATCAAGTAATTTGCTTCGCTGTATGTAAATATAACCTTACTAGATGTATCATATCTGTACTGCAAGATCCATCATTGTTGTCCCATGACCAGTTGTACACACTTAAACCTGTTCAGTATTTGGAAGGAGAACCTGTCCATGATGTACGTTGTAACATCTAAATTGTTGTAATAGTTTTAGTTTTTCAAAATATTTGTATCAGGAGATTTGAATACATTTAAAAAGTTTCTGGCAAAACATCCCAACTTTCTTAATCAGAATAACTTGAATGAAGAAGCTTGCATTCATAAACTTCGATTGCTAACACTTATGCAGTTATCAGAGAATCTTAGTGAACTTAGTTACAGTGAGGCTGCAGCTCATTTAAATCTTGAAATTGAAGAAGTGGAACCGTTTATAATTGAAGGTAAGACTTTTGCCTTTTTGTGATGCATTGATGCGTAAATTTGTTATTATCATACTTAGAAATTTTAATAATTTTTAACTCCTATGAAGTAGATCAGTTTGTACTATAGAACCATATATTTGTATAGGGTAGACAAAATGAAGAGACCTTAGATACTAGATGGTCGAAGGCAATCTATAGGAAACCATGGGTCTAGGTCTCGTACTAGTTGGCGCTCACTAGTCAGCAAGACGTATCTCCAGTCCTAAAGGGATTCATGTCCATCCTAAGGTTCGAGCCCGTGTCATTCCGTAGTGCAACCGTAGACGTGACCACTGAGTTATTCAGACTCACCACTGACCTCGTGTAGGATACTTTTTATGGATACTTCGATAGGAGACTAGGTAGTGACTAGTGTCCTCAGATACTTTATTATTATTTTTTTAAAATATTTAAATTTCATTCCTGATATTTCTGTCCTCCTAACATAAAATAGCTAGAGTTAATTCGACGTTAACCACTTCACAATGTATCGTTCTATTAAGTAACTTTGTTACGTGAACTGGTATCAATACGCGTCGTAATGTTCTACAGTAGAGATTGCATTAACAGTATGTTGATCAAACTGCATTTCGAAGTGACTCACTTTAAAGTTTATCGATATCTTATGTTTCATAGATAGCCTTAATAATAATACGGCTGACTGTTGGATGAGATATAACAGACTACTTCATTTATCTATCAATCTTGGTGATTACTGTATAAGTCTTATGTAGTTTTCGACGTAATACTTCGAAATTTTATCACTTGCTATTTCAAGATAAGTTAGTTAATGGTTAACAAGATGAAACCACCATACCTTAGCTTGGTATTTTTGTGAGATTTTCTTTCCATCTAAGAGTCATTATGCATATAATCTTATTAACGGCCTACGAATAAAGTTGGTGCTTGTTTATGTTTACCAGACTATTGGCAGATAGCTTAGACTTTTTTAAGGTGTCACTGCTATAATTACACAGTTTCGTGATGTTAGCATGTCGAAAGTCAATTACATCGTATATAAACGGCATATGTGCCTGAAACTTGAATGTATACTGTGATCTATGCTGTAGAAATTGAATTGTAAATTAGATAACTGTATGCATTGTAAGTGGGTAAAAATTCAGTGATTACTAAGCCTTAATGTACATAGTATAGTTAAAGTCACGGCTTCGAAAAAGAAAGGATAAATTTATACATACTGAGTAAATCAGAATTGGTGCTTCGGTGGCACGGCGGTAGAATGCTCACCGATCACGCATGTGGTCTGTAGTTCGATCGCCTGCTGACGCACTCATTCACCTCGCTAAGCCAGTAATAAGACTGGTAAAGATTGAAGGTTAGACATGTGAGGCTAGCAACCTCATCCCGTAAAAAGTAACCACCACTGCTACTGAAACTTTACAGCTCTAGCTTGAAGGTGCCCTATGTTCCACTGGGAACGTAAAGGAATAAACTAATAATGCTAGGTACAATGCATAGTTATCAGAAATGTTGGAAATTCATGTAGAAGACAAGAAAAGTTTGAGCAAGGAATATTCTTTTCTACAATATACTCGTTCAGATTTATAGAATATATATATATATATATATGTATATATATATATAATTTAAGAATAATCGTTATTTTAACAGGATCAATATTTTTAAATAATACCAGCGAGATGCTAACACAACGCCTTAAGAACGCAATAAAAAGAACATTCCCTGCTGAATTACGCCGTGTCTTCAAAACCACCCCTACTTTGAGTTTGGGAGTAAAAGATAAACTGCCTAATTGTGCCTCTTCCATGCGTATCTACCAATTTAACTGCTGTTGTGGAGCCAGTTACATAGGCATGTTTCTCGTTATTCCAAACATCATCCTGCGGGGTTAAGTAAAAGAGAAACAAAATCCATTCATAGTGCTATCCTACTTGATCTTCTGGATACAGAATACACGATTGATGTCAACGAGGTGGCTTTCAAAGTCATTTACGGCATGACGACAAATCTTAATTTCACCTTAAGAGTTCGTTGACTAAATATTGCTGAGGCTCGCCGTTGGGATCCACATTAAGAAGCTTAATTCATGTGTTCAAAGGAAGCTAGTTCAAACATTGTCCTTACCCTGCTGGCTATCTAGGTTCGAATGATCCTCAATTTTTTGTAGAAATTCCCTTAATTTTAATTGATATTCTGTTTCCTATTATATTATTATTATCATTATTATTATTATTATTATAATTTAAACCATGGGCCTAAGCCACGTAGGAAGGTGTAGACTTCCAGGCTGGGGTCCTCGGGACGGTAAAAATCTATGGTTGGAAACAATTGGTGACATGGCTCAAAATCGTTCTCAGTGGCGCAGATGCATCCACTCCTTGTGACTTATGATCTTCAATGAAACTGTTTTGTTCTTCGTTATTACTCCTCCTTTGTCTCACACCTCTGCTCACTGTTTCTATTATGCTTTTGTTGTACTTTCTTCACTTGCTTCGCGTGCTACACGGAGTGTGGCGACTTGAACTTCCGCACATTTGTGCAAAGTTCTATGTCGAAAACAGACAGACAGACATAATTTAAACATCTCTAATGAACTGTAATTCCATCGTTATCTTACTGTACAAATCGATATTATTTTAAAAAAACACTATAATTTGTCATTGGCTGCTATTCCGGAATATTCTATGCATATGAACATGTAGTTGTAGAGCCAGAGGAGGGGGCAATTATCGAAAAGGATATTCTTTGCTCAATTATTTTGTTTTTTCCATAGATGTCTGAATTAATATTTTCACTATATTAATATCGATTTGTTACGATGGATAAAATAATAATTCAAGAAATCATAAGCAAGTTGATCATAAGCGGAAAAAAGAATGTGATGCTCAGTTAAATATCAGATAAAATTAAGCCTTCTTCAGGTCGATAGCTTCAGTTGTATGTAAAAGATGAACATATAAGGTTGGGATTAAGATTAATTAGAATATTGTAGATGAGTTTAAAAGCTTCGTTAGCATTGATTTTGTGTTCAGTATTAACAAGATGAGGTAGCATACAGCTGCTGCTAGACCTTGTCTGTTCCTTACGTAACAATACATGATGGTAGAAAATTCAACAACAAACTTACCTAATTGGCTCCACAGGAATGTAGCGAAAATATTTATTCAGACATCTATAGAAAAACAAAATAATTGAGCGTTGGTGGCACAGTGGTTAGGACTCTCGGCGACCATGCAGATGGTCCGGGGTTCGAGCCCTCACTGACGCACACCTGATATCTATGGTCGGCCTGCAAATTTTGGGCTACCGATATCCACGCTGAAAATTCCATACTTGTACCAAAAATACGGTGTGGAATCAAGCTGTAATCGAAAAAAAAAAAAAAAAAAAAAAAAAAAAAATTTCCTCCTCCTCTGGCTCTACAATTATACATGCATGTTAATGTACATAGAATATTCTAGATTAGTAGTCAATAACAATATTGGTGTTTTTTAAATAATATCGACTTCTTAAGTAAGATCAATGGAATTACCACAGTTTATTAACATGCTTAAATAATAATAATAAAGATATAGTAGCAAATAAAATATCAACTAAAATTCCACAAAAATTCAGGATCATGCTAACCTAGATGGTCAGCGGGTTAAGGACAATGTCTTGAACCAACCAACTTCTTTTGGATACATAAATTGGGCTTCTTAATGTGGATCCCAACGACCAGCCTCAGCAATACTTAGTCAACGAACTCTTAAGGCAAAGTTAAGATTTGTTATTATGCGGTAAATAACTTTAGAAGACTAATTGTTTACATCAGTCGTGTGTTCTGTATCCACACGATGAAATAGAATAGTGCTGTGTTGAATGGATTTTCTTTCTCCTTTACTTAGGCACAGGCAATATTAGCTGGTTAATCCTTAAATCCTACACGTAAAT